>JAPQWV010000109.1:1200000-1884585 GCA_027422505.1 Craterostigma plantagineum
TTAAATTCACGAGAAGAAGAGAATAACACTTATCTATTTCACATTGTATGTTAAGATCAACAAAGGAAAAGAAACCCTTTTTAGAGAACAAGCGAAACACACGACTTGATCACCTCAGATATCAAAAGTTAAACTCCAAGTAAGGTATAGTTCCTTGTACTTAATATTGAATTCATTATCGATACTTATATATATAATATTATTACATGATTACATAAGAAGTGAAAGAGGATTGTCGAAACTTACATGTTAAGGAAGCTTAGGGTTTTCCCAATGATAGTTCATAGTTTTGTGTGATTGATGACATGGCCATGAGAAATTCGATGGCTAAGATGTTTTAATAGCTGTATACACGTCTTTTACTGAAGTAAGGGATTGTCGATCAGTGTATTTTAGGACGAAGATTATCACTTTGGTTTACTAAGTTTTGGAGAGTCACGAAAGCTTTCGGTTTTCATACATCACAGTTCTCAATTTTGTTTACGGATCATGATACTATGTTCTCGACATGTTAGGAATATTTCATGGATGTCGATATATTATATGTCCCGACATTTGAATAGGTTTCGACATTTTACATTAGTTTTAACGAGATATTGGATAATAAAATGAGGGTCTCGATATTTGGTAGGTATCGACATTTATAATTGTTTTTGAGAAGCTCGACATTGTGTAAGAACTTCGACATTAGTATGAGCTAAATTAGAAAATCTCGAGGTATATTAATATAAGGTCTCGACATTTCTTATTAGGCTAGGTCTCGACATTTACATATTTTTGGGGTATCGACATTTTTGCCCAAGATGCTTGATGACAATAGTAATAAATGTCGATATAAGGAATAGGTTTCGATATTTATGTGTCTCGACATTTTACAAGCCTTCGACATTTCCAATGACTAGGTTTCGATATTTACCTTTCTTGATAAGTAAAAGTTTCGACACTTAATAAATTTCGGTATTTTAGGATTTTACTATTTCTAGGGTTTTCAATATTTTAGGGTTTATTTAATTTATAGGAATATCATTATTTTTAGGTTTTCATAAATTTTAGGGTTTTCTATAATTAGGGTTTGGGAACTTTAAAACTTATACAGTTTAACAAATATACTGATATAATAATATTTATTTATTCAGAGAATCGACTTATAGGGATTCCACCCGATTTCTTGACTGACGTTAGCGGGAGGACAGGTAGGTGGATTATCCATCTACAATACGTAAACACAATTATGTGTTTTCATGTGATTATGTGATTTACGTGACTTATGTGATTTATATGTTTTACGTACGTTTTATATAAATCATGTTTTATGATATTTTTATATGAATGGCACGTGCATATCACGTTAGGGCGAGAGATGTTTATACCGTAGTGTGACGGTAATAATATGAGATATTGACGTACGGGGTAGAAAGAGATGCTTGTGATTGGTGACTCTTAGAGGAGTCGAGGTTGGGCTCACTGGGCACCTGGCGGAGACAGACGTGATCGATCTGTCTACCCGGACGTGATCGATTCGGGGTGCATACCGCCGGATGGGATTTTCTTTTTGATTGGTGCGGGAGATATACGACCTGGTAGGAGGACATTGACGTGATCGATCAGTGCACTACCGGCGTAGCTCGCCGCGAGACTTGGGGGTGGCCTCCCAGTAGTCTATTGCGCGCGGAGGTGTCGAGCCTAACCTAGGGCCCTGTGTTGTGTGAAATAGGAATGTGGGAAAAGAAGAGTGTGCATTATAGCATGTTGTGAGATATGGGGATTGGGGTTGAGTGCACACTTGCATACACGCATTTTATTCACCTACTGGGCAAATTGCTCAGTGTTTACGTGTTGTAGGTACTGAGTCCGACGCTGATACGCGTCGTGACTGAGGCGGCTGGTGGCGGTGCTCCACGGACTTTTGAGGGTAGGGCGGTACATGGATGCGACCTGTGGAGCGGCTTTAGGGCTTTTGGTCTTTTGACATTTTTGGGGCTTCGGCCCGTGTACAGAGATAACGATGTAGACGTATTTTTATATTAGTGTATATTATTTTAGAAAAAAAAAAGTTTTAATTAGACGGGCCTTCCGCGGCTTACGTTGCGGAAATCCGCCACTAACCTTAATTAGAAAACGAGGGTCGCCACAAAGCATATAATCACGAAAGTTGTTTAAACCATGTTTTATGAAGTCTTTAATTTACGAGGATTTGGAATTGAATTAGGGTTTTCATGAATTTCTTTTGGTTATGATTTAATCATGAGTTTGATCGAAATTATAGGGTTTCTAATGACAAGTTCATATCTACTAGTGCTTATGTAGGGTTTTAAATGATTTTGAGATATTAGATTTGATCGAATGATTTGAGAGTAGAGAATGAAAATAGTGTTTAAAACAGTTGAAGGGATGGTTTGCGAATTCTTTCCATAGGTTAATAAAGTTCGCAAAGTGAAGCTTGTGTGAATTGATAAAAGGTAGAAACCTTGCATAGGTTGGGTGTTCGTGAATTGGACGGTTTGCGGGTTGGACAATGAATTCGTGAGTTTCGAATTATTTTAATGAAGGCTTGAATAAGAATTAGAAAAAGGATGTTCATATAATAACAATGTTAGGTAATCAATATATAGTATTTTCTTTACATGTTAGTTTCGAACATCAAGTTCGAAATCAGTTTGGCAATAATTAATAAAGAACTAATGAATCATTAGAATAAGGATTATCGTATTAGGTAAAGGTCATTTTCGCAAGTAACTATCACATAATTGAAGTGATTGAATTAGATTGAGAAATTGAACCACGCAGACTTTTGAAATAACTTGAGAAGTTAATGATAAGTTTCGAAAAACTCATGTGGGGTCAAAAATTTAATTGAATGTCAAAATAATAATATGTGAGAGTTTCGAACTATGTAATATCAAGTCATTTGCGAAAGCTACTTAAGTTTTAAATTATATTGTGAGATTTGTAAATTTACGAAGCATGAGAAGGATTTTTGAACTAAGCTAACTTTTGAAATATATATATAGTTGACCACAAATGATTAACGGAACTATGATTGCGTAGGTCAAGTAAAATTTGAAACTAAGCTCGTTTGATATTATTAGAGTTCAAGAACTAATATTCCTAATCACCTTATAAAGCATACGCATCAAGCATGCTCATCATTATAAGGGTTTATATTTACCGAATAAAATACCTCTATAGGTCAGGATTCTGAAAGACAGGGACAAAGTCGGTTGCGACGAGGTTGTAAAACCATACTGTGAGTATGATATGCAACATGTTTTTCCTTTATTTGCGTTTTATTTTAGTTGAATGATCTATGACTTTGATTTCGTGCTATAAGAAATTAACTAGAACTGCTTTGCTGCAATGTGTTTTTATTGATATATACGATTTCAATTTACATAGTACGATAGGATTTCATGGGTTATATGGTATAGACTAAATTACACGTGTTATATAAAATATTTACATGATTTATATGGCTACAGTGTGCTTTTATGTGACATATGGAATGGGCCTGATTTATATGGCTATTACGTGTTTAAAGGGGTTATAGCTAGCACATGCTTATAAGTGTGATACACTACTTGATGAATATATGATGTACGTTTTATACGAAGTTGCATGTCGAGTATAGCATACGTACTTGAAATAAAAGGAGAAACCGTTATGAATGCTACGGCTTTGGACTACATTCTACGGTTATATCCCTACAAATCGGGGATACTATGGTTACGTCCCTACAAATAGGGGCATACAGAGTCCTGTACAGGCACGTAAAAATAATTACAGTTACAGAGTCCCATGCATGGGCCCCTACGGGGTCAGTAGTACAAGTCTAGTCGGTTCATAACGGAGTATCAAGTGTACACGAGCATATAGTATTGCATAAGATCTATGGATCTAATGGAAAGGAAAGGATTATGCTATTTGTACACGATCTACGGATCTAATTGAAAGGAAATGATTATGCTATTTGTATACGATCTAGGGATCCTACAAACAATGGTCATGTGATTGGAGTGTTTCATGAGCAATGGTTATGTGATTCTGTTATTGGAATGAAAGATGAAAATGAGAAGTTTACAGGAACATAGATGGAACGAAATGTTTATATGATTGGAATGTTCCGTTGTTCGTGAAAATGGATTGATCGATTATTACAGATTATGAAAAATTAGTTACGTGAATACGGATGGAAAGAAATTACCTTGTTACGTTATCTATGATAGAATATGTGATAAAGATGGTTTACGTGGAAAAGATTTGTTTAATTGTTACGATTTTATTTATTATACTTGATATACGGATTTCAAACTACGGTTGATGGTTTATAAACAATGATTACATGAATTTGTGAATAATGATTTATGGACGTTGATTAAATGATTTTATGAGCAATGGTGATATGATAGAATATTATATGATAGAATTATTTACGTGAACAACCATGGAAAGGAGTTATGATTTGTTTATTGTATTTAATTTACGGATTTTAAGAACGACGCTATATGATGAAATTGTTTACGTCGAACAACGGTTACATGATAGGATGATCTGCGTAAATGTGTTGGAAGAAATTGATTATTTGTTTTGAGAATTATAATTGTTTATTTGATGAAATTATGTACATGAATATTGTTAGGGAGGAGATGGTTATTGATTACAGTTTTATTATTATATTACCATGGAATAACATGTTGCGATCATACTCAGTGAAGTTAGTTCCACAGTTTTGTAGATAATTAACAGGCATCGTAGAGGACTTTTCTCTTAAAACATGGATTCCAGGTCGGTCGGCTACGCTCTCATCCTGCTTCCCAGAGTTCATCGTATGCATATAGTTAAGGAACGTTAGCAATTTTTTTGTATGTTGCTAAAATAAATACTTGTGATAGTATGTACACTATATGTGAAAAGGTATAGACCAGATGTACGCCCTCATTTATGTTAAAAAGAATAGCTATGAAATGAAAAGAAAAGCGAAAAATTTTACGTGAAAAATGTTATAGCTGTGCAAATACGGAAAAAGGAAAACGGGGCGTTACAGAGTTGGATTCTGTCCAGAGATGGTTGTTATTCTGTTACATCTGGCTACCTTTGGCTTAAAGGTGAAGGTACATTCTTCCCGTTTGGGAGAGCTGTTTGGAACCGTTACAATATTCCCAAACATGCATTTGTGTTGTGGTTGATTATGCACCAACGAATTTTGACTCTGGATAGATTACTGTGCTGGGGACTCCGCCTGTATTGAATACCAAGTGCTGGCGTGTGGTGAAGGAGAGGAAACTATTACTCATTTATATTTGCAATGCCCTTTTAGCCAAATGCTAGTTAGGAAAGTGTAGGATTGGTTGAATCTGAGGGTTCAACTGCAAACATTTGATTCCCTAAGTGACTGGTTATAGAGATAGGAACGAAGAGGAATGCGCAATATGGCAGCAGCATTGCATGCATTACTTCAGTTATATACAATATCTTGTCCGAGCGAAATAGGAGAGTCCATGAGGGTGGCTGGTGAACTGTGGAGCAATTGTTTCAGTTGATCATGCGGGAAATGCAGGGGAGAATTAGAGCGGTTAGTCACAATTTAAAGGCCTTAAAGATATTTTTCGACGAGTTTGCATATGTCCTGATTTTGTAGCTGGTTCTGTTTCTGGTTTGTAGTTCTTTGACGTTGTAAACTTGGTTTTGCGGCAGTGGTAAATGACAAATCAGTTTACCAAAAAAAAGTTTCATGAGTGCGAGTAACTAAAACATGCTTATTCCTAACTTAGAACATGAAAATCGTAACTAAAAATCATACCGTTCCTAGCTTGCGTTAGATACACGTTCAACCTCTCGTCCTTCTCTCTACTTTGAATTTCCGAAGCTTACTAATAAATGGGTTTTTGTTTCATTTCTAAACATGTCGTTTTATAATTGTTCCCTTTCGTCTCATGCATGTGAAGTTGGTTTCATCCTTGTCCCTTATACATATTTTAACTTTTAAGTTCTTTTCCCCCTTTTGACTTTAAGGGTTGAAAGGTTTGTACTCATGTAGGTAAGGGTCCGTTTAAGTCCCCATCCCTTAATTAATTATACCTAGTTTAATTTTGTGTTGTTATAAATCTCGACTTCGTTTTTCATAGCTTTTCGTTCTATTCAATTTCAACGTGTATGGACAAGTTAGTAAGGTTGATGTAGTCCTAATACTTGTACTTATTTAATTATTCAATATTTGATTACTCACCTTAAGTTTTCAAAGTCTTCAATTAAAAATCTCTAATACACTTTGCAAACCTATTCAACCCGTGAACCTCCAATAGATGTTTCAATTCGTGAAACATCTCAGTACTTCACGAACTCCTTCAACTTGTGAACTTCATGGAGTTAGTGAACCTATCATTATCGATCCAATTCGCCAAATCAACCACTTACAAACTTCACAAATTCAATCAACTTTACAAATCAACATTCACGAAGTCATTTCATTTTTTTTAATTCATCAAACTTCTTTCGAACTTCGCAACTACTACTGACAAAACTCTTGACAATAATTCATTTCGCAAATCATAATTTCCTCATACATTTAATTTTGGAAACTACACATGTAAAAACCCTAATATTTCGAAATTTCCTTCTTTTAAAAAAAATTCATTTCTCTTAACTTACCTATTTGGAATTCCATTCACTATCTTTAATTATCTTTTGGAATTTACTCTTTCCAAGAATTCCTAATTTTATGATGCCCTCTATCGAATCATCCTTAACAATCAAACAATCGTTCGTACTTCTGATATTTCTTAACATTCAATTTGCAAAACCATACCTATTCGAAAATCCTACCATATTATACTTTAGTCAAATTCGTATTAACTTCTATTCATGTACCATGAAATTAATTATGCCAATGTTCAGATTCAGATAAATGCAATGAAATCATAGTATGAAGTTTCGATTCCTGACATATTTACTAGAATATTTAAATGACGGTTTTCTAAAGTATATAGTTCCTTTCGGTTCGATACTCGAATACTTGCCGTTTCTATGATATTTTCGATAGGTATACTTGCATGTTGAGCGTATGATAGTTTGTCGATATTCGTTTTATTTATTACTCGATCCGCTTGATCAAGTTTTTTGCGCTGTTGCCGGGGAACTATTGATATTTGGAAAACTTTAGTTTATTATTCTAGAATTATTATTATTATTATTATTATTTTGACTATTATATTTACTTATTATTTTTTTCTCTCTCTGCTATTTTACGTTATTTTAATTAGTATTATTGCTGTAATTTTTTTAGCCGATCACTTGTCAAGACTCGAAGACACACCACGAGGCTACCAACGAGAAAATAATCCGAGACCATTTTCCCGACGAGCATTTATATGCGATACATGAGGTACTCGATGAAACACCGTGGTATGCCGACTTTGCTAACTATCTTGTGGCTAGGATCATGCCAAAGGGATACACAAGTCATCAGAGGAAGAAATTCTTCTCGGACTTGAAGTATTATTTTTGAGATGATCCGTATTTGTTTATGGTTTGCGCGGACAAGATAATCTAGCGATGCGTGTCCTTTCCTGAGATGATTAAAATCTTGAGCCATTGTCATTCGGGGCAATGTGGATGACATTACGGAGGTAATCAAACTGCACAAAAGGTACTGGAATGTGGTTTTTAATTGCCGACGACAGGGACGCTAAAAATGCGTAAAAGAATGTGATAGGTGCCAACGGACAGGTAATATTTCTAAGCGAAAGAGATGCCTCAGAATTTTATTCTTGTGTGTGAAATATTTGACGTCTGGAGCATTGATTTTATGGGTCTGTTTTCTACCTCTTTCAAGAATCGATATATCCTAGTTGCGGTTGATTATCTTTCAAAATGGGTAGAATTATAAGCTCTACCTACTAATGATGCTAGGGTAGTTGTTAAATTTTTGAAATCTTTATTTTCAGGGTTTGGTTCACCTCGTTGCGTTAATAGCGATAAATTTTCTGTAACACTCAATTTGAGAGGACGCTCGAGAAATAAGGCATGAAACGTAGTGTTACTACTGCATACCATCCTCAAGCGAGCGGCCAAGTAGAAGTCGTAAACAGGGAGCTGAAGCGTATACTCGAAAGACCGTGGAGCACCATAGGCGAGATTGGCCAAACAAGCTGAACGTGCTTTATGGGTGTACCGGACAGCCTACAAGACGCCTATCGGATCCACGTCCTATAGACTTGTTTAAGAGAAATCTTGTCATTTACCGTCGAGCTAGAACACAAAGCATATTGGGCTCTAAAAAAGCTATATTTTGATTTGAACCTTGCAGGTGAAAAGCGAAACTTGCAGATCAATGAGCTCGATGAGTGGAGGCAAATGGCTTACGAGAATATCCACCTCTACAAAGAGCGTATGAAGCAATATCATGATCGAAGGATCAAGAAGCGGGAATTCCAAGAAGGCGACCAAGTCTTGACGTACAATTCGAGGCTGTGATTATTCCCGGAAAGCTAAAGTCGAGGTGGTCAGGCCCATTCACGTTGACCCGAGTATTCCCTTACAGGACCATCGAGATAACACATCCAGAAAAAAGGGACCTTCAAGGTGAACGAACAACGTGTCAAGCATTACTATGGCGGTGACATCGAAGTACTCGGGGCGGAAACGATTCACCTCCTCAACACTACCCAGAGCTAAAAATCACCGAACTATGTCGAGCTAAAAGTCACTACCCAGAAAGCGCTACTTGGGAGGCACCCCAAGCCTATCCGATGTTTTCCTATACTTTTGTGCACATTTTAGTTTTTATGATTTTTTTTCGATGATCGCAGGGAACTCAAAATCTCAAGTGTGGGGAGGAGCCGTACAAAGCATGCACATCGGACTATTCAGGGAAGTTTGCTTATCTATTTATTTCCTCTTCCTTGTGTTACATAATTGTTACGTTGAGGGCAACGTAAATTTTAAGTGTGGGGAGGGAATTCCTGCGAAATTGATGCGAACATCTTAAATTTGCATGACTTGATTTTTGGTATAAAATTTTCGAAAATTGGCACAAATGTTTTTTTCAAAATTGTGTTTCTTATCGATCAAAGGATGATTTCATTTTAGAAATCTTGTGAGTAATTATGATACATACACGTATGGACCTCTGTCTTACATGATGAACTCAGCGATACTTGAGAGATTCGTACAAATAACCCTATTGTTATGAGATTTTTGAGCTTACGAGCTTTTTGCTTATTTCTTTGGTTGTGTGAATCGTACTTAATTTATTTCTCTTTAGAACTTGCTTGTGTATTACGTTATGAAACTACTTAAAGTGTGATTGCTTGAAATGAGGAAGGCATTAGGAATTCAGTCCATAACCAAAGTATCAACCACGACTGATCACCGTAGTTATCCACTTTGAGCCAGAGCCTTTTATTTGTGAAAACCGGATTATAAATTGCCGACCTGATTAAGCCTTCAGACATAAACCGATTGGAGCAATAGTATAAGAGGAGGTTGAATGCCGGACTCAAGAAGCGCAATCAGTACTAAATTTCCGAGCTGAGCGTCGAGAAAAAAAGAAAAGAAAGAAAAGAAAGAAAAACAAAGAAGAGAGAGAGGGAGAAAAGAACGGAAAAACAAGATGGAAGAAAAAAAGAAGAAAAAAGAGAGATATATATATTGACTAAGAACCCTTCCTCCGATAATCTTTCACTCTCAAAAACCGTGTTACTTATTTCCTAGATCGAGAAATTGAAAGAAGAAGGGCTCGGTAAATAACGACGAATGCAAAAGAACGGCAACGATTAACAAGAACGACGAATTTTGGCGCATTCGAGATGATGGCATGATTCCGACACGACTACAGCTCATATCCTTTTTCGCTTATTCTCTACATAGATTACATATCCTAGCCATATTATAACCCTGTAAAGACCTTCCCATTCACGCTTGAACATTGAAATTGGTAGATTTACGAATCATTTGCAAGCTTATGGTAGAGATTAGATTATTGCATGACCCGAGAGATATCACCGAGATCTTAACCCCTACACTTAGTGATTTGAGTGAGTCTTTGTGAGGTGCGAATCCTGATAGGTATTTCTAAGGAAATCTTGTAGTTAGTCGTTGAATTCGAATATGCTTTCCGACTTCACTTGCATTATCTCCTACATGATTTCGTTCTTGATTGATACGTTGTTCCTTTTATATGTCATTTGCATTTATTTGCTTGAGGACAAGCAAACGCTTAAGTGTGAGGATATTTGATAAGCATATTTTCTTACGTTTATATTTGTTAGATTTAATTCGTTTGCATAAGTGAAGTCGTTTTGACAATTTTAGGGCTATAATTTGAATTTACAGTCAAAAGAAACGTTTTTACGGCAGCAGTTTTGCGACAGTTTCATGTTTCTCAATGATCACGGGGTAAACAAATATCCAATGGACCTAAAATTTTTACAATAGATAGAAGATTCGTTAATCTTGATTGGGATTTTCAATCCGAGGTCTAGATTGGGAGATATGAATTTTCAAACTTGCTGTTGTTTTGCAGAAAAAGGACTCATGGTCGTGAATAGGGGTGGTTCGGTACGTTATACCGTACCAAAACTGTGATACCATATACCGTACCGAAATTTCGGTATCGAAAAAAATCATACCAATACCATACCAAAATTTTGGTATACCTTAAATTTCGATACAGGTATCATACCGAAATTTCGGTATGGTATCGATACCTTATATACCATTCACACGAGGGGTCTTTTACCATCTTGTCTCGTAACTCGTTAATTCGTTGGTTTCGAATTTTTAGTCAATCATATTCCTTAGGCCCAATAAGATGGACTATTAATGTGGAATTTTCCAAAATAAAAAGATTTTTGATTCATAAAATAACAGACAAAATATGGTGGGCCTCAACAATCTTAGAAAGCGAAATGGCTATTTTGATTTTTGATTTCGTCAGTTTTCTTTAGTAAGACAAAGAACTTTACAGACAAAATACAACTTTATATACAGACTAATTAAAGCGAAACGGCTATTTAGTATTTCCTTTTGTTTTTTTATTGTAAGTAAAATATGGTGGGCCTCAACAATCTTAGAAAGTGGGGTATAATTAATATTTATGGGCTAAATAAATTTACGAAGATCCTTATAATATTTTTATCCATTTTATATTGTTTTTTGAAATAATATAAATATGCAGGTGTGTATATATATATATATATAATATATATAATATTAAAGATTTAGTATTTCGGTATTTCACTATAATCGGTATACCTAATTTTTAAGATTTTCATACCATTATCGTACCGAAAATTTTCGATACGGTATCATACCTTACCAAAAACTTCGATAGATATTATCGGTACGTTTCGATACGATAAGGATGGTATATCGATATTTCGGTATATTTCCCCAGCCCTAGCCGTGAAGGTGATGCAGGAAGCCGTGAAGGCCGCCACGAGGAAGCCATTCTTTTGCACGAATATGTCACGGCCGTGAACATCAACCAACCTAGCCGTGAAGGACGCTTCACAGCCATGAAAGGAGGTGCAAGAGGCCGTGATTGGGGCATAAAGCCATTTTCTGAGCCCCGAACTCTACACAGCCGTGAATATGAAGAAACCAAGATGTGAAGGATGTCTCACGACCGTGAATGATAGCTACTGTTGCCGTGAATGCGGGCAGAGACTTGGGCTTTATGTTGTCACGGCCGTGAAGATGCGTATAAGAGACCGTAAACGTCCGTATGGACATGTTTAAAGTCAAGAACATACAAAGAAAGCAACTTTAACTTATCTTATCTTCTTGAGAGCGAAACTAGGGACAAGAAATCTGTTTTTGGGGGCCGAGTCGGCTGCAGTTACGACTAGGGCATGCTGATGGCGGTGACTCCACGAACTTTTGTGGGAAGGCTTTACATGGATGAAAACCTGTGAAGCGGCGTTAGGACTTTTATTATTCTGAATATTTTGGGGCTACGACCTTTGTATAATTACGACTATGTAGATTATGTTTTATTGTAATATATCATATTTTGGAAAAAAATTTGTTAGTCGGGATTTCCGCGGCTTACGTTGCGAAAATTCGCCACTAACCTTAGTTAGAAATGAGGGTCGCCACACTAGGTATGGGTACTTGAGGTTTTGCCCACCGAAGAGTGCTTGGTTGATATTTTGTCAACTCTCGTAGAAGTCCGATTCTGGACTGATTTGAACAGAAGCCACTTGGTCTACTTCGTTAAACGTGGTGTTGATGCTTTCCATTACAGATCTTTTCTCTTTGAAGTATATTCGATAGGCTTAGGAGGTTGTTTATCATACTAGAATGCCTTCGAATGCATTTAGGTCAAGTTTACCCCTATCCTCACGATCGTTGGCAACATTGCATTTGCATCCGAAAACCCTCAGAAAAGAAACATCTGGCACTCTGCGATTAATCATCTCGTAGGGAGTTCTGTGTTGAATCTCTTTTGGAGCGAAACACGATTATGCGTGAAGCATGCCGTGTTTAGTGCTTCAGCCCATAAGAAGTGGGTCAATCCGGAGTGAATGAGGAGTGTCCTAGTTGTGACTAAGGTCCTGTTTTTGCGTTCGACGACTCCATTTTGCTGGGGTGTCTTCGCAGCTGAGAACTGTTGGGTGATTCCAAGCGATGCATAGAAGTCGCTGAGTTGTTGTTTTTGAATTCCGTCCCATTGTCAGTTCTAATAATTTGACGCTTAGCTGGTAGAGGTTCTGTGCGGTTTTGATGAACTCAATGATGAGACTTGGTGTTTTGTCCTTGGTTCGGAGAATTTTGATCCATGTGTAGCGCGAGAAATCATCCAGATTACTAACACATATGTAATAGCTCCACACAGATCCATTTGAATGAGCCTAGAGGTTTGGATGTCGATGCTATGTGTTTGGTGCGGTGGGATGTTTTCCTTATCTTCCCTATTTCGCACGCCGAGCAAAGATGCTCTTTGTGGTACCTAAATGAGGGAAGTTGTAGAATACCATTTGCAATTGTGCTTGATTTCATTAGTTGTCCTTGTATAGGGGCGTTTTGTATAGTAGTCCTTAGATTAGGACTAGTTTGATATTTATACCAAGTTTGTTTGGTATAAATACATGTAAATCAATTGAGCTTAATAGAGAAAGTTTAGAGAATTGATCCGAAGGGCTTGCAATTCGATTTCTAGAGAGAGAAACAACAGTAACTTTCTCACTCTAATTGAATTCTCTCTAGTGTTCTTAACTTGAGTTTTTCGATCGAATTCATTGATTATCTAAACGATCGAATTACTATGAATTCTAGCCTAGGATCGTAGAGTTGTTAATCTGAGGACCTGTAGCGACCCTCGTTACAAATTAGGATTAGTGGCGGATTTTCGCAACGTAAGTCGCGGAAGACCCGTCTAATAAAAACTTTTTCCTAAAATATAATATAATATAATAAAATATATTTTACATAGTAGTATCTGTACAACGGGCGTAGCCCCAAAAGGTCAAAAGAACAAAAACCCCTATTATCGCTCCACAGGTCTTCATCCATGTACCGCCCTGCCCTCAAAAGTCCGTGGGGCACCGCCACCAGCCGCCTCAGTCTTGACGCGCGTCGGCGTCAGACTCGGTACCTACAACACGTAAACACTGAGCGATTCGCCCAGTAGGTGAATAAAGATGCATGTATGCACGTGAACGCTCATTCCCGATCCCAATATCCCACATGCAAAGTTCACTCTTTCTTTTTCCACAACCCTTTCTCAAATCACACAACACAAGGCCCTAGGTCAGACTCGACACCTCGCGTGCCTATAACATAACGGAAGCTTACACTAGCAGCGTTTTGACGTTCACGCAACTGCCCTGCTAGGTCGCTCTTCCGTAAGCGGTAGCCTACGCCAACAGCGTTTTGACGTTCACGCAACTGCCCTGTCAGGTCGCTCCCTCCGCTAAAAATAAAATCACGACGGTTTTGCACCTCGGGACGTTCACGCCCAAGTAGACAGATCGATCACGCCTGTCTGCCGTCAGGTGTCATATGAGTACCAACCTCAACTCCTTATGGAGTCATCAATCACAATCATCTCAGTCTACCCCGCTCGTCAGTATCTCAAATCGTCACCGTCTCAATAGGGTGTAAATATCTCACCCCTGTGATATGATATGCATATGCCATGCATATAAATGTGATAACATAAAAACATATTTTCATGTGAGACGGACGTAATACACGTAAAACATGTAATTCATTTAATCACATAGAAGCACATAAAAGCACATAAATCAGGTAAGTGTTTACGCATTGTAGACGAATAATTCACCTACCTGTCCTCCTGATAAAATTAGTCGACAATCCTGGTGAATTCCCTACAGTTCAAATATCTGAGCACCAAAATATTATTATATCAGTATATTTACTAAGTCATTTAATTTCGAAATTTCCAAACTCTAAGTCTCGAAACCCTAAAATTATCAAAACCCTAAAATCACGAAAACCCTAAAATACCAAAAATTTATTAAGTGCAGAAAACTTTTGAGATACTGAAATTATATTAAGTGTCGAATTCCTTAACCAATGTCGAAGTTCTATAAATCTCGAGATTATATGTCGAACCCTTAAATGTCGAGATCATATTGTCAAGTCCTTAAATGTCGAGAACTTTAAGTAACACCAAAAATGTCGAGATCTTTTAACATGCTTATAAAATGTCGAGGTCTTCTCTTTGACACTGTCGAAATCTTTACAAAATGTTGAGATTGGTTAGGAGTGTTAAATGTCGAAATGATATGGAGAAATGTCGAGATGTGGTTAAATGTCGAAATTATTCTTACAAGAATTTATACATTTCGAGATATTATAAATGTCGAAGACTTCTTTTGTCGAATTAAATTATGCATCTCGAGATTTTCCCTACTTTACATATCGAATTCTTTCCATTGTTCCTCTCGACATTTCCATTGTTCCTCTCGACATTTCTTTCCATTGTTCCATCGAAAATCTCCTATAATTATCCAATAACCATGCAAGGGTATACTACATATAATCTTCATGAACCTTAATGCTAAGCTCGAAATTCCAGAATTACTTAATCATATCACTCTTAAACACTTGTTAGGATTATTATATAACTATATAACCTCATGTATCACTATCGAACATAGACAAATTTACACTAAATGCGTTAAGTGATACCTTTTCTCGAAATTCGGCTCCTTAAGTCTGGCGAGATTTCTTATTCTTGCTTAGGACACCTTGTGCTACAATGTTCGTGTATGGGGAAATGAGGGTTTTCTTTCTTCTAACAATCCTCTTTGGTTATAATGTATATTTTGGATAAGCATTCATTCTTTGGAAATCTAAACGATGGGACAAGGTGCTAAACGAATTTTACTTGAACATTAAGAAATCTTGTCACCTATTATATTTCTATGAATTGGGCTTTGGTTTAAAATATGACCCAACTAATTCTAGCCCAATTTAAATTTGTTCTAACATAATTATATGCTAATATTCTTTAATTCACCAATTTATATATTCGATTCAAGAATTTAATTTCCATACTAATATTCCTAATTCACAACTTACCTGATTGATTACATCAAAATCCCGTATTAAAATTTACGGGTATTACATCCTCCCCCCTTAAAAGAATTTCGTCCCCGAAATTACACCGACAGGAATAACTCGGGATAACGAACTCTCATATCATCCTCACGTTCCCAAGTGGCTTCCTCAACTGATTGATTCCGCCACAAAACCTTAACTAACGGAATGTTCTTATTGCGAAGTTGTTTTATTTCGTACATCAAAATCTCTACAGGCTTCTCTTCGTAACTCAAGTCAGGCTTGAGTTGTCGATAAAGAAGTTCGTTCTGGATCACATGGCTTGGGTCCGCGACGTATTTCCGTAGCGTCGATACGTGAAATACGTCGTGAACTTGCGATAATGAGGCTGGTAACTCTAGTTGGTACGCGACCTCGCCAACTCGTCTGATAATTCCGAACGGGCCTATGTATCTGGGGCTTAGCTTGCCCTTTCGTCCGAAGCGTTTTACTCCTTTCATCGGGGAGATTTTTAGAAATACTTGGTCACCTTCTGCGAACTCCAAGGGTCTTCGTCGATGATCTGCATAACTTTTCTGTCGACTCTGTGCGGTTCGCATCCTTTCCCGAATCTTCGTCACAGCTTCAGTCATTTCTCGGATCATTTCGGGTCCTATCAGTGTTCGCTCACCGATTTCGTCCCAATGGACTGGGGATCGGCATTTGCGCCCATATAACGCCTCGTATGGCGCCATCCCAATTGTAGCGTGGAAACTGTTGTTGTATGAAAATTCTATGAGCGGCAAATACTTACTCCAGTTTCCTTTGAAATCGAGCACACATGCCCGTAGCATATCCTCGAGAGTTTGAATTGTTCGTTCAGACTGCCCGTCGGTCTGGGGATGATACGCAGTACTGAACGAGAGCTTGGTTCCCATCGCTTTCTGTAAGCTTTGCCAAAAGTTCGACAAAAATCTTGAATCTCGATCCGAGACGATAGAAATTGGAATTCCATGGAGGAGGATGATTTTATACAATTCAGCGTAGCGTTCCATGGAAAAAGTGGAACTAATTGGAAGGAAATGAGCCGATTTGGTCAGGCGATCAACAATCACCCAAATAGCATAGTGGCCTTTCGTCGTTTTGGGTAAACCAACGACGAAATCCATCGTGATATGATCCCACTTCCATTCCGGAATGGGTAGAGGCTGTAGGGTTCCACCGGGTCGCTGGTGTTCCGCTTTAATCAATTGGCAGGTCATACATCGGTTCACGAACGCTGCGATGTCTTTCTTCATTCCTGGCCACCAGTATGTTGCTCGCAAGTCTCGATACATTTTCATGGATCCTGGGTGTATCGAATATGTGGTCGCGTGTGCTTCCTTCATTATCGTCTGTCGTAGCTCCCCATTCTTAGGTACGTAAAGACGATTCTTGTATAGCGAAGCTCCATCCTCTCGGATGTTAAAATCTTCGGGTAGTGCCTCCTTTATCTTTAGGTAGAGTTCGTCTTCTTCTTGCGTCTTCTTAATCTGTTCTAGCAGCGTGGGTTGGAGAGTTAGCGCTGCTAGTCTTGCCTCAACTTCGCCCAAATTAACTACCTCTATTCCAAGCTGATGTAACTCTTCACCGCTTTTCGACTTAGTGCATCTGCGACTACGTTTGCCTTACCCGGATGATAGCTGATGACGCAATCGTAGTCCTTGACGAGCTCCAGCCATCTTCGCTGTTGCATATTCAGTTCTTTCTGGGTGAAGAATACTTCAAACTCTTATGGTCTGTGATGATCTCACATTTCTCTCCGTAGAGATAATGTCTCCAGATCTTCAGAGCGAAGACCACCGCTGCTAATTCGAGGTCATGGGTTGGGTAGTTCTTTTCGTATTCCTTTAGTTGTTGCGAAGCATAGGCAATTACCTTTCCGTTCTGCATCAGCACGCATCCCAAGCCATTCTTCGATGCATCGCTGTATACTGCAAATCCTCCGGCCCCTGATGGTATTGTCAATATTGGGGCAGAGGTAAGACGTTTCTTCAATTCTTGAAAACTCTGTTCGCATGCTTCGGTCCACTTGAACGGAACGTTCTTCCTCGTTAGATTGGTCAGTGTAGAGGCAATACTGGAGAAGTCCGCTATAAACTTAAGGTAATATCCCGCAAGTCCCAGAAAACTCCGGACTTCGGTAGGCGTAGTAGGTCGTGGCCAGTTATTTACAGCTTCGATCTTACTCGGGTCCACAGAGATTCCATTCCCAGAAATCACGTGTCCCAAGAAGGCTACTTGCTCAAGCCAAAATTCACATTTCTTGAATTTGGTGTAGAGCTGTTTCTCTCGCAGGATTCCTAAGACGGTTCGTAGATGGCTTTCGTGTTCGTCTCTTGTCTTAGAATAGATCAGAATATCGTCAATAAAGACGATAACAAAACAATCGAGGTAGTCTTTAAAGACTCGATTCATTAAGTCCATAAAAGCAGCTGGGGCATTTGTCAGTCCAAAAGGCATGACCAGAAACTCGTAATGGCCGTACCTTGTACTGAATGCGGTTTTAGGAACATCTACCTCCCTGATCTTCAACTGATGGTATCCCGAACGGAGGTCAATTTTCGAGAATACCGTAGCTCCTTGTAGTTGATCGAACAGATCATCGATCCTTGGCAAAGGGTATTTATTTTTGATCGTGATCTTATTCAACTCCCTGTAGTCGATGCACAATCGCATCGACCCATCCTTCTTTCGCACAAAAAGAACGGGTGCGCCCCACGGCGAAAAACTCGGCTGGATAAACCCCTTAGATAGTAGGTCTTCTAACTGTTCCTTCAATTCCTTTAACTCATTTGGTGCTAAACGGTAAGGGGCTTTGGAGATTGGGGCTGACCCTGGCATCAGATCTATCTTGAACTGTATTTCTCGATCAGGGGGTAACCCCGGGAGATCGTCGGGAAATACATCAGTGTATTTGTTGACTACAGGTACGTCTTTTAGTTCCGGCTGAGGTAAGTCCTCTGCCTTCACCGCATACACGAGATAAGACTCACAACCTGACCTCAAAAGTCGTTGAGCCTTTAGAGCTGATATTCGTGGAATACTATTCCTATCTATTTTTCCCGAAAAAGTGAATGCTTCTTCCTCGGGCAGTTGGAATTTAACGACCTTCTTGTTGCAATCTATGATGGCTCCATATCTTGAAAGCCAATCCATTCCGAAGATGACATCGTAGTCGTTCATCGGGATTACAATCAGGTCGGCACTCAAGTTCCTACCCTCAATAACTACGACGCATCCTTTCAGTATTTGGTTGGTATGCGTCGGATCTCCATGTGGTAGAGTAACTATATAGTTGCATTCAGATGAGGTAGTAGATATTCCTACCTTTGCCACGTATTTGGCCGACACAAATGAATGGGTGGCTCCAGAGTCAATTAACACCGAAGTGGGCACGTCATAGATAATTAGCGTACCCGTTACTACGGAGGGTTTCGCCTCGGCTTCCTCATTTGTAAGCGTGAAAACTCGAGCCGGTACAGGTGGAGGTTGAACCGACGGTTGGGTTGGGTTTTGGGGTAAAGGCACATCGCAATTCCGGGCATAGTGACCCATTCTTCCACACCTGAAGCACTGAGGATTTGGATTTGCTCCAAATCTGTAGCATATTCCAAAATGATATCGGCCGCACTGCCTGCACTGAGGCGCGGTATTTGGAGGTCTATTCGAAGTATTTATGGGTCCCTGGTTCGGCATCGGGCGCCAGTTCTGTTGGCCCTGACGATTTCCTTGGTTACCTTGGCCTTTGTTGAAAAATTGGCGTTTACGGTCATTCCCTGGTCCTTGTTGACCCTCCTTTTTCTTTTTCTCTTCCTGAGCTTCAGAAATCTGAGCCTCCGCTTGCTCCGCTATCATGGCCCGCTCCGCTACTTGGGTAAATTCCATTTGTTAGGCTCCCGAAATACTTAGGTCACGATAAAGTTCGGGTTTGAGGCCCGTAATGAACCTCGTCACCTTGAGTAGATTTGTTGCCACCATGTGAGGAGCGAAACGGGACAGATCCTCAAATCGGCGGATATATTGGGTTACCGGCATTCCTCCTTGTCTGAGATTCATATATTCTAGCATCCGTCGTTCTTGTTCATGGGCTGTAAAATATTTTCCGTGGAACAATTCTCTAAATCGTTCCCACGACATATTCAACGGATCTTCTAGGACTTTAATGGTGTCCCACCAGAATCGGGCGTTTCCTCTGAGCATAGAAACTGCACACAAGACCTTTTCATTCTCAGGCACACGACTATAGATAAACATATCTTCTATAGTGCGTAGCCAATCTTCAGCCACCGCTGGATCCGTAGCATCGGCAAAGGTTGGGGGATCCATTTTTCGAAAGCGTTCCCCTATAATTTCTCCACGCGCTAGCTGTGGGGAGGGACGATGTTCAGATGAGCTATGATGATGAAGTAGCTCGTCGATTTGATTCGACTGACGATTGATATGCTCCGACTGACGTTGAAGTAAGTCAGTCAGTCGTAAAATAGTGGAGTCCCTTTCATTTGGAGGGGACTCCGGTTCGGCCCTACGACTGGATTCAGCCACATGTTCACTACGAGTTCTTGGCATTTTTCAACTATTATCTACAATAATTCACATAAAACACATATCAGATAACACATAATCATATAATCAAACATTTAACTTACAGGCCAGGCTGGTTCTCCAGGCTTTTGAGCGGCAGTACATGGACAGTCTACAAAATCTATATCCTAAGCTCTGATACCACCTGTAGCGACCCTCGTTCCAAATTAGGATTAGTGGCGGATTTTCGCAACGTAAGTCGCGGAAGACCCGTCTAATAAAAACTTTTTCCTAAAATATAATATAATATAATAAAATATATTTTACATAGTAGTATCTGTACAACGGGCGTAGCCCCAAAAAGTCAAAAGAACAAAAACCCCTATTATCGCTCCACAGGTCTTCATCCATGTACCGCCCTGCCCTCAAAAGTCCGTGGGGCACCGCCACCAGCCGCCTCAGTCTTGACGCGCGTCGGCGTCAGACTCGGTACCTACAACACGTAAACACTGAGCGATTCGCCCAGTAGATGAATAAAGATGTATGTATGCACGTGAACGCTCATTCCCGATCCCAATATCTCACATGCAAAGTTCACTCTTTCTTTTTCCTCAACCCTTTCTCAAATCACACAACACAGGGCCCTAGGTCAGACTCGATACCTCGCGCGCTTATAACATAACGGAAGCTTACACTAGCAGCGTTTTGACGTTCACGCAACTGCCCTGCTAGGTCGCTCTTCCGTAAGCGGTAGCCTACGCCGACAGCGTTTTGACGTTCACGCAACTGCCCTGTCAAGTCGCTCCCTCCGCTAAAAATAAAATCACGACGGTTTTGCACCTCGGGACGTTCACGCGCAAGTAGATAGATCGATCACGCCTGTCTGCCGTCAGGTGTCATATGAGTACCAACCTCGACTCCTCATCGAGTCAACAATCACAATCATCTCAGTCTACCCCGCTCGTCAGTATCTCAAATCGTCACCGTCTCAATAGGGTGTAAATATCTCACCCCTGTGATATGATATGCATATGCCATGCATATAAATGTGATAACATAAAAACATATTTTCATGTGAGACGGACGTAATACACGTAAAACATGTAATTCATTTAATCACATAGAAGCACATAAAAGCACATAAATCAGGTAAGTGTTTACGCATTGTAGACGAATAATTCACCTACCTGTCCTCCTGATAAAATTAGTCGACAATCCTGGTGAATTCCCTACAGTTCAAATATCTGAGCACCAAAATATTATTATATCAGTATATTTACTAAGTCATTTAATTTCGAAATTTCCAAACTCTAAGTCTCGAAACCCTAAAATTATCAAAACCCTAAAATCACGAAAACCCTAAAATACCAAAAATTTATTAAGTGCAGAAAACTTTTGAGATACTGAAATTATATTAAGTGTCGAATTCCTTAACCAATGTCGAAGTTCTATAAATCTCGAGATTATATGTCGAACCCTTAAATGTCGAGATCATATTGTCAAGTCCTTAAATGTCGAGAACTTTAAGTAACACCAAAAATGTCGAGATCTTTTAACATGCTTATAAAATGTCGAGGTCTTCTCTTTGACACTGTCGAAATCTTTACAAAATGTCGAGATTGGTTAGGAGTGTTAAATGTCGAAATGATATGGAGAAATGTCGAGATGTGGTTAAATGTCGAAATTATTCTTACAAGACTTTATACATTTCGAGATATTATAAATGTCGAAGACTTCTTTTGTCGAATTAAATTATGCATCTCGAGATTTTCCCTACTTTACATATCGAATTCTTTCCATTGTTCCTCTCGACATTTCCATTGTTCCTCTCGACATTTCTTTCCATTGTTCCATCGAAAATCTCCTATAATTATCCAATAACCATGCAAGGGTATACTACATATAATCTTCATGAACCTTAATGCTAAGCTCGAAATTCCAGAATTACTTAATCATATCACTCTTAAACACTTGTTAGGATTATTATATAACTATATAACCTCATGTATCACTATCGAACATAGACAAATTTACACTAAATGCGTTAAGTGATACTTTTCTCGAAAATCGGCTCCTTAAGTCTGGCGAGATTTCTTATTCTTGCTTAGGACACCTTGTGCTACAATGTTCGTGTATGGGGAAATGAGGGTTTTCTTTCTTCTAACAATCCTCTTTGGTTATAATGTATATTTTGGATAAGTATTCATTCTTTGGAAATCTAAACGATGGGACAAGGTGCTAAACGAATTTTACTTGAACATTAAGAAATCTTGTCACCTATTATATTTCTATGAATTGGGCTTTGGTTTAAAATATGACCCAACTAATTCTAGCCCAATTTAAATTTATTCTAACATAATTA
The DNA here is from genome assembly GCA_027422505.1 of Craterostigma plantagineum. NCBI lineage: Eukaryota > Viridiplantae > Streptophyta > Magnoliopsida > Lamiales > Linderniaceae > Craterostigma > Craterostigma plantagineum. The sequence goes on from JAPQWV010000109.1 coordinate 1,222,433, forward strand.
TATGCTAATATTCTTTAATTCACCAATTTATATATTCGATTCAAGAATTTAATTTCCATACTAATATTCCTAATTCACAACTTACCTGATTGATTACATCAAAATCCCGTATTAAAATTTACGGGTATTACAGGACCTAACAATTGGTATCAGAGCAGATTCGTTCTGTTTTGAATCGTAAATTGTTAGAATTGGATCGAAATTTTTATTTCGAACACTGTTCCATCGAAGAACAGATTTGGCGCGAAAAGTTTTTCGATTAATAGCTTAATTCTGTGCTTAATTGACTTGAATCTGATGTTTCAGTGCTAGATTGAGTGATAAATGATCATTGCGACTAAATCAGTAGCAGTTTGAACGTCGAATTTTGATTAATTTGATTCTGAAATTTTACTGTTGACGAAGAACATGAAGAACACGTTCTGATTTTGATCAAATTCGATATATTTTGCCTCATAACGTGTTTAATTGCTTGTTTGTGTGTGATTAGTACTTGATTGCGAGCAATTACCTCAAACTTCACTACCTGATTCTTTGTTTTGCTCGAATTTGTGTTAATCGTATTTTGTGAATTTTTCTCGATTGCTCAAATTTTTCTCGCTAAGTTTTGCGGTCGGATTAGTTTCTCGATCGATAAACTTAGCGCGAGAATTTTTCTCGGTAAGAATACGAAGTCAGCGCTAGAATCATCATCAGCGGAAACGTTTTTAGTTAGAAATATTTCTCGAGCATTATCCAGCGAAAAACTTTTTCGAGTGAGACCAATTTTGACCTTGCATGATACCACTTGTTGTAAAAAGGACAGTAAAAATAAAGGGGACACCGGTAATTTACGTGGAAAACCCCAAAACTCGGGGTGAAAAACCACGGACAAGGTAAGGATATTTTACTGTGGTAATTTAGGAGTTACAACTCTCTACCGTAAGGAGAAAACTAGCTCTATCTCTCTTATAATAGGAGACTCACAAACTCTCTAAATATTTTCCTCACAAACACTTATATATACTGAATATAAGAGGAAGTTATTGTTTTCGATGATTTACAATGACTTATAGCTAGCCTATTTATAGCTGAAGGTTTTAGGCTCGGGCGAATCAGAGCTAGCCGCGTAGCTAGACACGTGGACGAACCAGAATGAGCCGCGTAGCTATATACGTGGGAGAACCAGAATGAGCCGCGTAGCTGTATACGTGGACGAACCAGAATCCGCCGTGTGCGTAATAACTTTCACTCGAAAAACTTTTTCAGTCAAACCTTTTAACGTTTGACCAGGCGAAAATCATTTATACGCGAGAAACTTTTCTAGTCAACAGATTTATTTTGACTTGTCGAGAAACTTACTAACGTACTGTTTCTTTACGATCGAAATAAATTCACGATCAGGAAATTTTTCTCGACTGGACGATTTTGGGCAATTTATTTCGCTCGTAAAATTTTCCGCTGACAAACTTTCTCGCACGAAAACAGTAAATACATTCTATATCGACGAAATTAATTTCGATCATACTCTAATCGATCTAATCTTCGAATCAAACGCTACTAACAAATTTCGTCACTTGTGAAGCACTTTACATCGTCTTCAACCCTCAAAACAATCAACGGAGATCCTTCAACAACTCGACTACTATAATACAAACATGGATGCATACTCACTTGGAAATGACAACCGTCCGCCGATCTTGCAAAGAGGCGAATACACAGTGTGGAGAAGCCGTTTCCTGAATTTCATCGCTCTAAAGAATCAAGCCGAAAATCTACTGCAGTCCCTTGAAGAGGGACCGGCACAGTTCTGGGTTCATGTACCCGGGGACGAAACAGCTACTCCAGCAATTCCAGCTTCTAGGCGACTAAAGGAGCCTAGAGAATACTCTCTGGAGGAAAGTGCTCGAGCTAAGGCTGATCTAGTAGCCAGGAATACCCTTATGCAGGGCATCCCCAACGATATATACAGACAAATCAACAGCCTTACATCGGCCAAAGGGATGTGGGATGAGCTGCATAGGATGATGCAAAGGACGGAAGTTGGCATGAAGGCCAAGAAGGCGAACGTTCTCACTGCTTACGACTCATTCAAAGCAAAGCCGGAGGAGAGTCTATACGAAATCTACCAACGATACCTCACTCTTCTCAACGAGATGAGGAAGATAGAAAATAACGAAGACAAACATGGAGACAAACATAAGATTTTTATCTTCTCTGCCCACGGAATGGAAGAAAATATCCACTCAAATACGAAAAAATAAAGATCTAGAGGAGTTGGATGTCCATGCCGTGTTCGATAATCTCGCTCAGCATGAGGATGATATCCGCGAGATTACCAAAGAGCAGAAAGGCAAACAAACTGATGACACGGTTGCCTTAGTCTCGGAGAAGAGGAGCACAAGATCAAGAAAGGAAAAGATTGTTAGGCCACCTTCATCATCAGAGTCGGAAGATGAATCGGACTCCGACATCGAGCCGAACATGAAAGCCCTTGGAAAACAGTTAGCTCTCATTGGACAAATGATGAGCAAGAAGTACTTCAAGAAGAAGTCTTCAACCTCAGCCAATAGACTTCGGACTACAAGCTCCAAGAACAAAGAACGTGCTCCGGAGAGTTCCGAGGTCAAGAATCCCAAAGAGACTAACAAATGTTTTAACTGTGGCAAAGCAGGTCACTTCACCAGAGAATGCACTCTCCCGAAGAAAAGAGATGCAAACTACTACTCCAAGAAGCTTCAATTGACAAAGCAGAAAGAAGCTGGAGTAGCTCTCATGGCCGAACAGGACCAATGGCTCGAGGACACGTCGAGCTCCGAAAAAGAGAACTTAGCCCTCATGGCCCGACTCGACAACGAATTGGACGCTGAAACATCCACTCCTACGGACGATGACAATGCATCCACGTCTTCAAATGAGGTAGTCACTTCTTCCAAATTATTGACCATGTTAGAATCATATCAAAAGCAATATGCTAACATGAAACGTGAGCAGAAAAGTATAAAGGAAGTAGAGAACGAACTTGAGAGAGCTCATGAGAAGATAGATAGTCTCGAACAAGAACTTAGGAGCTCTAGTGCAAAAATAGATGAACTTACTAAGAGCCTCCATTCTAGAGAATCTAGTCAACCTCAACTAGGACAACAGAGCGAAAAGATTAAGGAATTAGAAGATAGGCTAGCAAATAACTACAATTGCTTGGTTAGAAATCTCAACGAGAAAGCCATTTAAATTGTAGGAAAACCGAAGCTACCTCTAAGATCACTAACTTAGAAGCTCAATTAGAAACATCGAATTCTAAGATTAGTGAGCTTAGTAAGGATTTCGATGCCTGTCAAGCCGCTAAACTAACCGTGGAAAATAATTATGCTCTCCTAGGTGAGGAACGCAAGAAACTAGATGCCAAAGTAAAGAAATTAGACGATATAGTTATGCGTAGGGGACAATCCGAACAGACGATATTTTTGAACAAGCCCAAGGATATAGAGTTCTATAATCCTATAGAAGGCATAGGTTTCACTAACCCATGTGTTTTACAAAAGAAAGAAATATACGATGTTAAACACATGGGCTTAGGAATAACCTCTCTTAGAAATTTTACTGAATCGTCTTATGAAAATACGTTCGATTCATCCATTAGACAAGGTCCACATGGTCTAGAAATCCCCTTTGACTACAAAGAACTAAATGAAAGGGACAAAAATAGGAAAGAAATTCTAACACCTTGTAACGACCCGTCCCATACCGGGTGTCACTATCGCATCGGTCCCTACCGGGACCAGTGGGGTTGGGCCCACCACACTCCGACTGATAGTCTGGCCCCATTGTACCACCATTTAACCTTTTAGCGTGCTTCGTGCACTCGCTCACACGCATCCTGAGAAACTTCCCAGGGGGTCACCCATCCCAAGATTGCCCCAAGTCAAGCACGCTTAACTTCGGAGTTTCTATAGATGGACTCCCGAAAAGGTAGGTCGACCTTGGTGATATGAGTAGTACTATCAATTCCCTTATACGATTCTTAGCCTGACACGCCCATATATTGTCAGTCTCAGGATCCCCTCTTATTCGGGTGTCGGATCTGTTCGTTCACGTACCCCTTCGCTTAGAAGCCTGCTAGGAGCCGCTCCTTGTCCGTGCACCTCTCTGGCACCGGCGATCACTCCCCGCCCCCATCGGTCCCGGGCGTCACATGCCCACCAGCTTCCGTCTGGTTCGTCCCCGAACCAGCACCGTACTTTGAGAGGTTGTGCTCTGATACCACCTGTAACGACCCGACTTCCTAGATACGTATTTTTGCGGATTTTGCGAAAACTTTTAAAACATAATAATAAAAATACGTTCAATGTCTAAATCCATAAGTCCAAACCCAAACACATTATTTTTAGTCATTGGGCTGAAGCCCAAGAAGTGCAAGCCCAAATATAAAAAAAACACGAACGTAAGCTCGTTCCACAGGTCGCGTCCAATGTACTGCGCCGCCCTCAAAAGTCCGTGGAGTCACTGCCATCAGCCGCCTTACCTACACACGTAAACCCTGAGCTTTTGCCCAGTAGATGAAAATATGCATGAATGCAAATGCCCTCACATCCCAAACCGAACACCTCACAGATGCACGCTCAACATCTCTCGAGCATACGCTCGTTCCTACATCAACTCTCAACTCATAAACAGGGCCATAGGCTAGACTCAAAATCCAAGCATAAAATATCATATAATGCCATGATAGTACGGCCCCCACTACGGTCTCAACCGTAACTATAATAATGGCAAGTGGTACGGCCCCACTACGGTCTCAACCGTACCTAAAATCAAGCGGCCCCATCTCGGTCTCAACCGCCAGCGCTACATCGGGTCATAGCCTGACAATCAATATCAATCACTCTACCCCACTACTCCGTGCGGTCCTCTCCCCTCGTAACGCGTGATTTCAAATGTCGTGCAAGTAAAATGCAACACATAAAAATGCAACATATTAAACAACAACATATGGGCATCTCAAAAACTATCATACACCAAATAATTCGGGCGCAAAGCCCGCGCTTCGATTTAATCGGCCCGAACCCTTAACCACCGAAACTCTCCCCGAAATTTCACTGAGTTCCCAAAATTTAATATTTTAAAATTCTAATGTCCAACTTTCAAAATATCACTTAAGTTCCTAATTTAAAAATATATTTCTGCATTTTGCATTTAAAACCCCCAAATCTCACAATTTACTTTTTAATACCCGAAGATTTTCCTAAATTTCAGATATGCCCCGAATCTTTAAAAATTTCAAATCTGCCCCGAAACTTTATATTTCTTTAAAAATTTCCCTTGTTCGGATTTTACATTCTCAGCCCCCAGATTTTTAAAACTTTCCAGTCTAGTCCCCGAATTTTTTTTTACTTTGAAAATTACACAAAGGACCACAATTATTTATTTGAATATCAAATCTGCCCCATATCAATACATCATTCCTCGCCCGATATGATATGCATATGTTGTGCAAGTGAAATGCAACATCACTCTAATCACGTTTTCTCATTCGCCTGAAAGTTCACATTCGCCCGAAAATTTTATTTTAACGCCGAAAATGTTTAGACCAAAAATTTTCGGATCAACGCCCGGGATAGCCTTTAACGTCAAATAGTATCACCTCAACGACATATTAAACACTCGAAGATTTATTTGAAGTATAGCGAAAATATCTTTACCGGTCATTAATTTAAAAATCCTAAATTTAACCCTAAAATTATCTCTACAGGTGTATTAGTTATTTTGTTTGATGGTTGTTAGATGGAATGTTCATTATGTAATGTTTGCAACGTTGGGTTTGTTTGTAACGTGGATGAGGTGGCTTGATTCCTCTCTCAACATAGGGTGACAATCATTAGGTGACAAGTTCTCTTATTTTTATTTTTAATTTTTTTTTATTATTAAAATTCGAATTCATTTATATTAATTTTAATTAATTCGAGTTATTTTAACTAATATACTATAATTTTTTTATATTCGAATTCGACTTTTATTTCTTTAAATTCAAATTAATTCGAATTTATTCGAATTAATTTTAATTATTAATTAATTAATATTTTTTTTTTATGAATTTCGTTTTTCTTCTTTTTTTTTTTAAACTAGTTACAGCATAAACCCCGTATGAAATTTTTACGGGTATTACATCCTCCCCCTTAAAGAAATTTCGTCCCCGAAATTACAGTATAGAAAACAGTTCGGGATATCTTTCTCTCATCTCGTCTTCTCGTTCCCAAGTGGCTTCTTCCAGTACTTGGTTCCGCCACAAGACCTTCACGAGGGGAATGTTTTTATTCCGAAGGCGTTTCACCTCGTACATCAAGATTTCCACTGGCTTTTCTTCGTAACTCAAGTCCGGCTTCAACTGTTGATATAGCGATTCGCCATGCACCACATGGCTCGGATCTGGAATGTACCTCCGTAACGTGGATACGTGGAAGACATCATGGACTTGAGCAAGTGCTGTAGGAAGTTCGAGTTGATACGCCACCTCTCCAACTCTTTTCAAGATTGGGAATGGTCCGATATATCTCGGACTAAGTTTCCTTTTCTTCCCAAAACGCTTCACACCTTTCATGGGCGATATCTTTAAAAAGACCTGGTCGTCTTCTTCAAACTCCAACGGCCTCCGTCTCCTATCAGCGTAACTTTTCTGACGAGTCTGGGCCGTTTGCATCCTCTCTCGAATCTTTTCAATGGCTTCGGTCATTTCGCGCACCATCTCGGGACCTAACAACGCCTTCTCGCCTATTTCATCCCAGTGAACTGGGGACCGACATTTGCGTCCGTACAAGGCTTCGTACGGCACCATCCCGATTGTGGCTTCGTAGCTGTTGTTATATGAAAATTCAATCAACGGGAGGTATTTGCTCCAACTCCCTCGGAAATCCAGAACGCATGCTCGTAACATATCTTCGAGCGTCTGAATTGTTCTCTCCGATTGGCCGTCCGTCTGCGGGTGATAAGCCGTGCTGAAGGACAATTTGGTTCCCATGGATTTCTGTAAGCTCACCCAGAATTGAGAAAGAAATCTCGAATCTCGATCCGAAACAACCGAAATTGGAATCACATGGAGTCTTACGATTTCCTGTATGTACAGCTCGGCGTACTTCTCCATGGAGTATGTTTGATTAATTGGCAGGAAATGGGCCGATTTCGTCAATCTGTCCACGATCACCCAGATTGCATCGTGGCCCTTCATCGTCTTCGGTAGTCCCACAATGAAATCCATCGTGATGTGGTCCCACTTCCACTCAGGAGTCGTCAAGGGCTGTAGCGTCCCCGCCGGTCTTTGATGTTCTGCCTTGATTTGCTAGCACGTCAAGCATCGTTGCACGAAAGCGGCCACATCTTTCTTCATACCCGGCCACCAGTAGTTTCTTCGCAAGTCTCGATACATTTTTGTTGCACCGGGATGTATCGAATAGATCGTCGTATGTGCCTCCGTCATTATGGTTCGTCGGATTTCTTCATCAGGTGGCACATATAAACGACCCCGGAACCGTAAGCTTCCATCGTCTCGAAAGCCGACCTCCGATTGAACACCTTCGTCTTGTTTCGCTTGGATCTTCATATATAACTCGTCATCTTTTTGTGCCTCGAGAATTCGGTCCAACAACGTCGGCTTCAGGGTTAACGCTGCCAGTCTAGTTTCGATCTCCCCGAAGTTGATCACTTCAACTACGTGTTGGCACAATTCCGCATTCACCGATTTACGGCTCAGAGCATCTGCGACTACATTTGCCTTCCCTGGGTGATAGTTAATCACGCAGTCGTAATCTTTCACCAACTCGAGCCATCGCCTTTGCCTCATGTTTAACTCCTTCTGCGTGAAGAAGTACTTTAGGCTTTTATGATCGGTAAAGATTTCGCATCGTTCCCCGTATAAATAGTGTCGCCAGATTTTTAGGGCAAACACCACTGCTGCGAATTCCAGATCATGCGTGGGGTAGTTCTTCTCGTACGGTTTCATATGTCGGGAGGCATATGCGATTACATTCCCTTTCTCCATCAACTCGCACCCCAAGCCACTCTTCGAGGCATCACTATACACCGAAAGCCTTCGATACCGGAGGGAATCGTAAGAATAGGAGCCGTCGTTAATCGCTTCTTCAACTCCTGGAAGCTTTGCTCGCAAGCTTCCGTCCACTTGAATGGGACGTTCTTCTTCGTCAGGTTCGTGAGTGTCGAGGCGATGCTGGAAAAGTTCTTAATGAACTTTCGATAGTATCCAGCAAGCTCAAGAAAGCTCCTGATCTCCGTGGGAGTGGTTGGTCGTGGCCAATTATTCACGGCTTCTATCTTGCTGGGGTCCACCGAAAGTCCGTTTCCAGAAATGATGTGCCCCAAGAAGACCACTTGCTCCAACCAAAATTCGCACTTTTGGAACTAGGCGAATAGCTGCTTTTCTCGAAGAATTTGAAGGACCGTCCTCAGATGTTTTTCGTGTTGTTCTCTCGTCTTTGAGTAGATGAGGATATCGTCAATAAAGACGATTACGAACGGGTCCAGAAATTCTTTGAAGACCCTATTCATTAGATCCATGAAAGCTGCTGGGGCATTCGTTAGTCCGAAAGGCATGACCAAGAATTCGTAATGGCCGTACCTCGTGCTGAATGTCGTTTTAGGAATATCAGCCTAACGAATCTTCAACTGATGATAGCCGGAATGCAAATCAATCTTCGAGAATATTGTAGCCCCTTGTAGCTGATCGAATAGATCGTCAATCCTCGGCAACGGATATTTGTTCTTTATCGTGATTTTGTTGAGTTCACGATAGTCGATACAAAGTCGCATCGACCCGTCCTTCTTCCGTACGAACAGTAACGGGGCTCCCCATGGTGAGAAGCTAGGTTGAATGAAGCCCTTTTGTAATAGTTCATCAAGCTGCTCCTTGAGCTCTCGTAATTCGTCCGATGCTAACCGATATGGAGCTTTAGAGATCGGGGCAGCTCTAGGCAGGAGATCGATGGAGAATTCAATTTCCCGATTCGGGGTAGTCCCGGAAGATCATCGGGGAATACGTCGAGATATTCGTTTACTATCGGAACCTTTTCAAGCTTCGATTGAGATTCTTCGGCTTTCACCGCGAAGACGAAGAAAGCTTCGCAGCCCGAATTTACGAGTCGCTGAGCCTTCAGAGCAAATATTCGAGGGATTGGAATACCATTTGCCTTTCTCGAAATCGAATTCCTCTCCCTCGGGCAAGCAGAATTTGACAACTTTCTTCGAGCAGTCGATAATAGCTCCGTATCTGGAAAGCCAATTCATCCCGAAAATGACATCATAATCATTCATCGGGATTACGATTAGATTTACGTTCAAATCTCTTCCCTCGATTCTAACAGGACAATCTTCTACAACTAGATTCGTCCGTGTCGGATCTCCGTGAGGTAAAGACACCACGAAATTGCACATAGAACGAGTGGGATGAATTCCCGCTCTAGACACGAAATTAGCCGACACAAACGAGTGTGAGGCCCCAGAGTCAAATAAAATTATTGAAGGTATGTGAAAGATATTCAGTATACCCGTGACCACGTTCGGATTGGCCTCCGCCTCCTCGATCGTCAATGTGAAGACATAAGCTGGCACCGGCGGTAAGGCCTCCACATCCTCGTTAGTACGTGCGAAGACACGAGCTGGTACTGGCGGTGGTCGAATTGGATTCTGTGGCTGGTTCTGTGGCGGGTGCGGAAGCAGCTGCTGAGTTCTGGGACAATCTCGAGCGTAATGTCCGGGCTGCCCGCACTGGTAGCAATACACCGGTCGTTGTCCGAAACAGACTCCGGCATGATTCCTTCCACACTGCGGGCATCGTGGAGCTGGATTTGGTGGCCTCGTATTCGCTCCCCGGTTGAACGTCGGATGCCAGTTCTGTTGGTTGGGTCGGTTGCCCCTGTTGTTTGGACCCATTCCAAAGAATGGCCGTTTGGAACTTCCGCTTCCTTGTGGAGCTTCCCTCTTCCGACTAGACTCCTGGACCTCCCTCACAACTCCCTCCGCCTGCTCCGCAATCAATGCCTGTTCCGTCGCCTGTCGAAACTCTAACTGGCGCACTCACGCCACGCTTAGATCCCGATAGAACTCGGGTTTCAGCCCCCGAAGAAAACGCATTACCTTCAGAGCATTGGTGGCTACGAGGTGAGGAGCAAAGCGAGATAACTCCTCGAATTTGCAGATGAACTCGGGTACCGACATACTCCCCTGCTTTAGGTTCATAAACTCATACATTCTCTGCTCCTGGTCGTGAGCAGAGAAGTACTTACCGTAGAAGAGCTCCCTGAAGCGTTCCCAAGTCATAGTGACTGGGTCCTCCAACACCTTGACGGTATTCCACCAGAAACGCAGATTCCCCCGAAGTAGGGAAACGGCACATAACGTCTTCTCCTCGTTCGGTACGCGGTTATATATGAAGAGGTCTTCAAGAGTGCTGATCCAATCCTCGGCTTCCGCGGGGTTAGCAGCCTCGGAAAAGAAAGGAGGATTAAGTCTACGGAAACGCTCCCCAATAATCTCCACACGTTCAGGCTGTGGAGACGGACGGTGCTCAGATGAGCTTCGATGGTTGATCAGGTCATGGATTTGGTTCGATTGCCGCTGAATAAGTTCAGTTAACCGATGGATAGTAGAGCGGTCCTCTTCTGGTGAAGATTCAGATCCCGCCGTACGGCTCGTCTCGCCCACTTCTCTACGTGTTCTCACCATTTTCAACTTACCTCTACAGTTAATCAAATAGGCACATAAATCAGTCAAATCAAATCACATAAAAGTGTAAAACTTACAGGCAAGGCTGATCCTCCAGGCTTTTGAGCGGCAGTACATGGACAGTCTACAGAACCTCTAACCTAAGCTCTGATACCACCTGTAACGACTCGTCCTATACCGGGTGTCACTATAGCATCGGTCCCTACCGGGACCAGTGGGGTTGGGCCCACCACACTCCGACTGATAGTCTGGCCCCACTGTACCACCATTTAACCTTTTAGCGTGCTTCGTGCACTCGCTCACACGCACCCTGAGAAACTTCCCAGAGGGTCACCCATCCCTAGATTGCCCCAAGTCAAGCACGCTTAACTTCGGAGTTTCTATAGATGGACTCCCGAAAAGGTAGGTCGACCTTGGTGATATGAGTAGTACTATCAATTCCCTTATACGATTCTTAGCCTGACACGCCCATACATTGTAAGTCTCAAGATCCCATCTTATTCGGGTGTCGGATCGGTTCGTTCACGTACCCCTTCGCCTAGAAGCCTGCCAGGAGCCGCTCCTTGTCCGTGCACCTCTCTGGCACCGGCGATCACTCCCCGCCCTCATCGGCCCCGGGCGTCACATACCTGTCTGCAATTTAGTTCAAATTCTACCTCGTGACTCTCAAACACACCATGAGGAAGTTAAAACCGTTAATTATAAAAATTCTCTCTACAAACCCCCTATCATAAAACAGATAGAGGAGTCACAGACAAAGTTAGAAAAAGAACGAGAGAATTTCGAAACTGAAAAGAAAAAATTCTTTAAGGAGATGGAAAATCTCAAGGCTTCCTCGTCCTCCCAAACTACCTCTCACGCTATTACAAAAATCGTGAAAAATGAAAAAATGCCTTTGAAAGATAAAAATTGTAAAAATAATTCTGTTAAAAGTGCTATGACTAATTTTACTTTACCTACGTCTAAAGGGAGCGTAGCGTCAGCACTAAAAACAAAGGCGAGAGTGTCTAGCACTAAGATAAAGAAGGAGCCATTAGATTTAAATGTTTCTAAACATGCTACTCCTTCTGTTACAATAAAAGACACTCGTAGAAATAAAAGATCTATTTCCACTTTTAAGATAGTTGCTTCTACTTATTCACTTCAGCCGATCACCTTTAGAAGCACCAACTTCGAAATAGGCTCTACTTCAAAAATTAATCATTCTGAAACAAATGCCACAAGGAAGACTCGTAGGAAATAAGATCCAGCCATAAAGAAAGCTTATGGCGCCGTACATGACTGTACTCACCTAAGGTATCCCGTAGAAATAAAATCCCCCAAGCACCTTAGGAGACTATCACAAGAAAAGATCTTTTCCTCAGTCAAACCCTCCAAAGCATTTGTACGTGCTGAAATTAACCTTCCCTGTAAGGTTCAACCCAAATGGGTTCCTAAATCTCCGCCTACAACGACAAAAGCCAAAAGGGCCAAGTCTCCTATAGGGCAAAACCCAAACCCACTTTTTCAAAAGTGCAATGGGTTATTAAGACTCTTCCAAAAATAGATTTAGGAGTCATATCTGAACCCAAAACAAAATCTGCTAATCCGAGAGGACCCATGCTTAAATGGGTACCTAAAGCTCTCTAGATTATTTTTGCAGATCCATCATGTGTGGTACCTCGACTCTGGTTGCTCCACACACATGACTGGTAATCAAGAGCTGCTGAGCAACTACAAAGACCGACCAAATGGCAAAGTCAGATTTGGGAACAATGATTCAGCCCAATTCTAGGACTTGGGGATATCATTCTGAAGAATCTGACCATCAAAGATGTCTCATACGTCTAAGGCCTCCGCCATAACTTGTTCAGCATAGGCCAATTCTGTGACAAAGGCTTCCAGGTGGTCTTCCATGCTGACCGGTGCAGAATTTTGGATAGTCAGGACACAGAACTCCTTCAAGGACTTCGGAGATCCAATCTTTACACGATCAACCTGACGTCTGTGCGGCCCTCGACAGCTGTATGCCTCATTTCTCAGATTGATTTACAGAGGAACAGCCTATGGCATCAACGACTGTCTCATCTAAACATGAAAGCTCTCCAACGTCTTTCTACGAAAAAGTTGGTTCACGGTCTTCCAATTATACAACTACAAAGGGAGCATCACTGTTCGGCATGTCACCTAGGAAAAATGAAGCGAGCATCTCATCACGTCAAGCAAATTGCGTCTACTTCTCGACCATTGGAACTAATTCACATGGATCTTTGTGGTCCGATGCAGACTCAGAGTATCAATGGAAGAAAGTATGTCCTAGTGATTGTAGATGACTATTCTCGCTACACGTGGACAAAGTTCCTCCGAAGGAAAGATGAGACTGGTGACTTGATTATCAATTTTGTGAACACAACTCAAAATCTGCTGCAACAGAATATTCAAGTTGTTCGAACAGATAACGGCACTGAGTTTAAGAACAATCACCTCAGTGAGTTTTATCAGAAACTTGGAATAAGTCAACAATTTTCAGCCGCCAAAACACCTCAACAAAATGGGGTCGTTGAAAGGAAAAATCGAATACTAGTGGAAGCCGCTCGTACAATGCTGATCCAATCGGGATTTCCACACTTTCTGGGCTGAAGCAGTCAATACCGCTTGTTTTACTCAAAACAGGACGGTGGTTCACAAACGGTTCAACAAGACTCCGTACGAGATTGTGAATAATAGAGTGCCCAACATCTCTTTCCTTAAAGTCTTCGGGTGCAAGTGCTTTGTGGCGAACGACCGAGAGCAACGTGCAAAGTTCGACCCTAAAGCATTCGAAGCTACATTTGTCGGGTATTCTTCAACATCAAAAGCGTACCGAGTATACATCAAGTCCAACCGAACTATTAAGGAAAGCTATAATGTTACTTACCACGAAGTGGCAGATATGGCTTCTGGTCAATTCAGTCCAGGACCCGTGCCTAACCCGTTGGTTCATGCTCAATTCAGTTCAGGACCCATTTCTCAACCCGTTGGCTTCTGAAGACAACATTTCAGAACCCGTAATCACTGGTGTGTTGGCACAAAACCAACAAAAGATGGCAACAACTTCAGGATCAGTGTCAGACGAAGCAACGAGACTTGCAATAGACGACTTGGATTCTCTCTTCGAACCGGTATATCGGTCATACACAACTACACCTACAATGGATTCTCTACCGAACGAGACCGACGTACCAAGTTCATCTCACACCTCTACCCCACCCGATTCAGAATTGCCACAGAACACCGAAGAACCTACAGTGGTCATCGAGGAAGTATCATCAGAGACGATCAATCCAAGTGCAGTATTGGAACTTCCTCAGACAAATGATCAATCGGAGACTATAGGCAATCTAGATCCACAGATGGCTGATGCATCGACTTCAGCCTTGCCTCATGAGCGCAAGTGGACGAGAGGCCACTCGGTTGATCAGATAATTGGCGATCCTTCGGTTGGTGTGAGGACACGTCGTCAACACAGTCTTTTCAGTTGCTTCCTGAGCCAAAACGAGCCTACCAAAGTAGCAGACGCACTTCGAGACTCGGATTGGACAATTGCAATGCAAGAGGAAATCAATCAATTCGAACGTCTTCAAGTGTGGACCTTGGTATCCCGTCCACATGGGAAAACAGTGGTCGGAACTAAATGGGTTTTCAAGAATAAGAAAAATAAAGATGGTGAAGTGATCCGGAACAAAGCAAGGCTAGTTGCTAAGGGATACAATCAACAGGAAGGCATCGACTACGACGAGACTTATGCTCCTGTTGCCCGTATCGAAGCTATCCGCCTCCTGCTGGCTTATGCGACTCACAAAGACTTCAAAGTCTATCAGATGGATGTTAAAACCGCCTTTCTCAACGGCATGTTAAAAGAAGAAGTCTACGTCGCTCAGCCGGAAGGTTTCGTTGATCAAGAACATCCCGATCATGTCTATCGCTTGGACAAAGCTCTCTATGGACTAAAACAAGCCCCACGTGCTTGGTACGATGTCCTGAGTGATTTCCTCGTGAAGTCTGAATTCATACGAGGAACGATAGACACAACCCTCTTCATTAAATGGCATGACAAAGATCTGATGGTCGTCCAAGTATACGTCGACGACATCATCTTCGGATCAACAAATCCTCGGCTCTGCAAGAAGTTTGGAGATCTCCTGAAGAGCAAATTCGAGATGAGTCACATGGGAGAGATGCAATTTTTCTTAGGCCTTCAAATCAGGCAGCTCAATGATGGAATTTTCATCAGTCACACAAAATACATCAAGGATATTCTGAAGAAGTTTCATCAAGACCAGAGCAAGCCTCTCAGCACTCCTATGTCACCAAGCTGCAAGTTGGATGCCGATCCCTCTGGTAAATTGGTCGTCATCACACTGTATCGCAGTATTATTGGATCTCTTCTCTACCTCACTTCGAGTCGGCCGGATATCATGTTTGCCACCTGCTTGTGTGCCTGTTTTCAAGCCGATCCCAAAGAATCCCATATGCTCGCGGTTAAAAGAATTTTACGCTACCTTAAGGGCACCTCTACCCTTGGCCTATGGTATCCAAAGGGTACGAATTTTAAACTTATCGGCTACACTGACGCTGACTATGCAGGTTGCCGAATGGACAGGAAAAGCACGTCCGGTGGCGCTCAATTTCTAGGCGAAAAGCTGGTTTGCTGGTCATCCACAAAGCAGAATTGTGTGTCCACTTCGACGGCCGAAGCAGAATACGTAGCTGCCGCCAGCTGTTGCTCACAGGTGCTGTGGATGCGGACACAGCTTCGCGACTATGGGTACAATCTAAATAATATACCCATATATAGTGATAGTCAGAGTGCAATCGCCATTACGTGCAATACTGTTCATCATTCACGCACAAAACACATAGACATTAGATGTCATTTTATCAAAGATCACGTAGAAAAAGGCACGATAGAGATGTACTTTGTGAACACGGAGTTTCAACTAGCCGACATTTTCACCAAGGCCTTGGACGAGAAACGATTTCAATTTCTTGTCGGAAAATTAGGCATGTTGAATCTTCCGTACTATGTGCATACCTGATCTTCTGTGCTATCACATGCTCTATTCTATGTGTTTTCTATGCTTATTTGTCCTTATCTTGCGTGATAAAAATAATATAAAAATAAAATATAATAATAATAATAATAAAAATATATATATAATATATATTTCTATATATAATATAAAGGGGTATGACGAAATCCTTTAGGATGCTTTGATCTAAAGTCACTTAGAATTTTACCCCGACATGCGATCGATTTAATTGCTTAAAATTTGTCAGTCTAAGTCGCATTCTTGTGTCTAAAAGGTCATTTGATTGTTCCACTAGACACAAAGTCACTCTACATGCGTGAGGATTCAAGCCTTGTTCCTTTTTCCTTTCTTTGGATCTACTTCTCGAGTGAGTCACACATAAATTACTTGTCTTACCTAGTGATTCTTGGTGTCATACTCATCTTGCGTTAGATCGTCAGGAAAATGATAAGGGAGTTTAGGATATTCCTCATACGGCCTTATATAAATTCCCCCACATTAGCCCTTAGTCATCCACTTTGAGCCTTCTCCGATGTCCTTTTCTACATTTGAAACCCATTCCCAGCCTTCAACCGAACTTTATACTCTTCGAATGGTTGTTCAGATGAGAAAAGGAGGGGGAGATAACAAAAGAAAAAGTAAGATGATGACAAAAGAAGGCATTGCTCAACGCGCAAAAATCAGACCAAAGGAACCGGCCTTCCGACTACCTTGTAGAAAGTGGCACGGTTCCTGCTGTGAACTTCCCCAACGATAATGTCGTACGCTCTTCAGAACGGCTGGAAGAGGAGCACCACGAAGTGAACTTCTCCAACGATAATCCGGTCTTATATCGGGAAACGAGAAGAGGAGTGCACCCTCGGGTACGAATTCCATAACCGAGAACTTCTCCAAATTGATAATCTCTGAAACCTCTATAGGGATTAAGAGAAGAGGAGCACGGTATTGGCCCGAGAACCAACAAAAAGAACTTCGCCTACGATAATCTCCTAGAGCCTCATGGAGAAGCGGAGCTTCAGCTTGAGCATAACATAAAAAGGGATAGTTCTTAAAAGAAAAAGAGGGAGAAAAGATTGAAAAGCAGAAAGACGTCGGAAAAAAAAAAGGAAACGGACGTAGAATTGGAAGACGATGAAGAGATAAGCTCACTTTCCTTTAAATTCCTTCCGTTCTAAGTCCTAGCCAAAATATAACCCTTAAAACCCTTTGATTCCACATAGACAGTCTCTCGCGTAGGTGAAATGATTAAAAATGCCTCGATCACAGGTAAATTAACTTAAAATTGCTTGTGTTGACTTGAGTGATAAAAATATAAAAATCCAAAGATAGCTATAATTGAGAGCAAGAGCGAACCTAGTGAGAGTTGTTGAAATGGACCAGTGTATGAGCTTAGGACTTTAGTTTGACGACATGACTTGACGGCAATTTCTTCTTTCAAATGTCACGTAAAATTTTTGGCGTGACGATTGATCGAAGCAAAATAATCTGACCCCATATAAAAAAATAAATAAATAAATATATATATATATATACATAAATATAAAAATAAATAAATAATAAATAATAAAATTCGCACATTTTGACATGAAATGTTATGTTTCATATGCGCTGAATTGAATAAATGCGAATTTCTTTAGTGTATCGCACATTCTAAATGCAATTTTAGATTGCATTGGTACTGAATTGTTTAAATGCGATAAATTTTTCATTGCTTCTACCCTCACACAATATTTTAAAGTTCATGTTTTCGGGGACCATGTCTACATGCTTACTTGGTAAATTTGTGTGCTCGTGACTTGAATTGATTTCATATGCTTGCATAATTAGTCAATTTTTCTGCATCATTTGAGGGGGAGCAAGTATAAGACTCGTAGATTAGCTCCAAATATTTTTGACGTTTTTTTCTCTTAGTATTTCAGATCTTTCAAATTAAGGAGCGAGACGTCGACACTACAAAGAGAGGAGCTAGACACAATACCAAATATTTCAAAGATAAAATTGCCAAAATGACATGCCTTTGTGTAATAATCTGCGAAATTTCTCATTACATGCGAAATTTGACACAAAATCCTAAATTTTCTCAATATGATTATACTCGCTGGTTCCTTTGCCATTTGAGGCCACTTCCCTCATTTCACCCACGACTTATTTAAGTCCACATTCTCGCAATTTAATCCATACTAATCATTTCAAAATTACTGTCAAGCACAGATATGACTGAAAAAGATCAAAGCACGATTGAAGCTCTTGAGGCGGCTGCACTTCAACGGGACATTGCTCGCATCGAACTCAACACGCGACTCTATGTTCCACCACCCGAGCAGATCTTCCCACTGAGTCAATGGGCGGCCCTGATTCCCAACAACTTCATGGTGGACCTGCAGAGCTTTCGGTGCGATGCCCCCGTCATCGTAGAAATCCTCAAAGGGCACCCACTTCGCCACGCCTTCACACATGGCGAACCAGAAGCACAGGTGTACCTTCAACAATTCTGGCATACACTGCAGATAGCGGGACCACTCCATCTTGCCAAAAACCTATCCGCCCAAATTGATCAAGAAACGGTGGTCCTCAATCGCAAAATAGTGCAAGAAGTGCTTCAACTCCCCGTCTACACACCCTATGACCCACTACCAACGCACGATCAACTTATTGAAGACATTGACCGACTGGGCTACCAACCGGATACCAAGAAGAAGAAGGGCCCACTTGTCCTCAGTGAAGTCACCACCCGCAACCTACCTCAACCTTGGCGAACTCTGTACCTGCTGGTGAACAAGTGCTTGTCAGGAAAGCATGCCGGTCAGGACCGCGAAAACCTTCAGATCCTCACTATCCTAACCGGCATCGCCCACAACCGGAAGTACAACTACGCGGACATCATCTGGATGGATCTCGTCGCGATGATCCAACGTCGCGACCGGGAAGTCGCAAAGGGAGTCACTAACCGCTTCATCCCTTACATGCGGTGGCTCCCAGCCTTCATCAGACACTTCCGCATGCACTCGACCAGCATTCGCATGCGGCCGGCAGCCGAACACTTCGCCATCCCAACAGTCGAGAAGTTCGCCAAGAAAAACACCCCGGCGAAGGATCGAAACGCAATGATAATTCCGAACGAAGTTCTCGCCTACGCCGACCAGACAAATCCTCACGTTCGCGAATATCGCATATCAACCGCCTCTTTCCGAGAAAGCCCCAGACCACTATCCACTGTCCCTACGGAGCAGATCAACCCCACTGCTCCCAACCCCGGGACTAGCCAAAACCCCACCACCACCTCCAAAAAGTCCTCGAGTCGCGCCGCATCTTCTTCCACACGCGCTCCGAAAAAACGGTCGCAAGAGGATGACGTAAGCCGCCCCACGGAGCGCCGATCGAAACAAAAGCACGATCGACCTCCTCCGCCACAGATAAGCCGAGCTGAACCAGTAGGTACAGGAGGTGATGTGTTCACCTCCCGAGTAGAAGTCGTGGCATCTGGCTCAACCACGCAAACTACCCCACCAACCCACTTATCCTCCTCTCTACAGGAAGATATTTCATTCCACGAGGAGCCACGTATACCATCGACATCCCACTTGGAGATAGTCGATGTTGAAACAAGCAGTCCCTCGCCTTAGACTGCATCCTCTTCATGCACCTCGAGTCTAGTGCCCTCACTTCCCATAGTTTCATCCGTCTCTAGGACACATACACCTTCCACCGCACCACAGAGTCTTCGTGACTCTGTCAGAACGCTCGGTGATGTCTCTGTGACTGAGAGCGGTAGACCTAGCACGGCCAACATCACAACAACCGTGAGCCTAGGCCATCATACGATTGAGTCTGTCTCATCGGTGATGCCAACGGGAAGTCTGAGTGGCCCCGTCTTTTCCCGACCTGTGCAAACGGGCGGCCGATCGGCGATCTTCTCCGATTCGGTGACAGTTGGACATCTTCGTGATTCCAACTTGTTAGATTTACCCCAGTTCGTGACCGAGACCGCGTTAGAGACTCGTCTTCAAGAGTTTGCAAAGACTCTTGAGGCGTCTATCCTCGATAAAGTCTACGCGCGTCTCGATGCGTCCACCGTCGACAAGGGCAAAGGTGTGGCCCCGGAGACGCCACCACCTACACAAAACGTGGACGCCGAGGCTGTTCTATCTGCCATTTCCGCCAAGGAGCTATTCTACATCCTCAGAGCTCGCTTCGAATCAATGACGGAACCTGACGAGGAGGAACAGCAAATGAAGGCAATAATGACACAACCAATGACTTGCCGCACACAAGGCGAGTCTAGCGGGATCAGGCGCGACGATCAAGATGATGATCAAGATCGCCGCGAGGGGGAGAATAGGCAGCTGGGCTCACAATCCCAAGGACTCATGCAATCAACGCTGCCCTCCTCTGTACCTGAACGAACGCCCGCAGCAGAAACCTCACACCCCACTAGCCATAAATCCCATCTCATTTACCCTGAGCCACTAGCCAAATCACCCTCACCACCACCCACCAACGTCTCCGAAACTCTAATCGTCACATCGACATTAGAGACCACCTCTATACCTTCTCCACCCACCATTTCAGAACCTCTGACTGTCACATCGACGTTAGAGGTCACCACCACATCTACACCACCCGTCACTCAAATCATCCTCGCCAAAACCATCACCTCAACCGAACCACCAGAATCTCCACCAATTCCATCCCCACAATCCACAAACTCCTCCGACGCTACACCCTCGCCACCACATAGCCATACCCCTCTCAACATCGATTCCAACCCGGCTTCGGAGGATGTCTACTGCGCACAGAACGAGATCGAAGCCTACATCTTCAACGATGAATGGCTATACACGCCCGCCGATGCAGTAGCAGCTAAGAAGTTGGTGGAAAATGCTCGACGTCTGCTCATGGAGGCCTCGCTAACACTGATCAACACCGCAGACGACGAGAACGGAGAGGAATACGACGCTGAACCGGCCGAGCTCGAGAACATCCTACAATTCCAAGCGCAGCAAACTGAGGCCCCTGCTGCTCAAACGAATGTACCCACGGTGAATATACCGGAAGCACCGTGGGAAAACAAAAAGATAACCGCGCCGTTTCAAGAAGAGATCAGGAAGAGGATCTGGCGGCGCAAGGAGCAGATCATCACAACCTTCGACGAGTACGAGCTGATGAACATCCAAAATTGGAGCGAGAGAAAGAAGCAGCTCTATCGATGGAGCCTTCTGTGCCACAAAAGCTCAAAAAGGACGCTATCCGATGAGGAAAACATCGCTCAGGAAATGAGTCGGGCCCCCATCTGCAAAATCACTGACCTCCGCCAAGAGTCCAAAGGACCTGTCCATTACCCAGTATTCACGGTAATGAGGCATGATGAGAGCTACTGTGAAGTCAGTGAGGCGGACTTCAAGTTTCTGCGCCTGGGCGACCTGTACAGCATGCTGGAATCCATGAAGCAGTTCAGACTCGTCCTCAGAAGTTCTGGACATCTCGTACGTGCTGAACCGGTCACCATGGGATATGTGGCTATCAAACGCCACATGCTCCGACAGGTCAGATTCTTCGCCACCCACGATCTGCAGATGGCGGTGGAGCACAATCTGAAGAAGGTGAATCTGACTCGCCCATCTTTCAAGAACGCGGACGACTACCGAGAAGGCGATGTGATCGACGGAGACGATCCGGCGGTCGCCTACTCGAACTATAAGGGAAAGATGAGGATGCTGCGCTGCTCTGAAGTGGCAAAGTTCTCGGATGGAACGCTCACCATCATCCAAGACAAACTAATGAAGATCTGCCGCATACTTTCAGAAGAAGATCCTCTATGCCGATCCAAGTTCGCGAAGCTCATTGACGCTATAGCTAATCGATTGGTACTTCGAAGGAACCTCCGCGCCTTCGAGTTCAAGCTAGGGCTTCGCGACACACTCACACGCTAATCCACAACCGCTACGCTCAAGATCCAAGACTCGCAACAATTGACACAAAGGGGGAGATTGTTAGGATATTTAATTAATTGTGTCAATAGTTTAAGTCTTCGGATTAATTTTGTAATTATCTTTAGCTTGGGCTTTAGACTAGATTGTAATTAATTTATATTTAGTGATTGGGCCTTAATATACCTAGGGTTAATGTGGTATATAAGGTATTACCAACTCACTTTTGAAAGTAATCAAAGATCAAAGGCTTATCCAAATTTTTCACATACTACACACACTCAAAGGTGAGAATACTCCCTTTTCATTCCATCAAAGCCTCTTTGATTCCTTGTTTGGTGCATTCGGGACCAACAATATGGATTTAGGTGAATGGAAATTTGACGTGGCAAACTACATGTGCATATGGGAAGTCCACGTTGCCTAACAAAATAGAATAATATTATGTGTTACATAGGACTTCATAAAGGAATAAAATAATAATATAGGCACCTAGACTTCACGAATTCAAAGATAGGAACTTCACGAACCCAATTAAGTCACGTAACTAGTAAAATAAAATTTCATGAAACCATGAATATTTCGCGAATCAATGGTTGGGAAAATAATTCGAAAAGTAAGAATAAAATAATAATAATATGTAGACTTAGCGAATTCCTTATAAAATATTTTATTTATCTAATATTATTCTACATCTGATATTTCAGCACTTAAATGAATACGAGAATTTAGATAATATACTGATGTTGTGATTTTATTACTAAGGTTTGGACTTTGGAAATCTGCCGGACAGTAGCTATTGTCGATGGACGACAGGTAAGTGGAAATCCAACTACAACACATAGCATATGTGTATGTGCTTAATTCATGTGATTACGTGATAAGGTGCTTACATGTTTACGTGAACTTGTATGATATGGTTGCATGCTTTCGGTAAGCGTTATGGCGTTAATGCATTATGCATATGCACGAGCATGCACGACACATTTGGGGGTAATGAAATGATGAGCGTGCATGATTATGTCGCAAATAGCAAAAATTAAATACCGAGGTGGGCGAGGATATTATTAGTTAAGTTAAGTGGCGGCTTCTGGGGCACCGGGACGGCGTTGATGCGCCGTCGGCGACGTTGATGCGTTGCCAGTATATGAACGACGTTGATGCGTCGGGGGATTACCATGGTTGGGTTGATGCCCTCATGGTTGGGTTGATGCCCTTATATCCCTGATTAGTGTGGTTGGGTTGATGCCCTCATGCTTTAGTATGTTTGGGTTGATGCCCTCATACTTTGGGCTGATGCCCGTGGTTGGATAGAGCTCTTTACGGTGTACGCCTTGGTAGAAGTCTGCCAAGGGCCCTAAGATAAAAGATATGAGATTGGGTTCGATCTAAAAGACGTAAGATGCACTGGCGTGGATTGCCTTTGCGGGATTTTATCACGTGCACATCATGCATGATTTCTACTTACTGAGCATATCGCTCACCCCTTACGTTATGTGTTGTAGGTACACGCGACCACGGTACGTGCTCGCTTGGGTGGCAAGGCAAATCTTTTGAAGCTTCCCGCAGCTTTTGGGGTGGAAGTGTGTGCATGGATGACGACCTGTGAGGCCGGGCGCATAGAGATTCTTTTGCTGCACATGTAGACACTTCCCGTGTAATTAAGTTTTACATGTAGTTAGGAATTGGAAGCATTCTTTTGACATGTAAAGAACAATGTTGCATTACATAAATGGAAAAATTTCATACGCATTTCCGCATGTCTTTCAAACAAATCATCCCTAGGCACCTAGGATAACGATAGAATAGGTAGTCGGGACAGCGGGTCCTGACAGAGTGGTATCAAAGCTTTGGTCACAGGTTCTGTAGACTGTCCATGTACACACACCCAAAAGCGTGGAAGCAGCCTTGCCTGTAAGTGTTACATCTATATGAAGTTTTGTGTTGCATAATTTATTGGCCATAGGACTATCAGGATAGATAAGGAACGATGGTTAGAACTAGAGGATAGAGCAGCGGAGGTGATGATCAGAACAGGGGAAACACAGCCCCTAGTGACAATCGTGATGCGACCATTTTCCAACTCACGGAGTTGGTACGCCAACAGTCCACCCAGATTCAGCAGCTGATCCAGCAGAACAACACAAACGCTGGATCCACTCAGGCTGACAGGACAGAGATAGTCGGGGAAAGTTTCCGAAGGCTGAACCCGCCAACATTCGAGGATACAGCCGACCCAACGGCAGCTGAAGACTGGATCAGGACCTTGGAGAGCATGTTCGTCTGTAGCCGCGTCCCTGAGGCAGAGAAAGCCCTATGTGCCGCGTTCTTACTAAGAGGAGGCGCGGGGCATTGGTGGGACACCATTATGGTGATTGAGAATCCTGCAACCATGAGCTGGGACAGATTCAAGGAGTTGTTCAGGGGCAAGTATCTTACTGCCCCAGTGAGAGCTCAGCGCCTGAACGAGTTCATTAACCTCAGACAGGGGTCAATGACCATAGCTGAATACATCAGGAAATTTGAGCAGCTGAGGTTCGATGCCCACATGGTGAGCACAGAGGCTTTGAAGATTGAACGTTTCCTTGAAGGCCTGAAGCCTGAACTGTATCGGGACGTAAGTATGGCTGGACTTCAGGGAGCCACCTATGCACAAGTGGCAGAAAGGGCCA
Source organism: Craterostigma plantagineum (assembly GCA_027422505.1). Taxonomy (NCBI): domain Eukaryota; kingdom Viridiplantae; phylum Streptophyta; class Magnoliopsida; order Lamiales; family Linderniaceae; genus Craterostigma; species Craterostigma plantagineum. The sequence continues at coordinate 1,246,787 of JAPQWV010000109.1, forward strand.
TGGTGGCGGAGCAGGCCGAGGCCAGGATCGTTCGTGCCCAGGAGGCTAAGAGGAAATTTGCACAAATACAAGGGCCACAGTGGAGCGGGGCAAATCAGAAACGACAGTTTGTGCCCAAAGGCGGGAAGCCAAATTTTCAAAACAAACCACCACAATGCCCACAGGGGATGCCAAACCGACCGCCGAACCCGAATCAAGGAGGGTTTCCAGCGCCTATCCCGAACTCTCTGACGTGCGGAAAGAGACACACTGGAAACTGCTATGCCCAGACCAACAACTGCTTCAAATGCGGGAAGCCGGGGCACTTCTCGAGGCAATGCCCGGAATGGGAGACGAGAAATCAAGCCGGAAGCCCTACAAGACCCCTGATGGTGCCAGCTAGGGTGTACACAATCACCTCGGAGGAAGCAGATGAAAACCCATTCGTGGTGACAGGTATCCTATCTATCCACCAAACTCCCACGTGCATACTAGTAGACTCAGGGGCCACGCACTCATTTGCATCTATCAAGTATGTGACAAGACTCGGGGTCACACCTCGTCAATCTGAGTGCGAATATAGTGTAGCCATGCCACACGGGGGTCCGACTAAAACGAATCAAATACTGAGGGATTGCCCAGTATTAGTTGGCGACAGGGAATTACCCCTAGATTTGATAGTCATCCCAATGAACGACTATGAGGTCATTCTTGGGATGGACTGGTTGTCGAAATATGGAGCTGTGATCGACTGTAACCGTAAAGTAGTCACGTTCAACATAGAAGGAAGTGAGCCTTTTACTTTCGTGGAGGTAGTAAAGGAAAGGAGTGTATCGATAATATCGGCGCTAAAGGCCCGACGATTAATCCGAGTGGGATGTGAAGCATATTTTATTTTTGCGATGAAGTTAGAAGAGAGTTCATCCCCGAAATTGGAAGAAGTACCCGCGATTCGAGATTTCTCAGACGTTTTTCCCGAAGACTTACCAGGGTTGCCACCTAATAGGGAAATTGAGTTCACCATAGACCTAGTGCCTGGAGGAGCACCTATATCCAAGGCGCCTTATCGGTTAGCGCCGACAGAATTGAAGGAGCTCAAGGAGCAATTAGATGAACTACTACAAAAAGGATTTATCCAGCCGAGTTTCTCTCCCTGGGGAGCGCCAGTCCTGTTCGTAAGAAAGAAAGACGGAACCATGGGACTATTATTGACTACAGGGAGTTGAACAAAATAACGATCAAGAACAAATATCCCCTCCCAAGGATCGATGATCTATTTGATCAACTACAAGGCGCTACGGTGTTTTCAAAGATCGACCTACGATCCGGATATCACCAGCTAAGGATTCGAGAGGAAGATATCCCTAAGACTGCCTTCAGTACGCGCTATGGACACTACGAGTTCCTAGTCATGCCTTTCGGGCTGACTAACGCACCGGCAGCCTTATGGATCTGATGAACAGAGTGTTCAAACAGTTTTTGGATAAGTTCGTCATAGTGTTCATTAACGACATTCTGATCTATTCAAGGACGAAGGAGGAACACGAGCAACACCTGAGAACAGTTCTTGGAGTATTACGAGGAAAGCAGTTGTACGCCAAATTTAAGAAGTGCGAGTTTTGGCTAGACTAAGTAGCCTTCTTGGGACATATTATCTCCGGAGCGGGAATTTCAGTAGATCCCAGTAAAGTCGAAGCCATCAGCAACTGGCCTCCACCAACAAATGTGACCGAGGTATGGAGTTTCCTCGGCTTGGCAGGCTATTACAGGAAGTTCATCAAAGACTTCACGAAAATCGCCTCAACGCTGACGAAGTTAACTAGGAAGAACACGCCGTTTCAATGGAGCGAGGAATGTGAGCAGAGCTTCCAAGAACTGAAAAGGCGACTGACTACGGCCCCAGTTCTCACGATACCAGCAGGAACCGGGGGATTCTCAGTATATAGCGACGCTTCGAAGAACGGATTAGGATGTGTGCTAATGCAGAACGGGAACGTAGTGGCCTACGCCTCACGTCAATTGAAGGAATACGAGAAAAACTATCCGACGCATGACCTGGAATTGGCACAGTGGCCTTTGCCCTGAAGATTTGGAGGCACTACCTATACAGAGAAAGGTGCGAAATCTACACGGACCACAAGAGCCTGAAGTATTTCTTCACGCAAAAAGAGTTGAACATGAGGCAGAGGCGATGGCTGGAACTCGTGAAAGATTACGATTGCAAAATCAACTACCACCCAGGCAAAGCGAATGTGGTAGCAGATGCACTAAGCCGAAAGACAGTAAGCACAGAGTTACAATTGCTTGAAGTGGAGGTTGTAGCATTAGGCGAAGTCGAAACCAGATTGGCAGCTTTAACCCTCCAACTTACCTTACTGGAACAGATCAGAAGGGCGCAAGAAAAGGGTGAACTTTACATGAAAATCAAAGGAGCGCGGACAGAACAGTTGATAACAGACTATGCGTTCCGAGGGGACGGGAGTTTGTACTGCAAGGACCGATTGTATGTACCCGACAATGCAGAGCTCCGACGAACCATAATGGTGGAAGCTCATACCACACCGTACTCAGTACATCCTGGAGCTACAAAATTGTACAGAGACTTACTGACGAACTACTGGTGGCCAGGAATGAAGAAAGATGTAGCCAAGTTCGTGAGTCAGTGCCTTATTTGTCAGCAGATTAAGGCGGAGCATCAACGACCGGCAGGAACGTTACAGCCGTTACCCATACCGGAATGGAAATGGGACAATATAACGATGGATTTCGTGAGCGGATTGCCGAAGAACATGAAAGGGCACGATGCAATCAGGGTAATTGTAGACCGACTTACGAAATCTGCCCATTTTCTGCCAATAAGTACGACATTCTCCATGGAGCGGTACGCGGAGGTGTACATCCAGGAAATAGTGAGACTCCATGGAATACCATTGTCGATAGTTTCAGACCGTGACTCAAGGTTCCTATCCAAGTTTTGGACGAGCTTGCAAAAGGCGATGGGAACAAAATTATCCTTTAGCACTGCTTACCATCCGCAAACAGACGGTCAATCCGAGCGGACCATCCAGACTTTGGAGGATATGCTACGAGCCTGTCTGCTCGATTTCAAAGGCAACTGGAGCAAGTACCTTCCACTCGTGGAATTCTCGTACAACAATAGTTACGAAGCCACGATTGGAATGGCCCTGTTGGTACCGATTTTCACCCAAACGAACAACTTCGGACGGATTAAACACGCCTAAAGATTGAGATTTAGGTTAGGCCGTGTGGGGCTTGGTGGTGTTCTTGAGGAGGCTATCACTCTAACATATGTTTATTTTCTCAACACACACAAGCACCCCTAACTATGTGTTAGGGTTTTAGTATTTATACCACAAGTTGGTATATAATACTTGGGCCCTTGTGTAAGCCCATTACAAAATAACTAAGAACTAACCCAACTAAGAACTAGCCCAAAGTTTTAATAAAGCTAACCAACAAAGATAATATAATGAAATTGAACACTACAAAATATTTCCTAACAATCTCCCCCTTAGTGTTCAATCTTCAGTTCAGCGCGGGATATCTTTGTTGGGCATATTGGAGATCTCGATTCCTAGCAAACTTCCCCTACATGGGATATTTCCTCTTCTTGCGGAGGCATTGATGACTCGGCTAAGACTCACTTGTTAAGATTCTCCAATCTTCTTCTTCTTGGCGCCGGATTTGTTGTCTTCGAATGGAAGTTGTCTAGTTCGGCCTCGAAGATGACTCGTCTGGCTCCAGAAGAAGGTAGGCGTGGGGCGTAAAAAATGTGCCAAGGCTCTATTGAAATGTGACTTTCAAGAGTAGGGAGACACCTCTTCAGAGTGGTCAGCGCAGTGGTGGCGGAATGTGGTGGATGAGATGTGCCATGGCTCCTTCGAGTGTTCCATTATGAACATAATAGCTTGACACATAAGAATGTGCGCGGAGGTAGTGGAAGCCTCCGGCGGGGCGTAGTTGGTGGAGGTGGCGTGGATGATGGTTGCTGCTGATGCTGCTGTACGATCTTCAACTCATTTCTTCTCCTTTACTCCCCCTTGAGATGATCTCCGTCTTCGGGATCGTCACGTCGTCCGTGGGACGAGTCTGCCTCTGGTGTTGATGGTGGTGATGATGGTGTGGTGTGGTGTTGAGTGAGGCAATCAAGTGGGATTCTCAGGAGTAACAGCAATTGGTGTTCCTCCGGGTTCAGTTTTGAACACTGGAGAGACGGAGCAGCATGTGGTGGCGTAGGCGTGGTGGAGTGGTGTCGGTGATGGGACCTTTTCCTTCATAGATCCTCGTTGAGCGCGGCATGGAATGTGTAAGTTCCTCGCTGATTGCTATGAGTCGGGGCTCCATCACGAACGGGGTAACTAACCAGATGGGGGTCACAAAGACGCTCCGTCGTCACAACATCGAAACATGTGTCCGATGTGCCGCCTGTTTGCACAGGTCAGAAAGAACCGGAGAGCCACAAAGGCTTTCCGTTGGCACGGATGATGAGACAAGCTCGTATCCGTGGCCCATCGACAGTTGTGGTGAGGGTGGCTGTCGTGGGTCTTCCGCTCTCGGTCACAAGGACGTCATCAAGCGTTCGTGCAAGGTCACGAAGAACCTATGGTGCATAAAGAGTGTTCGTGTCCTAGAAAGTGGAAAATTTCGGTGGGTGAGGACACGAGACTCTATGTGAGTGGAAGAGGTGCAGTGAGAGGCGGGGCACTACATGTTCAACATCAACCGTCTCCAAGTGGGGCGGTGATGGCTAACGTGGTTCCTCTTGTGCGAATGAAACAGCTATCTGCGAAAGGATAGCTGAGTGGTTGGGGGGGTTAATTGCGCGGTTGGACCAGATGCCGCGACTTCTACTCGGGAAATGAACGAGTCGTCTCCTGAACCTATGGGCGAGGTCCGGGTTATGGTGAGATATGATAGAGGAGTGCGATCATCTCGTCGTTGGTTCGCAGCTCCTGCAAGCGACTTACGTCATCCTCCGGAGATCGTTGATTGGATCTTTGCGTGGAGAAGGATGTCGCGCGACCTAGACCTAGACTAGAGAGGCTAGGGTAGGCTCGTTCCTGGGTTAGGATCAGGGGGGTTTCACTGATCCATGGGAACTATGGTGGCGTGGCGTGATCGCGTTGAAAGGCGGCCACGAGTGATGTCGACGAGGGTGGCCCAAAACTGTTGATCAGACACTTCCGAGACTCGTCAGGTGGTGGTGGTGGTGAGGGCGTAAAGAGGATCACGGTGGCTTAGGACGTCTCCATGTAGCGCACCATGGTGGAATGGATGGCAGTGGGTGGACGGTGGAGTCTGGTACAAGAGATCCACATCGCCTAAGCATCAAGATTGGATGGCGCGCCCACTGATGGTTGGTTGAACTTTTGTCAACCCTTCTTTGTAGGTCCGGGTTCTGCACGGATTTGTACAGAAGTCATGATGGTTGCTCGCTTCTCTGACATCCCTTCTTGCACGTGGAGCAACCCGTGTAATGTGCATGATGGGGTTGGTTGCTCGCAGTGTATACCGGTCATGAATGTGGAGCAACCCATGTACCATTCATGCCGGGGGTGTGAAATTGGCATTTGGAAATTCCGCTCCGAAAAGTTTGGGGGTGACCTAAACTTTTTCTATAATGTGCCAATACCGTCCTAGGTCGATCGTTGGGTACGGTGATCGTTGCCGCGTTTTGGATTTGCCTTCAAAAATTTCACAAAAACGTCGTCTATACCGAAAATTTTGGCCCAAAAAAATTTATTTCGAAAAATTTTAAAAGTGTAAAATAGACAAAGTCCAAAGGCCTTAGAAAATTTTTCTCTATCCAATGATATAAATTTTCCTTGGGCTTAGAAAAAAATATCCTTCCTCGTTTTTTTTTTTTTTGCTCCTTAAAACCTTATTTAATCCGGGGGGGCCAGAAATTTTGGTGGTCAAAAACGTTTAAGTGTAATTTTAAAGAGTGATTTTTGCAAGATTTGAAGCTAAAAGGTGTGTTTGGATCAAGTTTAAAGGTTGGGTGCAAATTTCTCGGGGGGTGCGAAAAATGGTGTGAAAATGTGCGAAAAATGTTATCCCGAGAAATTTCGTTGTGAGAGTGAGTCGCGAAAATAAGGAAATTTCGCATTCACAGTGAATTTTCGCATATAGCACGGAAATTTCGCATTCAGAGGAAATTTTCGCATGTACTGAAAATTTTCGCATGTCGAGAGAAAATTCACATTTGAAGTAAAATTTCGCATGTATAAAAGTTTCGCATGTATAGAAATTTTCGCATGTATAAAAATTTCGCATGTCGTGAGAAAATTCACATTTAAAGTAAAATTTCGCATGTATAAAAATTTTCTCAGGTATGAAGCTTTCGCGGTTTGGAAATTTCTCAGGTTGAAAAACTTTCTCAGGTGGAAGTTAGTTCAGATGAAATTTTCTCAGGTTGAGAATATTCGAAGTGTAAATTTTCTCAGTTGAAAATTTCTCGGATTTGAGAAATTTCTCAGTTTTGAATATTTTCGCAGTTTTGAAAATTTAATCAGTTTAGGAAAATTTCTCGGATTAAAAAAATTTCTCAGTTTTGCAAAATTTCTCGGATTTGAAAAAAAAATTCTCAGTTTTGCAAAACTTTCTCGGGCAGTGAAAGTTTCTCGGGTTGATAAAATTTCTCGGGCAGTGAAAGTTTCTCGGCCAGCGAAATTTTCTCGGCTAAGAATTTTCTCGGGTAAGAAAATTTCTCGGCCAGTGAAAGTTTCTCGGCCAGCGAAATTTTCTCGGCTAAGAATTTTCTCGGGTAAGAAAATTTCTCGGCCAAGAACAAAGCATGGGCAGCACGACTTTTACCAGAAAAATGGCTCGTTTTCGCTCAAATCTCACTCAAAATCGACGAAACTTGTTCCAAAACTTCAGAAAAACATTCCTAAACACATAATCAACCTTTGGGATGTCTAAAAACAACAAATCGAGGTCGAAATCGCCCAAAAACTGAAAGTGACGAAAATAATTTTTCAAGCAATTTTTCACTCAAATCTTGCTTAAAACACGCAAATCCGGTCGCGTTGGGCTCTGATACCAATTGTTGGTACCGATTTTCACCCAAACGAACAACTTCGGACGGATTAAACACGCCTAGATTGAGATTTAGGTTAGGGCGTGTGGGGCTTGGTGGTGTTCTTGAGGAGGCTATCACTCTAACATATATTTATTTTCTCAACACACACAAGCACCCCTAACTATGTGTTAGGGTTTTAGTATTTATACCACAAGTTGGTATATAATACTTGGGCCCTTGTGTATGCCCATTACAAAATAACTAAGAACTAACCCAACTAAGAACTAGCCCAAAGTTTTAATAAAGCTAACCAACAAAGATAATATAATGAAATTTAACACTACAAAATATTTCCTAACAGGCCCCTTACGAAGCCTTATATGGGCGTAAGTGCAGATCCCCAGTACATTGGGACGAGGTCGGTGAACGGGCGATGATAGGCCCAGAAATGGTACGAGAAATGACGGAAATCATAACGAAGATATGAGAAAGAATGCGCACGGCACAAAGTAGACAAAAGAGCTACGCCGACCGACGACGTCGACCACTGGAGTTCGACGATTGGGTTTTCGTAAAGGTATCGCCGATGAAAGGCGTTAAGAGGTTCGGGAAGAAAGGGAAGTTAAGCGCGAGATACATAGGTCCATTCAAGATAGCGAAAAGAGTGGGCGAAGTAGCGTATCAATTGGAACTACCAGAATCGTTGTAGCAAGTACACGATGTATTTCATATCTCGATTCTACGAAAATATATAGCTGATTCGAATCATGTACTGAGGAACGAATCTCTGCACCAACAGTTGAAGCCGGATCTGAGTTACGAGGAAGTACCAGTGGAGGTCCTGATGTACGAAACGAAAAGGCTTAGGAATAAAGAAATTCCTCTAGTGAAAGTTCTCTGGCGAAACCAGTCAATAGAAGAAACGACTTGGGAACGAGAGGATGAGATGAGAGTCCGCTATCCTGAATTGTTCCAAACGGGCTGATTTCGGGGGCGAAATCCTCTCTAAGGGGGGGAGGATGTAGCACATGAGTCCTCGTGAATAGTATGGCCAATAAATTTGCGTGAATGTTAATCAAAATTATGTGCCTTTCGTGTGTTAATTTCGTGCCTATGTGACCTACGTGAAATTTAGTAGGGATAGAAATTGAGCTATAATTGCAAATGGGCTAGGTTTAAACCCAAACTCAAGACCAAGATAATTTATAGGTGTGGTCCAAGATGGTATATAAACTAAGTGGCCCAAGTTGGTGGGCATGCAAGGCATTATAAATACTAGAATTTCAAGGCCCAAGAAGAACCTTAATGCCCAAAACATTAAAGATATTTTTGGAACAAAGTCCCTTGAATTAAGGAAGTCCCACGCCATTATATGTCCCATCATCATGCTTTGACTATTTTAATATCTATTCACCCCTTAAACAAGAAGAAAAATTACGTCAGCTTGAAGCTAAGAAATAAGAAAGACCGAAGAAAAAAAAAAGAGAGAAACGAAGCGGGCGAAGTAGATTTTGGGCAAGACCGTCACATCCAAGTTGCCCAAATTTAGCTAAAGGAAGAAGAAAATCACCTTGAGCTTAGGAAAGGGTATATATATCTACTCATGCTAACTTTTATTTAATATTCTACAAAGATAGGAGGATTAGAGGTCGCGAAAGATGCATCAATTTTGCTTTGGGCTCGAATGTGTTAGAGATTATTAGTTATTCTTAAAGAAACCCTTTCTCTTTGGTGTTCTAGTAGTTCTCGAGGTTAGTGGCGAATTTCTAAGGGATAAATGTTAACATATTTAAGTATATCCTTGATAAGGGTCCAAGAGAGTTCATTTTTCAAGGTCCGGAAGATAATTGAAGTTCGTATGAGGTTCATACGGTTCTTAGAAAGGAAATACTTTTGATCGGAGTGCCCTAGATTTTTAAGGCATTAGAGACTGTTTTGAGACCTTAAAACGTGAGATTCGCGAGCTCCTAGTAGAAATTGTGTTTTGCGAATTAGGTTCACGAACCCGGCGAAGTTCGCGAACTTAACTTAACTGTGAATTTCGCGAATTGAGCGAATTTTGCGAATCGGATGAAAAGGGTGAATTCGGCGAATCACTTGTGAAACGAGGGTTCGTGAATTGCTAAAAATTTCACGAATTGAACTAAGTGCGAATTAGTAAGAACTTAAGGTGTTTTGCGAATTCAACCGTTTTAATTGCATGGATTCGTGATCTAAGAGTTTCACGAACTCTAAATGGTTCGCGAAACCTGATATGGCTTCGCAAAATAGAGAAATTGGCCAAGAGAGTAAGCCGCAAATTGGTGTCTCGCGAGTTTAACATGCCGCGAATTAGCGAGTTCGTAAACCTTAAAGAATGACGAATCTATACTAGATCTAAGAGTTCGCGAAATGACCTTAAGGGGAGTTTTGCGAACTCAAACCCTTTTTGCGAACCACCTTTAGAGACTTAGGACTTTTCGCGAATAGAGTGAGACCTTAGATCAATTTGCGAACCATAAATTAAGAAGGTTTCACGAAGTAGGGAGCATCTGGCGAATTGTGTATGATGTTAATTCACGAATTGTGAGTGGTAGAGAATTTTGCGAATTGTGATAGTGGGAACTTTACGTATTATGGTGAGTTGACATCAATAATTATATATATGGATTTAGGTGAATGGAAATTTGACGTGGCAAACTACATGTGCATATGGGAAGTCCACGTTGCCTAACAAAATAGAATAATATTATGTGTTACATAGGACTTCATAAAGGAATAAAATAATAATATAGGCACATAGACTTCACGAATTCATAGATAGGAACTTCACGAACCCAATTAAGTCACGTAAATAGTAAAATAAAATTTCATGAAACCATGAATATTTTGCGAATCAATGGTTGGGAAAAAAAGTCGAAAAGTAAGAATAAAATAATAATAATAATATGTAGACTTAGCGAATTCCTTATAAAATATTTTATTTATCTAATATTATTCTACATCTGATATTTCAGCACTTAAAGGAATACGAGAATTTAGATAATATACTGGTGTTGTGATTTTATTACTAAGGTTTGGACTTAGGAAATCGGCCGGACAGTAGCTATTGTCGACGGACGACAGGTAAGTGGAAATCCAACTACAACACATAGCATATGTGTATGTGCTTAATTCATGTGATTACGTGATAAGGTGCTTACGTGTTTACGTGAACTTGTATGATATGGTTGCATGCTTTCGGTAAGCGTTATGGCGTTAATGCATTATGCATATGCACGAGCATGCACGACACATTTGGGGGTAATGAAATGATGAGCGTGCATGATTATGTCGCAAATAGCGAAAATTAAATATCGAGGTGGGCGAGGATTTTATTAGTTAAGTTAAGTGGCGGCTACTGGGGCACCGGGACGGCGTTGATGCGCCGTCGGCGACGTTGATGCGTTGCCAGTATATGAACGACGTTGATGCGTCGGGGGATTACCATGGTTGGGTTGATGCCCTCATGGTTGGGTTGATGCCCTTATATCCCTGATTAGCGTGGTTGGGTTGATGCCCTCATGCTTTAGTATGTTTGGGTTGATGCCCTCATACTTTGGGCTGATGCCCGTGGTTGGATAGAGCTCTTTACGGTGTACGCCTGGGTAGAAGTCTGCCAAGGGCCCTAAGGTAAAAGATATGAGATTGGGTTCGATCTACAAGACGTAAGATGCACTGGCGTGGATTGCCTTTGCGGGATTTTATCACGTGCACATCATGCATGATTTCTACTTACTGAGCATATCGCTCACCCCTTACGTTATGTGTTGTAGGTACACGCGACCACGGTACGTGATCGCTTGGGTGGCAAGGCAAATCTTTTGAAGCTTCCCGCAGCTTTTGGGGTGGAAGTGTGTGCATGGATGACGACCTGTGAGGCCGGGCGCATAGAGATTCTTTTGCTGTGCATGTATACACATCTCGTGTAATTAGGGTTCAGATGATGTTAGGAGTTCATGTAATTCTTTTGTCATGTATAGAAACAACTTCCTTTATGAAAAAGGAAAAAATTTCATACGCATTTCCGCATGTCTTTCAAACAAATCATCCCTAGGCACCTAGGATAACGATAGAATAGGTAGTCGGGACAGCGGGTCCTGACATATGGGTTTCACGTCGGCACTTGTCTTTCATTCGTTCTTGATTTCTTTGGCATACTGGATGTACCGAGAGAGGTTATCATGCCATTGCATACAAGTTTTGTTCTATTGCTTGATCAGAACTGCAATCCTTCCCCACTCAGGTTAAGTGTGGAAGTGTTGTGCTCAAGGTTTGACCTTTGGATGTTCTTCTTTCTAATCGAATTGATAATGGTCAAGGATCGAAGGTAATTGTCCCGAAGTTCTTCCCCTTCCTTAGCCCTGAAGGAGTCGTTGGCAGTGAGGATGCTTGGTTTCTTAGATGGAGTGCTGAATTCTTCGAAGGGTTTAGTGTTGTATAATTTATTTCTTCTTGGATTTTTTCTTCGAGATCTAGAGTTGTTTAACGATACATGTAACTTTTAGTGTTGTATGATGTATTTGTTCTTCGACTTATTGTTCGATTTGTTTAAGAAATACATGCATGATTAAATTTTGAGCCATTTTAATAATGATATAGGTCGTTTAATACGTAGCACGGGTTGTTTAATGATACATGTGCTTATATAACAACAATGCTATAATCGTTTTGTGTTGATTTAGTAAACTTACTATAATTGCATTAAATGACCGTTCAAAGGATTTTGTAGTTCAGAGGTGTTTCTATAATCGTTTCGTATTATCATTATATTGATTTAGTAAAGTTACTGTAATTGCATTAACCGTATTAATGAATGAGCGATCGTTTCGTATTGATTTAGTAAACTTACTATAATTTCATTAAATGACCGTTCAAAAGATTTTGTAGTTCAAAGGTGTTGCTATAATCGTTTCGTATTATCATTATATTGAATGAGCGATCGTTTCGTACTATCATTAAATTTTGAGCCATTTTAATAATGATACATAAAAGGTCGTTTAATAGGTAGCACGAGTTGTCATAAAAGGTCGTACGTAGCACGGGTTGTTTAATGATACATGTGTTTATTTAACAACAATGCTATAATCGTTTCGTGTTTATTTAGTAAACTTACTATAATTGCATAAATTACCGTTCAAAGGATTTTGTAGTTCAGAGGTGTTGCTATAATCGTTTCGTATTATCATTATATTGATTTAGTAAAGTTACTGTAATTGCATTAAACGTATTAATGAATGAGCAATCTTTTCATATTGATTTAGTAAACTTACTATAATTGTATTAAATGATCGTTCAAAGAATTTTGTAGTTCAGAGATGTTGCTATAATCGATTCGTATTATCATTATATTGATTTAGTAAAGTTACTGCAATTGCATTAAACGTATTAATGAATGAGCAACTGCAATTTACTACGCCATGTAACTTTCACTATTGAAAGTTTTTTGCACGACTGAAACCAAGCGACTGAACGAGATCGTTGTTTCTTAAATAGTGTCTCATATATGCTCGACTTTAAACGTATTAATGAATGAGCCACTGCGGTACACTAGGGCGTTTAAAGTACCACTATTGACAATAATATTTCCACGGCTGAAAAACAGACGACTGTATGACCGTCTGCTTATTGTAGTTAAAAGGTTTTGCTTTTAATTCTGACAATAAATCGTTTAGTATTTATCATTATATCGATTTACTGAAGTTACTATAATTTCATTAAACTCATTGTTGGGTTTCCTAATTAGGGTCTCATATATACTCGATATTTCTGAATATGATCGTTGATGATATATAGAGATCGTTAATGGAATGTAAACGGTCTGTTTTATAACCGTTTCAACTACATTTGCTGAATCTTATTGTAGTTGAAAGATTTGGCTTTTCTTCTCATCATTATATGGATTTACTAAAGTTTCTATAATTGCATTAAACGTATTAAGATCACATAGCTATAGCCAATGTTTGGAATCGACTGAGAATACACTGCTGCTGAAGTTTCTGCTTTTAATTATGACAACAAATCATTTGGTATTCGTATTAAAAGGTTTTGCTTTTAATTCTGACAATAAAACGTTTCGTATTTATATTATATCGATTTACTAAAGTTACTATAATTGCATTAAACTCATTGTTGGCTTTCCTAATTAGGGTCTCATACATACTCGATATTTCTGAATATGATCGTTGATGATACATAGAGATCGTCAATGGAATGTAAACGGGCTGTTTTATAACCGATTCAACTACATTCGCTGAATCTTATTGTAGTTGAAAGATTTGGCTTTTCATTCTCATCATTATATGGATTTACTAAAGTTTCTATAGTTGCATGAAACTTATTAAGACAACATAAGCTATAGCAAATGTTTGGAATCGGATAAGAATACAATGCTGCTGAAGATACTGCTTTTAATTATGACAAAAAATCGTTTGGTATTCGTATTATATTAATGTACTGAAGTTACTACATTACATTAACCGCATTAACATAACATGGTGACAGACAAGGCTTGGAAATCGCTGAGAATACAATACTGTTGAAAATCTTATTGTAGTTCAAAGGTTTTACTTTTACTTCCGACAATAAATCGTTTCATATTATCATAATATTGTTTTGCTAAAGTTACTATAATTGCGTTAAATGTATTAATGAATGTGCGACTGCAATACAATTCGGTATTGAAAAGTACACTATTGACAAATTCTTGGCCGGCTGAAAATCAGCTGCCTGAATGAGATCGTTTATGGAATCGTATTAATAATTGATAGACTGCAATACAATACGTCTTTTAAATTGACAAATATTTGCGCGACTGAAAACAGGCAACCAAATAAGATCTTTGACGGAATCCAAACGTTGGTGAGTTTCTTAATTAGGGTCTTATACATACTCGATATTTCTGAATATCATCATTAATGCTACGTACGTTAATGGAATGAAAACGTTATTGTTGAATTATGACAACAAATCCATTTGTCTATTATATTGATTTACTGAAGTTACTATAATTGCATTAACCATATTAACATAACTTGGAGATAGACAAGGCTTGAAAATCGTTGAGAATACAATGCTGTTGGATCTTATTTTAGTTCAAAAGTTTGGCTTTTAATTCTGAAGATAAAAGGTTTCGCATTATTATTATATCGAAATTTAGTATAATTGCATTAAACGTATTAAGATAGGATAGTTATTTGCGTTAACCATATTAACATAACTTGGAGATAGACAAGGCTTTAAAATCGATGGGAATGCTGTTGAATCTTATTGTATTTTAAAGGTTTGGCTTTTAGTTCTGAAGATAAAAGGTTTCGCATTATTATTATATCGATTTACTAAAGTTTCTATAATTGCATTAAACTTATTAAGATAGGATAGCTATAGCCAAGGTTTGGAATCGGATAAGAATATACTACTACTGAATATCACATGTCTGTATATTATCTTATTGTGGTTCAAAGGTTTGGATTTTAACTATGACAGCAAATCGTTTCGTATTCTTATAAATTGATTTACTAAAGTTACTATAATTGCATTAACCGTATTTGACATAATATGGTGATGGACTTGGCTTGGAATTGATGAGATTACAATACCGATGAAAATCTTATTGTATTTCAAAGGTTTGATTTTAATTCTGAACATAAATGATTTTGCATTATCGTTAGATTACTATAATTTCATTATCCGTATTAAGATCACATAGCTATAGCTAGGGTTGGGACCCGGATTAGAATACACTACTGCTAAAATTGATATGGTTGTCTTTAATAATTGATGACATGACAATCGATTGTAATACAGTACGACATTTTAAATTTGAACTATTGACAAATATATAAGCGAATGAAAAACAGACGACTGAATGATGTATTGTTGGTTTGGAACAAAAAATTATATTGACAAGTAAGACTTCCTTTATTTTCTAAAATATTATATGTACTATTTGATAAATTTTGACCGCATGCCTATATTGCGGCTAAGATTCGTTCATTTTCACGAATTATCAGTATATGTATCATTGAATTTTGGTATCTGTTTGTTTTTTATATCATAAATAATGATAGATAAGTGAATGTTTATGGAATCTAAAAATATATTCAATAAAATGTTGTAGAAATAACTTTTCCTTTATTCATGACAAATACATGTTCTATGTCCGTTTCAAATACATTCGCTGAATCTTCTCTTATTGTAGATGAAAAGTTTTTCTTTTAATTCTATGACAATAAATCATTTCATATTATTCTTATATATGTAGAGTTCTTCGTCCAAATCTTAATATTAAGAAACAGTTCTAGCTGTGTAGTTTTAAAATCATCACGGTTCTACCGAATAATTATTCCGTACTAATTCTTTAACTCCGAAGATGGGAAACACTACAACAATTGTGCAGCTGCTGCGGTCATGGAGAGCTACTAATTTTAGAAGAAATGAAGAGCTGATGTTAGTTGGCTTAATGTTACTAGATGAAGAGGTATTAAATGTTTACTTTATATATGCAATTTTTTCCCTCATCTAATTTTTTTGTTTTGTTATAGGATACTCTCATGCAAGCTACAATTAATAGTATGCTGGTGGAAAATTTTGAACGGCTACTTGAAGAGGGCTGTATGTTTTCAATATCAAACTTCGATATTGTGAATTCTCCAGAAGGACATCGTACAACAGACCATCGTTATATGATACGTTGCAATAACCGCACGACTATGTCTCAAAGTGTTGGTCATGACCTTATGATAAAAAAGGAGAAATTTCAGTCTCGTTCATCTCACTACTTGGAGACAAATGCCGGTTTGCAGTATTATTTACCAGGTTTGCGTCTCTATCTCTAAAGAATGGTTATGTATTCCTTTTGTTTGGATGTGGAGATAAATTGGTTCATCAAAGAAATTTTTCCCCCAATGGATTAGATGTCATTGCACTGGTTTCATTCATTGTTGATCTGGATGACAATGGTAATGGGAATTCATCGTGGACTATGGTGAATATAATTCTGGAAGGGTATTTCTTTCAAGAATCTAATTATTCTCATTCATGGTCTTCATTTTGTGAATTGTCGACAAGGCAATGTTTTTATTTGTAGTGGCTACCGTGCTTATTACTACTTGGGATGAGAAGTCGCGCGAGTTTTATAAGAGGTTGAAAGGCATTCTTGGGGACGCCATTGTGATTATTGTGACGAATATCAATCCACGGATGTTTCAAGGTGTTTTGTATGTCAAAGTACTGTTTTTTACTCAACAAATATTTGTAATCGTATTATTAATCAGGTGGTTTATATCTGAATACAACCTCTTCAAGTGCTCTTTATATTAATGGAGATAGTCCGTCGGTTTTGGGGTTCCGCAAACAGTAAGAATTCCTTTATTCATGAGTACAATTCCTTTATGAATTCTGTAATTTCGTATATTTAAGTACTGATTTAACGGTTTATGTTTATTTTTTTATAGGATGAATCTAGATAGCGGTTCTACATCTACGCCATTAGTTATCAATGTCCGACCAGTAACAAAAAGCAAATTGTCCGATATATATGCTATACTACGTTCGGATCCTGAAGAGGTTTTATTCATATATTTATACGATATCATCCTACGTCATTCCATTGCACTAACATTCTTTGTTCGTTAGGAGCGTGATTTTTCATGTGAAGCAAGGATAACTGATATAATTAGCCGAAGTAGTTGGAGTTATATTTCTTGCTCCAAATGTTCATCCAAGTTGAGAAAGTATGAGGAATCGCTAACTTGCAACAAATGTGACAATTTTAATGCTTTGGGGGTTTTGCGGTATTGTGCACTGTAATATATTAACATATATAACCCGGTGAACTAATTAATTCATATTTATTTACTGTGTTTTTCTTTCCATACTTTCCGTATTGAGGTGACCGTTGATGATGGATGTGAATCGGGTACTTTTGTTATATTTGACGGGCCAGTTAAGAAATATACAAATACAACAGCAGAACACCTGAAGAACACTATGGCAAGTACCTGTTTTTATCTATATTTTGATAGTAGAATTGTCGTCATATATTTTTCAATTGTCACAAAAGACTGTAATTGAAGACGACAATATTGGAGTTGAAGAACTTCCTGATTGTATTCGTTCTTTAGTTGGGAAGTCTTTTAAAGTTTTGTGAGGATCAAGCCGTCTGAATTTAAAAGTTTATATAAAAGCTTGACGGTTACCCGTATGTCGGAAATTCTTGATGTTAAGGACGTGTCCGATCAGCAAAAGTTGTCGGGACCCGCTAACCCCGATCCGTACTTTCTATTAGTCCTAAGTGTTTTACGTACATTTACTTGGGAGGATACGTGAAAATGTGCATAAATTTTTATTTTTTTTTTTAATTTAGAAGTCATACATACAAGTCAAAAGAATTCCTTAAGTCTTTCTACATTCCTTCAAGTCCTATTTACAAGGAACGTGTGTACATGCACAACAAAAACTCCTATGCGCCCGGCCTTCACAGGTCGTCATTCATACACACACTTCCACCTCAAAAGCAGCCAGAAGCTTCACAAGATTGGCCTGGCACCATGAACAGATCACGTACCGTGATCGCTAGTACCTACAACACGTAACGTAAGGAATGAGCCACCGCGGCTCAGTAAGCAGAAATGATGCATGTATGCACGTGTCCTAACGATCGACAATCCACGTCGTCGCTTACTAACGCTCATACTCTTTTTCTAGACTCATACGTCATATGGGCCCTCGGTTTTCTATCTTACTATGCGCCATTTCATAGAGCTCCAATCCACGAGGGATTCTTACATATGTGGAGGTTCGCACACCAGAAGGTCACCCGAAAGAATGTTCCCTTACTAAGTGTGGCCCCCACACGGACGCCTCTCACTGGTAGCCAACACCGAAGTCACTAACCCCAGAGGTTCCCTCTGTGTAGTGCATGCCTCGGGTCGCATTCTCTAGGTTGCATGTTAGGATATTTATAGATTGTGTCAATAGTTTAAGTCTTGGGTTATATATTGTAATTATCCTTTAAACTTAGGCTTTGGACTAGAATGTAATTAGTTCATCTTTAGTGTTTGGGCCTTAATATACCTAGGGTTAATGTGGTATATAAGGTTTTACCAACACTATTTTCTAAGTAATCAAAGATCAAAAGTCTAACCCTACTTTTCACACAATACACACACTTGAAGGTGAGAACCTCTCCCTTTTTATCCCATTCAAGCCTCTTTGATTCCTTGTTTGGTGCAATCGGGACCAACAAGTGGTATCAGAAAACGTGGATCGATCTACAGTGATTTGAATCCCGTTTCGTTCGATTCCGAGAAAGATCAAAGATCAAAACCACGGACGATTCGACTGCACCAACCATGTCTACCTCAAATGACATCTCAACAGTGGGCTCCGACACCAGGCCTCCGATGCTGTGACAAGGCGATTACAGCATATGGACAAACAGGTTCCTCACGTTCATCAGGAACAAAGGCGCACCACTCTCTCAATAGTTACTGGACTCCATCTTCAACGGTCCAGCCCAGTTCTGGACGATCATCCCTGCTCAACCAAACGCGAACCCTCCCATGGATGAACGCCGCACTCCAAGAGGTCCCATTAATGAGGATGAAGAGGCTCGCCTACAGGCCGATGAGACTGCCAAAGGATACCTCTTCCAGGCTATGGGCAACGAAGTCTACGCACACATCAAGTGCTGCCCAACTGCCAAGGAAATATGGGATGAACTTGTGGAAATTATGGCAGGCACAACAGAGAGTGCTCAGGGGAGGAAATCAGCCTGTCTCTCGCAGTATGAACACTTCCAGGCCTATGAAGGAGAGGAGCTGCGTGACACGTACCTCCGATACTTGAAGATCATCAATGAACTCAAGAAAGCCAAGATCTCGAGGGACAAATCTGACATCAACAACCGCTTCCTTGGTAGCCTCAAACCACATTGGGGAAATGCAACTGTGATGATGATTCAGAGTAAGGACCTCTCCAACACCTCCATCCATGCTCTCTACGACAGCCTGTCTGCCTATGCTCCTTACGTGCAACCTCAGTCCACCAACACTCGAGTCGACCCACTGGCTCTCCTCTCGAACAAAACTACCGAACGATCTTCCACCGCTAAGGCCAAACAGAACAAAGGGAAGCTACCAGCCGTTGTATCTGACGCCTCTTCAGAATCCGAAGCTGATACAGAATCTGATGAAGATATTCGTGATCTACGCAAGCAACTGGCAATGCTCACAAAGATGGTCACAAAGAAGATCGGGAAAAAATCCTCATCCTCCTCCAATCGCCAAAGAACCTTTAGCGGCACCAAAAAGACCACTCCCACGGAAGAATCTAAGCCGATAAAGAAAGAGGAGGACTCAGCACCTCAAAAGTCTGTGAAGTGCTTTCGGTGTGGAAAGACATGCCACTTTGCCAAGGAATGCCACGCCCCACGCATGAAGGACTCTGGCTACTACGACCGTAAGGCCAGAATGACCCGCAAAATGGAAACTGGGAAAGTTCTTCTCACCGAAGAAGCTGAGTGGGTGAACGACACTTCCGAAGACGAGGAGCCTAAGGATGAAGATTGCTGCATGGCAAGGCTGGTCGAACATGACGAGGACAAGGAGATGGTTAACACCGGTGAGAACTCTGCTAAGACCCCTACCAACGCAGAGTCTGAGGTACGAATTTCTCAACTCAATGATGTGTTTAATCACCGTCACACCATTAAGAAACCCACCGTAAATGCTAGGGATTATGATGAACTTAAACTAAAATTTGAAAACAACTATGTCTTACTTAGTTTAAGTAGAAGAGCTCGCTTGCGCAAACGAACGACTAATTGCCTCTGAAGCGTTAGTCAAACGTCTGCAAAACAAGAATAAACAAAGTGAAACTAAGGTTAAGGAAACCACATTGGCCATCAGTTCATGTGAAACATCTCGTCTCTTGACGGCCGCACAATATGAACTGCTTACTAAGGAAAGAGTTAGGCTGTACCGAAAGGTGAAAGAACTTGAATAGCAGCTTCACCTTAGAAACAAAAACGCACGTCTCTTATGCCAGTTGAACCAACCGGCGGAAACAGAATTCTACGACGCCCGGGGGGGAATTGGCCTGGCCAGCATTTGCGAACCAACGCCGATAATGGTTAAAAGGTATAACATGTGTAACACTACGTTCCTGCAAACAAGAAAGGGTGCTCCCTCACAGCTTATGCCATTTGTGAGATCATCCTCCGTTGTCCTTTCGGAAGAAAAGAGGGAACAGAACATTCATTGGGCGGAAATCGCGTATGACTACACAGAATTTAATGCTAGTGATAAGACTAAGAAACCTTCACTCTCTGAGGACGTCGAGACTCTACTTCCAACCAAAGAACAGGAAATTGCTTTCCGAGAAGCACTTTCTCGCATCTATATCCCAGAGAAACTTCTGGTCATAGCAAAACTAGAACGAACACTAGAATTAGAGCGGAAAGCCTTCGCGAAGGAGCGAGATGATCTACTTAGCAAAATCTTTACCCTAGAGCAATTTCACAATACCAACAAACCCTCTACGTCGAGTAAAGTACCCGATTCTCGAACATGTAAATGTAAGAGGACGGCGAAGATGACTCCTGAAGCTGAAACATGTTCTAACACTAACTCTCGTATTCTTATGGATACAGGGAATGTGAGTTCGACGTCTCTAGAAGGGAGTTCGTTTGAAATAAAGGAGAATCCGCTCTTCGATGACAAGAAGAAAGGACCATCCTATATTCGTCTTTCCTCTTTATGTACTGAATCCCAATATATTTAGGACGTAGACAATTATGTGGCCAAAAGTTATCTTTCCTTTGCCAAACTTATGTCTATGTGTTGCTGCAATGACTTTATTCTTCCACGCTTTCATGAATATGAAGCACACAAACACGCAACACTCCGACCAAACAAGCGAACTTCCTCTACGACACCTTTGCATTCTCCCAGTTCGTCTAAGCCTACGGTTAAGCGAAAACGCCTTCCGACGCTAAATACAAAGTCACCTACTGCTCGCAAGCAAAAGACGACTAAAACCGAAGGACGACTACAACAACCAAAACCCCCACGCCAATTCATGAATAAGGCACCGTATATGCAAGCACAAGTTAGGCAAATATGGGTTAGAAAAACCATAATCCCGCCTCATCAAACAAATCACGACGGGATATCTAAATTGGAACTAGCGCAACCTGATTTAGACCCCACATTTCCCGTTAAGCGCATGAAAATTTTACTTGTATCACAAGAAGGTCCCGTCCGTAAACGGGGACCCGACGTTTGTTGATGATTGCAGGTCTGTCATGTGTGGTATCTAGACTCAGGTTGCTCCACACACATGACGGGGAACAAGGAGCTGTTGAGCAACTTCTCCGAGCACTATCTTGGAAGGGTCTCATTCGGGAACAGTCAAATGGCGCAAATTCTCGGAACTGGCGATCTCGTCCATGACAAACTGACGATCAAGGGCATCTCTTACGTCGAGGGTTTGAGCTACAATCTCTTTAGCATCGGTCGTTTCTGCGACAAAGGATACAAGGCTCTCTTGGAATCTGACATCTGCAGCATTATCATGCCTCGGGACTGCCTCTTCTTTCTGGAACGCGCACGTCTCACCTCTACGTACTCAATCTTACGACCTCTCGACCAATATGCCTTCTCTCTCGTGCTGCACCCAAGTTGAACGATCTATGGCACCGATGTCTCTCACATCTCAATTTCAAGACTCTCAACAAACTGCGCCAGAATAAGCTCGTCAACGGTCTACCTCAGCTGTCCTATCATAAGGAGCATCTCTGCTCTGCCTGTGAATTGGGGAAGATGAAGCGCTCGTCTCACATCTCCAAGGAAACGCCGTCCTCTAAGCTCATTCTCGAGCTCTTGCACATGGATCTTTGTGGCCCGATGCCTACGGCTACACTGGGAGGAAGATGGTATATTCTTGTGATTGTCGACGACTTCTCGCGCTACACGTGGACGAAACTTGTTCGCACAAAGGATGAAGTTCCTGACTTAATCATTGAATTTGTTGTTACATCCCAAACTCTTCATCAACAGAAGGTTCGGATTATCAGAACTGACAACGGAACTGAGTTTAAGAACAAGAAGCTCAGTGATTTCTATGCCACTCAGGGCATCACCCAACAGTTCTCAGCTGTGAAGACACCGGAATAGAATGGTGTCGTTGAGCGTAAGAATAGGACACTAGTTGAAGCAGCTAGGACTCTCCTCATCCAATCCGGCCTTCCTCACTCTCTTTGGGGCGAAGCTATTAAAACGGCTTGCTACACGCAGAACTGGGCTTCCATCCACAAGAGATTCAACCGCACCCCATACGAGATGCTGAATAACCGTCATATCCCAGATATATCTTATCTAAGGGTCTTCGGTTGCCGATGTTTTGTGGCCAATGATCGCCAACATCTTGGGAAGCTTGATCCAAAATCACTTGAAGGCATCTTTGTTGGATATTCGCTGAACTCGAAGGCATACAGAATCTATCTTAAGGAGAAACGATCAGTCATTGAGAGCACAAATGTCACCGTTGACGAAAGCGAAGGCGACCTCATGGCTTCTGCTCATATCAGTCCAGAACCAGGTCTTCTACAGTCGTTGACAAAAGGTCAACTTTCAACGACGGGAACTTCCTCATCTGAGGGCAACTCTGGCGAACTGGATCTCGATCTGCTCTTCAAGTACTTCTATCCAGTCCCCAAGACTCCCGTCGCCACCACTCAACCTACAGCTGCACCCACCCACGTACACAACCGGCTATCGGCGATGATGTCGTCCCTCCAAACTTAGATGATCTCAATCTCAACGAGACGACATTTTACCCAACCCTGGGAACATTGCTGATCCTGATGCCGAACCCTCTCAATCTACTACGATTGAGATCTCTTCTTCGGACACTGGACCCCAATCTAGTGAGCCTCTAATCGACACAAATGCAGCTAGCTCCTCACAGACCAATGTACCACTTTGGGCTCGCTCTCATCCTACGGATCAGATTATTGGGGATCCCACATCCGGTGTTTCGATGCGTTCGGCTACGATGAATGAAAGTATGTTCACTTGCTATCTCAGTCAAGCCGAACCATCACGAGTAGCTGAAGCTCTCAACGATCCTGATTGACTGATTGCAATGCAGGAGGAAATAAATCAGTTCGAACGTTTACAAGTTTGGGAACTCGTACCACGCCCTCACAACAGATCCATTATCGGCACGAAGTGGATCTTCAAGAACAAAAAGGATGAAGATGGTGTTGTCATCCGCAATAAAGCAAGACTTGTGACTAAGGGGTATAATCAACAATAAGGCATCGACTACGATGAAACTTTCGCCCCCGTTGCCAGGATCTAAGCAATACGAATTTTTCTTGCCTTTGCTGCTCACAAGAACTTTAAAGTCTACCAAATGGACGTGAAGACTGCATTTCTGAATGGATTTCTCAAAGAAGAAGTGTACGTTGATCAACCTGAAGGGTTCTTGAGCGAAGAGTTTCCTCATCCCGTATATCGACTCTACAAGGCCCTCTACGGACTACAACAGACTCCCCGAGCTTGGTATGACGTCCTTTCAGACTTCCTTGTTCAGTCTGGATTCAAGAAAGGATCTCTGGATACAACTCCCTTCACCAAGCGGAGTGGCCCGGACATCATGATTGTACAGATTTATGTCGATGACATCATTTTTGGATCGACTAAACCACAACTGTGTGAAGAGTTCGCAGAATTGATGAAAGAGAAATTCGAAATGAGTATGATGGGCGAGCTGAATTTCTTTCTTGGTCTTCAAGTAAAGCAACTCCCCGACGGAATCTTCATCAACCAGTCCAAATACATCCATGACATCCTCGAGAAATGTGGAATGAAGGATGCTAAGACTGCTGCTACACCTATGTCACCCTCTGGCCGACCCGACGCGGACCCATCTGGTGCTCCCGTTGACTAAACCGTCTATCGCGGGATAATAGGCTCTCTTCTGTACCTAACTGCTAGTCGACCGGATATCGTTCTCTCGACAGGAATCTGCGCTCGTTTTCAGGCTACACCTAAGGAATCCCATCTCACTGCTGTCAAAAGGATTCTCCGCTATCTCAAAGGAACACCCAATCTGGGTTTGTGGTACCCCACTCGATCGGACTTCAAACTGGTTGGATTCTCTGACTCGGATTACGCAGGATGCAAGATGGATCGAAAAAGCACCTCTGGAGCTGCACACTTCTTGGGCGGTAAACTCGTGAGTTGGTCTTCTCGAAAACAAAACTGTGTCTCAACTTCGTCGACGGAGGCAGAATATGTCGCCGCCGCTAGTTGTTGTTCACAGCTTTTGTGGATGAGAACCCAACTACGAGATTTTAATTTTCATGTTGATAAAATTCCCATTTATTGTGACTCGAAGAGTGCGATTGCGATGACGAGTAATCCGGTACATCACTTGAGAACGAAACACATAGATATTCGTCACCACTTCATCAGAACATGTCGAACAAGGAACGATTGAATTGCACTACGTCACTACCGAAGATCAACTAGCCGACATTTTCACAAAACCGTTGGATGTCAAACGATTCCAACACCTTGTGACTATGTTGGGCATGTTGAATCTTCAGTTGTGATCAATCGACCCTACATGAACTTTGATAAAGTGTACATATGTCTTTTCACTTTACTCCATTTTCTATGTGTCTTCTGAATTATGTCTCTTAAGGGGGAGTTTTCAATTAAGGGGGAGTTTCTTTTTTTTTTCTTTATCCAAAAAGGGGAGTTTTCGATTAAGGGGGAGTTTCTGTTTTTTTTCTTTATCCAAAAAAAAGGGAGTTATAGATTAGGGGGAGTTTCTGATTTTGCCTATTTTAAAAAAAAATATATTTGGGTTGAAATTTTAAATTTTGGTCAAACGGAGTCAAAATTGGACCAATTGATTTTTGGGTTGAAAGTTTAATTTTTGGTCAAACGGGGTCAAAATTGGACCAATAGGACCCAATTTTGACCAAGCCCACGAATTTCGGCCCATTAACTCAAAATCTCGCATGAACAGTCACAAAACCCCAAAACACTTAACTTTTTCACAATCTTACAAATTCCCGAGAAAAATTCAAAAATTTCGCACCCTACTCTTTGAAAATTTCTCTACCTCTCGCGTCGTCGTCTTCCTCAAATCTGCCTTCAAAATCCGTTTTTCTGCGTACTCCGTCGTCAAAATCAGCTTTTCGGTATGAATACATCACAAACAAATCAATTCCTGTTCGTTTTACTCTGTTTTCTGCCCCCTTCTGTTAAAATTTTTAGGTTTAAAATTAATTTTTCTCGGCTTTAATTCGGACGCATGTTAGGATTTTGGTGTTTAAAACCCTCAAATATGTATTGCCCGTCCAATTTCGAGTCGATTGAGTCCAGTTTATTGCATTTTGGTTAAGATTTGAGTGGGTCTAAGGCAAAAATCATAGCGTCGTTTCGTACGTTTTCACACAGTGTTCTTCACCGAGAAAATTTTCAGAAAAAATACTTTGAACGTTAGATTTTCGCTGCTACAGTGAGTGAGGTCCCGCGAAAATTTTTATCCGAGAAATTTCTTGCGTTAAAAATTTTCGCTGCTACAGTGACTAAGGTCCTGCGAAAACTTCTATCCGAGAAATTTCTTGCGCTAAAATTTTCGCTGCTACACTGACTAAGGTCCCGCGAAAACTTTCATCCGAGAATTTTCTTGCGTTAAAATTTCTCTGCTACAGTGTGTGAAGTCCCGCGAAAGTTTTCATCCGAGAAAATCCTTTTTCTTACGTTAAAAGTTTTGCTGCTACAGTGAGTCATGCCCCGCGAAATTTTCATACACCTCACTTCATATTACATCTTTTCGCATCTTCACTATTTCGCAACTACAGTGACCCAAAAATTTCAACCCGAGAAATTTTATCACTTGAGCAGATTTTCTTCAAAGCTTTATCACTCCACGAATCTTTCATATAACGTGCGAAAATTTTCATTACATGCGAAAATTCTTGGCTAACTTGAATGCTGAAATTTCCCACTACATGCGAAACTTTACCCTGCGCGAAATTTCCTTAACGTGCGAAAACATTGCATGCGAAAATTCTTGGCTAACTTGAATGCGAAAATTTCCCACTACATGCGAAAATTTACTCTGAATGCGAAATTTCCTTAACGTGGGAAAATTAACACTACATGCGAAAATTTTACTCTAAATGCGAAAATGTTCTCTCGACCTGTCTATGTGTGATAATCAGCGAAATTTCCATTACATGCGAAAATTTTTGGATAACTTGTGAAATTCCATAACCTGCGAAAATTTTCCATACATGCGAAATTTTACTCTAAATGCGAAATTTTTTTTGACTTGTCTATGTGTGATAATCAGCGAAATTTCCCATTACATGCAAAATTCTACACTAAATGCGAAATTTTTTTTTTCGACTTGCTCATGTACCAAAATTTTCTCATATCACATGAACACTTTCAATCCTGAAAATTTTTAAGTGTTGGAAAAATTTCGTTTAATTTCCTAAAATTGTCGAAACTCGCCATCACATGACCATCATTCAATCTTAACCACTTCATTTCAAAAGGACTCTTAGTTAGCTTTAATTTTAAATTTACTTCTATCTTTACGATTTTGGGCACTTCTATGCTTCATTTTATTGTTTTACCCATGACTTACTTATAATCCACCTTCTCGCAATTTAGTCCGCACTAATCATGCTACAATTTCTGTCGAGCACAGATATGACTAACACAAACCGAGAAGCACTTGAAGCACTTGAGGCTGCCGCAATTCAAAGGGACGTCGCTCGCATCGAGCTAAATACACTGACGTTTGTTCCACCAATCGAGCAAGTCTTCCCAAAAAGTCGATGGGCTGCCTTGATACCGAACAACCACATGGTGGACTTGGACAACTTCCGGTGCGATGCTCCCATCATCATAGAGATCCTCAAAGGGCATCCCCTCCGACACGCCCTCACTCATGGCGAGCCAGAAGCGCAAGTCTATCTCCAGCAGTTCTGGCACACATTGCAGATCGCTGGACCACACTACCTCGCTTCAGCAATGTCCGCCGAAATTGATCAAGAAACAGTAGTCCTCACCCGCAAGATTGTCCAAGAAGTACTCCAACTCCCTGTCTACTCACCCTACGATCCACTACCGACGCACGAACAACTTATTGAAGACATCGACAGATTGGGCTATCAACCAGAAACCAAGAAGAAGAAGGGCCCACTTGTTCTCAGTGAAGTCACCACACGCAATCTACCTCAACCTAGCGAACACTGTACCTACTGCTGAACAAATGCATGTCAGGGAAGCATGCTGGTCAGGACCGCGGGAACCACCAAATCCTCACCATCCTAACCGGCATCGCACACAACCGCAAGTACAACTACACCGAGATCATCTGGATGGATCTCATCTCCATGGTCCAACGCCGCGATCGGGAAGTCGCCAAGGGAGTCAAAAACCGCTTCGTCCCTTACATGCGGTGGCTCCCAACGATCATCAAACACTTCCGCTTGTTCTCCACCAGCATCCGCATTCGCCCGGCGAGTGAGCACTTCATAATTCCCGTTGTCGAGAAGTTCGCCAAGAAAAATACTACGGCAAAAGATCGACACGCCATGATCATCCCAGACGAAGTCCTCGCCTATGCCGACCCAACAAACCCGCATGTTCGAGACTATCGCGCCTCCACCGCTTCATTCCGCGAGAGTCCCCGTCCACTATCCATTGTCCCTACGGAGCAGACCAAACCCGCTGCTCCTAACCCCGAGACTAGCCAAAACCCCACCACCACTTCTAAAAATTCATCGGGTCATGCCGCATCCTCTTCCACCCGCGTACCGAAAAAACCGTCGCGTGAGGATGACGTAAGCCGCACCACGGAGCGTCGATCGAAACAAAAACACAATCGACCTCCTCAGTCACAGACAAGCCGAGCCCAACCCATAGGTACAGGAGGTGATGTGTTCACCTCTCGAGTAGAAGACGTGGCATGTGGCTCAACCACGCAAACGACCCCACCAATCCACTTATCTTCCTCTCTACAGAAAGATATTTCATTCCACGAGGAGCTACGTATGC
Source organism: Craterostigma plantagineum (assembly GCA_027422505.1). Lineage (NCBI taxonomy): Eukaryota > Viridiplantae > Streptophyta > Magnoliopsida > Lamiales > Linderniaceae > Craterostigma > Craterostigma plantagineum. The sequence goes on from JAPQWV010000109.1 coordinate 1,274,930, forward strand.
CATCGACATCCCACTTGGAGATAGTCGATGTTGAAACAAGCAGTCCTTCGCCTCAGACTGCATCCTCTTCAATCACATCGAGTCTAGTGCCCTCACTCCCCATAATTTCATACGTTTCTAGGACACATACACCTTTTACTGCACTACAGAGTCTTCGTTATTCTGTCGGAACGCTCGGTGATGTCTCTGTGACTGAGAGCGGAAGACCTAGCACGGCCAACATCACAACAACCGTGATCCTAGGCCATCATTCGTTTGAGTCTGTCTCATCGATGATGCCAACGGGAAGTCTTAGTGACCCCGTCTTTTCCCGTCCTGTGCAAACGGGCGGCCGATCGGCTATCTTCTCCGATTCGGTGTCAGTTGGATTTCTTCGTGATTCCAACTGGTTAAACATACCCCATTTTGTCTCCGAGACCGCGCTAGAGGCTCGTCTTCAATTGTTTGCAAAGACTCTTGAGGCGTCTATCCTCGATAAAGTCCACGCGCGTCTCGATGCGTCCACCATCGTCAAAGGCAAAGGTGTGGCCCCGGAGACGCCACCACCACCGCAACATGTGGACGCAGAAGCTGTTCTCTCCTCCATTTCCGCAAGGAGCTCTTCTACATCCTCAGAGCCCGATTCGAATCAATGACGGAACTCGACGAGGAGGAACAGCAAATGAAGGCCATCATGACTCAACCAATGACTTGTCGCGCTCAAGGCGAGTCTAGGGGGATCAGGCGCGACGATCAAGACGATGATCAAGATCGCCGCGAGGGGGAGAATAGGCAGCAAGGCTCACAATCTCAAGGACTCGTGCAATCGACGCCGCCTTCCTCCTCTGCACCTGAAACGACGCCCGCAACAGAAACGTCACACCCTACCAGTCAAAAATCCCATCCTATTAACCCCGAGTCACTAGCCAAATCACCCTCACCACCACCTACTACCGTCTCCAAAACTCTAATCGTCACATCGACATTATAGACCACCACCACACCTTCTCCACCTACCGCCATCTCCGAAACTCTAATCGTCACATCGACATTAGAGGCCACCAGAATCTCCACCCGACACCCAAATCGTCCTAGCCAAAACCATCACCTCAACTGAACCACCAGAATCTCCACCACAACCATCCCCACAATCCACAAACTTCTCCGACGCAACACCCTCGCCATTGCACAGCCATACCCCTCTCAATATCGACTCCAACGTCGCTTCTGAGGACTTCTACTGCGCGCAGAACGAGATCGAGGACTACATCTTCAACGATGAATGGCTTTACACACCTGCCGATGTAGTAGCGGCCAGGAAGTTGGTGGAAAATGCTCGACGTCTGCTAAATGAAGCTTCGCTGAACCTGCCGAGCTTGAGAACATCCTACAATTTCAAGCGCAGCAAGCTGAGGCTCCTGCTGCTCAAACGGATGTGCCCACGGCGGATATACCGGAAGCACCGTGGGAAAACAAGAAGATCACCGCACCATTCCAAGAAGAGATCAGGAAGAGGATCTGGTGGGGCAAGGAGCGGATCATCACGGTCTTCGATGAATACGAGCTGATGAATGTCCAAAACTGGAGCGAGGAGAAGAAGAAGCTCTACCGATGGAGCCTTCTTTGCCACAAGTGCACAAAGCGGACGCTGTCCGATGAGGAAAACTTCGCTCTTGAGATGAATCGGGCTCCCATCTGCAAAGTCACTAACATTCGCCAGGAGTCGAAAGGACGTGTCCACTATCCAGTGTTCACGGTGATGAGGCAGGATGAGAGCTACTGTGAAGTAAGCGAGGTGGACTTCAAATTTCTGCGCCTGGGTGATCTGTACAGCATGCTGGAATCCATGAAGCAGTTCAGACTCGTCCTCAGAAGTTCGGGACATCTCGTACGGGCTGAACCGGTCACTATGGGTTACGCGACTCTCAAGCGACACATGCTCCGATAAGTGAGATACTTCGCCTCCCACGATCTGCAGATGGCGGTGGAGCACAACCTGAAGAAGGTGAACCTAACTCGCCCATCTTTCAAGAACGCGGACGACTATCGAGAGGGCGATGTGATCGACGGAGATGATCCGGCGGTCGCCTACTCGAACTACAAGGGAAAGATGAGGCTACTGCGCTGCTCCGAAGTGGCAAAGTTCTCGGATGGAACACTCACCATCATCCAAGACAATCTCATGATTTGCCGCATCCTTTCGGAAGAAGACCCACACTGTCGATCCAAGTTCGCGAAGTTCATTGACGCTATAGCTGATCGAATCGTGCTTCAAAGGAATCTCCGCGCCTTCGAGTTCAAGCTAGGACTTCGCGAAACACACACTCGCTAATCCACCATCACAACGCACAAGATCCAAGACTCCCAACAATTGACACAAAGGGGGAGATTGTTAGTATATTTATAGATTGTGTCAATAGTTTAAGTCTTGGGTTATATATTGTAATTATCCTTTAAACTTAGGCTTTGGACTGGAATGTAATTAGTTAATCTTTAGTGTTTGGGCCTTAATATACCTAGGGTTAATGTGGTATATAAGGTTTTACCAACACTATTTTCAAAGTAATCAAAGATCAAAAGGCTAACCCTACTTTTCACACAATACACACACTTGAAGGTGAGAACCTCTCCCTTTTTCATCCCATTCAAGCCTCTTCGATTCCTTATTTGGTGCAATCGGGACCAACATTGCATCTCCCGCATACGGGGTATTCCCCCTGCCTATCATAACAGACAAAATTGGCATCGTATCGCCATGTTCGCATAGAAGAGCCGTGACTCTTCATTGAGTCGACACAAACGCCAATATCGGCGAATATCCGTCGCACACAGGCGATCTTATACACTCTCGTACCTCATGTCTTACGTACTACTTATGCGTGCAAGTGCTCATGCCATGTTCACATAAATATGCATATCATGACTTCATGCATAATAAATAATCATAACGTGCAAGATTCACATAAAGCCATATAAGCACGCATCACATAATCATACCCAGGTAAGTTACGTGTCGTAGTTGAATTTCTACTTACCTGTCTCCAAGCTTTAACTAGCGTACTTCCTCGTAACGTCCCTAACGTACGACCCTTTAAATAAAAAGGTTAGAATATTAGTACTTTGCCTTCCTTAGCTAACTTTGTCGAAATAATTGATTTTCATCATACTAGTTATTTAGACTTATATTAATTCTCTAGACTCCCTATGTCATTTGGTTTCTATCATAGGCTAAGTTAGGATTTAATTTCGACCCTTACTTATACATCTCGTCGAAAATTTACCAAGTTAGAATTTGGTTTCGATCGAAACTTCTAATTGCTCGATTCCACCTGAGTTGCTACCTCTAAATAAATTCTAAGTTAAAGCATTACAATTCATAACATGAAAAGCTCGGCGAAAGTTAGAAATTGTGGGTGTTGCATTCGCCCGATTCAATTTCGTCCAATTGGTGTACATCAAATCCTAGTTTCGATCGATGGGTGTCATGGCTTAGTTTCGCCCGATTGAGCATGTTAGTGGGTGTGTTTCGCCGCATGATGACATCACCATCTCGTCACCTTGGTTTCGCTCGATACCATGTGTATTGAGGAGTGAGTTTCTCAATACAATAGAAAGCAATACAAATGATGACATTGCTGTTTTAGCAACGTATCAGAAGGGTAAACGCAAGAAATCAAGAAGGAAAAAATGGACCAGCCCCAGTAGTTTTTATGTCCGTTTCTCTATATTATCGTTGTTTTGGGTTTTCTACTATGTTGAGCTACCTATTTCACCGTCATTTTGAAATTCTAAGTTTATTTATCGTATAATATGATCAATATATACAACAATAATAGTGCCAACAAGAAATTGATACCAACATTATATTACTGACAATGTATTATAGAAACTGTTATAGTAATGTAAGTGTTGGTATTCTTCGAAATTGAAGACTGAAAACGCACTACTGAATATTGTATTTTATTACTATCAGACAGACAATGATACCAACCTATGTTCATGAATCCACGTACACTCCAAAGGCGAATGTGAGTAAAATGCATAAGTTGTATTACTTAATTGCGTTGTTAAAGGTCAATTATTGTTACGGGTCAAATATTTGTTCAATTTCGACTATCTAACTATTCACAATTCTAGGTTCCTTTTAAAATTAAGTCATGCCTTTTGTATTTATTTAAGAATTAATAGAGGTTATTGGTTGATATCAACATTATATTACTGAGAGTGTATTACAGAAAACTGTTATAGTATGCAATCGTTGATATTCTTCAAAATTGAGGTCTGAAAGCACAGTACTGAATATTGTATTTTATTTTTATCCCACAGACAATTATAGCAGCCTGTGTTAATGAATCGGCGAACGCTCCAAAGACAAATGTGACCAAAATGCATAAGTTGTATTACTTAATTGCGTTGTTAAAGGTCAGTTATTGATAAAGGTTATTGGTTATATTACCATTATTCAAAAATAGAACTACGTCTGACCTTTAAAATTCCCTGTTAAAATATTTAATACTTAATTACATATAAATTCTTTCATAATAATCCAAAAGATGTTTACGAACTATCACATAGCTCGGTCTTGCAATTGTAGTTTGTATAACGTTTATATGGCTGGCCACTATAAGAAGATTTAACTGTACAGTATATGATTATGTACGTAATAAATGCACATTAATTGAAAATAAAAGTTGTCAAGATCTTATAATTCTTTCCATCATAACTATTTAATTACTTAAATACATATGAATTCATTTATAATAACAATGAAGTAAAGGGACAACTGTTTAACTTCCGGTCTTTCGTTAATTCATATTGAGTAATTGTTTCATGGGGGGCTCTCTTTATAAATTCTGAGGACTTCCCGGGCGAATGTGTGAAGGGGTATAACTTTTGGACAGATACTATTCTGTGAGTAGTTAGAACTATTGTGCCATTTGATCAGCTCTTGGACTCACTTCAGCTGATCTGTCTGATCTGTATCCTACGATGCAGGTCGAACCCCTTCACCATGACCCATCTGATTAAATCCTATGCATCCGTTCAACTTACCTTTGGGTATATAATCTCACGATCATTTGAAAGAAAAAAATATACCTTTTGTGTTTGAAAACTTAATATTAATATGATGAATGAAATACGAAATATTTACAGAGAAGTTTTGCAGAATTGCAAAATTCAATATCTCAGATGATCGTCCGTATCGACAGAAAGATTGATGACTATGCGCAAAGTGCTGCGCAGAGGTTTGATGCATTACAGACCAGATGTGATGTTCATGTCACCATGCTGAAGAATATGGGAAAAACGATGAACCAACACTTTGAACAGATCAACTTGAAGTTGACGACGTTAGAGAAAAGATTAGGTATTACTGTTTTCTAACAATGTATGGAATCATTTTTATGCTTTATTTTCATAGTAAATAACATGCTGATAAATATTTCTCACGAATATTCCTACACATGTAGATGATTTGTGCGGGGCAGCGAGTACTGATGTTCATGCGGAGGACGAGCAGCAACGGCGTCAAAACAGCGCAGTCTCACAACTATGGCAAAGAAACGGAAGCATCCGGTCATTTCCTCAACTTCAATACCAAATTCCGCCTCAGATACTGTCAGAGATAGTTCCTCCAACATTGCCTTTGATAATCGTATTCGTAGAATTCTTGCTATGTTTCCACGTGTTTCTGTGATCGTTGAGAACATGAGCCCAGATGTGTACGTAACTGGATCTTGGCGTGCCCAGCGTGGACAACAGTTTCTTGCAACGCTGATGAAAAATGTTGCATGGCTGCTTGATGAGGTATCTTATGTTATATTGTTGAGTGATATTCGGCATCTTATAATTGAATAAAATTCTTTTTTTGTAGCATATTGATGAATGCCTACGCGGGTTTATTGAACTCCAGAGAAAAACAAATATTGCACGCCCTTCCATTGCATTCATGAATACTGCATTCAATTAGGTATTTACAGCAGAATACAGATTGGAAGGTGAATACCACCTTTCCGTAATCAAGCTTTATGCCGAAGGAACCGTACTCGAGTGGCCTGCAATGCCATGGAATGCATCTGATATCATTGTTGTCCCAGTAAACGTTAATCAATGTCATTGGGTTCTTGTAATAGTAGACTACAGGGCAGGGAGTGTTACTATACATGATTCAGACAAAACATGCGATATGGATATGAGATTTTTCAAGCAGGCTTTTGGTAGGACATTACATACCTTGCAATTTCTATTTGACCATCTTCATTTGACGAATGGGCGTGTTGATTCACCATTATAAGAGATGAAGATTACCCCCGCCAAGCTACAGCGTAAGGCGTCGATTTTTATTTCATACATATATATGTATACAATTTACGTACCATTATTTGAAAATTGTTCGTTTCCTCTAATATTTTGCTGACAGGGGTGAATGTGGTGTAGACGAATTGCGTTCGGCGTTTGCCGTGATGTTTTCGGATGATTCTATCTACAGTATTACAAAAAAAAAAACAAATTGAAGATTTCAGAAATATCTCGCAGTTGCTCTTACCTGCAGATGGATATGAATGGTTAAGTTTCCAGTTTACATTTCTTTGTGCTGTTCTCTTCCTTACGATATTAGTAAACATTTAGTTTTTGTTATTTGACGGTCTTCCTCTTGCCAAAAATATCAAACGTTGCCTATTAACATTCAATAGAATAATTTAATTTGCAGTACTGACCAGTATTTACACGTCACTTTGAATTGGAAAAGTTAATGCTTTCCAAAATATACAACTGAAGTATACACGATCGATTAATAGTAGTCAATTATATATCACAAGTTTTTTAATGCCATTGTCAAATCAAATAGTGATACAATCATATTATATCGCATAATTACATATTGAGTATGGCTACAGGTATGTTAGTAATAAACTCTAATGCTAAAAACTGTTAGGTCCCTGTTTGTCAACTCAATCAATCATAGGCATGAATTCTAAGGAAATCGATTAGAATGATTTAAATTGAAATTCGATCGAAAACCTTCGATGAAGAACACGAGAGAGAATTCCTTTAGTGATATGATGTTTTCTTAGTTTCTCTCTCTAGAATTGAATTCGACAGCCTTTCGGATTGATTCTCTAATTTTCTATATTAAGCTCAATGTTTGTACAACTATTTATACCAAACAAACTTGGTATAAATATCAAACTAGTCCTAATCTAAGGACTATTATACATCAAGCCCCTAATTACAAGAACAGGTAATTAAATCAATGCACAATTAAAATCGTGTTCTACGTAATGGTTGTACATGTGTCTTAGGTAAAATGTAATCTCAGGCTGAGGAGCAAGCTTTGATATTGCATCAATGAGCCCCTTTTTGCCTATCACTCATAAAGGCCACATTAGCTGCTCATGCATCACCAATATCTTTTAACAACAAATCTAGAAATCATCCCCAAGTTTCCCAATTTCCAATCTCAACAAAGGTACAAGACAATTTGATAAATATTATTGTTCCCATCTATTGCCACAACAGAGTAATTGTCCTTTAAATAACGCCTTCAAAAAATAGCCATCCAACCCACGGCCTAGAACCATCTTTAACGCCATCAATCAAGGGCAAAAAATAGTAACATCTCTAAAGAACTCGTGGATTTCCATCCCTGTTCACATGTAGAATACAAGAAGTACTGCTATTGTACTTCACCTTAGTAGCACAGTAGTCATAAGTCTCGTATACTGCACCCTAAGCAAGCTCACTGGAGAATTAGAACCCTAACCACAGTGTCAGAGATCCATTGACCAGGGCAAACCCTTGGGAGTGCAATGTCTACCTTTTAGGATTAATTAATACACTTTCTCAAATGTACATATTTGCTACGTTACTTGATTCACTTATTTATCTAACACTCGAATAACGAAGTGCATCGTTTTTTGGTTTCTACTTTAATGTAATAAGTATTGTGCGCTAATGCTGAAGCGCATTGTTTTGATCGTTCTGTGAAGTCGAAGAGCATTATTTTGACTATTCTGCGAAGAGGGAGAGAGATTCATTCTAGAGACTAGTACGTTTAGCATATCCAATGTATGTGCAGATATATTTTGTATTTGGAATATTTTCTATTAAATTAAGTTATTTAAACAAATAAAATTTTAACGTAAAGACAAATTTGTGATAAATTAAAATATTGTTAGGTCCTCGATTATCAACTCAATCAATCCTAGGCATGAATTTTAAGTAAGTCGATTAGAATGATTATGATTTATAATTCGATCGAAAAACTCCAAGTAATAACACGAGAGAGAATACGAGTATAGTGAGAAAGTTACTAAAGTTTATCTCTCTAGAGATTGAATTGCAAGCCTTTCGGATCGATTTCCTAAACTTTCACTTTTTTTACAGCTCAATGTGTACAAATGTATTTACACCAAACAAACGTGGTATAGATAACAAGCTAGTCCTAAACTAAGGACAAATATAATAAAAGCCCCTAATTATAAATATAGCTAACAAAATCAAAGCACAATTACAATGTATATTCTACAATCTCCCCCTTTGTGCTCGATTGCTCTTCTGCTCTTTCTATCTTTGTCGGCATAGAACGACATGTGCAAGCCCAGCGCATGCTCGTAATGTCTGATTGTGTCCCTCATGTCTATCAGCTCCTCTATGGCTTCAAGTATCTTAGTCAGATACGGTTTCTCTTTTATTATATGTCGATCGGGTAGCCTGGTATCTTCATCGATTTCTTTCAATCTCTTCTTGATGTTCCTCCTGATCAGCTTAAGCGTCCCATCACAGAATGTATTAACCTCAGTCATTAGCATAAGTCTCGTCTTCTTAGCAACTGTGTTGTGGTAAGTGATTGCTAAGACTTAATCCAAGAACATGTGATTGACAGGAAGCACTTCGACCTCAGGTCCTTTCAAGCGGGGAGCTGTCATGATGACCTTCTTCATATTGCTCTCCAGAGCCATCTGAAGCTCGTGTGCGACGAAATACTTGAATTGGCGCACCATGAACATGTTGAGTCCCTCGAGGATTCTTGTACTTTTCCACGTACATCTGGAAAATGTGGTAGATCTCGTGGGCTGGAAGGTAAGGCAGATAGCTTTCGTCTATCTCTTCTCGAGTTCTGTTTGTCCGCTCGATGATATAAATTAGAGTTGGACTTCTTCCTTTTGAGTGATAGACTCCCAGCAGCTAGAAAATTGGAGGTAGACTCTTGAAATGGCTCCTAATGACTTTTAGAGAGTCCCAGCCTCCAACCGGGTCCGAGTTGGGTCAGTCTATATAGATAGTCCATCCTTCTTTGCTGATCACAATGAGAGATACCTCTGAGCTTGAACTCGGTTCACTTTCTTGATTTTGTCCATGAGCTCCAAATTTGCTGACGAGCTTCGAGGAACGGGACTTCTATCCTTACGTTCTCCAATGGCGAGTCAATTCGAACGGTTCCTGCGGTCAATTTCGGGGGTGTCCGCTCGTTCTGCAATCAACTCAGGAAGCCTTGGGGGATCCAAGTATAGTCCTCGCCTTCTTGAAGTTCTTCGTCTTCTATTAGAACTAGATCAACCGAAGCTTGTCTTCGAAAATGGCGAACGTCCTTGAGCCTTTGCTTCATAATCGCGTCGGGCATGATGTGAGTCATCCACTGTCCTTCGAAGATATACTTGTCGAGGACTTCATGTGGGTCGACCTTACGTCCTGATGTTCACGATTGGTCCGGAGCATTTGAACTGGAGGGTGCCACTGTTTCTGCCACGCCAAGAGCATATCGGCACCTGCCTCTTCTTGTGGAAGAAATGGGCTTGAGTGGGTCGTTTGTGGTGGTGTGGGCGGAGGCGTTCTTATGGTGGGTGGTTCGATTGGGCTAAGAGTTTGGGTGCGGTGCGTGGTGGTTTGGGTTTGTGAGCGGGTAGTGGGTCGTCAGGTATTGGGCTAAGAGTTTGGGCTTGTCTGTGCCGCGCCCGAGCCTTGTCCCTGTCCTTTACCGCTCGTAGAAGTCCTTGGCCTCTTCTCCCCCTCATGGCGATCCTTGTCATCAGGGTCGTCATGTCGACGTTTGGAGTGGGAGCGTTGACCTCGCTATGTCTGGGTAGGTGGGTCAGGACGGTCAACAAGACGCCAGGAAAGATCTTCTTCTTGTGGCGTTCGGTTGGGAAGGCCAAATAGTCGGGCGACTAGAATGGAATGGATGTTGCTAATGGGTACAATGTATGGGTTTATGAGTATTGGTGACTGGATGGGTGGGTTGGTGAGGATGGGTTGTGCGGATGTAAGGTAACATGTAACGAATGATCCTCTGAGACGGGTGCTTTCCCGGTATCACGGCGAGATGTCTCGATGGCGGTGTGCACTCTCTCCATTAACTTGTCTTCAAAGGATTTGAGAGCTTTGCAGGGAGCGGCCTTTAGTCGATCTTCGGTCACAAAGAGAGAGAACACCTTCGAAGTGGAGCCCGGGTGGCGTTCCACTATCACTACGTCAGCGAAGGTCACTAACGCGCCACCTGGATGAGGACTAGCGACCAAGACGACTGATGTCGCCTGTTATCAACCCACGAGTAAACACCATCTCACCGGCTCATCGTCGCTTTAGGTTGCGACTTTGCGAGACTTCCATCCTATCCTTGAGATAATTCCAGAGGAATCGTCTCTATAGATGATGTTGCAGGCTCAGATTGAACCTGCGAGTTAGACACTTGAGTCTCCGGGATGGCAGTGGATGGAATCTGAGCTCGGCCTCGATTAAAGCATGAGTTACGTGCTGCGGCTCAAGATTGAGCGAAGAAGGGTCCTCAACACTTAGAGTGAGAATCAACGTCATTTCCGACGTGGTGGTGACGATAGCTTTGCAACGGGCTCAATTGATATGAGTCGTGGCTGGGAAACCTGTCTGACCAAATTTATTTCCTCTTCTGATGCCATAGCTTTTGAAGAGGTAGCCGTGTGAAGAGACGATTCACATTCAGCGTCCTTACTGTGCTGTCACCTGAGGCTCAGTAGGTGTGATCGAGGAGAGTCATGTGTTTTTTTATGTCTTAAATCACTTTTGCTGTCTTTTGGTTAGATAAATCGTCAATGAGTATTTTTCTGTTCCTTAGAGTCGATTTCAGTCAAGTTTGAGTTGTTTTTGAGCCAAAATCGAGTTTACAAAAAATCTGTTTTTTCTGGGTCTGTTCTTCACCTTCGTGAGGATTCATCACACACTACATTGATTTTTGAAGGATTCGCCCGAAACGTTTTTCAATTTGCAAGAGAGTCGCCCGATTAAATTCTCGGCAATTTTAGGTCCTTAAGGTCTTATCGCCCGATACTTAGTCCAAATTGACTAAATCGTCCGACTTCTAATCATATAAGAGGAAATCGTCCGATTTCACAAAATCCTCCGAATTAACAAAATCGTCCGATTTGCTTCAGTCGTCCAAATTTTCTTAATCTCCCGATTGCGTCACTCTTATTTGAACAGTATATCGCCCGATTTAAATTCCAAGGACCAAATCCCACGAAACACTCTGTCGCCCGATTTCAGCCTCGATTTGACCAATCATTTTTGTAAGCTACCATCGTTCGATTTTATGACTTAGATTCACCCGATTAAGCTTAAACTTCAGTCGCGAGATTTCAGTAATAGATTCGTCCGATCAATTCAAAACTTAAATCGTTCGATTGTCAGTTTCCTTAACTACGTCGCGCAAACCTAAAATTACTTAATTAAAGTCGACCGACTTTGATCATTTTTTACTTGCGACACCCGAACTTAAAAATAATAATAATAATAACAATAATAATAAAATTTTCTTTCAAACTTGACTATAATTGTTCTGAACTAACAATTCATTTCTCATATCACTTCCACGTAACGATCACTACCAAACAACAAATGGACTCCTTAGCTATGGGATGCGATGTTCGTGTACCAGTTCTGAGATGTGTCGATTTTTCGGAGTTTGGAGAAGTAGATTCCTCAACTTTCTTGAGATGAAGGACATTGGCGAGGACATCATCGATTCTCTTGAGAGAGGACCATTAGAAGTCTTGGTCATAGTCTGCGGTGATGATACAGTCACCCCAGCAGTTCAAGGAGGCAGAATGCTCAAATTTCATTCGCAATACACTGGTGCAGAAAAGAAACGAGCAAAGCAGATCTTCTGGCAAGAAACTATTTGATGCAATTGCCTAATGATATACTGATCCAAGTCGATAGCTTTCCAACAGCTAAAGCAATTCGCAAAATTAATGCAAGGAACAGAAAGTGGACTAAGAGCTAAGAAAGCCAATACCCTAGTAGTATACGATTCCTTCAAGGCTAATCCGATGAGCAAATTGGTGAAACCTACAACACGTTCATGGTCCTCGTGAACGAACTAAGGAAGATAAGCATCATAAAGACAAACATGGAATGTCAAATTCCTCACCTCGCTACATCCAGAATTGAAGAGAGTCACTACACACTTCAGACTTAACAAAGACCTCGATCAGATTGACATCCACAGCGTTTACGAAAGTCTGGAATAGCACAGTGAAGATCTTCGAGAATCAATCGGAGATCAGAAAGGTGAGAGTCATTGACAGCATCGCTCTAGTAACAGATACCACTCTTAAGAAAAACACAAGCTGCAAAGAATAAGTCTGCTAAGCCTTCCCGTCCATTAGACGGTGAAGAATGTTCGAGAATCAACTCTAGAGTCAGAGAGGATAACTTTTCAAGTAGAGAATGAGGTACTATTAAACAAAATTTCCTCACTTGAAAACCAAATCAACACAAGGCTAGCTTCAGCCCCTCTGCAAACCTCTTTAGTCGACTCCAAAATAGACACTTGATAAGTTAGGATAATTTTATACCCGTTAGAACATTTTATCAGTCGTTAATTATTCAAATATCGCCAATGAGGTGTTGGTCTGGTGGTACGGCAGCCAACACTGAGGTGCTTGGGGGTAATGAGGGAGAGGTCGTGGGTTCGAACCCTCCCATCAACATTTCCTCAAGCCTGTCCCACATGGGCCCACACATGTGCGTTTGAACCGGTCGGCCTGTTTAGCAGGTAGTGGGTCGGCCCTCGGGGTTTACCTGGCCCGCCAGGGTTCCCCGGGTCTCCAAAAAAAAAAAAAAAAAAAAAAAAAAAAAAAAATAATTATTCAAATATCATTGAATATTCTAAGTTTAAGGGTATGTTTATATTTGGCATTAATTCAATAATAACCGCAATATATATGAGTAATTTTCTATCATTTACCACTAATGCCTATGATTTATTTTAATAGATTGAAGACTATTGCTCTTGGTTGGATTACAAGTGGCTAAAGTAGCTTTGAAGATATATAGTCATAAGATGACATGCGAATCATAACAAGAATATAGCCGATTATTGATTGATGTCGGTTCTAGAAAAAAAGACCTATTTAAAGAGGGCGAAGAGCAGCAAAAGAGAGGATTGACGGCTGAAAATAAAGATCAACGGCTCGGAGCGAGACGACGCGAACACCGTAACGAGGGCGAATTCTTTATCTTTTAATATTTCGTTTTCGACAATGCGTTATTTCGATTCATTGTCGTTTTTGTTTATTAATATGCTGGGCTAATTTCTTTTGTGATTGAGGCCGTGTGAGGCCGAATTATGACTACGTATTAATGCTATTATTTTCTTATTTAATCATATGATTCAAGTTATGTATTCTTTGTTTGTGCTTCATATGCGTCCGTGTGATTGGCCTCCATGCGTATGATTATTGATTGGTTTATGAGACGGACTAAGTGATTGGACCGATTAAACAAAACATTGAATACCACTACGTAAAATCGACCAGAGATGGAACTCGGTTTCGTATGTGTGGCTTCCAATAATTTATGCGTCGAAAGCGTCTAAACTCGGGGAATTTCATAAAGATCGAATGCACGTATAAGAACTACAGTCGTATAGACATATAATTGATTGGTTCTCTATTTACGTAGGGTTGCTACTGCGGGACAAACGAGTAGCACGTATGTTAGGAAAATGTACCTTGACTATAATTCATGTTAATAGATAGATTATATTGCATGAAGACGTAGGAGTAATTCGTGCCAAGCATATGTCTTAATCATGTCGTCGTCTACTGTTCTATCCTCATCTGTTTTATTTGCATTTATTATTTGCGTCATTTTATCTCTTTTATCAAATCATCAAAACTATAAAAATTCCGTTAGTCTAAATTAGAATTAGGAATATTATCTTAGAATTAATCGAGCTGTATTCGTGGATCGATACTCGGACTTCGTCCGTTTTACTACTTGCACGACCTAGTACACTTGCTAGTATTTGAGCGTGTCAAGTTTTTGGCGCCGTTGCCGGGGATAGCTGTATTATTTGTTTTAGGATTTTATTATTTGCTAGTTTTAGTATAGGTTTATTATTTTTATTATTGTTACTTTTTCTTGTCTATTATTATTATTTTTATTCACTTATTTTGATTGTTATTTTCTTTCGCAGGAATAATGAAGAATCAAGAACGCGAGGAGGTTCCTCCACGACCCACTTTACTATGTCGGGCACTTTCGGGACTTTTCGATGACAACGATCCAATTGTCATTCCTGCCGGACCAAATAATCATTTCGAGATCAAACATGTTACTATACAAATGGTTACAGGTTCAGCACAATTTCAGGGGCTAACAAACGAGGACACAAATTCACATATTTTGAAATTCACACAAATTTGCAAAACTATTAAGTATCTCGGAGTCTCTACAGAAGTGATAAAACTGACATTTTTTCCCTTTTCTCTGACAGGTAAAGCTTCTGAATGGTTTTCCTCACTGCCACACGCATCCATCACTAGCTAACAGATGGTTGATGATTTTTGGGCAAGTACTACCCACTCTCGAGGACTAGCGAGATACGGAGCGGGTTGTGAACTTCAAGAAAGAAGGGGGCGAGACGTTGAGCGATGCATGGAGTCGATACAAGAGCCTTCTCAGCATTGCCCGAACCACAGCATACCCTTGGGTGTTCAAATGCAGTCGTTTTTCCTGGGACTTAGTATGCAAAACAAGCGCATTGTCGACGGAGGAAGCAACACGAACTTTATGGAGCTCGATGATGCAGACGCACTTGCAACCATCGAGAGAATTGCGGTCTACCCAGCAAGATATACTGAGTAAGATCTGGACCGTCGGAGGCTGGAGTACATGAGATAAGTGGCTCATTGGAGGCGCAATTTGAGGCTATACACCGGACACTTGACGCAATGCAAGCCAATAACCCTGAGGAGGTGAACCATATCCAGTCGAGGCAAGGGAACTTCTACTCGAACATGTACAACCCAAGTTGGAGGAATCATCCGAACCTATCCTATGGGAACTCACACTACGAGAAGCCACCACAACAACCGAAAGCAGACTGGGAGATAGCATTTGAGAAATTAACGGACTATCAAGGCGGTCAGAATCATAAGATAGACGAGCGGCTTAACAAGATAGAGTATACAATGCATAGTCTGGTGACTACAATTGGACATTTAACAAGTTCAATGGCCGAGCGCAAGCCTGGGACACTTCCGAGCGATACCGAAAAGAACCCTCGAGAGTACACGAATGCCATTGAACTAAGAAGTGGAAAAAAAAGCTTGACTCTCTCCAAGAGACCAAGGAGGTGGAGGAAGCAAAAGAGACAGAGGCATCCGACCAGAGCGAAGTCACGGCCACGAACACTATGGTTTACCAAAAGGACAAGCGAACCGAAGTCACGGCCACGAACACTAATAAATATTTTGACGGATTTTCGCAACGTAAGTCAGGGAAGACCCGTCTAACAAAAACGTTTCTTAAAAACATAATATATTACATCAACACACATCTCGCAAAGTCATATTTTACAATATACACACCACTCGCACACGTCTTATCATATAGAGACTGTAGCCCAATATTTTTATTCTACAAAGACTATTGGCCCGAAACACAACAATACCCTTACGTCGCTCCACAGGTTGCATCTATGTACCGCCCTGCTCTCAAAAGTCCGTGGAGTCACCGCCGTGAGCCCACCTAGTCGCGACGTACTCCAACGTCAGACTCGGTACCTACAACACGTAAACTGAGCTCCTTACCCAGTAGGTGAAACATGCATTAATGCAGCGTGCGCTCACTCCCAAACCCGAGTACGTCACAATAAATGTACGCTGAACTTTTCCCACTCTTCCCAATCCTATCATAACCCAACACCACATGGCCCTAGTCTAGACTAGGCACCTCGCGCAATCCATTGAAGGAAGGAGTCAAGAGATCGGTTCTCGGGAAGCCCCCGGCTCTCTCCCGAGACGTCTACCTGCCTCGGCGATGCCTACGCTGGTAGCATTCTCCTGAGCTACTACCAGGTCGCCTCTTCCGCCAAAAAGACCCTCTTAAGAGAGGTCCGACAGTATAACTGACAGGTGCACTAGACTATCCTCAAACTCTGCCACAAATCATCTGCCAATATCGGCACAACCTACCCCACTCACGAACACCGTAAGGTGCCACCATGTTACCACAGTCGATCCTCTCACTATGCAATGTGAAATGCAAATGACAATGTATGCACAACCCACATATAAAAATAATTAAATTTCACGTAAAGCACAAAGTCATTAAAGCACACAAAAGCATCACATAATAATTCACACAACCGTTTACGTGCCGTAGGTGGATTTCACCTACACACCATATCACATAAAATTCACAAAATGTTTACGTGATGTAGGTGAGTTTAACCTACCTGTCGTCCTTAAATTAGTAACTGATAAATCCTTAGTATTCTGGACCTCTGAACCTTTTAGAGATAGAAATATCATCATATAAGTATATCTGCTTAATAAAATCAGTATGAACGTTTTCGAACCCTAATTGTCGAAACCCTAAACATACCGTAAACTTCAATACCGGAAATATTTACACACAACGAAAACCTCATGTCACCAAAACGCTCTAACACCTAAAACCAACTTCACCATCCCAATACATGTTCGTAACCTTACAACACAAGAATACCAAAAGGTCGAAAATAACATATGCCGAAAATTAACTTTTCTTCTTTTCTACCCATTATTCGAAACTCACATCAATGCAAGAATGTCCCCAAAACTTATGTAATTAGCATAAAATACATACAACATCTAAATACAAAGTCACCTTGAAAACCTCATATAATTCGCATATAACTCATGGCAATCACAGGAAACATTTAAACACTTTATACATGTAACAACGAATTCAACTATGGTATTGAAGATTATATCTCCATTTTCAAAGGCAAGCATTCGATATTCATGTCTGCATTTAGTACATGTAACATACAAATTTATTGTTTTTTTTATTTGACTATGACATCTACCACTTTCAAAAACACACCAAGTATTCACAACAAATTAACGTATCGGGGTGTAATTATTCACCTCCAATCCGAATTTCAAATAAAGGTTTACGTATCGTAGGTGAAATTTCCACCTACCTATCCTCCAAGCTTCGATGTTTAGAGAATTCCTAACTCGACCAAGCTTTCATTTGATAAGTTCTTGTTCCTTGTTCGAATGTTTCCTCTACTTTCTCTTCGTGTCTTTTATATAAATGGGATGTTTGGGTTGTTCAATGGAATAGTGGGTATATGCAACGTGGTCTTGTCAAAAAGAGTTGTAATTAAATGTGAAAGATTCCTTTGTTAAATTTTTCTCTCCCTTAATGATTTTGCTTAGTGGTTTTACACGTATGATTCCAACGTGTTTTAGTTCTTCTTATTTTGTTTTCTTCCTAATGATGATGTGTAGGTATAATTTTATATATTAAACTTTTGGTTGGGTGAGATTTAGATCAAAGTAAATAGCATGACAAGATTCCTTTATGTTTGTTTATTTTTCTTTTTGCTTATTTAGTGGATGTTTTACGTGGTTAGTGGATTCAGAGATCAAAGGCTTTTGTTTTACTATGTTTATTATGTTAATGTTTTTAGACCACATATGATTTTCGTATGAATGAATTTCGCATATAATGATTTTCAAATGATTTTAGGTTGTGATTGATTAGTAGGTGACAAACCTACTACGTGAGCTAAGTAACAACATTTAATCTCATTTGTGATTCATTATCAAATACTTTATCTTATATTAAATGATTGTCTTTAGATGATAGCAAATAAGTGATAGAGTACTAACGTGGCTTACTAGACAATAGGCATCTTTCACCCTCACTTTGGTAATATGTATTTAATTATCATTCTTTCAAGTAAGTGGTAGGGAGGCGACAAGACCTATACGTGGTTCCCTTTTACTCTTAAATAATCTAATTCTTTCCTTACTCATTAAAATTGTTAGGGTTTTTTTTTTTCTTTTTTTATTTGGGTTTTGATAACCTTTTTAGCCTCACTAGTAATTAGCTTGGGTTTTCAATACATTTGGTCCAATAATATTCATTTAGGCCTTAGTTCTAAAATTAAATCCATTAAGTGTTTAATTGGGCTCCAAAAAATTTTTCAGCTCTTACCAGGAGTTCCTTACGGATTATTTATCTTTAATATTATATTCACTAATCTATACTATATAAACGTTAGATAAGGACTTCAGACTTAGGCTTATATGTGGAATTTATTACGAAAAATGCAACTCCCCTTTGAACAATCCCATGAACATTATGTGAGGGTTTTTATGGTATTATAAAAATAGTAAAATAATGACCATATTAGCCCTATATGTGAATGGAATTACTACATGCCATTTTACATTAATCTTTATATATATAAATTGCAAACAAACGTATACCATTTTATTATCTTTTATAATTACATTTGTTTTCATTATGAAGCTCAGTCTGACACATACGTTCATGTACCCAATTAATAAGGAAACTTCACAGACTTAAAGAATATTTAATTACTTAATAGTTAATAGCCGATAGAATTGAAGCGTCACACTCGAACCTCTCCTTCCTCAAACACGACCCCGACGATTCGAGAATACACGCCTGTTTGAGCTTCAGCAAGGCCAAGCTAGAGGAGAGGTTGTCCGAGAGGGAATCGAACAAGTCTTCTTCTTCCCAGCAGCTGAAGATCAAGTTTGAGGCTTCTACCATGGAAGAGAACTTGGAGAACGGCGATTCACATGAAACAGACGACGAACAGAGGAAGAAATGACTAACACGCGCCAGAGGTAAGAATTAAACCTCCCCTTTATCTTTTCTATTACTTTTCAATTTAACTCGCAGCAATGTTAGCTTAAGCATTCCAACCTCTTTGTTTTTACTCATCTATCCATTCATCAGCTGTTTGAAAGAGCCCTTGGGTACTTTAGAACATCAGCGCCCAAGTTGAAAGAGGAAAGGGCAATGCTTTTAGAGGAGTGGTTGAACTTGGAAAGCAGCTTTGGCGAGATTTAGTGCGTTCGAAGCTTCCCAAGAAACTTAAAAGGAAGAGACAGATAAGCACTGATGATGGTTCGACTGGGTATGTGTTTTACAGTCTCAATCTATTCTTTTCTTTTTAATCTCCATGGGCTGCTTGGAAATCGGAACCTTATCTAGGCACTACACACAGAAAGAGCGGAAATTGAATATGTGAGTTTCTACCACGAACCGATTCCATCCAACTCTGTTGTTGTTATCCTTGCACGGCGCAGAAGATCGTTGCTAAGAGTCAGTCGTCCTCTTTTGCAGCTCTTGGGATTAATTTCACGAACCTAGAATCTGCAATTGCCAAGGTACTTCGCTTTTGTTTCTAATTTCCTAATATCGATGATATCAAGAAAAAATGTGGAGTTTATGCTCTTTGTTCTCAGCCATATGTCTCCCCCGGTACAGTTAAGCGCGTCTAATTTCTCAGTAATTGCTTCTCATAGTATGTTGTGTGTTTTATGTTACTAGCCAACATGATGTCTGTTTTCAGACTTCTCTGCGAGAGCTGACATCTTTAGGTATCAAGAATGCCGAAAACCTCGGTATTCTCAGTGTTCGAAATGACAAGCCTCAGTGGAACTCATTCTCCGATGTCGTCCTGATATTAGAAATATTCGAACATATAAGTATTCATGGTTACCATTTCCAACATTTTATTGAGTTGATTTTGTTCAGTGATGCAGGCAGCTTTTCTCTTTAATGTGGTTGGTGTGACGGGTTTTATAGCTGTTCTTTCCGGTCAGCTCCCCGAGGTATACATACAACATTTAGCATTTGGCATTATTTTTGGTTTATGGTATTATGAAAATTGTAAAAATAATGACCATTTTAGGGCTACTGTTGAATGCAATTATCATTTTTCTTATATTGTGGCCTCTTCAGCTGGGCACTGGCGAGCTGTTCGGCGGCGGCGGCATCGCCGGAAAGCGTATAACTTAAGATGCCTTCGGTGTCGACAGCGCCCGAAGAGCACCAAACATCGGCCTGAACAGTTATTGCATGGTAGGTGTTCGACGAAAGGTCGTAGATGAGTGAATGATCAGTGCAGTCAACTGGGATGGAAGAAGGTGATAAAAAATCCTTTTACCATTTCTTTTGATGTCTGCTTGCAGTCGAAGGAAGAAGGTGAGTATTTGATCGATCTCCCAACACCTCACATGAGAAAGTCAATCGTTGTTGATAGTGAAACCGACAAGAGTAAAGATAGCAGGTGGTTCCATCTCTCTTTCTCTTGCAGTTCAACCCTTTCTTTCAGACCAAGAATCGTCGTCAGAATCGGATTTAGAATTAAGAGATGTAATGTTGAATGGGGGCTTACACGCTCTTGAATCATTGAATGACCAAATTCTGTTATGCACAGCTCTTCAGCTCCGAAAATAGCTTCGAGTTGAGGGAACCTAGGTATGGGAACTTCAATTGATTTACCATGCCTCCACTTATGTAGACAACAATAATGATCTGTTCCCTACCTTACGTATCCACTTATGTTTCTTCTTCGTGATTTTTTAGTCGATGGTGCTTTCTGAGCAAAAGATGATTTCTGTGCACATGTATTAGATTAAGAACAGCCTGAGATTGACTCATATCAGCCAACTGTTTCTTACATTCTCACTCGCGTCCTTTTGTTTGTATGGGTTATTACAGAGGTTTTCGTAGCCGTTTTGAGAGGAACTTTGGTACAAGTCGGTATTAACAGCCCTGGCTCAAGGCAGACTTACTTGACTTTTCCAGATAGTATCTTCAAAAAAGATGTTTCTAACTACTTTAGGTATATGCTCTCTATGAAAAAGTGTGCCCATTTCTTATCATCTTTGAGACGACGGGGTTAGATCAATAATCACAAAACTGATATCAGCTTTTTCGTATGTTTTGCAAACTTTATTACGCATCATACTTAAGATTATCCTATTGGCCGAGTTTTGAGATAACCTTTAATGGAAGGATTCTCTCGGTGGAAACAGCAAAACTGTAATGATAGGTTAAATTTGTTAGAATATTTTTCTTTTGCTTATTATGCTTGATTTTCTTTGTTTTATTTCAAGAAATTCGACTTCGACGTACATAGCGAGTTGTTTATTTTTCAGCTTGCATCTGTCCAGCGGATATAAACGCCAAAGAAACTCTAAACACGCTCAAGTACGCTAATGGCGCTAGAAATATTCAGAACAAGCCAGTTGTGAGTTTCAAGATTTGTTAGTTTCTTTTATTTAGAAAAAAAACTAAAGAACTACTCGAAACTGTACAGATTGACATAGATCCTATGTCAAGCGAAATGGTAAATATGCGTCAACAGCTTGAATATTTTCAAGCCGAACTCTGTGCTCGCAGTGGAGGATTTTCCTTCGATGAAATACAGGCAAGACCTGTAATTTTTTTACTTACAATTAATAAGTAAAAAAATCAATGAAACCTTTCTCTGAAATATGTATTTGCTTTGTAGAGCATGAAGGATCGAATCGCTTGGCTAGAATCTAATAATGAGGAGATGTGCCGCGAACTTAATACGCAGCATAGCAGAGGCAATTTTTCCGAACTCAATGAAAAAGAGAAGTCTTTTGCATTATATTGAAAGGTATACATATGTTCTTTGATTACAGTCGCTCTCATGCAATCTTCACCATCACCATGTAACAAATTTGTAGGCTGAATTCAAACGATTGTATGAGCGAGGAATATCTATGCGCTAAGCTGCATTTGGTCGATCTCGTTGGGTCTGAAAGGCAAAGAGGACGGGATCTATGGTCTGCGTTTTAAGGAAGGTTAGCTTATTATATTTATATATACGTCTATATTTTAGATAGACACATCTCTTCTTAGTTTTATGTACTCTGTTTTGCTTGACTGCAATGGTTCTTACAAGTATAGGAGTTCATATTAACAAGGGCCTACTTGCGCTGGTAATGTGATAAGTGCGCTCGGCGATGAGAAAAAACGTAGGGAAGGCGTTCATGTTCCATATCGGGACAGTAAACTCCCCGCCTGCTTCAGGTAAGATTTTCGTACATTTTGCAAACTTTATTACGCATCATACTTAAGATTATCCTATTGGCCGAGTTTTGAGATAACCTTTAATGGAAGGATTCTCTCGGTGGAAACAGCAAAACTGTAATGATAGGTTAAATTTGTTAGAATATTTTTCTTTTGCTTATTATGCTTGATTTTATTTGTTTTATTTCAAGAAATTCGACTTCGACGTACATAGCGAGTTGTTTATTTTTCAGCTTGCATCTGTCCAGCGGATATAAACGCCAAAGAAACTCTAAACACGCTCAAGTACGCTAATGGCGCTAGAAATATTCAGAACAAGCCAGTTGTGAGTTTCAAGATTTGTTAGTTTCTTTTATTTAGAAAAAAAACTAAAGAACTACTCGAAACTGTACAGATTGACATAGATCCTATGTCAAGCGAAATGGTAAATATGCGTCAACAGCTTGAATATTTTCAAGCCGAACTCTGTGCTCGCAGTGGAGGATTTTCCTTCGATGAAATACAGGCAAGACCTGTAATTTTTTTCCTTACAATTAATAAGTAAAAAAATCAATGAAACCTTTCTCTGAAATATGTATTTGCTTTGTAGAGCATGAAGGATCGAATCGCTTGGCTAGAATCTAATAATGAGGAGATGTGCCGCGAACTTAATACGCAGCATAGCAGAGGCAATTTCTCCGAACTCAATGAAAAGAGAAGTCTTTTGCACTATATTGAAAGGTATACATATGTTCTTTGATTACAGTCGCTCTCATGCAATCTTCACCATCACCATGTAACAAATTTGTAGGCTGAATTCAAACGATTGTATGAGCGAGGAATATCTATGCGCTAAGCTGCATTTGGTCGATCTCGTTGGGTCTGAAAGGCAAAGAGGACGGGATCTATGGTCTGCGTTTTAAGGAAGGTTAGCTTATTATATTTATATATACGTCTATATTTTAGATAGACACATCTCTTCTTAGTTTTATGTACTCTGTTTTGCTTGACTGCAATGGTTCTTACAAGTATAGGAGTTCATATTAACAAGGGCCTACTTGCGCTTGGTAATGTGATAAGTGCGCTCGGCGATGAGAAAAAACGTAGGGAAGGCGTTCATGTTCCATATCGGGACAGTAAACTCCCCGCCTGCTTCAGGTAAGATTTTCGTACATTTTGCAAACTTTATTACGCATCATACTTAAGATTATCCTATTGGCCGAGTTTTGAGATAACCTTTAATGGAAGGATTCTCTCGGTGGAAACAGCAAAACTGTAATGATAGGTTAAATTTGTTAGAATATTTTTCTTTTGCTTATTATGCTTGATTTTATTTGTTTTATTTCAAGAAATTCGACTTCGACGTACATAGCGAGTTGTTTATTTTTCAGCTTGCATCTGTCCAGCGGATATAAACGCCAAAGAAACTCTAAACACGCTCAAGTACGCTAATGGCGCTAGAAATATTCAGAACAAGCCAGTTGTGAGTTTCAAGATTTGTTAGTTTCTTTTATTTAGAAAAAAAAAACTAAAGAACTACTCGAAACTGTACAGATTGACATAGATCCTATGTCAAGCGAAATGGTAAATATGCGTCAACAGCTTGAATATTTTCAAGCCGAACTCTGTGCTCGCAGTGGAGGATTTTCCTTCGATGAAATACAGGCAAGACCTGTAATTTTTTTCCTTACAATTAATAAGTAAAAAAATCAATGAAACCTTTCTCTGAAATATGTATTTGCTTTGTAGAGCATGAAGGATCGAATCGCTTGGCTAGAATCTAATAATGAGGAGATGTGCCGCGAACTTAATACGCAGCATAGCAGAGGCAATTTCTCCGAACTCAATGAAAAAGAGAAGTCTTTTGCATTATATTGAAAGGTATACATATGTTCTTTGATTACAGTCGCTCTCATGCAATCTTCACCATCACCATGTAACAAATTTGTAGGCTGAATTCAAACGATTGTATGAGCGAGGAATATCTATGCGCTAAGCTGCATTTGGTCGATCTCGTTGGGTCTGAAAGGCAAAGAGGACGGGATCTATGGTCTGCGTTTTAAGGAAGGTTAGCTTATTATATTATATATACGTCTATATTTTAGATAGACACATCTCTTCTTAGTTTTATGTACTCTGTTTTGCTTGACTGCAATGGTTCTTACAAGTATAGGAGTTCATATTAACAAGGGCCTACTTGCGCTTGGTAATGTGATAAGTGCGCTCGGCGATGAGAAAAAGCGTAGGGAAGGCGTTCACGTTCCATATCGGGACAGTAAACTCCCCGCCTGCTTCAGGTAAGATTTTCGTACATTTTGCAAACTTTATTACAGCATCATACTTAAGATTATCCTATTGGCTGAGTTTTGAGATAACCTTTAATGGCAGGATTCTCTCGGTGGAAACAGCAAATCCCTAATGCTACGTTTGGATTGGGGGATTTCGATTTGAAATCCGAATTTCATTCAAATAACCCGTTTGGCAACCGCTCGGATTTGGATTTCGATTTCATCCAAATCCGAGGAGAATCCGAGCGCTTGTATTTTGATGGATTTGAAATTCGATCGGAAACGGTCCGTTTTCGAAATACCAAATCTTGCCGTGATTATTTTCTTAAATTATTATTATTATTATTATTATTATTGATAAACGATGAGTCGAGCTGACCCGCGAGCTCGACGAACGACGAGTCGAGTCGGCCGACGAGCTCGACGACATGAGTCCTCGCGAGCTCGACGAGCCCGCTCGAGCTCGACGACCGATGAGTCGAGCCGGCTTGCGAACTCGACGACCGATGAGTCAAGTCGGCTCGCGAACTCGATGAGCCTGCTCGAGCTCGATGACCGATGGCTCAAGCCGGCTCGAGAGCTCGAGGACATTTTGAAATTCGGATTTTCGAAATCCTAACGTTTGCCAAACGGTGGATTTGGATTTAAAATTTGGATTTCAGAATTCATAATTTCAAATCACGGATTTCAATTCAAATACATCAATCCAAACGCAACCTAATTGATTTTCGTACATTCTGCAAACTTCATTACAGCATCATACTTAAGATTATCCTATTGGCCGAGTTTTGAGATAACCTTTAATGGCAGGATTCTCTCGGTGGAAACAGCAAAACTATAATGATACATAATAATTTGTTAGAATCTTTTTCTTTTGCTTATTATGCTAGATTTTCTTTGTTTTATTTCAAGAAATTCGACTTCGACATACATAGAGAGTTGCTTAGTTTTTCAACTTGCATCAGTCCGGCGGATATAAACAGGCATGCTTATCGTGCTACAAATATTCAGAACAAGCCAATTGTGAGTTTCAAGATTTGATAGTTACTTTCTTTTTTTAGGAAAAAACTAAAATACAACTCGAAACTGTACAGATTAACAGAGATCCTATGTCGAGCGAAATGGTAAAGATGCATCAACAGCTTCAATATCTTCAAGCCGAACTCTGCGCTCGCAGTGGAGAGCAGAGAAGAGGGATACTTCTGATGCCGTGCTCATTTGCGCTGCTTGCTTCACCACTCTTTGTCTAGATTGACAAAGTATTTGCAAATCATTTCAATTATATCGTGCTAAGTTTCGGAATTTCCTGCTATACTTTCGTCATGTTAGAAACCATAATCGTGGCAATTGTTGTATTGTTTGCGACAAGCTTATTAGACTATTAATCCTAATTTATGCTATTGTTTGGGTTTCGAAGTGATACAAGCGCACTTAATTACTTGGCTTATTGTTTAAACTTCTATATGGATTGAAGCTGTTAGATGCTGAAAAAGAACATACTATTGTTGCTTAAAACTATGTAGGGAATGTCACGAAGCTTAGCTCCTGTTAACTAGTTAGGCTACACATCATTTGTGATGTTATATTCGTTACTGATACTGAGTAGTTGATGTTGGTGAAACACGCGCTATTGGTGTTAATCCGTGGACCAGGTGTACCTTCTTGAAGCAGTGTTGGTGGTCGCTTGCTTTCTTTTTCTTGCCGTTACAATACATTGAAAGAAACAAGAACTTACTGAAGTAGCTGAATAAGCTTGAAATTTTCGATGTATAGACTTGGCGCTTTAAGCAAATAATGTCCGTTCATCTCTACGCTCTTAACTATCCGCATCGTTAAATGGGTCTATGGCGATATTCAGTTGCTGAGGTTCGTCGTCATTCCGATCTATGCGACTGTGGGTTATCTAAAGCTTGCGATTCAAACTGTGATGAGGGCACATACTGCTCAATAGGAACACCACACTCTAGAATGCTGGTAGAGCTATCGAAGATGTTAGATCTGCAACGCTTACAAGCAAGTAGAGGATGTAAGAGAGGAACTTCTCCAACGCTTACAACGCTACACGAGTTGAGAGAGAGGAACTTCTCCAACGCTTACAAGCAACCAATCCCTACGAGCGACTCAGATGTAAGAGAAATTAAATGGAGCGATAGGGTGAAGATATTAGACGCAAATGTATCTCAGATGAGAAAAGTATCAAACTGAGGAGGAAGCTGCTCTTGGTCGTGGAAACGACAAAGGAAAACTGTTTCTACAGGGAGGCATTTGTAGTTATGCGGGTGAAGCTTTGGCAGAGGTACTTGCAAAGCTTAGCATCAACCTTATGTTATATGCTTTATCGATTTCTTTAATTCATTAAGTTCAGTTGTATTCTGTTTCTTTGGGGTGTAAAAGAATGGAGCCAAAGAGGAACTGGAGAAAGAAGCGGAGCCCAAACGCGAGTATACAACGGCGGGAAAAGCTCTTAAAGATAAATAGTAAGTCCTTTCGATTTGACATCAAACCTGATTTTTTAGTAGAATCATTCTGATTTTGATTGATGTTTGACGATTCAAAAGCTCTAAGCTATGGGTCAGGCAAAAAGAGACAAAGTGAGGAGGAAGCTGCTCTTGGTCGTGAAAAACGACAAAGGAAAACTGTTTCGTACAGGGAGGCATTTGTAGCCAATGCACGTGAAGCTTTTGCAAAGGTACTTGCAAAGCTTAGCATCAACCTTATGTTATATGCTTTATTGATTTGTTAAATTCATTAAGT
Organism: Craterostigma plantagineum; assembly: GCA_027422505.1. NCBI lineage: Eukaryota > Viridiplantae > Streptophyta > Magnoliopsida > Lamiales > Linderniaceae > Craterostigma > Craterostigma plantagineum. Next base: position 1,302,301 of record JAPQWV010000109.1, read on the forward strand.
TCAGTTGTATTATGTTTCTCTGGGGTGTAATAGAATGGAGCTGAAGAGGAACTGGAGAAAGAAGCGGAGCCAAACGCGAGTATAAACAGTGGGGAAAGCTCTTAAAGATAAATAGTAACTCCTTTGGATTTGACATCAAACATGATTTTTAAGCAGAATCGTTTTGATTATGATTTACAAATCTATCTTATGCTGTTCGATGATTCAAATGCTCTAAGCCATGGTTCAGGCGAAAAGCGAGACTTGCAAACAAGAATGCTGTCGATCAAAGTCTAATTCTTTCCTAGGTAAAAGAAATAAATATCTTTCTTCTATTTCTCATCAGATGGGAAAAGTATCAAAGTGTGGAGATAAAACGAAAGGACCAACGATATTTGTAGTTTCAAATTACGTGTAAAACTTATTTCTTCTAATTTTTTTTGTAGTTTTTCAAACTTATTGTAATTGGATCACTGCAGGGCCATAAAGTTTGGAAGTTTGAAAGCATTGTAGTTGTGGGACTTCTTGCAGGTTCTGATGTTAAAGCACTTCATTATCTTTATTTTTCTAGGAAGAATGAGATGTCTGGGATAATTCGTAATGCTCTCGGCGGCGCACATTAGTATCGTATAGAACCAAATCTTGAGCCATGGGTACCTAATTTCTGGTAAATGCTCTTTAATACAACATTCCCTGTATTAAAAGTAGCTAAAGATGCTAAAATTGGCAAAATCTGCTATTTCAGGTCATCATTGTTTATCCTCCAGAAAAAAAAGTTACCGCTCAAGTACAGAGATATTCTTTCATACTGGCTTCCCGCTGGAGTTGAGTTGGTGTAGTTTCTTTTTTCCTCGACATCATTCAGATTTTTTTATCTGTCCTTTTGTTGTCGTTCATTAGATTTGTTTTAATAAATAAAGTGGCTCATTACGGCAGGTGAATAACATTGAGAGAACTCCATCCATGAGTTAGTTGAATGAAATACTTCTCGGACAGGTAATCTATAGAATTGAAGGCTATTATATCTCACTTTAATGATTTTTACATATTTGAACAGTATTTTAAATTAATAAGAATGCTAAAGAGTTTTAGTTTGATAAGAGGAAATTTTAATTTGATTAGCTCGTTGTTTCTCACTCAGTCGGCGGATTGGAATGATGAGTCTGCGGAAGACCAAGTTGGGATCTCATTGGTGGCAACTAATGACGCTGTTGAGGATGATTCTACAAGGAAGGGTGATACTTTGGTGGGAAATAATGAAAAAACGAATGGGACATGCTTCTACGAGTTAGGTAATGTCATTATAGCACTTCATCTTTAGTTGTTTGCCATCTTTCCACCAAGTACTGCAAAGTATAATTCTTTCCTAGATAAAAGAAATATATATCTTTCTTCTATTTTTCATCAGATGGGAAAAGTATCAAAGTGAGGAGGAACCTGCTCTTGGTTGTGGAAAACGACAAAGGAAAACTGTTTCGTACACGTAGGCATTTGTAGCTAATGCTGGGGAAGCTTTGGCAGAGGTTCTTGCAAAGCTTAGCGTCAACCTTAAGTTTTGTGCTTTATTGATTTGTTGAATTCATTAAGTTCAGTTGTATTTTGTTTCTTTGGGGTGTAATAGAATGGAGCCGAAGAGGAACTGGAGAAAGAAGCGGAGCCCAAACGCGAGTATACAACGGCGGGGAAAGCTCTTAAAGATAAATAATAAGTCATTTGGATTTGACATCAAACCTGATTTTCAAGCAGAATCATTCCGATTTTGATGTACAAATCTATCTTCTGCTGTTTGCCGATTCGAAAGCTCTAAGCTACGGGTCAGGCAAAAAGCGAGACTTGCAAACAAGAATGCCGCCGATCAAAGTCTAATTCTTTCCTAGGGAAAAGAAATATATATCTTTCTTCTATTTTTCATCGAGTTAACTGCTTATATGCTGAACACCGAAAGAGATGGCACTAAGATTGAGAATCAACAGGCTCACGGCGATATAGAAGCAACCATTGATATGGCTAAGAAAGAAGTCGAACAAGTGAAGCTAAGCATCAGAAGTCGCTTAATAAGTTTGCAAGTAAAAATGATTTCTAATGTATCATGCAATATTATAATTAGTTCTATGCTACACGTGAAAAAACGTATGTTTGACATTCTTTACAATACACAGACCTTCATTAGTAGTGTATACTCATATATTTTTTTATATGTTTAACAATAAAATAATTATAATATTGCATGATACATAGAAATTATTGAAGGCGCACAAGAAATTTGAAAGAGGCATCTAAATTTTTGTAAGTAGTTGTCAGTATTTCAACTAAAATGTGTCTAATGAATAGAAGTCGTTCAATAAGAACCCAATATTTGGCAAAACTACGACTTTCTGTGTGTTGTTCTCTCCTATTGATATCTTCAACTATCAATAAAGAAGAATATATACGAGCATACCATGATGACAAAATAAATGACATGATAAAAGAAGAAGAGCAAAGAGTGTTGATTAGTGTACGAATCAGTCGAGTGCCATACAATATCGTCGGGATGAGAGATCTCTTAACTTCCACGTCCGCATCAAAACCCACCATGTAGTATTCTCCGACAAGATAACCCTAAACAATTACAGAATGGCTTACGGTTGCTTCTAACCCTCCCTATATATTCTCTTAAACAATAATAATGAATGTATGAATGAAAAAAAACTTTAAAGCAAACTGGGAAAAAATGATCAACAATAACATAAGAAAATTACTTAAAATGTTAAAAGACTCACCAAGTAATTAGCAGATGCATGTGCCTTAGACGATTGATTTAACAGATTGTTTTACATACCCAAATCCATCTCAAGCGACATGAAGGGCGTTTGCCGCCAGCTTGGTGACCATCGATTCTAAGAGGTTATTTAAATGCTTATGTTAGTTTGGAACAGGTAACAATTGTCTGAAATTTCAAGGACCAGCACCTTATAAAGATATGCGTTATATGACCATTGCGGGTGCAAAAACAATATATGGAAAAAAAGCTACACCTGAATATGCCACACATTTGAAACAAATATAATATAGAGCGGATCCAAACACTATTACTCAGACACTGCTATACAATATATAGGAAATTTATATTGAGTAAATCGTTATGGGATCGAGATATTGCCATATAAACATATAACTTCATTACTCAAACATATATGTTTTACAACTATTTAGCGGTTAAATAGCTGTAATCATATATGATTTAGGGTTTTCATATATGCTTTATCTTGACGGAGACTACAGGAAATGACGTCTCTCTATAATAGGCGACGATGGTGGGGACGGGCCCAAGAGCCATCTTTGCAAAGGATTGATTTCCTTGCACAGCTCTGAGATTAAGAGATGACACTCTCTATTCTTTTCCCTTATGTTCTGAATATCCAGGACTAATTCCGGGACAGTCGTGAATTTCGAGCTATATTATGAATAAACAAAATGAAGGTTTATGTTGAGAGCTAATGAGAGCACCATGGTGGTTACTGCTGAGAATTATGGGGTTATCTTGTTGGGTTGGTCATTTAAATTCGTTTTTCTAAGATATTGTTTCTGCAATTCGATTCGTTAATTTTTGTGGGTTTAAGTTCTATACAATCGATTTCGTAGATTGGCTTTGTAGCGGTGTGTTGTAGTTGTGGAGGTCCGTGAATTTTACCTGCTATGAGGAATATTATTACTTCCTCAAGTGCTTTGGTATCGTATGAGGAAGTTGACCTTGCTTCAGTTATGTCTTGCTCCAATTTGTCGTTCAGTCATGATAAGTCTAAGGGGTATTGTTGTTCCAATTGGTCTTTAGTCTATCAGTGAAACTAATGGGGTATCAAATTCAATCCGACATCGGATAGTTAAAACATCATTTGCATATATTTATGATTTTCGGGTTCTCTTTGTTAATGAATGAGAGAAAGCCTTCACCTACATTTTTCTGTTTGTTCGTTTCATTATGTGTTTGTATATCTTTGTCTAACCTCCAATATGCAAGGTAATCTATTCAAAGTTCCAATTGGTCTTTAGTCTATCAATGAAAGTAATGGGGTATCAAACTCAATTCTACATCGGATAGATAAAACAATTATCACTTGCATATATTTATGAATTTTGGGTTCTCTCTTTATTAATGTATGAGAAGAAGCCTTCACCTACATTTTTTCTGTTTGTTCGTTGCATTATGTGTTTGTGTATCTTTGTCAGATCTCATGTTATAATAAGTATGGAAGATTAAAAAACATTTAAAACAAGTGAAGGCGGAGATTACTCATTGAGGAACTATGCGGGCGAAAATACCAAATTTGTGGCTTCACGTCTCAGGCTACAAAAGAGCCAAGGTGAGAATCTTAAGAGATTTTCACTATGCTTACAATTTAAGTAAACTAAGCATTGAAAATTTTGTTTTGCAGCCACTTAAAAAAGCCTTGAGATTAATTCAGTACATGTGACTAATATGTCATATCTCGCAGCATCTTGCAGGGCTTAAATATTTAAGTGGTTCTCACTTTTTGCATGGTCAGAGTGTCAAGTGAAACAGCTTGCAGAGCTTGAATCTATGGGTAGCAAGAAGATAAAGGAGGCACCCTCTTCTTTTCGTATTGCTCTTACTTTTCAATATTTAATGGATTACCGAGAAGATAGGTGAAGGGCTAATTATGATAATCCTCATTGAAAATGTTGACTCATTTTTTCTTCATTGGTTTTCTAAAAGGCAGCATCCACGTGAACCAGGGGAAGCCTTGCAAGCCTCAAGGAAGCAGGTGAAGTACATATAAGAGTTTCACAATTTGCAAGACACAAACAACAGAGAACACGTGGGAGTTGAAATTTAATATGTTTTATGTATGTGAATGAAATCCTCCTTTGCGGGATTTATTGGTCATCGACTGTTTTACATAAGTAGTCTCCTCACACACGTATGCTCCATTTTCGTTTCTAATCAAGTTTATTAATATTTTAGGTTAAGCTCATTGACATCTGATAAGATGAGATTTTATCTAATTTGTTTTCTTTTGTGCATGATGTGAATAGGGAAGTCGAGGATAACTTTCTACAAAGTTTCTTTGTGAGGGAACATAAAGAACAAGAAGGTAGGTAGGTTCAAGCATGTACATCGAGTCATAGGGATGTGAGCAAGCCATTTTGCCCTAGAGCTTGGTTTGTTTTAAAGTTTGTGATCGACTGATACTAGGTGTTTTATTTCTACTTCAAATTTTTCTCTTTTTTTTATTGTTGCCTTAATCATATGCGTTCAGTTAAATACATGTATAACAAGTGGTATGGTATGATGTTAGCATGAATGAGCGATCTATTAGACGTGAAAAAGCTTTCATTCTTCGCGGTACAATTTTTGCTGGTGGCCAAAATATTCTTTCTGAAATTATATCTTTATATATGTTGTGAGGCAGTCTTAAAATGCTACCAATGTATAATACAGCAATAATCGTTCGTTGGAGTAGTATAATTGAGTTTAAGATTAAAGTTTTATGGTTTACGGCAATATACATTCCACTGTTACCATTTGCAGGGGATATATACTCTAAGCAGTTATACAACATTATCTTACTTTCAGTACTACAAGTAGATAATAAAACGGTGAGCCCCTCGGGTAGTTTTATAATATTTTTATCCACAACAGTCTTACAAAACATAATAGAAAGCATATAAACACGTTTGTATAGTTTTTTAATATAATACATATCACAACGTTAACATTTGAACACGATAGTATTATTAACATCATAAATGTTATTCTTTAGAAATTTTAGAAAACTTATATATGTGTCGGCAAAACTGATGAGTTAATATTGCAACATTAATTTCAATCTCAATGTTATACAACTGTGCCACATATAGAAAAATATATTATATAAGGACTATCAAGAGTACTATATATTATGACGAGCAATTAGCGATGCACTCTTGCAATAATTTTATTAACAACAATCATACAACATGAACTCAATTAAGCAGTCTTACAAAGTTGGTGGTAGTCATATAATAATCCATCACAAAAATCATTCAGGAACAATCTTACAAAGTTCATAATATTCCGACAGTTATTAGTCGTATAATTACATAAGGTTCGCCCATATGCACAGGGTATCGTGGAGTATTGGTCATTTGTTCTATGTCAAGAGTCGGATCTCATAGTTATTCCAGTTAATATTAATGAACGTCACTGGATTCTAATTTCAAAATCCATGATTAACTTTTATTTAGGGTTTGTCCTGTTTTTGCACGACTGTTATTGAAGCAGTCGTGAAATTTAAGGGTTTGTCCTATTTTTGCACGACTGTTATTGAAGCAGTCGTGTAACTTAAGAAACAGTATATAATTGAATTAAGTCAAATCATAATATTGAACTAAATATATAACATCATTACTGTCTTAATGGACGGACTTACAATCTTAGTCTTCATACGCACTATCTGCATACTTGAGGAACGACTAACAGCAAATGGGAAGGAAAAAGAGCACAGACAATGTCGTCTCTACAATTGAGGTAAGAACGATAATTTTGCATTTCCGGTTTGTTTATCATCCCTCTGTATGTTTGTATTTGTTTATTGTCGCAGGTTTCACGCTATTTTACAGTCGTGCAGCTTCCTATTCTGGAAGGGTATGTTTTTGTTTCAACGTTTTGATTATTCTCATTCATAGTCTTCATTTTGTGAATTGTCGATGAGGAAATGTTTTCATTTGTAGCGGCTATCGTGCAACTAATACAGCTTGGGATGAGAAGTCGCGCGAGTTTTATAAGAGGTTGAAAGGAACTCTTGGGGACGCTATTGTGATTATTGTGACGAATATCAATCCACGGATGTTTCAAGGTTGAAGCACTGTTTTGTTACTCAACAAATATTGTCATCCCCCTTATAGACTACTCATATGTGCCACGTCATCAACTATTGAGTGTTCTTATGGTATTATAAAATTAGTAAAAATAATGACCATTTTAGCCCTCTATATGAGTGGAATTACAAATGTCATTCTATATATATTAGCTAACAAGCATATGAACAGACTTCGAGACTCTTGGCTTCTTTTCTTTTCAGAGACACACATCGATAACTCTTCGTATGGGACGAACACAAACGTCCTCAAAATTGGACGAGATGCTCTAGAATCATTCGGCGGAAGGAGATACTTCATCACCTTCATGTATGGCTATTCAAGAAAGACGTGGGTGTATTTTCTAAAGGAAAAATCAGAATGACATCATCCTCGGCCTTCGAGAGTTGGCACACGTCTTTGGACCTGGTTTTGTCACCAGCGAGATAGCAATTGTCGCTAGACCTTTCCCTGCCATGACACAAATATTTTTGCTGTTAAAAACACTTAAACATTGTAAAACATACAATGCACATTTATCAACTGCACTACTTAGACATTATAAGACAGTAAGACTACACGGCTGAGAGACTGTAGACTATGATTTTTATTATTATTTTTATAAAAAGCTATGGATAGTCCTGCAATGATTTTATATTACACAATAAAAGATTGATCTATGTGACAAAACTTGGCTAATGAAAGCATTTTGGTATTGAACTCAGATAGAACGTGGGATGAAAAAAGATGATGAACTTTAAGATGATGCAATAGTCAATATTGTTTACCATGAAGTATACAACAATTAGGTGAGAAGTTGCTTAACTAAAGGTATGTAATAAGAACATAATGCACTACTGTTGTATACTGTTATAATGCACTACTACGTCGTTCCACGACTGTTTCAATAGTAGTCGTGCAATAGTTTTCGTACGGTCGTGCAGTTTCTTGGTGTAAAGAGTATGAAGTCTACAATAATTAGGTGAGAAATTGCTTAACTAACAGTATGTAATAAGAACATAATGCATTATTTATGTATACTGTTATAATGCACTACTACATCATTCTTACTCCTGTTTCCTAAATTATGATTGTTTAACAGTCGTGCAATAGTTTTCGTACAGTCGTGCAGTTGCGGGTGTAAAGAGTGTATTGGAACATTTATTCCGTTCTTTGTTTGAAGTTCTACATAATTATGTTTCTAATTTCATAATCCATGATTAACATTTATTTAGGGTTCGTCCTGTTTTTGCACAACTATTATTGAAGCAGTCGTGTCATTTAAGGGTTTGTCCTATTTTTCCATGATTGTTATTGAAGAACGTCGCAATAGTGCATTATACCAGTATACGGCAGTCGTGCATTCATATGCAAAATGGTACGGCTGTAAGTGAACATTATACATTCATATGAATGTCATGGGATGATTTGAAGAAAGTCTGAGGTGAGAACTTCCCTGAGTGGATATGGTTTCCAGTTTACGAGCAAGTGTGAGCCTTTTTTGGTGTGTCTAGGGTATAGGATTTTGGGTTTCTATCATTTTACAGTAATACCTTAATATTTGACTCATCAATCGTTTCCTTGATGCTTTAGTCACAACTGCAAGATTTTGGGTTTCTCATATATGCTTCTGATTTTTTACTATATGGTCTTTCGGCATATACTATTAAATCGTGTAATGAGCAGTTGTTCCCACTCAATATAAGGGTTCTGAATGATACAGATTGCTGAGGATTATTCACATTATGACTTCCTGATTGGTCTACCTTGATACTGCCCAAATACGAAGATATGAATATACATTGGCCTTTTATTTAGTTTTTCATCTTTTGCTTGTCACTTACACTGTATAGCACTTTCTCTCCATTCGGAGCCTTGGTCAGCGGGAAGTTGCTAAGTACTTGCTGAAGAAAAATATAAAGGATTTTGTTGTTGAAGTGACGCGTCAAAATTTATTTTACTGATCCACCTACGATGGCCGTACATTTGGAGATTGCAGCCAAGTGTTATTCTAGGGAGAGAAATAAGGGCCAAGATTATTTCTCGATGAGCTTACCAATACATTCAATAAATACCAAAGTCGCATAGGGAAAGAATTCATGAAGACTCAAACATTTAAGATGCAATTCTTAGTGATATCAGTATGATCTCGTCCTAGAAATAGACAGGTTCCAGTAGATGATATATTTTCATGTATAGCACATAACTTTTCCATGTATAACACAAACGTGAGATCTTTAACATATAAGCATGAATTCAAATATATCCGCACCATGCAATTCCTATTTTAGCATATCTTAAACAGATAAGCATGTACGCAAATATATCCTTATCATATAATATCCATATTTAGCACATTCAAGGATATGGTTTTGATCACATTCCATATATAAGTAGGTTCCAGCAGAAATATATTTACCATGTATATCATAATGATCCTTACTCAAATTAACATATGATCCTTACTCTAATTAACACAATCACATCATATTAAGGATTAAAAATCACGTGTCATTTTTCACACAAGATCACAGTCATTCATCATTCCGTTTTTGCATAAACTTTCCAAACATACGTTACAATGATATCATGACGGTGGAATCAATGGTCACAGTGGTATCACATGAGTCACGTTGCAATGAAATCACAATGTCGAAGTGCAATTCACTCAAATATAAGTATATGATACATACACATTTCGAATTGCTAAATTTGTAGTGCTATCTCATCTTAAATACATGGAATCATCAAAACTCAAATACAGTGCAAGACCAAAAAGGTTAACATAGGGTTTACGTGAGAAGGTCTCAAGGTCTTCATCCAAAGCGGCTTGTATTGCAATTGTAGCAGACCCGCGAGTTTGAGAACTTCATGGTCGGAGAAGAACTCTGGTCGGTAATTATTTTTAGTTACTTAGATATTATTAATTTATTGTTTAATTCTTCTTATTATTTAATTTATTTTCTTTACCTACGCGGTGCTTGGTTGGATGATAGAGGAAAGTTGGGTCCAAATCGTCAATTCCGGCGCACGTGTGTTAATTCCAGCAAATTTGTCCTTAAATTGCTTTTTATTAAACTTGCATGACAAAAAATGCTTTGCTTACTTAAGGTGTTCCAAAATCGCCACCAACTCAAATATACGGGAGAAAAGAATTAATTAACCTTTTGTTTTACCATATAGTAATATGAAAAATGATGATTTTATGATTTGGTTTGATAATTAAATTTTAATCTTTTCTTAGTTAATGTTGGAACGCCAACCAGCTGATACCTCTCTACCACTTTCGAATTGTCTAAGACCTTCTCCATTAGTACTACAAAGCCCAAAAGTTCACTAAAAACATTCGAACTCTATGTCATACATATTTTAACTCTCTTACCTGAAAGCAATCCATTTCTTTATAGTTTTGCATGAATCAAATTGTCTAGGCCTGCACCATAACCTATTTACAAGTATAAGACCATCTCCAAGGGTAATGCATAACCAGCGACGGATCCAGGATTCGAGAGCTGGGGGGCTCAAGCACGATGTATATGTACCCGCTCATTGAGCCGCCACATAGAGAACTCGTTATGTATTACACTACTTTTTTAATCAACATTTTCAAATTTTGTTGGTCAACTAGTGTATTCTTTTTGAATCCTCCTTAACCAACCGCATAATACATAACATTTGTAGTCTAACGTAATTATTTTATATAATAAAAAACGCAGCACAACGTACACAAAAGTTTCGAATCTTACGCCATTTTATTTCAGAAGAATGATTCATGCCATCTTGTTCCTTATTTCGTGAAGAATCTATTTCTATAGAGTAAGGTTTTTTTCTCTTTTATTTTGGAAAATTATATGCTATTTCTTGATTGATTAATTGTATGATACTAATATCAAAGATAAAAATCAATACAAAAACGTCCAATAGAGAAAAAGGTTATCCTCCATGGCTAAGCAGTATGCCGGACGACCGGGGGGGCAATGGATCCCCCGAGCCCCTACGTGGGTCCGTCCCTGTGCATAACCCAAAAAGTAGTAGGCTATATTTACTCCAACCGTACTTAGAAACTTAAACCCTAATTGAGTTTTTTAATTTCTCACTATTCTTACTTCTTCGCCGTTGCATGTTACTTATATTCGGCCAATCCACTGGAGGAACAACACCACATAAAATTATCAATGATAATTGCCTTGTTCATATCGTCCTTCTTGTTCACACCTTTCTTTTTAATAAGTAAATTATAATATTTTAAAAAATCAGGCCCGATGGGCTGGGGTCGGGCTGGCCCATAGTGCAGTGGGCTCGAGCATAGGAATCTTAGCCCTGCAGATCTGTTCGTCCCGGCTCGACCAAACTTTTAGCTCTAAAACGAAAGTTAATGAAAGTACCGACTTGAAGTAAAGTCACCTGGCCTCGGCCAACTCTTGCAGGTGACACGTTGGAGGTGCTTCGCCAGCACACTTCTAACGACTGTTTGTGCAACTTGTAGTAATGTTTCTCACCGGTTCCGTATTGGGTATCCGAACAACGTTCCCTCGGGATCTTTTTCATAATGCATACACAAAACATATTTATCGATTTCTTCCCACATTCTCTCTTCATACATTTCCCAAATGGACCGAGATTCTCTTCCCACTTTTGTCCCACTTTTTGTCCCACATCACAGATCTTTGACAAGTGGCAAATTCAAGGGTTAAGATTTTTTTTTCTTTTAGTTTTATTTATTTTAAAATTTCTAATCAAATAATCACGAAAATAGGACAAAAACTAAAATTCATGCGATAACATAACCATCGAAAATCTCCTACATCGCACTTTTATGTACGATAAGCCTAGTCTTCAACGCAGCTTTCTCACAAATATCATAATATATCTTTTTCCATAACAAGGCCTAAAAAACATGCTTCCACGTCACCACCACAGGTGACACCACCTTGTGGCCCCGCCCGTCCGACCAAACTACCTTCCCCACCTCCGTCGCCGAACCGCTCAGCTTATTCCCTTCACCCTTTACCTTCACCGCATAACTCTTCTTCACACCCTTTGCCCCAAACTCCATCACTTTAGGATTCACAGACACTCCCACGCCTTTCGGACTAACCACCGCAACCTTGTACTTCGCCGGAGCTTCCCCGACAAAAGTCGCCGTCCTAACGACGACGATCTCCTCCGATCGCCCGGCTAAGTCCAACTCGACGGATATCGCCGGGTAATTCAAGTTCCACGGCTTCGACCTCTTTTTATCGCACTTCATTGGCTTACGAGCGATCTGCCTTATATCCCTTCTGCTGTAGTTGGACGCGCAGAGGAACTCGGCGTAATCATCGGCCGTTATATCGTAAACCAGCCCGGGATCGACGGCCCTCTGCGGGTCCACGTGCCCGACGCCCGTGTCCCATATCGTCGACGTTGTGTAGTTCTTCTCGTCGAGCAACGGCTTGCCCTCGCTGTCTAGACTGTAAGCTGTTGTCATCATTGCTGACCTGCAATGCAATGCCAACTCTCTCATGTTAATAATTCATCCCTGACTTTGTCTTACCTATGCAATTGGATGACGTGTATAGAGTGAAACACACTGATTGCTGTTCAAACGTGCGTAGGGTTCCACATGTCAGATTTTTAGCTCACTTGAAATATATCAATGTAGTTAGGTTAGACAAAACCTTAGTTATTTTACCTTAAAATAGCATTCAAGTAGAAAACAAATCACTTACTTAATCATCGCTGGAGACCAATCAGAATGAGCCCCTTTGAGCAGAGCGGCGACCCCCGAGAGGTGGGGGCATGACATGGACGTTCCAGAGGCTACGTTGAACTCCGTCCTACGCTCGTCGGAGGCAAGCTCGGTGGGGGCCTTGCCTTCGGGCCAAGCCGCAAGGATATTGACGCCCGGGGCGATGACATCAGGCTTTAGCACGTAGGCCGACTCGATGCACGGGCCTCGGGCCGAAAAAGAGGCGACGATCGGGGCGGGCCGAAAGCCCAATTCCGTGCCGCGGAACACCATCTTGGCCCTAGGGTTTGGGTCGGAGTTGACGTAGTCCTTGATGGCTCGCCCGGCCGACTCGCCGACCGAAAGGCCAGGGATGACGTGGGAGTCGGCGACGACTCCTTCGCCGATGGGCGCCACGTTGGTGACGACGATGCCGTACCCGCCGGCCTTCCTGACGACCTCTCCCTTGGCGACGCGGGTGTTGCCGCCGCGATCGCACACGACAATTTTTCCTCGCACGGCGTTCGCTTCGAAGGAGTCGGGCATGCACGTGCTTGCCGCGTAGCTCCCCGACCTACGGCCGCCGAAGCGAGAGCTAGCGGAGGCGTTCCAGCCGTAGATTAAGGGGAGGTAGGCATTTTCCGGTGGGGTTTTACCGCTGTAGACCGACGCGCCGGTGATTACCCGGCCGTTGCCCAACGCAAGGTCGGCCGGAAACCTGTCGGAAAAAAATTATATGAACGAGTTCGAATTAAAAATAACTTTTGAGTTACTAGTCGAAAAAGTTTGAAGTAATGACTTATTTATTGTGTGGCATGATTGGTCGGCCAGTTTGGGTTCAATTATAATCGGAAGAATAATTGAGTACTTGTGTAATTAATAAGAAGATTGTTCATTCGAATCAATTATCATTCGGTGTTCTTCCAAAGAAACATTGATGGTTAAACCATAAACAGTAAAATCAAATAAAGATCTGCGTCCATTCCATTTTCAGAACATGCGATATTTATGATTTCAATTGACACATCAACTAACATATATCACATATAGAAAAGCAGTCATTCGACAGAATCCTAACCTTCGATCGATGGTGCTCGCGCCGACGGTGGTGATCCACGGGGCCACGTTGGTGACGGTCATCTTCGCGGGCCCGTCGTTCCCGGCCGAGGCCGAGACTAGCACTCCCCTCTCCATCGCCCCGAACGACCCTATCGCTATCGGGTCGAGGTTGAACGGCTCCGCCCCGCCACCCACCGACACGGACACGACGTGGACCCCGTCCTCCACCGCCTTGTCGAAAGCCGCCAGTATGTCCGAGTCCGTGCACCCGTTCTTCCAGCAAATCTTGTACGCCGCAATCCTCGCCTTGGGCGCGACGCCCGTGGCAACGCCCCGAGCGTACCCAAAGAGCGAGGCATTGGCCACCGCCCGGCCCGCCGCCGTGGACGCCGTGTGGGTCCCGTGCCCGTCGTCGTCCCTCGGGGATTTAAACTCCTCAGAGGCGTTGATCTTCCCCCGTCGGGCTTCGTAACCGGCCGAGAAGTAGCGGGCCCCGATGATTTTTCGGTTGCAGTCGGTTTTCTTGAATTTTTCTCCCTCGACGCACTCGCCCTTCCAGGACGAGGGGACGGGCCCGAGGCCCTCATCGTGGAAGCTTCGCCTCTCGGGCCATATGCCGGTGTCTAAGACGCCTATGATGACGTTGGCGCCCGAGTCTGATTCGGACAGGAGGTTGTTGTTGGGCCGACGGCTGTCTGAGGTTGTCAGGCCGAGGAACTGAGTGGACCGAGTCGTGTGGAGCCAGCGAAGGCGGTCGGGGAGGACGGCTAGCATGCCGGGCTCGGCTGAGAGTTGTCTGGCTTGGTTTGGGGTGAGCTTGGCTGCGAAGCCATGGAAGACTGTTCTGTACACGTGGACGAAGTCGTCGTCGGAGATCCGGCGGCGGTTGGCGTCCGTCGTGGTGGTGGTTTCGGAGTCGAGGCTTTGGAGGGTGGCTTTGTACCACTGCTCGACGTCGGAGAAGGCGGTGGGTTTTAAGTCGCTTTGAACCCGTACGATATACGTCTGAGCTTCTTCTGTGTCTGTCTGAGACTGAACGAAGAGAGAGATGGTAGCTATGAACAACAGAGGCAGGAGAAAACGAGGCATTTTTCTTTTTTCTTTTTTTTTTGGAGTTTTTGGGATGAGAGTTGATGCTTTCTTAATTGCGAGTTGGTTTGCTTCTGTAGAGTTTTATATTAGCTCAAAATTTATACAGAGAGGACGTGAGGAAGCGACAAGAAACTAAAGCGGGGGAAACGTTTGAAAGCTACGTAAGTCCCAAGTAAAGGTTATTTCCATGACGAGAGAGAGAGAGAGAGAGAGAGAGAGAGAGAGAGAGAGAAGGCCTTTTTTTTCATTTCCCTATGAAGGCGTGTAATAACATCGTACTTTGGGAAGTAGAACGTGAAAGGTTCATCATGGGTTCTCTATCTCCATAAACGTGTTGGGACTTTAACTGGACAAGATAAGGCCCATGACAGAAAACAAGCTTTCTTTCAACTAATATCCTTTCGATAGATGGCAACATATGACTAACTGGGCTGTGCCTAAAAGTAAAAACAGTTACGCTCCTTTTCTTTGTTAGTCAATTAATGAGAGCGAACACATAAGATCAGAAATGACGAGGTGAATTGATTGCGAGTGAGTGAGTGAATTTAAGTGAAGTAATGCTTATGCAAAAGAAGGCGACAATGGAATTGCTGTAAAGTGAGGCGGTTTGCTATTTTTATCCTCGGAAGAGATATGCATGAACGATGATGGCTTTGCTTTGCTTTATGATAAGTGCGTGAAAGCTAAGGAACTACTGTAGTCGATTGATTGATGATATCTAATGAGATCAGCCTCTGTTTCGCTTGCTTTAGAATATGGATGGCGTCGCTCGCATTTTATTACACGACAAACTGTGGGGGGAAACCTTTCTTTGGAGTGTAGTTTGTCTTAAAAAGAAGTGTAAATCAACTTCTTTAATATTAATTCTTTTATGTTATTAAAGTGTAAATCATAATTCAAAAACATAAAAATCAATATAATTTATTAGTAAATCTATTATATAATATAATTATATTTTTTTTATTTTTGGGCGGGCCTACCCGCGGCCCTCCGGGCCCGCCCCGCCAAAGCCCGCGGCCTGCACGGGCTTCCCCTCCCAGGCCCGCCTCCAAACGAGCCTAAAATTTCAGAGCCCGCGAGCCCAGGCCCGTTTTGACAGTACTAGAAAGAGCAGGCTTTTTAAGCTTTGGGCTCGTATTGGGGGGTTTGCTGATTAGTTATCTTTACAAGAAGCACTTTACAAAGTGTTAATCTCAAGGCCCAATTCAAAATGAGCTACTCCTAAATTTGTTGGGGTGCATCCCGAGTTGTCCCCCAAAAGGTGAGAAATTTAAAATTTCTAAGAAACAAATATGAAATATACATAACCAAATTATCGAAGTCACATAAATCCCAATCCGTAAATATAAAACGGTACAAGCTTTACCCTTGACGAACTTGTGAAAAAGCTTAACGCTGATCCTCCGGTTTGAAAACTCTGCCCCTTTGTTGAATGCCAAAACAATCTTCGTAGTATAAGAGCACGAGAATTTCCGTAGATAGCTAGCGAGACACTCGAAGAGCACGAGAGACAAACATGATTGTTTAAGTTTTCTTCGAAGATGAAACTTGCACGGCTCAAAGAAAATTGATTCGAGTTTCACGAAAAACCCTAAGCCTATATATATATATATATATACACACACAGAGAGAGAGAGAGATTTTCTATGGTGCCACCTAACTGAGCAACTACCGTGAACATCGACAACAAATTTCTCATTTTTTTGTGTTTTTTCATTCTCTGACGCCGCCATTACCTCCGTCGACACTCTCAAATCACTTGTCACCTTAATTGCCCTCTTCGATAACGCTTATTTATAAGAAATTCATCATCATTATTCATGTGTGGATGACATACGTAAATTATGAATTTTCCTATAAATCAACGTTATCGAAGAGGGCAATTTAGGTGACAACTGATTTGGGAGTGTCGACGGATGTAATGACGGCGTCAGAGATTGAAAAAAGGTCAATTTTTGTTTCGGGCCCCATTACCGTTTTAAAACTGATTTCAAGCCCTGTCAGTATAAAAGTAAGTTTAAAGGACCTAATTTTGTAAAAGTTAGAGTAAAGGACCCGAAAATATAATTTTACGAAAAGACCCTTATTATTTACTCTCATGTGGTATTTATTTCAAAAGTTCGGTATGAAAAAGGCGTAAAGTGGTATAATTACCACTAGAAGAGCTAATCAAACTGGTACGAGATATGTTACTTATTCTCATTTGGTATTAATTCTGGAAGATGCGGTACTAGAAAGGCGTAAAGTGGTATAATTACCATAAGAAGCGTTAACCATACTGGTACGAGATATATTACTTATTCTCATTTGGTAATGGTACTAGAAAGGAGTAAAGTGGTTTCATTACCTTATGAATCATTAACAAGTACGAGATATTACTTATTCTCGTGTGGTATTTATTTCAAAAGATTTTGTACCAAAAAAGGCGTAAAGTAGTATAATTAGCATAAGAAGCGTTAACCAAACTGGGATGAGATTTATTCTCATTTGTTATTACTTTTAGAGATGCAGTACTAGAAATGAGTAAATTGGTATAATTACCATATGAATCATTAACCAGTATGAGATATCATTATTCTCATGTGGTATTTATTTCGAAAGATTCGATACCAAAAAGGCATAAAGTGGCATACTTACCATAAGAAGCGTTAACCAAACTGGTACGAGATTTATTCTCATTGATATTAATTTTAGAAGATTTGGTACCAAACTATGACAAATGCTGGTAATATTTGCATATTGAAAAGGTCAAATATAGCAATATTTTGGGCCTAAACTCTGATGAAAACTTAAATTGGGTTCTTCTCTTTAACTCAAACAATAATGGGGCCTGAATTCTAGTCAAAATTGCTAATGGGGCCCGAAACATAATAAGGCCTTGAAAAAAATAGAGATTTAATGTCGGTCGGTGGTTGCTCGCGGTAGCTAGGCACTATAGCAAATATATATACATATATATAATATATATATATGGTGGCCGAATTTTCTTGGTTAGTTGTAATACCCGAGTCCCGTAAGTAAGCCGGCCAATAAAATAAGTATACTTATTATATGATTTAAGTGACTGCATGAGACGTGTTTTACGATTTTATGTGTTTATATGATTTTAAATTAAATTAGGGTTACTAACCAAATAGAGGAATTAATTGAAATTAGGTTAGGTATTGATTTTAGGGTTTCTAGTACAAGATATACTAACTTAGAAATTTTGATTGAGTATAATTAAGTGTTGATACCACATTTTGGGGTGTATGAATTGGTAGGAATAATTTCGAAACACATTTCACAACCTTGGTATTAATTAATCAAACTCGAAATATATAGGTTGCGACAAAATATCGAAAGTATGAATGTCGAAAAAGACCAATTGTGAAATAAGAAAATCTCGAAATCTATAGATGTCAAGAAGAAATTGATTTCGGAAACTTAGCAATATAGATGTCGAAGTTAGAGAAATATCGAACATTTAAATCTCGAGCCATTAGATGTCGAGATATAAGCCAACTTGTGATAAGAATTAGTGTAGTTATCCATGTCAATTGTAAAATAAGTTACGCTAAGTATAAGACAAGAGGACAACTAAGCAAGTAATAATATTATAAGAGATAAGTATTAAAAATACAAGTTACTTAGATCAAAAGGAATCTCGTCACTTTATAATACTCCTCCAGACCTTTCATAATATAGTACTCTTCAATAAGAAAACTCTTATTATAGCAACTCGAGAATTCTAAACAGGGACGAACTGAGAAGCAAACAAAATAAACCAAGAAAGGTATAAATTTCTATCATAATTACGTATTTTTATATGTATTTTCACGTGTATTCTGTTAAACACAAAAGGTTATGTATATGCTTAGGGTTTGTATAGATTTAAGTTTGAAAGGTTTTAAGAATAAATGTGTACAGTTACGTTTTGGGGAGCTTGAATTGTGGTAGGTATAATTTTTAATAGACTTCATGTTTTTATTCAAATAGTAGCATGCTCCAAGAATTTTATAAGCACAAAAATATTATGTGTTAGGGTTTCTGAAAATTTTGTAACAATTACTGTTCTTGAAAGAAGGGAGGGTCGATTGGAAGTTAAATTATTCTATAGGAGGTTTCGAATAGTGATAGGATTTTTCTAGATTATAAATTCGTAACTGTTAGTTTGATAGAATGATGTCGAGAATTAAAGGAATAAAAATGGGAAATGTCGAGGAGTAGTACTGTCAAAACGGGCCGGCGGGGCGGGCCGGCCCGTACCCGCCAAAAGCCCGCCACTGGCGGGGCGGGGGCGGGTAAGCCCGCCTGATGGCGGGCCTAGGAAATGAAGGCCCGCCCCGCCTGCAGGCGGGTAGCGGGCCTGGCGGGCTTAGCCCGCCAGTTATTAAAAAAAAAATAAAATAAGAAAAATTTATTAAAATTTATTAAAATTTATTAAAATTGGAAAAAATAAGAAAATGAAGGAAAATATATCTAATTAAATAAACTTTTTTAATATTAATCTATTTATTTTATTAAGTACCTATTATTATATTTGTAATATTATATAATAAATAATATATTTTTTTTAAATATTCCGGCGGGCTACCCGCGGGTAAGCCCGCCCCGCCCCGCCAAAGCCCGCACCCGCCGCGGGCTTACCCGCCCAGGCCCGCCTCCAGGCGGGCCTAAAATTTCAGAGCCCGCCCCGCCACTTTGGCGGGGCGGGGCGGGCCGGCCCGCGGGCCCAAGCCCGTTTTGACAGCTCTATCGAGGAGAATCACGAAACCCCTGTTGAAATATTTAGGTAGAATGTCGAAATCATTTCATGTCGAATTTCATTTATATCAAGGTTCATATCGAGATCTCTATTGTGTAAATATCGAGATCATACTCAAAACCCATGTCGAGATTTGCTCTCGTAAATTACCTCGAAATCTCATTTATAACTCGACATCCATCTCGACATTTAACCCAAGCTCGAGAATGGTATTCGACATTGATATCCTTATATGCAATTTTGAAAATATCGAGATTCCAGGATTAGATTATGAATTATAATTTCAAAGACACATATCGAAATCTTGTACCTACAATGTCGAGATATATTTTAATTCATGCCGAGATTGATATCAATAATATTTCACAGTTAGGTTAAAGTTCTAAATTTTGGGGTTTCGAAATTTATAGAAGTAAAAAATTAGGGTTTTCAAATTAAGCCAATTTCATGAAATTATAACTAGACTAACAAACCCTAATTTTATATGTTTCTATACTTAGGGTTTGAAGGTAGCGACATACCGTACGATAAATTTAATAGCTAAGGATACCAGGTAAGTGGGAATTTCAACTACAACACGTAAATTGTTTGTTCGAATGTGAATTACGTGGCTATCTGTTTATATGAGATTATGTGAATTATTTGCTACATGTGATGATATGGCATGAATTTTAGTACTGTTCACATGAGCATGAACACGTGCATACACGACATGCATGAGAATGGTGAGATGAGCGTATGCTTATAATATAATGTCGCTTGAAAGCGATGGATATTTGCCGATGTAGGCATCTGATGTCGACTCACAGTTGAGTCAGGACGGCTTCTATGACACCATGACGACCCGGTACGTCGTCGGATATATTTTCATTATTTGGGCAGAATGCCCTGAATTGCGGTAGGTGCGACCTGGAGGAGGCGATTCGAGGGTGGCAGCGACACCGAGGGTATCCCTGGTGTTGACGACCCCGAAGTGGGCTACCAGCGTGAGCGTCCGCGGAACAGCAAGTACCCATTGGGCCGAATGGCGGGCCATCATGCATCCCAGTGCAAATTGGGCCGAAATGCGTGACTGGTATTTTATGGTTCGTCACCCTTTGTGGATTGCTGGACCATTGTCCTTATTGGAATTGAGCTCTGAAAATGGTGCATAGTAAGTCAGTCGAGGGCCCTGAGATATATAAAATTAAGTTTGATCCTATTAGGGTCTGAATGCATTGGCGCGGATGCCTTTGCAAATGGGACACGTGCACGACATGCATTATTCCTACTTACTGAGCTTTATAGCTCATCCCATGTTTTATGTGTTGTAGGTACGCCCGACCACGGTATGTGATCGCTTATGACGGCAAGGCTATCTTTTGAAGCTTCCAACGACTTTTGAGGGTGGTGTGTACATGAATGCGACCCGTGGGGCAGGAGATAGGGTTTCTTTTGTTGGAATTATGAAACCATCCTATGTAAATAGGTTGGGAGCGATATTTTGACTTGTACAGAAAGAATTCCTTATATAAAAGGAAAAATTTTACCCACGTTTTCGCGTATTAATTATTTTATATTGACATTAGCCACGTAAGTTAGCGTTAGATTTGATAAGTAGATGGCGGGGCGGCACATTAGTTCAAGAGAACATTTCGTCCACTTACTAGCCAAGAGCAAGTCAAATCTTTATCTCCCGGATGTATTCAAAATGGCGAGTAAGTACCAAGTCAAACTTTGAGAAATTTTTGTTAAAATATCTCAAAAAAGTCAAGACTTGTTCAAAATTAAATATTCTTAGCTAATATTACAAAATATAATTTAACCTAATTAATGTTCAATACCATTTATTTACCCTCGTGTCTAATTTAAACTAAGCCTATTATTGAATAATGACTTCATCATCATATATATATGTGTGTATATATATATATATATATATATATATAAAAGTTGAATATGGGATAGCAATATAGGCTTATATGATGATTTATTTACTAAAATTGCGATCCCCTTATAGACCACTAATATGTGCCACATCATCAATATTGAGGTTATTTATGGTATTATAAAAGTAGTAAAAATAATGATTGTTTTACCCCTCTATGTGATTGGAATTACACATGCCATTCTATTTATGTAAATTTACATACGTTAAGCAATCAATAATTTTTAGGCAAATGAACAGTCTTGCATACTTTTATTTAATTAATTAACAAGAAAGTTGAACAATTTGTGACTCATCATCATCTGAGAACACCATCGAAGCATCAAACTGCAGCACAAAGATCGACGATTCGTACCACCGCGTCCACGGCGAAGTGTCGCCGTTCATCCCTGATTGGAAGCCAGCCATCCCACCCAAATCAGACACGTGGGCTTCGAAGCTCGAACTCAACAGTATATTGTTCGACTTAACGTCTCTGTGAACAATCAGAGGCGAGCAATCGTGGTGAAGGTAACACAGCCCCTTGGCTGAATCCGAAGAAATCTTTTACCTCACGTTCTAGCTCAAGAACCGCCTTTCTTATTAACGCGCAAAGATTCGCCTAAACTCCCATTTCTCATGTACTCATACTCAATTTGGGCGAGGATAGGAGGTGCTTGGGGGCGGCGCTGAGCTTGGTATTGTTCATTTGGATCCAAGATTACAAAGGGTGGGGATGGGGTTTCGCGGCGAGCACCATCGCCATGTTCTTCGCCATCTTAATCTTCGGCCTAGGCTGCCCAAGTATAGGATCCATGTCACCAAAGGCAGCAGCGTGGTGTCGGAGATTGCGCAGGTTTTGTCGCGGCAGTGCGCAACAGAAACCTCAACTTGCCGGAGAACCCCCACGAGCCTGAGGCTGCCGTAAGGGTCTTGATACGATTATGTAGCTGCCCTTCTGCACGATAGGTACTTTTTTTCCTTTTTTGGGACAGAATCATGGTGTGGGCAAAGTGATAATGGACAGTTTTGAAACGATTGATCAAGTGAAAGTGATTTTCTGGCAGCTGATTGATGGGTTCTTTTTCCTTAAAGAACTATAGTTCAATATGATTTCAATTCCAAGCTCATAGCTGACTAACTATAGCTTACAAACATACGGCCATTGTGGTAAGATTTGTTCTTCACAAATGTGGAAGTTGCTGCTAACTGCTCATAGTTTCTTACATCTTCAGACTCAAGTTGCAGGGTACTACAAATATGTCAGGTAGGTATTCTTGCTTTTGTTCATGTTAGACTCTGTTATCGTGAGTAATGGGAATGGGTTAGTCTAGGCTTTCCCCTCAGTTATCAAACTCATATTCGAATATGAATCTCGACTGCTTCACTTTGCTTCTAACATTTTTAAGGTGAGTCAATTTCAGCTTTTCATTCCGATTCAAGAGCCGCATCTCCTCCTCCGAATGTTGAATGGGGGCTTACATGCGCTGGAATCGTTGAGGACCAAATTGCTATCTGTTATGCGCATCTCTTCAGCTCTGAAAATAGTTTCGAGTTGAGGGAACCTAGGTATGAGAACTTCAATTGATTTACTGTGCCTATCATGTGTTTGGAACACATTATAACGCCTCATGTGTTGTTTCTTTCTTCCTTTTCTTCCATTTGCGAACCTTATCTGCTTTATGTATAGCGATAAGAATAATGGGAAGGAGATCAGAGTAAGTCGGTTAGATTTACGAAGTTCTATGCGCAGTTCCGATGGGTATTAAACGATAAGGATAGCTTCCCATCTCTAAGCTGTTTCATTAGATGAATGATTTGTTTTTCTGCCTGACCTACAACAAGCTCCTTCAAGGCAACCCTACAAATTTTAAGGAGTCTGACTGAAAAGCCCGTGTGACTGATGTTCGCTACTGCAAATCTTAGGCATCATAAAGGGAATGGGTTACTCTAGGCTTTCCCCTCAGTTATCGAACTCATATTCGAATATGAATCTCGATTGCTTCGCTTTGCTTCTAACACTTTAATTTGAATCAATTTCAGCTTTTCATACCGATTCAAGAGCCGCATCTCCTCCTCCGAATGTTGAATGGGGCCTTACACGGTCTGGAATCGTTGAAGGACCAAATTGCTATATGTTATGCGCAGCTCTTCAGCTCTGAAAATAGCTTCGAGTTGAGGGAACCTAGGTATGAGAACTTCAATTGATTTACTGTGCCTATCATGTGTTTGGAACATATTTATAACGCCTCATGTGTTGTTTTCTTTCTTCCCGTTCTTCCATTTGCGAACCTTAATCTGCTTTATATATAGTGATAAGAATAATGGGAAGGAAATCAGAGTAAGTCGGTTAGATTTACAAAGTTCTATGCGCAGTTGATACTTTGTGGTGTGGGTGTGTTTTTTATTTACATTTTGTTCCGATGGGTATTAAACGATAAGGATAGCTTCCCATTTCTAAACTATTTCATTAGATGAATGATTTCATTTTTTGCCTGGTCTACAGCAAGCTCCTTGAAGGCAACCCTACAAATTTTAAGGAGTCTGATTGAAAAGCTTATGTGATTGATGCTCTGCTTCAATTAGGGCTGGAGAAATATATCGAATACCGATATACCGTCCTTGTCGTATCGAAACGTATCGAAAATATCAAAAATTTTGGTATACCGAAGTTTTTGGTAAGGTATGAAACCGTACCGAAAATTTTCGGTACGGTAATGGTACGAAAATTTTAAAAATTAGATATACCGATTATATCAAAATACCGACTAAAATTTTTAATATTTTATATATATATATATATATATACACACACACACACCTTCATATATTATATTATTTCAAATTAATATAAAATGAATAAAAATATTATAAGGATCTTCATAAATTTATTTCGCCCATAAATTATTAACGGGAATCAACACATAAATACCTGATAGGAAACAAAAAAGCCACTTCAGTCCCTTGTCAGACATCTTTTTAAGCTAGGTACCCATTTGAATAAAAATCTTACAGATAGGTACCTAATCACGTAATATTACCAAAATACCCTTATTTGTTGATTTACAATTTCATTTCAGTTTTTTTTTTCTCTGCAATTATCAAGCTCCATCCCGCCGACGACGTGTTTCTTCTTGCCGACCACCTCCTTCCGCTCGTGCCGGCGCCGAACAACGATCGACGAGCCTCTTGAACGTTGGGTTCTCGAAATTGGGTCTCAATTTTGCTAGGTAAGCTTTTATTTTGCTTTAGGTTTGGTTAATCAATTGCACTCGTTTGTTCAACGTTTAGCCCAAATCTGGAGCTGAATGCGATCCAAGAAGTCGATATATGGGTACGATGTTAAGATTTGATAGTTATTGAGGCTAATCCATCGTGATTTTGGATTTTTTTATAGGACCGTTACGACGTTACCATTTGTTATGTATATTACGTACCATTTGTTATGTTTATTACGTACCATTGTACATGTCTATACAGTACCATAGCAAACTATACAGCCGTAACATTTATACATGTTGCCATATTATTTGAAAATATGCCGTCTACAAGTTTGGTTAGTGGCGAAACGTTATTTGCATTGTGTGAGTATAAAAAGGGATTCATTCTTAGTCACGATCAATGACGCGACGACGCACGAGATGAATGCTCAAACCGATGATGGTAATTTTAGTCGTGACCCGGACATTCGTATTCTTCTCGGTCGCCGAAAGACGCGGAGCATTCCTTCTCAGGTAGATAGAACATCCAACAAGTGCAAAATATGTGGGAAATACCATAATAATCGTCGTATTTGTAGAGAAGCCTTATCAATAGAACATCCAGTGTCAATAGGATACGGACATTGTTTTTGTCTAAATGATACCAACAAGGTACTGTAATATATGCCAATTTGGTAATGTAATATATGATAACAAGGTACTGTAATAAAGGCCAGTAAGATACCGTAATATATGCCAACAAGGTACATTAATATATACCAACAAGGTACTGTAATATATGCCAATTTGGTGTTGTAATATATGATAACAAGGTACTGTAATAAATGCTAACAAGGTACCGTAATATAAGCCAACAAAGTACTGTAATATATGACAACAAGGTTCAGTAATATATACCGTAAGATATGCAAATTTTGCACTGTAATATATGTAAATTTGGTACCGTAATATATGCATGTTTGGTACTGTAATATATGCTAGTTTGGTACCCTACGATATGCACATTTGGTACCCTACGATATGCATATTTGGTACTGTAATATACCATTGATACCGTAAGATATGCCAACATGGTACTAATATAAGCAAACTTGGTACTGTAACACATGCCAATTTGGTACGTTAATATATGCAACTTTGGTACTGTAATGTAGGTCATTTAGGTACTGTAAGTGTACAACATAGGGTACTGTATCGTTTCAGAAGTTGGTACCGTATAAAATAAAGTAAGACTTTGAATTTAACAGTTGGCTATATTTCGTCAGAAAGAAAGCATTTCAGCAGATGTTGATGTGGATAAAGGAATAGAGAATTCCCGACTTTTTCTATAATAATTGCACACTTTTCTGACATTTTTCTGTCATGAGTGGACAGTTTTCTGACGTTTTCTCTGTCATGAGTGGATAGAGACTGACATACAAGGTATTAAATCAAAAAAGACAGGTCATCTGCATGTCTGTGGCTTTCATAAAATGTTTCATGTCATATGTAATTTTGGGTACTGCAACCGTGTCTCCGTTGGTACGCTTCAAACAAAATGACAAGTACCCCTACAAAGCTATTTAAGGTACGGTGTCCCTTGTATATATGATACGTCATACTAGGGTTAGTATTTTTCGACGTCGATCGAATTACTTTTTCATCTCGAACCAACGTAGAACAGTAATATATAGTATTAAATACGTTTCAGATCAAATTCGGTGCATTAGGCCCCGGACGCATGAATTAAATCTTAGAATACCAAGATTCATTATAGTATAAGGATACAAACAAGAACATCTACAACATAATTTGAATAATGTGGTGAGTGCTACATCTGGAAATTCGGTGCATTAGGCTTTCATATATTTTTTTTCATTTCGTTATTGTTAGGTATTGCCAAAATCACGCAGGACAACGTGATTCGATTAGGAATGTACTTATTTTTCGATCGTATAACAAATGGTACGATATACTTTCATATCCGGGTATTGTAAATGTGTAATTATAGATACGGTAAACCTGCAGGTTATGGTACTATAAAGGTAAATGATAAGGTACCTTGTGTAAAACACAAGGTACCTTAGTGTACAACAGATAAGGTACTTCACGTGCGATATATAAGGTACGGTATATATTTACGTAATGGTACGGTTAACATGCATATTACAGTACTCTATTTGTAAGTGATACGGTACGGTATACTTGCATATCTGGTTACCGTATAGTACGTATGGATACGGTAAAATTTCAGGTTATGGTACTGCATATGTAAATTTAAGGTATGGTAATGCTACAACAGATAAGGTACTTCATGTGCGATATATAAGGTACGGTATATATTTACGTAATGGTACGGTTAACCTGCATAGTACGGTACTCTATATGTAAGCGTTACGGTACGATATGCTTGCATATCTGGAAACCGTATATGTATACGTATGGATACTGTAAAATTTCAAGTTATGGTACTACATGTAAATTTAAGGTATGGCAATGGTACAACAGATAAGGTACTTCATGTGCGATATATAAGGTACGGTTAACCTGCATATTCTGGTACTCTGTACGTAAAAGATAAGATACGGTCATACAATAACATATGGTACTGCATAAATTACGGACAGTCGTAGAACAACACAACACAGTACAAAAGAAAACCAACATAAACAACCAAAGGTCTCCAAACAGTCACATCCCCAACTCAAAAATAAGTTGACCAAACTAAACAACACAGTCTCCAAAGAGTCTAACAGCATATCCAAGAAACTTACTGAAAAAGATCTAGCATACAACTATGCTCGTCACGTAAAATGCGAGCAGCCATAGAAGCACGATACACATCCATGTTTACTTCTTTGCCATATTTCTCTTGGGTGTCGACAACGTACACCTCTATGGTTAAACAAGCATGCACCCCGCAGTCTACGTCGCCAAATAGGGGCCAGTTAAACTATGGATCCACGGTCTTCTTACATAGATACCAAATGCAGAACCATTTTTTTCACACAACGGGTACCAATTTGGCCAAACAGAGGGTACCAAATGCAGTGATAATGTAGTACCAAAAAAAAATTGACCCCATTTTCAAAAAACACACTGTTAACAAGCAGTACTATTTCGTTCACACAAGGGATACCAATTTACCGAAACAGAGGGTACCAAATGCAGTGATAATGTTGTACCAAAAAAAAATTGACCCCATTTTCGAAAAACCCACTGCTAACAAGCAGTGCCATTTTATTAACACAAGGAGTACCAATTTTCCCAAGCAGATGGTACCAAATTCAATCATAATGTAGTACCAAAACAAATTGACCTCATTCAAAAAAACCAGTTAACAAGTAGTACCATTTTATTCACACAAGGGGTACCAATTTTCTCAAACAGAGAGTACCAAATGCAGTGATAATGTAGTACCAAAACAAATTGACCCCAGTCGATAAAACCAATGTTAACAAGCAGTACCATTTTACTCACATAAGGGATACGAATTTGCCTAAACAGAGAGTACCTAATGCAGTGATAATGTAGTACCAAAAAAATTGACCCCATTCGACCACTTTTGGCAAGCAGTACCATTTTATTCATACAAGGGGTATCAATATGCCAAAACAGAGGGTACCAAATGCAGTTACGATATAGTACCGCAACAAATTGACCCCATTCGAAAAAACCAAAATCGACCCATTCCAAAAAAACCCCAAATCAAGCAGCCATGACGAAATACACGCACAAAAAAACCCTAATCGACCAACAAATCAATGTCATTCCAAAAACACGCACAAAAAAACCCTAATCGTGACGAAATGCGACCACTTACGGTAATACTGTGAATGACTTACCAATCGATTTCAGAAGGGAATACAACGACGAACGAGTGGACAGACGACGTAGAATTTGAAGCCAAGAAAACCCGGGTCGATTTCTGGCAAGCAATCGCGCGATTTGGTTTGGGGCTGTGAGATTTTTTCTCTTTTTTAGGAGCGATCGAACGTGAATTAAGAAATAAGGTAAGAGATGTAAAAAACCAGTTCTACTAGGGGTAAATCCGTCAGTTAGGTACCTATAAGTAAAATAAAATTCAACTAGGTACCTAGGTTAAAAATTACACTTACAAGGGACTGAACTGTTTAATTTTTATTGATGTAGGTATTTAAGTTTAGAAGCCCCAATTATTAACCATACCGAATGTTTTGTTAATCTTCACTAACTTCTTTAAATAGCCGTTTCGTTTTAATTAATCTGTATATAAAGTTGTATTTTGTGGTTATGTAAAGTTCTTTGTCTTACTAAGGAGACTGACTAACATATGTAAATTATTTAAGGTTATCTTATGGATTAAAAAATTTTTTATTTTGGAAATACATAAATCAATCTAAGTAACACTTACTAAAAACACGCGATTTATGAAAATTAGCTCAGATACATGGTCCCCTATGCATGTAACTATACTTTCGCGCGAGGATATGAGCAAAAACAAATATTCGCATTTTTAACAATTCAGCTCAAATGCAAAGTAAAATTGCATACCAGAATGTGCGTATAAAAGTATTTTTATATATAAATTTTTTTATTATTATTATATTATATATCTATATATATAATTTTTTTTTATTTTATTATTATTATTTTTATTTATGCATACTAATTTTATTAATAGTATGTGGTTAGGTTATTTTGCTTCGATCATTGTCACGCCTAAACATTCACAAGACACTTAAAAGATTTTATGCCGTCAAGCCACGTCAGCAAACTAACGTCCTAAGTTCAAAGTATGATCCATTTCGACAACTCTCACTAGGTTCGCTCTGGCTCTCATTTATTTTTGACTAGGGATTTTTATATTTATATCACTCAAGTCAACACAAGTCATATTAAGTCAATTTACCTGTGATCGAGGCGCTTTTAATAATTTCACCTATGCGAGAGAGCGTCGTTTTGGAATTCAAGGGACTTTGAAGGCTTCAATTTGGTTATGACTAAGAAGGGAAGGGAACTTTTGGGAAGGAGCTTTATGTCGTTTTCCATTCCTTCGCCGTTCTCCTTTTCTCCGGCATTTTCTCTTTCGTCTTTTTGTCTTTTTCATCCTTTTATCTTTTGTAATTTTCTGCACTTGCTCAAGCTGAAGCTCCGCTTCTCTACGAGGCTGAGAGATTAAGGCGAAGTTCTTGTTGGTTCTCGGGCCGATACCGTGCTCCTTTTCTCTTAATCCCTAGAGAGGTTTCAGAGATTATCGATTTGAAGAAGTTCACAGTTATGGAATTCGAACCCAAGGACGTGCTCCTCTTCTCGTTATCTTGATATAAGACCGGATTATCGTTGGAGAAGTTCACTTCGTGGTGTTCCTTTTTCCAGCTGTTGTGACGAGTATACGAGATTATCGATGGAGAAGTTCACAACAAGATCCATGGTCCCTTCTAATGATGATAGTCGAGAGGCATGTTCTTTTGGTCTGTGTTTTGTGCGTTGAGCATTCCTCATGTGCGTTTTCCACATTCTTTTGTCATCTTTCTTTTTCGTCTCGTTTTTCTTCCCCTCCTTTTCTCGATTGAACAACCCGCCGAAAGTTCGGATAGTCGATTGAAGGCTCAAAGGGTTTTCAAATGAAGAAAAGGAATTTGGAGAAGGCTCAGAAATGGACGACTAAGGGCTATCTTAAAGGATTGAAAATCACATATTTGGCCGATTGAGGAAGTTCCTAATTTCCCTAATCATTTTCCTAACGATCTAACGCAAGGCGAGTATGAGCCCAAGAATCACTAGTTAAGACAAGCAATGATTGTGTGACTCGCTCAAGAATAGATCAGTTCGAAAAAAATACAAGGCTAGAAACCTTACTAATGATAAAGTGGCTTTGTGTCAAGTGGAATCAACTAAAGAACTTTAGACACAAGAATGTGACTTAGACTGAAAAAATTAAGAATGTAATCAGTTGCATGTCAGGGAAATTCATACGTGACTAGATCGAGCATCTTAAAGATATCGTCATTCCCCTAATATTATACTTGTATGTATAATATTTTTGGATTTTCATTAGATTTTTGTATTATGTTTATTATTATGACATATACGCCTGATATAGCATTAAAATATTGAAAACACATAGCATAGATGTTAGGAATTATTTATTGTGTTCAATTAATTATTTTATCTAAGCCTTGTAATTTTATTTAAGTGAACTGGACTTCTATTTGTAAAGCCCAGTGAGCTTATTTGTAATGGGAGTTCATGAAGCCCAAGTACAATATACCAACATGTGGTATATGTACTAAAACCCTAACACACATTGAGGGTGTCTTGTGTGTGAAATTATTATAGAAAGAGAAAATATTAAGAAGAATGCTCTCAACCCTATCAAGAACAAATGCACGCACAACACCCCACGGATTCAGTGCTTCCATCTCAAAATCATGGTAAATATTCTCTAATCTTTATTTTGTTGGATATACTAGGAATTACAATTGGTATCAGAGCCAAACGCGCTCGGATTTGAGAAAATTTTTGAAATTCCTTTTTTGGGTGTTCTTCGAGTTCTTCATTGATTTCAAAAATTTTGATATGTTTTGGTGTTTTAATTGATGCTTGAGTGTTTAGGATTGTAGATATAAGTGTTAAAGATCATTTCTCAAACTGTTCCTGAACAATTTTCTGGGATTGGGGATCGTTTTTCTGGTATTCGTGCGTGAGAAAGCAGTTCGCGATTACTGTAGCAATTCGCAAACTGTAGCAATTCGTAAAAAAAAAAAATTCAGTTTGCGTTGCCCTGTAGCAATTTCGCGAATTCACTGTGGCAATTTCGCGAATTCACTATAGTAGTTCTCTATCACTGTAGCAGTTTAAAACACAGGCACTGTAGTTCGCGATGTCACTGTAGCAGTTTCGCGGGCCGGCAATGCAATTCGCGAAATATTTAAAAAAAAAATTCAGTTTGCGAATGCACTGTAGCAATTTTGAGAATTCGCTGTAGCAAATTGGCGAATTCACTGTAGCATTTTCACGAATTCACTGTAGCAGTTCGCAAACACTGTAAATTTGCGAATTCACTGTAGCATTTTCGCGAATTTACTGTAGCAGTTCGAAAAAAAAAAAAAATTTACGAATGCACTGTAGCAACTGTAGCAGTTAAAAAAAAATAAAAATCAGTTCGCGAATAGTAGTTCGCAAATTGACAGTTCTTGAAAGAAGTTCGCTGGTACTGTAGTTCGCGAATAGTAGACCGCAATTGTGATTCTTTAAAAAAAAAATTCTTCAAATCCACAAAGCGCGTCAACGATCACGTATCCAACAATCAACTAAGGACTCTTAAAAAAAATTAATTTATTATGGATACTCAAGCTAAAGAAATTGAGGAATTAAAACATAAAATTACTGAGCTAAATCATCTTGAATTCAAAGCAACAGTGTGGAATGCAAAAACTGAACAATATGAGATTAGCCTAGATTACCGCAATATCTGTTACATTAGAGCTATCCCTTTAGAGAAAATTATTTCGAAACTAGTCAACCAAAATTCTTTCTCAGCACTTGATGGGAAAAACAAGTTATATCGTAATAAACCTATCTCGTGGTTGGAAATTCCGATGGTTGCTAGTAAAATTTCTGAATTAAACGCAACATTGGAATCGGAAAGAGTAGGTTTTCAAGCGGAAAAGCAAAAACTTTTAGAGAAAATTTCAAATCTCAAAAACTCCCCGCCCTTACATGTTCTAAATGATCGTTCTATAGAAATATCTTTATCTTGACAGGATAGGAGTATTCAAACAGATGATCTTGTTCCCAAACCTCAAAAGGCTAATACTCATTCTAAGTCACATGTGACGACTTTAAAGTCCATGGTGTCCCAAAAGGAAACGATAAGTAAAAGCCTTAAGCATAATACTTCCAAGGAACTGAAGAAAAACATGAAGGAGAAGGGAATGGTCTGGATGGGTGAACAGGATTATTGGCTTGAGGACACCTCAGACAGTGAGGAAGAGAATATGGCACTGATGGCTAGGTTGGACGACGAAGAAGATGCAGCTGAAGCTGAAGAAAGTGACTCAGAAAGGGAGATCGCCAGCAACGCTGATATGGTTGAGGTAAGCGAAGCAGATTATGACTCCTTACTTAAGATGAAAAATGAATTTTTATCTTTATATAAATCTAACAAACAAGGAAAAAGAAAAATCAAGGAACTAGAAGCTAACCTAGAAAAGAATTTAGTTGTATTAGATAAATTTAGATATGATTATGCATGTGAGAAGAATCGTGTAATTGTAGCAAATGAAAAGGTTGCTAAGCTAGAAGTACAAGTGCAAAAATCCGAAGCTAAAGCCAAGGATTTGGAAAAAGAAATGAAATCTCATAGAGATCAGGCAATGGACGCTACAACAAAATATGACTTACTCTATAAAGAACGAGATTGTACTCCAAAATAAAAAAATTAGAGGACATCTTAACCCGGCGAGATCAGTCAGAACAAACGATCTTCTTGAACAAACCAGCCAATGTAGATTTCTACAATGCTTATAAGGGACTAGGTTTTGAAAACCCATGGAAGTTAAAGCAAGGCATATCAAGTGCACCTTATCTATATGATCTCAAATTCATGCAGACAGTCTGCCTGGCAAATCTCATGTCTTTTGTAAGTAAAGATGAGACACCAACACACAGTAAAACTCAAACATCATTTGATTATACAGAGTTAAATGATAGTTATAGAGATCGAAATTGTCCAGCAATAACAGAATTTGAGTCCGAAATCCCACGTCCAAGTGAAGGAAACACCTCAGAAGATTCAACGAGTGAGGCACCGATGACTAAGTATGCAGCAGGGTATATGCCTGACTGCATAAAGAAAATTAGTGATCTACACTCCACTCTCGAAAGAGAGAGAAAGTCCTTCAATGAAGAAAGGCAGAAACTTCTAGAGGAAATATCTTCACTAAATGAAAAATTACGATTACACTCACTTTCTTATACCTTTACTTCGCATGACAAAATCTTTTGCACAAATACTTTGAAATTTTCACGACCCATAAAAGAGTCACTGAAAAGTCAAGTCTGGGTTAAAAAGGAAGATATTTTGAAGGAGACCAGCGATTTTAACGAGTCTTTTGTTATAGATTGTTTCCCTCCAAAAATTTCTGTACCGTTTTTATTTCCATATGTATCGCAAAACTCACGCTTTCATTCCAAAAATCATTCTTCCATAAGCTAAGTAGCTAAGGATACCAGGTACGATAGAGTCGGACGTTGAGAAACGTTACGACTAAGGCGGGCTGACGGCGGTACTCCAGGGTCTTTTGAGGGCAAGGCTGTACATGGATGACGACCTGTGGAGCGATGTTAGAATGTGATATGATATATATATTTTGGGGCTTCGGCCTTTGTATATTTACGACGATGTAGGTTACGTTTTGTCGTAACATATCATATCGTAGGAATAAGTTTTTGTTAAACGGGTCTTCCGCGACTTGCGTTGCGAAAATCCGCCCCTATGTATGATTAGAAAGTCAGGGTCACCACAGGAGGAATCCAAGAGTCCGGTAGTTACCTAGCTAATCCCGCAGTACCGGACTGTAACCCGATTCGAGTGCGAATTTCGACCCAGTCATTATTTCAGAACCTCGCTATAGAGAACAGCGCTACGTATTTTATTCAGGCCCATGAAATGTTCCTGATAAAAGCTTTCCTGATTCGCGAAATAACGCACTTCACACACCGCGAACTCTCAAATCGTCAAACTCTCTCATTCTCAAAACAAATCGAACTCGTCAACCTTCCCAGATCTTTTTTCATTGATTTGCTGTGTTTTTCTGCTCAAAATCATCCTCACACACAC
Source organism: Craterostigma plantagineum (assembly GCA_027422505.1). NCBI lineage: Eukaryota > Viridiplantae > Streptophyta > Magnoliopsida > Lamiales > Linderniaceae > Craterostigma > Craterostigma plantagineum. The sequence goes on from JAPQWV010000109.1 coordinate 1,336,660, forward strand.
AAACACGATTCCAACTGTGGAAAGGAACACTTCATTTTTTTCACAGTTCCTTATGTTCAGCCCCCTCACACACACACACGATTAACATTTACATGTTAACTTTGTCTAATTCGCAAAATCTCATTCTCACAGACCCACGATCCACACTTGAGAAAATTTCTGAAAAACGCAGCTTCGCGAATTAGAATTCACGAACCTCGCGTTCGCGATATACAATTCGCGAACTGATAAAGTTTCAAGTTTATAAGTTGATTTGGTCAATTCGTGAACCCCTTTTACACTGACCCGCAATCTATACTTGAAAATATTTTGAAATATATCAAACTCATTTGGGCCGAACACTATCGGGCCGAACTTCTTTTTACAAAAACAAATTTACATTAAGCCCACACTATTCACACATAAATCTTTTTTCACTATGTTGTATCTCTACTATCGTTTCTTTCGAGTTGCAGTCTCGAGAGACGTTCCTGGTGTCCAATAAAAAAAGAAAAGACGGCATTAAAATAAAAAAAAGGAAAAATCCCCAAACATTAAAAAAGGAGAAAAATGACGACACCAGCAGACTTAGTATACCCGACCTCACAATGGATAGCAACCAAAAAGAACAACTTCCAACTCGACCTAACCACATTCAAGTGCCAGGACGAGATCATTCTATCCATTCTGAGGAACCATCACCCTCGGCTACGCTTTCTCAGCAATGGCCCGATTCCCTACAGTCTACCTACAACAATTCTCGGTGACAATGAAGACCAAAGTTGTTGCCGACAACAACATATACTACGAGGCCTAGATTGCAAACGAAATAGTCTACATCACCAGGGGACTCATTCGACACGTCATTCGGCTGCCAAGTCAACCTCAATACGAAGATGAGGCATTCGAGGACGATCTTATCGAAGACATGACGAAGATGGGATACTACACTCCAATCAAGTCCGTCTCCTATATTCAACAGCCAATGATCCTGCATCCCTGGCGGACTCTCTTCGCTTTTGCCAACAAGTGCTTTTCACCAAAGCACTCGGGCCACGACGGATGCAACATTACCATTCTTCGTATCTTTCATGGGACCGCCTTCAGGAAAAATTATGACTACGCCAAACTAGTCATATTGGACCTGGACGACCAAATACTTCAGCAGGCAAAAAAGACGAAGACAAGAAACCTCCCCTATCTCCGGTGGTTCCCACTGATCCACCACTTCATGTCAATAACACCGGAGATACCAAGACGACCAGAAGAGGAAAGCTACACCCCACCGAAACTGAGATTTCTTCAGAAGGGGAAGAAGGAAGAGAAATTTGCGCGAAGAGCAATGCCCATTCAGTGCGAGTTGTTAGCACTGGCCAGCCCAGACGACGTCGACTCATACTGCCAGCGCTACAACGTTATCAACCCCCTGACTCAGGAAAACCGGCCCGAGTCCAACCCAAGGGTTAGCGAGAGAGAGAGAGAGTGAAGACCAACAAGAGACCACCGAACCACCAATAGGCCCACAAAAACCCCAATTGTCCCCTCAACAAGTCATCCCTGAACAACCAAGATCATCCGCACGGGCAACGACAACAAACCGAGAAGATCGAACAACCGCAAACAGACGTCCCCGAGACAACAGCGTCCGATGCCCCTCAGTCTGAAATAGCTGGGTCCAACCCTAGGTTAGAAGTTGTTGAACCTGACCCAACGACACATATACAACCCCATCCCGACCATTCACTTGTCTCCCAACAGACAAGTGTCTCAAAATCTTCAGAACCAACCCAAACTACAAGCAGCTCGGTTCTAGTGTCTGGCTACCTGAACACATTTCTATGACACAGACCAGACAAACAAGTCTCAAAATTGATAGAAGCCCCGCCCCCATAATTGAGGCACTTCGAGGATTGGACTGAAGTCTTACGGACGATGACTTCAGCACCTCATCATCTGAGGGCCAGCGTACAGGACCTAGTCCTGGACGCGTGCTAACGGGAAGTGGCCCCGGTGAAAGCTCCACATAGGGCCTTCTGATGACGTGGCCAAAACGACCTGAGCACAATCTCCCAGATATGCGTCGCAAGGAGAGGTCGAAAGACCCCCGGAAACTGAACTCCTCCAGACTTCTATTGACGAAGGCCGCCTTGACTCAGCCAGGGTGTTAACTGCTGACCCTAGTGGGACCGGAGCTACTTCCACAGGTGTAACGATGGCCTACCTAGAGAACCGACTGTTGGAGTTCCTTGAAACCCTAACCGTACCACATGTTCACGGACTGACGAAGCAGTTAGGGACAAATGAAAGGCCCCCACGGTCGAACAGCCGCCATGACAACCTCGCACACTTCCACCACCACCAACATCAAACCGTCCTGACACATACAACATGCAACTACTCCAGCTCTCTGACATTCTGATGTCGCCTCTTCTTGACCTCGAACAGCGAACCCTAGAAGAAGAAGATATGTATCGAAGGTTGTTCGAGGGTCGTGATCTGCCTCCATGGAGACTGCCTATCGCCAAGAGGCCCCAACGAGAAACGGCGTCATGACGATCCTGATGACCCGAACGTCCTGTGGGGAGAATAAGAGGCAGAGAACCACAACGAGCAGTCGCGGACGAGGACGCACAGTGCAAATTCGTGAAGCCGGGTCCCAATCATCCAATCCACCACCACCGCCAAGGTTCTTCGGAGCCAGACAAGCTTCGTTAGGGCTGAGCCAGACAACTTCCCTTGGCGAAGTCGAGTCTAGCACCGTGAGGACTTCCACTCAAACAGTCCAAACAACCACCCCCTTGTCCTAACGATCCTCTAGTATACATCGACAGGTACATTCTAGAATAGGAATGGCTGAACAGGAATGGCTGACGAGAACGGAGACAGAAGAAGAGTCCCGCGAGCAAGGAGAAAACCCGAAAGCAGACCTCCCAGAGCTTCCTGATCTACTTCAATATCGAGCACGCGGCAAGAAACGCCAGGTTAACCCTTATTACTCCAGAAAGATGACAAGGATTCAAGGCGATCAAGGAATTCATTGAGGCAACTCCAGTTCTATGCCTCTCATGACGTCCAAATGGCTCTGGAGAGCAATATGAGAAAAGTCAACCTGACACAGCCTCGAAATAGCGGCCAAAACATAACAGAGTACGGACTGAAACCAGAGCTTGCAGTTTCTTATCTTCAACGAAAGAGGAATATGATGCAAGCTCTCATGGTGTCTGAAGCTGACAAGTTGTCTGATGGAACACTGAAGTTATTTCAAAACCGACTCAGGTCAAGGCTGGAGACGCTTACTGCTGACGCGATACTTGAAGGCACAGAACTTGAAGAACGACCTCTTCTTAATCAAATCATCGGAACAATCCGAGAGCGACTCATTCTTAAAAATGACATCAGACCTTTCGAGATCGTTCTAGGATTCAGGAAGTCGTACTTTGCCCAAAGGGAACCTCCTCCACCTCGCTCGAAAAAGAAGAAAAATAAGTGAAGACTTAGACGATAGGCTTTATTGTAATTTAGACACTTAGGGGTAGAATGTTAGGAATATTTTAGCAGTGTCCAAAATATTTATTCTAAGTCTTTTTATTTCTTTGTATTCTATTAATATGTTGTATTTTATTTAGTTGGATTGTGAGTTTTAATGGGCTTGTTAGGGCGCAAGGGCTTAATACCTTATATTCAAGGTAATAAACCCTAAACCCTAACACTATTGAATTTAAGTTTCCATTTCAAAAAAATTCGCGTACTCAGCGTTCAAAGCCTCCAAGCACTATCTATCGAAGCTTTGAATCTGTTGAGGAATGTTCTTGGAAAATCTAGAATTACAACCTTGATCCATTGGATTACCCGGTGTGTACCAGAGACGCCACATCCCCCGATACGTTGTGGAACAAAAATTTTCCGGGTTCCCCAATTACTCTCGTAGCTCGGATCAGAATTGTAACACATTGACACATAATAGGGCGGGTCAAACCCGTAGAGAATTACCAGTTGAATCGAGTGGCAGCTCCTCGTCCTTCCCTTAAACTACGATGATGGTAGTGGATGGCACTAGATTGTCACGCCGACCTCGCGGTGCACTACAAATTCAAATCTCTAAAGATGGCTAGAGAAAATTGATCCGTCGCGTGGGAAAAAGCTGTAAGCATTTCGGTGTGTTTTCGTGCGCGTAACTTGTTCTGATTTGGACGAGGGTTTCACCCTTTTTATATTAGGGTAGGGCACGAAAGTTTTGGCCCATTAGCAAGCCTTTTCGAATTTCAAGCCATGATTAACTGAGATCTTTTTGCCGTAAATATCTCTTTCTTTTTGATTCCAAATCAACTAAGGAAACAATCTATTGATGACCTTTTTGGTCGTGCACTGTATTTGAGTTTTAATGATTCCATGTACTTAAGATGTGATAGGCACTACAAATTTAGCAATTCGAATTGTGTATGTATCATGTACTTATAGTTTGAGTGAATTGCATCTTTACACTGTGATCCCATTGCAACATGACTTATGTGATACCACTGTGATAATTGATTCCACCGTCATGATATCCTTGTTACGTAATTTTGGAAAGTATGAATAAATCGAATGATACGTGACTTTGATCTTTGTGTAGAATGACGTGATTAATGCTTGATGTGCTGCACTATGCTAATTAGAGTAAGGATTATGCGTTAATTTGATAAAGGATAAATATGATATACATGGTAATGATATTACTGCTGGAATCTGTCCATATATGGAATGAGATCTTTTATATCCTTGAATGTGCTAAATATGGATATTATATACTAAGGATATAATTGCATGAATGTTATCCGTTTTTAAGATATGCTGAAATAGGAATTATATGATACGAATGCATTTAATTCGTGCTTATCTGTTTAAGTTATTGCACTTGTGCTATACATGGAAATATATGCTATACATGGAAAACACGTCATCCACTGGAACTTGTCAATCATTAGGAAGAAATCATGCAGATATCATTAGCATTTGCATCTAAAATGTTAGAGTCAAAAGAATTCTTTCCTTTTGCGTATATGGTATTTATTTGAATGGAAATTCGTGATTTACGTGGTGCAAAATTGATAAGATGCTGAGTGGAACCATTTATGGTATCTTCTTAAGTACCACAATGTTAATATGGATAAGATCTGCCTATATGGTGAGGAAAAGGTATTTAGAGTAAGATTTCATGCAAATTAATGAATATGACCGTTGTGATGCTTAGAGCTTAATTTGGCATGATAATGGAATGATGTGCTGAACTGGTGATTGCGGTTGAAATTCCATATGAAGTGTGTGATACTAACAGAATTATATAAGTCAACACTGCAACATCGGGTGCAGACAACGAACGAACATACACACGAGATAGCAAGAAAAGAGATCCGAATTAGAGCATTTGATTTGCGAACTATTACTCTCTGTTTTGTGCTTTTGTGCTTTCATTTGCGATTGTTGAGTGCACCCTAAGCTAGAAAGACTACCATCCCAATCTGAGCGTAAGTGAGCCTCACAAGAACACAAGAGTGAAGCGCGCCTTTCGTGAAGGGAGGATTTGAGATCCAGCTGGCTTTCGAGAGCGAGCTGATTCCAATCGGAGAATAGGGATTCTTAGAGAACGGCGTGGAACGAAACTCGGCGTTAGGCACCCTAGCCGCGGTCTAGTGTTCATCTTGGTCTTGGTTGTGTTAGGGCGATCGGTCACTTCTGTAACCAACAATGGTAACATAGTGGATTGATCAAACTCTTGAGGAGCAAACCTCAAGGAGAGGAGTAAACCCCACTTGGGGATATAACCTCTATAAATCCAGGTGTTATTTACTTTTCTATTCACTTGCACTCACGCAGATTCACTCGACCAACAGTTAAGGGAATAACCATCGTAACATTTTAATTCCGCTGTTCTCATTTTAAAGATACATTTGTTCAAAGACACAAAAGGTTTTTAGTAGCCTAATTCACCCCCCCCCCAGGCACATATTTTACTTCAATTGGTATCAGAGCGAGGTTACTCATACGACGGGCCTAACAAGCCTAGGTAAAAGATCTAATGGCTTCTTTGAGTTTTGATGTGTTTGCAGAAGGTCAGTCACATACCAGACCCTCACTGTTCGATGGTACCAACTACGCTATCTGGAAGAACAGGATGAAAGAGTTCTTAATCGTTGTTGACTACGACCTCTGGGAGATCGTCACAACTGGGCCCTACATTCCTCCGGCCAAAACTGATGGAACCAGCAAGATCCTCACTGAATACACTGCTATTGAGAAACAAAGTCTCTCTCGAAATGCCAAAGCAAAGAACTTGGTCGCATGTGCACTGACAAAAGAAGAGTACAATCGCATCAGCTCTGAGACTGCAAAAGATATGTGGGACATGCTGCAAGTAACACACGAGGGCACTTCCAGAGTGGTACAAGAAAGAATCGCTCTTCTCACCCACCAGTACGAGCTATTCTCTATGAAACCCACTGAGACGATCAGCCAAATGTACGCCAGATTCATGGGTATCATCATCCAGATGTTCTCTCTTGGGAAAAGATACCAGAAAGTGAAAAAGTTCGAAAGATACTGAGATCACTCCCCAGAGACTGGAACACCAAAGTGACTCCTATCTATGACACCAAAGACTTGGAGAAACTGACGATTCCAGAACTGATAGATCTCTTACTTCTTACGAGATGACTCAGAAGTCCCTCAACTAGATAACACAGCCTCGAAATCAGAAGTCAATCGCCTTTAATGCCGAACAATGAAGAATCTAACGAAGGAGAAGAACGTGAGGAAAGCAAGATGCAACAACTCGCCATGCTCACTAAGAGGTTCGAAAAATTTCACCGAAAGAAATTCAAGGGCAACTTCAACAAGTTTCAACCGAAGGGACCCAATACTTCTAAGCGCAACACTTCTTGGTGCTTCAACTGCAATAAGCCCGGTCACTTTGCTCAGAACTGTCCTCAAGCGAGCGATGACAAGAAACAAAAGAAAGGAAAAGCCATGGTAAGCAACTGGGATGACTCCGAGAACGAACAATCAGAGGACGAGAATCATGCATACATGGCCGACGATGATCAGGTATCATATCATCAAGTATTGAGAAAATTAATATCTTAAATGAAATCGATGCTAACGATCCCGATGAAAGTGCATCCTCAGTGTTTGATGTAGATGAGAGCAAGGAATAGTTATGCGAACTGATTCAGAATGCCTATGGAAAAATAATGTCTCTTAATGCTTAAGTGAAAGAAATTATGAAGCAAAGAGATAACCTTAGCCAGGAGAAACATGAAGCTGATCTAGAGATTACGAGTCTAAAGAGTGAAGTAGAAACTTTGAGGGATGATAAGAGAGCATTTAAATGTGATGTACCAGAAAAATCGAATAAGGAATTGACCAGTGATATCACTGCATTAGAGTATCCCTAAGTGAGAAAGAGCGTACTGTTGATAGATTACTTCAAGGGAAACAAAATCTAGATCTCCTACTAAATATTCCTAGGTACACTGAAAGATCAGGGATAGGATATTCCACTGTAGAAAAACAAGTAGTTCCAGAGGTCTCAAAAACTAAGTGCTTTACTTGTGGTAGAAATGGTCATCATTCTTATAACTGCTTTATGAAACATGCTAACAGGTCTAAATATGTTTGGAAACCTAAACATATCACTGTGACTGCACCCATGCATGCTAGTGTAGTGGAATCATCTGTTGAAAACGATAGCTTATCACATGTGAACAAGAATTATTTTGCTGCTAATGTGTTAGGACCCAACAAAAATTGGGTAACTCATAAAAAAACAAATGCTTGCATGTAGCGCCCCGTTTCCTATTACCATTTTACGCAGCTATAAAATATTCATATAAAATTTTTCGCGATTTCCATAACCATTTCCTTTAACAAAACGGGTGCGTACATCCGGTCTAGTTCCTTTCACAATAATGTACATATATGTGCCTATCATATGAGTCACAAAACGCAACAGTCTAAATCCGTTTCTATTCTATATGCTAATGATGAACCAGAGGGGAGCAGGAGGAGAGCGTAGTTGGCCAACCTTGAATCCATGCTTTATGATATGCTTTCTACGCAGCCTGCTAATTATCTACAACAACTGTGAAGACACCGATTCAGAGATGATCGCAACATGTTAATTAATACAAGTAATAATAAAAATAAACAGTATTCCATTTCTTTCCATCAATATCGTAACCATGCCATTTCAAATCGCATAATCATCATTCATGTAATGGTTATTCATACGATCCGCAGATCACATGCCATTCTATATGTCCATTTTTGATACTCCCGTTATAGACTAGCTAGACTGTACTGTACGCCCAGTCGGCGCCCATGCATGGGACTCTATAACCATGTCGTAATCCCCCGATTTGTAGGGATACGTATTGCCTGTACAGGACTCTATAAGATCCCCCGATTTGTAGGGATATATGCCGTAGCATCCGTATCATACCATCTGTAGTCGTAGCAGTCATAACGGTTTCTCTCTTATTTTATATGTATGCAATGCTATATAAAATACCTTATCTGGCACGTAAATCATATAAAAGCACCTTTCGGTCACATAATTCACGTCGATTCATGAATAACATATAAAGCATGTAATCACATAAGGCACATAAAGTACATGTCGCAATCATACTCACAAGTTTCGCCTATTTTCTCCGCTCGCTTAAGCGACCTTGTCCTTGCCCTTATCGGACTCCTGACCTATACAATTATTTTATCCGTAAATAAGAAATTCCTATAATGATATGCGTATGTGATATGCATGCTTTATTATTATGCATGATCGTTTCTTATCCGTAGCCTTTACCAGAAACCTTAACTTATTTTATATCAAAACCCTAAATATTGAATATTTTATGTGATATTAAAATTCCTTTTATATATATATCACACTTCTCTTTATTTCTCAATTCTAATTAATTGCATTTCTAAATATCGAGTTATATCTCGAAATCAATAATTATATAAAAAAAACTTGGTGGTATATATATATATCGAGATTTTTAAGTTATCACATGTCGAAATCTATTTATCTCGAGACCTCAAATGGAAAATGTCGAAGCCTTTTATTAAGCAATCTCGAGATCATTACTTGAGGAAATGTCGAGATCTTTAATTTGATATCAAAATCACATCTCGAAATCTAGGAAATCATCTTTATGCATCTCGAAATTATATCTCGACAACACACTCGACATCATAACTCACTATTCGATATTCCATTTAATTAAGTTTCAAAATCTCGACATCCTAATAAATTATAACTCGAGATCCCATCAAATTGAGTTATCAAAACTCGAGATCCTATTTAAAGAAATTCCTATATCTCGACATTATAACTCGATATTCTATCCAAGTGAGTTACTCGATATCATACTTAAAGGCATAACTCGACATTTTATCCTAAGTCAGACATTATAACTCGAAGTCCTTTTTAATCTATATCGAGATTTACATGTCAAAACGCACTATAGAAGATCACGACATTATCTTAATCAATTTCGAGACCTAACTTTAATATGATATCGAGATCTTAGATTTTTCATATCTTCGAAGTCTCATTCCAAAATAAATCCAAATCTGGAAGACGGTACACCTAAAAACATAATTTCCTCCCAAAAATTCTCCAAAATTCGATTAAGCTGTAATATCCTCAAGAACATGAAGAGTTACTCTAAAAGTTTTAAACTCATTTTAAACTCTAACACATGTTTTTATACCAAAATCATTCAACTAGACTCAAACCTTTGTTAAATCTTTAACATACTTCAACATCAAACTTATTTTGATAAATAACTCGTTCAAAATCTGAAAACCCTAAGAACCAAAATACTATATTTACCAATAGGACATCAAACCTGCCTAAATCTCTAAAATCTAAAATTGATATAAAACATGGTTTAAGCAATCTTTTTCTGCTTATTAGTACTTCCAAAACATGATAACTCGTGATTAAAAACCTAAATTCAAGTAAGAAAATCATACCTTTTTAAAGTTGATTTAAACGGATTGAGTTCCTCGTTTGCTTTCCAGGGTGGGTTTGATAGTTAAACAAATGAATTATGATCTCCCTTCTGTACGTTAAAATTTCTGTTCATTGATATAATGAGCTATTTTCTTTATTCCCTTTCGTTCTTATCTAATGATTGAGTGTAATAATAGTGAAATGACATCGACACTTATCCTAACCTTATCAATCATTATTTTATCTATACATATTATTATATTATTAGATCGTTTTTCTTTTATGACTCCAATACTAGGTTAGGCTTCAAGAACCTTTAAGTAATGACAATCCTTATTTCGAATTCTTATTGAATGAGTCTCGAAACTTCCTTAAATGATTAATTCCAATCTCAAGACCAATATCTAGTTCTATGAATTATTTAAGTTGGCGCAAGGTCCATATCGAGAACCAAGGAATCTCGTGATCTTATTCAAAAGCTTCGAATTTTCGAAATCTCTATATTAAGAATCTCGAGATCTTAGTTGAAGAATTTCGAGATTTTCATAGAATAAATTTCAAGATCTTTGTCCAACGAGTTTCGATACTATACTTAAAGGGTTTCGAAATTCTTCTTTAGCCATACTTAAATATCATTTAAATATTTCTTCCACTTTAAAGAATTTCAAGAATATCATCACACTTTCTAATTTATTTAATTACTTTAATTAATATATAAAGTTCCTCAAAACCTGAGAAAACCCTAGAAATTTCATACTTAGAAAATTCTAACTCGTAACATTCATTTCCTCACCACTTGTATTTCTTTAAGAACCTAAGACTATAATACTTTATATACCTTATTCTATCTATACCTCTTTGTTAAAATTACTTAAATGAATGCATGAATTTATATAAATGCATGAAATTATGATATGAGGTTTCGGTTCCTGACATTGCAGGTACAGAGAAAGAGCACTAGCAAGAAAAAGAGGTGGTATCTTGACAGTGGATGCTCTCGACATATGACAGGTGATATCACTAATTTTGTCTCCCTGAAAGCATGCGACGGTGTGTTTGATCATATGCTGATAATACAAAAGCTAAGATAAATGGTATTGGAACAATAGTAACACTCTTAATACCACTATAGATGATGTTTGGCTACTGAAGAATCTTGAGCACAACTTAATTAGTATAAGTCAACTATGTGATAAGGGTCACTCCGTGATTTTTGAAAACAATAAGTGCATAGTTAGAAAGATGATCAAGTAATCTTTAGTGAATCTAGACAGGGAAATATATATCACACTCGATGATATCACTAACCAAAATGTTAAGTGCTTAGCTGCCACTCAGGATACCTCATGGTTATGGCACCGGCGTCTTGGTCATGCCAACATGGAACTGATATCCCATATCACTAACAAAGACTTGGTACGTGGAGTTCCGATTGGTAAGTTCTCAAAGGACAGAACATATCAGGCATGTCAAATGGGTAAGCAGACCAAATCATCTTCTAAGAGTAAGAACACTATCTCTACATCTAGACCTCTAGAGCTACTTCATCTTGACCTTTTTGGTCCCGTTCAAACCATGTCTTTACGAGGTAAGAAATATGCATTTTTGATTGTAGATGACTACTCTAGGTACTCATGGGTGATATTTCTTGCACATAAGAGTGAGGCTCTAGAAAATTTCATATCACTAGTAAAGAAACTAGAAAATGAGCAGGATACCACTCTATGCAAAATTGTAGTGACAATGGATTGGAATTTGATAGTGGTTCATTCGCATCCTTCTGTGATCAGCATGGTTATACACATAATTTTTCAGCTCCTATTACTCCTCAGCGAAACGATGTAGTTGAGAGAAAGAACCGAGTGCTACAAGAAATGGCAAGAACAATGTTACATGAGTATGATCTCCCTAAGAAATTTTGGGCAGATTAGCACAACTAGCTATGTTTCAAACCGTGTTTTTCTTAGACCTATTCTGAAAAAGACTCCCTATGAACTGTGGAATGGTAGAACACCCAACATAGGATACTTTCGTGTTTTTGGTTGCAAATTTTTATCTTGTATGATAGGGACGGGAGAGGGAAATTCGACTCAAAGGTGGATGAAGGCATATTCTTAGGTTATAGTCTCCATTCTAAAGCATATCGTGTATTCAACAAAAGAAAAGAGACTGTACAGGAATCAATGCATGTAACCTTTGATGAGTTTCTAACATCAGGTGCTACTAATGAGAAAGGTTTAGATATGTCCCTTGCAGATTCACAGATACCACAAGTGCCAACTGATGAGTCTCCTCAGGATAAAGATGGTGATCCCACTGCTGAACCAGAACTTATTGAAGTTCCACCTCAAAGAAAGTTCAAGCATGCATCCAGCCATCCCACTGATCAAGTCATTGGGAACATCACCTCCGGGATCAAAGCGAGAACCACTGCACGAAACCAATTTTGAGAGGATTCCCCAAATGCTCTACTATCCTTGGTGGGACCCAGGTCAGTAAATGAAGCACTCACTGAAAATTCATGGGTATCTGCTATGCAGGAAGAACTAGCTCAGTTTGATAAGAGCCATGTGTGGACACTTGTGGAACGACCTCATGACAAATCTGTCACTAGTACCAAGTGTGTCTTCCACAACAAGGTAGATGAAAATGGTAAGGTTATCTGCAACAAAGCAAGGTTAGTCGCTAAAGGTTATTCCCAAGAAGAAGGTATAGATTATGTGGAAACTTTTGCCCCCGAAGCTAGGCTTGAATCCATTCGTATACTACTTGCCTATGCATGCTTTAAAAGATCCAAGTTATTTCAAATGGACGTAAAAAGTGCTTTCTTAAATGGCTTTATAAATGAAGAAGTTTACGTCGAACAACCCCCTGAATTTTTAAATGAAGAATTTTCAAACCATGTTTTGAAATTAAATAAGGCTCTATATGGTTTAAAACAAGCACCTAGGGCATGGTACGAGAGACTTAGTAAATTTTTGATAGATATGGGATTTACTACTGGAACTATTGATAACACCCTATTTATCAAGCATGATGGTGATCACATGTTACTGGTACAAATTTATGTTGATGATATCATTTCTGGAAGTACCAATAACCTGCTCTGCGAAGAGTTTTCTAAGTCTATGCAGCTAGAATTTGAAATGAGTCTCATGGACGAGCTAAGTTACTTCTTGGGTCTCCAAATCAAGCAACAGTGCAATGGAACCTTCATTTCCCAGACCAAATGCACCAAGGAGTTATTTCAAAAGTTCGAAATGGCTGATTCCAATGTACTGCCCACTCCTATGCACCAAATAGCTAAGATTGACAGTGACGAATAAGGTACACAAGTAGATCAAACTAAGTATCGTGCCATTATAGGTAGTCTACTTTATCTCACTGCAAGTAGGCCAGATATCATGTTTGCTGTTGGTATGTGCTCTAGATATCAATCGAACCCTAATCCGCGGGGAAAAATATTCCCCCGTCCCCGCCCCGCAGTCAAGTGAGATTCCTTAGGGTGCGATTGATATCTAGAGCACATACCAACAGCAAACATGATATCTGGCCTACTTGCAGTGAGATAAAGTAGACTACCTATAATGGCACGATACTTAGTTTGATCTACTTGTATACCTTATTCGTCACTGTCAATCTTAGCTATTTGGTGCATGGGAGTGGGCAGTACATTGGAATCAGCCATTTCGAACTTTTGAAATAACTCCTTGGTGCATTTGGTCTGGGAAATGAAGGTTCCATTGCACTGTTGCTTGATTTGGAGAACCAAGAAGTAACTTAGCTCGTCCATGAGACTCATTTCAAATTCTAGCTGCATAGACTTAGAAAACTCTTCGCAGAGCAGGTTATTGGTACTTCCAGAAATGATATCATCAACATAAATTTGTACCAGTAACATGTGATCACCATCATGCTTGATAAATAGGGTGTTATCAATAGTTCCAGTAGTAAATCCCATATCTATCAGAAATTTACTAAGTCTCTCGTACCATGCCCTAGGTGCTTGTTTTAAACCATATAGAGCCTTATTTAATTTCAAAACATGGTTTGAAAATTCTTCATTTAAAAATTCAGGGGGTTGTTCGACGTAAACTTCTTCATTTATAAAGCCATTTAAGAAAGCACTTTTTACGTCCATTTGAAATAACTTGGATCTTTTAAAGCATGCATAGGCAAGTAGTATACGAATGGATTCAAGCCTAGCTTCGGGGGCAAAAGTTTCCTCATAATCTATACCTTCTTCTTGGGAATAACCTTTAGCGACTAACCTTGCTTTGTTGCAGATAACCTTACCATTTTCATCTAGCTTGTTGTGGAAGACACACTTGGTACTAGTGACAGATTTGTCATGAGGTCGTTCCACAAGTGTCCACACATGGCTCTTATCAAACTGAGCTAGTTCTTCCTGCATAGCAGATACCCATGAATTTTCAGTGAGTGCTTCATTTACTGACCTGGGTCCCACCAAGGATAGTAGAGCATTTGGGGAATCCTCTGAAAATTGGTTTCGTGCAGTGGTTCTCGCTTTGATCCCGTAGGTGATGTTCCCAATGACTTGATCAGTGGGATGGCTGGATGCATGCTTGAACTTACTTTGAGGTGGAACTTCAATAAGTTCTGGTTCAGCAGTGGGATCACCATCTTTATCCTGAGGAGACTCATCAGTTGGCACTTGTGGTATCTGTGAATCTGCAAGGGACATATCTAAACCTTTCTCATTAGTAGCACCTGATGTTAGAAACTCATCAAAGGTTACATGCATTGATTCCTGTACAGTCTCTTTTCTTTTGTTGAATACACGATATGCTTTAGAATGGAGACTATAACCTAAGAATATGCCTTCATCCACCTTTGAGTCGAATTTCCCTCTCCCGTCCCTATCATACAAGATAAAAATTTGCAACCAAAAACACGAAAGTATCCTATGTTGGGTGTTCTACCATTCCACAGTTCATAGGGAGTCTTTTTCAGAATAGGTCTAAGAAAAACACGGTTTGAAACATAGCTAGTTGTGCTAATCTGCCCAAAATTTCTTAGGGAGATCATACTCATGTAACATTGTTCTTGCCATTTCTTGTAGCACTCGGTTCTTTCTCTCAACTACATCGTTTTGCTGAGGAGTAATAGGAGCTGAAAAATTATGTGTATAACCATGCTGATCACAGAAGGATGCGAATGAACCACTATCAAATTCCAATCCATTGTCACTACAATTTTGCATAGAGTGGTATCCTGCTCATTTTCTAGTTTCTTTACTAGTGATATGAAATTTTCTAGAGCCTCACTCTTATGTGCAAGAAATATCACCCATGAGTACCTAGAGTAGTCATCTACAATCAAAAATGCATATTTCTTACCTCGTAAAGACATGGTTTGAACGGGACCAAAAAGGTCAAGATGAAGTAGCTCTAGAGGTCTAGATGTAGAGATAGTGTTCTTACTCTTAGAAGATGATTTGGTCTGCTTACCCATTTGACATGCCTGATATGTTCTGTCCTTTGAGAACTTACCAATCGGAACTCCACGTACCAAGTCTTTGTTAGTGATATGGGATATCAGTTCCATGTTGGCATGACCAAGACGCCGGTGCCATAACCATGAGGTATCCTGAGTGGCAGCTAAGCACTTAACATTTTGGTTAGTGATATCATCGAGTGTGATATATATTTCCCTGTCTAGATTCACTAAAGATTACTTGATCATCTTTCCTAACTATGCACTTATTGTTTTCAAAAATCACGGAGTGACCCTTATCACATAGTTGACTTATACTAATTAAGTTGTGCTCAAGATTCTTCAGTAGCCAAACATCATCTATAGTGGTATTAAGAGTGTTACTATTGTTCCAATACCATTTATCTTAGCTTTTGTATTATCAGCATATGATCAAACACACCGTCGCAAGCTTTCAGGGAGACAAAATTAGTGATATCACCTGTCATATGTCGAGAGCATCCACTGTCAAGATACCACCTCTTTTTCTTGCTAGTGCTCTTTCTCTGTACCTGCAATGTCAGGAACCGAAACCTCATATCATAATTTCATGCATTTATATAAATTCATGCATTCATTTAAGTAATTTTAACAAAGAGGTATAGATAGAATAAGGTATATAAAGTATTATAGTCTTAGGTTCTTAAAGAAATACAAGTGGTGAGGAAATGAATGTTACGAGTTAGAATTTTCTAAGTATGAAATTTCTAGGGTTTTCTCAGGTTTTGAGGAAATTTATATATTAATTAAAGTAATTATATAAATTAAAAAGTGTGATGATATTCTTGAAATTCTTTAAAGTGGAAGAAATATTGAAATGATATTTAAGTATGGCTAAAGAAGAATTTCGAAACCCTTTAAGTATAGTATCGAAACTCGTTGGACAAAGATCTTGAAATTTATTCTATGAAGATATCGAAATTCTTCAACTAAGATCTCGAGATTCTTAATATAGAGATTTCGAAAATTCGAAGCTTTTGAATAAGATCACGAGATTCCTTGGGTTCTCGATATGGACCTTGCGCCAACTTAAATAATTCATAGAACTAGATATTGGTCTTGAGATTGGAATTAATCATTTAAGGAAGTTTCGAGACTCATTCAATAAGAATTCGAAATAAGGATTGTCATTACTTAAAGGTTCTTGAAGCCTAACCTAGTATTGGAGTCATAAAAGAAAAACGATCTAATAATATAATAATATGTATAGATAAAATAATGATTGATAAGGTTAGGATAAGTGTCGATGTCATTTCACTATTATTACACTCAATCATTAGATAAGAACGAAAGGGAATAAAGAAAATAGCTCATTATATCAATGAACAGAAATTTTAACGTAGAGAAGGGAGATCATAATTCATTTGTTTAACTATCAAACCCACCCTGGAAAGCAAACGAGGAACTCAATCCGTTTAAATCAACTTTAAAAAGGTATGATTTTCTTACTTGAATTTAGGTTTTTAATCACGAGTTATCATGTTTTGGAAGTACTAATAAGCAGAAAAAGATTGCTTAAACCATGTTTTATATCAATTTTAGATTTTAGAGATTTAGGCAGGTTTGAAGTCCTATTGGTAAATATAGTATTTTGGTTCTTAGGGTTTTCAGATTTTGAACGAGTTATTTATCAAAATAAGTTTGATGTTGAAGTATGTTAAAGATTTAACAAAGGTTTGAGTCTAGTTGAATGATTTTGGTATAAAAACATGTGTTAGAGTTTAAAATGAGTTTAAAACTTTTAGAGTAACTCTTCATGTTCTTGAGGATATTACAGCTTGTTAGGAATATTTTAGAAGTGTCCAAAATATTAATTCTAAGTCTTGTAATTTCTTTTCTATGTATTTTATAGATGTTCTATTTATGTATTTGGGTTGTAGTTGTAATGGGCTTGTTAGGGGCCCAATGGGCTTAAATACCTCACAAGGTATTTAAGCTTAAACCCTAACTTCATTAATGCAAGTTTCCATTTTGCTAAAATCTCACGTACTCAACACTAAACCTCAAAAGCAAACTATTCACATATTACGAAGGTTTAATCTGTTGAAGTGTTCTTGGATAATCTGGATTTACAAGTGGTATCAGAGCCAAGCGTGTAGGTGAGGAAACTTCATTTCAAGCTTTTAGGGATTAAGCAGTTTGAACTCTTGCGTGGTTGCTATTCTCTGTTTCAAAGCTTAAACTCTCGTTTATTAGCCACTCTCGGAGATACTCTGTTTGTTAAGGCAAGCTTGTATTGCTATCAATTCTGAGTCATCAAAGTGGTCTTCGTGGAGGTTATTTCAGTTTTTGTTGGATTTCTGTCTAAAATATTTGAAGAACAGTCCTGCTCTTCAGTGTGTTCTTGAGATTACGAACGGAACTATTTTTGGGAACTTGGTTTGCTGTTTTTTCAAGTTTGCGCATCGGCACTTCGCAAAGCTCTACTTTGCGAGTTCAAGGTCACCAAGCCGTCAGATTCTCGAAGATCAACGTCTCAGGATTATTCTTCACTTTGCGATCTCCGGTCCACTTTGCGAATTGGAAACACTTTGCGACCTCTTTGACTCTTTGCGAACTCACAACGGCTTTGCGAACCCAGGACAGTTTGCGGTTTCATTTAATCACTGTGCGAACTTTGCTCACTTTGCGAATTCCAGTTTATTTTGCGAATTCGAAGCACTTTGCGAACTCAAGTTTACTTCGCGAATTCAACACACTTTGCGATATCTTGACTCTTTGCGAACTCCCAACTGCTTTGCGAACCCAGGACAGTTTGCGATCTCATTTATCATTGTGCGAACTTTGCTCACTTTGCGAACTCCAGCTTATTTTGCGAATTCATAGCACTTTGCGAACTCAAGATTACTTCGCGAATTCAGGACAGGTTGCGAACTCAAATAGCACTTTGCAAACTCTGCACACTTTGCGAATTAAGCTAGTTTGCGACTCCTCTCATTAACCCGTGAAGTGATAACTTTGCGAATTCACTCTCTCAATTCGCAAACGAGCAAAATACCTTAATTCGCAAACACTTTGTCCTATCCACTTTTGCGATACATACCCATATATTTCAAAATCAATTCCAAATTTGATTTTGACCAAAATTCTTAATTCAATTTCAATTTTTTCCTCACATTACACGTTAACGATCATATCCAAAACACTAGCAATGGACTCTTTCAGCATGGGAAATGATGTTAGACCTCCCATCATCCGACATGGAGAATACGCAGTTTGGAAGAGAAGATTCATCAACTTCATAGAAAGTAAGGACAATTCCGAGAACCTGTTGGAATCTATTTACAATGGACCTACACAGTACTGGACTATAATCCCCGCCACTACTGACACCGCTCCTGCAAGAGAGGAACAGAGAATCTTGAAAACTGCTGACCAATGCAGTGATGAAGAAAAACTGCGACTAAAGGCAGACAAAGTGGCAAAATCATACATGATGCAGGCCATTCCCAACGACATTTTGATGCAACTCGAATGTGGTGATAGTGCAAAAGAAATGTGGGATGCTCTTCGAATCATGATGCAGGGGACAGAAGTCAATACAATGGCAAGAATGGCGAACACACTCATCTCTTATGACCGCTTTCATGCTAACAAAGGGGAAACTCTTCAAGAAACCTTCCATCGATTTCTTGTCCTTCTAAACGAGCTAAAGATGAATGGAGTCACAAAAAGCGTAATGGAGATCAATATCAAATTCTTAGGATCACTTCATTCAGAATGGGAGGCTACTGCAATTATGATAAGACAAATGAACGACTTAACCAAAGTTAGCATTCATACACTATTCGACTACCTCAATCAACATTCCAATCATGTGGAGAAACGAAGGGAGGAAATCAAATCATTAGGAAGCGACTCACTTGCTCTTATGACTGAACGATCATCAAGAAAACCAACCAAGGACAAAGAAATTTTGCAGTCATCACAAGTTAAGGAAGGAGGAGACTCTGATTCTGATGACGAATCCAAGGAGCTTTCAAAAATTGGAGACCAGGAGATTACTCTCAAGGATCTTGCTAAGCAACTCGCTCTGGTCTCAAATTTTGTGCAGAAGAAATTTTATAAGAAGACTGGATCCTCCTCAAATCCTCAAAGGACTTCCTCCAACTCTAGAGGAAAGACTCAGGATGAGGAAAACAACTCTGAAATTCCTCATCAAGGCGGAAAATGCTTCAACTGCGGAAAGATTGGACACTTTGCTCGAGAGTGCAGAATGCCCAAGAAAAAGGATGTTAACTATTACCGTCGAAAGGTTCAATTGGCCGAACAAAAGGAGAAGGGACTGGTCTTAATGGCAGAAGAGGACCATTGGCTTGAAGATACCTCAGACAGCGAGAATGAGAACACGGCACTGATGGCCAAGCTGGATGACGAAGAAGACGGGGCTGGAGATGGAGAAGGCGAACCAGACAGGGAAACCTCTAACAACTCTGAAATGGTGGAGGTAAGTGAAACAGATTATGATTCTTTACTTAAGATGAAAAATGAATTTTTATCCCTATATAAATCTAACAAATTAGGTAAAAGAAAAATCAAGGAACTAGAAGCTAACTTAGAAAAAAATTTAGCAGTATTAGATAAGTTTAGATATGATTATGCCTGTGAGAAGAATCGCGTAATTGTTGCAAATGAAAAAATTGCTAAGCTAGAAATACAAGTGCAAAAAACCGAAGCTAAAGCCAAGAATTTAGAAAAAGAAATGAAATCTCACAGAGATCAGGCAATGGACGCAACAATTAAATATGACTTACTAAGTAAAGAACGGGAAAAACTGTACTCCAAAATAAAAAAATTGGAGGATCTTTTAACCCGACGAGATCAATCGGAACAAACAATCTTCTTAAACAAACCAGCTAACGTTGATTTTTACAATCCTTATAAGGGACTAGGTTTTGAAAACCCAGGTAAGTTAAAAGAAGCCATATCAAATTCACCCTACCTATATGATTTCAAATTTATGCAGACAGGTTGTCTTGCGAATCTAATGTCTTTTGTTAGTGAGAATGAGACAGCGACACACAGTGAAACTCAAAAAACTTTTAACTACACAGAATTAAATGATAGTTATAAAGAAAGAAATTGTCCAGCAATAACTGAATTTGAAACAGATATTTTTCACCCAAGTGAAGGAGAAACCTCAGGTACTTCGGAAAATAAGACACCGATGACTACTTATGCAACTGGATATATGCCTGAGTGCATAAAGAAAATCAGTGATCTTCACTCCACTCTCGAAAGCGAGAGAAAGTCATTTGATGAAGAAAGGCAAAAACTTCTTCATGAAATATCTTCACTTAAAGAAAAAATAAGAATACACACTATTTCATACACCTTAATTTCAAATGACAAAATTTCCTGCACTAATTCATTAAAATTTTCAGGACCCACAAAAGAG
The DNA here is from genome assembly GCA_027422505.1 of Craterostigma plantagineum. Lineage (NCBI taxonomy): Eukaryota > Viridiplantae > Streptophyta > Magnoliopsida > Lamiales > Linderniaceae > Craterostigma > Craterostigma plantagineum. The sequence continues at coordinate 1,357,530 of JAPQWV010000109.1, forward strand.
CCATTGAAGAGTCAAGTTTGGGTTAAAAAGGAAGATATCTTGAAGGAGAATCGTGATCTTAATGTACCTTTTGTCATTGAGTATTTTCCTTCCAAAACTTTTGTACCTTCTTTATTTGGTCATGTATCAAAAAAATTATCTTCTTCAACAAAAACAAAGTTTTCCATGCATGATCATGTCACCAAACAAACTCACAAAACAATTCCTAAAAACAAAACTACAACGTCAAAACAAGAATCAAAATCAAAAGCTATCAAAGAACCTGTCAAACTTACAAAAATCAAAAAACTCGAGTCTAAACCGAAGACAAAAAGACTCTCACTAGAGCACAAATGGATTCCAAAACTTCAAACTGCAGGAACACAAATCCCTATCCTAGAAATAGGTAGTAACTCTGTGTCATTCCTTAACAAAGGAAAGTCTAGGAAGTCTAAACGGACTAACAAAATTGACAGAGGTGGACCCATATTTCAATGGGTACCTAAAATCCTCTAGTTTTATATTTGCAGGCCCTTCATGTGTGGTACTTAGATTCTGGTTGCTCCACACACATGACTGGGACAAAGGAACTGTTGAGCAACTACATTGATAGACCTGGAGGACTGGTACGCTTTGGAAATAGCAATGGAGCCAGAATCCTTGGTCATGACGATCTCATATGCAATCGACTCACAATTAAACAAGTCTCGTATGTTGAAGGACTGACACACAACCTCTTGTCAATAGGACAGTTCAGTGATTTTGGACTCCAAGTTGTGTTTCTAAAGAAAACTTGCAAAATTCTCAATGCCAATGGTGAAGAACTCCTTACTGGAACTCGCAAGACAAATCTTTACACCATTGATATTAGAACTGTCAAACCAAAGACTGATATCTGCCTAATCTCCAAAGCAACTTCAACTCAGAATGACTTATGGCACCAACGGTTATCTCATCTTAACTTCAAGACCATCAACAAGCTGTCAACCAACAAATTGGCGATTGGACTACCACCACTGAAGTATCAAAAAGAGCATATATGCTCTGCTTGTGAGAAAGGAAAAATGAAGAAAGCCTCACATCCTACAAAACACACCGCTTCCACTCAACATCCTCTAGAGCTTTTACACATGGATCTGTGTGGCCCAATGCGAACTGAAAGCATAAGTGGAAAGCGATATATGCTGGTTATCGTTGATGACTATTCCCGATATACTTGGGTACGCTTTTTACGGACTAAATCAGAGACAGTCGATCATATTCCAAACCTAATCAGAACAACGCAGAACCTACTCCAGAGGAGTGTTAAAATAGTTAGATCAGACAATGGAACAGAATTCAAGAATCAACAGCTCAGCGACTTCTACGAATCCATAGGGATTACCCAACAGTTGTCTGCTGCCTACACACCTCAACAAAATGGGGTTGTTGAAAGGCGAAATCGAACACTCGTAGAGGCTGCACGAACAATGATCATTCAATCATCACTACCTCATTTTCTTTGGGCTGAAGCAATGAATACTGCTTGCTATACGCAGAATCGCACAAGCATTCATCTAAGATTTGGAAAGACGCCATATGAACTTATAAATGGCAGACTGCCCAACATTGCTCATTTTCGAATTTTTGGATGCAAGTGCTTCGTCGCCAACGACCGGGAAGACAAGTCCAAACTTGATCCAAAAGCAACTGAAGGAATCTTCGTAGGCTACTCTGCTCAATCTAAGGCGTACAGGATATTTCTCAGAGACAGAAGGATAATCATTGAAAGTATAAATGTCACCTTTGACGAGGGACTCGAACTTTTGACTGGACGTAGCAGTTTGGGACAAGTCTCTAGAACACCACACCTTATTCATTCTCATAATGAAGAAGGACAATGTTCGAGAGATGCCTCTGAATGGAACTCTTCAGATCAACAAGCAACTGATTCCTCTAGACAAAGCAACCCCACATGCTTTACTCAACGAGCTCAAGAAGAACGGGATTTGGATCTACTTTTTGAGCATATTTATATTTCTCAAAATCAGACAAGACCATCTACTGATTCATTTCCAAATACTGAATCCAGTCCTAGTTTGTCAACTCATGATTCAGAACCTATTCCTAACCAGACCCTTCCTCCCTCAGATGCAGAAGCCTCGACCCCAACAACAACTTTGACCACAACGCAGACAGAGGCCTCCTCCTCAACTTCAGCTGGCAACATTATCGTGTCTGCAATCGACTATCCACTCAGTGATGAGTCGCAAATAGACGAAACGACACTACCCCACGAAAAGAAATGGGTTCGACATCATCCTACTGATCAAATAATAGGGGATCCAAATACAGGAGTAACGACTAGAAGATCACTTTCAAATGAATGTCTGTTCACCTGTTTCTTGAGTCAAACAGAACCTAAAAGAGTAGTTGACGCACTACGAGATCCTAACTGGATAGTGGCTATGCAAGAGGAGATTAATCAATTCGAGCGCCTCAAAGTCTGGAACTTAGTTCCTCGCCCAAAAGGAAAAACGGTGATTGGAACAAAGTGGGTATTTAAAAACAAAAAGGATGAAGATGGTGTTGTTATTCGGAACAAGGCTAGGCTTGTCGCTAAGGGATATAATCAACAGGAAGGAATTGATTACGATGAAACATTTGCCCCTGTAGCTAGAATCGAAGCTATTAGGTTATTCCTTGCATACGCAGCACACAAAGATTTCACTGTCTATCAAATGGATGTAAAAACAGCCTTCTTGAACGGAATTCTGAAAGAAGAAGTGTATGTGTCACAGCCAGACGGATTTCTCAATGCTGATCATCCCGACTTTGTTTACAAACTTGACAAATCACTGTACGGCCTTAAACAAGCTCCAAGAGCCTGGTATGAGGTGCTTTCCGACTTTCTTATCTCCTCAGGCTTCACTAAAGGGAAAATTGACACTACCTTGTTCGTAAAGAAAGATGGTTCTGATATCATGCTTGTGCAAATCTATGTGGATGATATCATTTTTGGCTCTACAAACCCTAAACTTTGTGAAGAATTTAGCATTCTGATGCAATCACAGTTTGAAATGAGTATGATGGGAGAAATGTCATTCTTCCTCGGATTACAAATCAAACAACTTCAGGATGGGATCTTTATTAATCAATCAAAGTATATTCACGATATTCTAAAAAAATATGGGATTGACAAGAGCAAATCATCGAGTACACCCATGTCAACATCATGCTCACTCGATGCAGATCATTTAGGTGAACCTGTTGATGTTACTCATTACCGAGGGATCATTGGATCATTACTCTACCTCACAGCCAGTCGGCCAGACATCTTATTCTCTACATGTCTTTGTGCTCGATTTCAAGCTAACCCCAAGGAGTCGCATCTTCATGCTGTCAAAAGAATCTTGAAATATCTGAAAGGAACACCAGACCTTGGACTGTGGTATCCTAAGAATTCAAATATGAAACTAATAGGGTATTCTGACGCAGACTTTGCAGGTTGCAGATTAGATAGAAAAAGCACTTCTGGACACATCCAATTCCTAGGCGACAAGCTTGTATGTTGGGCCTCGAAGAAACAAAATTGTGTGTCAACTTCCACGGCGGAAGCAGAATACGTGGCTGCAGCCAGTTGTTGCTCACAAATTTTGTGGATCAGAACTCAACTACGGGACTACGGGTTCGATCTAAATAGAATTCCTATTTACTGTGATTCCAAGAGTGCTATTGCAATTACATGCAATCCTGTTCATCACTCACGCACTAAGCACATAGATCTTCGCTATCACTTCATAAAGGATCACGTAGAGCGAGGCATAATAGAAATGTACTTTGTCAATACAGAGCTTCAACTAGCCGATTTGCTTACAAAAGCATTGGATGAAAAACGCTTCCAATGCTTAGTAGCAAAGTTGGGAATGTTGAACCTCAACTTTTAATTTTGCCTATGCCCTCCTACAGTTCACCATTTATCTATCTGCTATGTTACTAATCTCTTATTCTGTGTGTGTTTATTATGTTAACCATCTATTTAGGATTTTTTTAAGTTTTTTTTTATTTTCAATAAATTGTTTCTTGTGTCCAATAAGTCGATGTTGCGCCAATGCTGATGGCGTTACATCGAGGGGGAGAAAAGCTATATCCATGCATCGAGGGGGAGTGAGTTCAATCATTTTTCAGATACTCGATAGGCATTATATTTAGGGGAGTGAGTTCAATCATTTTTCAGATACTAGGGGGAGTTTTTCAATGAATATTTATTCAAGAAACTCAAACATTTAGGGGGAGTTTTCGTACAACAACTCAAATACTTATTCAAAGAAATCCAAACATATAGGGGGAGCTCTCAAAAACTCGTATTCCCTATAAAAATCCAAAGCAAAATAGCAAGTAAAACAACAAATAAGCTCAAAAGAAGGTAAATCTCAAAAACAAGCATATTCAAATTATGCTCAAAGTTGCGTCTTAACTCTGCCTGTTCCTTGAGCTTCTTTTCTTCTTCTTGCTTCTGCCAATCCATCTGTAAACGAGAAAATAAGAAATTTGTTAGTTCTTAGATGTAAGGTACTTCAATGAGATTTGAGACCTATCTATTTATAAACACGAAGGAAACTTACGTCATTTATTGTCCCGACATTAAGACGAATTTTTGACTAAGGCGAAGATTTTCTTTTTCAATAAGGATATCGTATCATGAAAATCGATCTTGAAAAACCCATTGATTTGATGTTATCCTTGTAATTGATCGCGCTAAATTGGTAGTACTTGGGTCTTTTCTAGATTTTTGGTATCTTTCCCTAGTCAATTTCAAAAATTCCATTACAAATTAATTATTAGAATTTGGATTCGCAAAACTAAACTTAATTTGAACAATTGTTATTCGCAAACCATTTTCAATTTTGACCAAGTCAATGAATCAAGTTGCGAACTCACGGCTCTCAATTCGCAAACTGATCGATTCGCAAACTACAACTTCGCGAATCTAAAGTGGGCCCTTATCTCAAAAGTTTACAGCCCAACTCAAAACTAGGGTTTACACTTTAGGCCCGCAAAGTTGCTTCTAAATACCAATTCGCAAACCTCTCTCAAATACACAACACTCTCAATTCGCAAACCTCTCTCAAACACGCAACACTCTCAAATCGCAAACCTCTGTCAGTTTAGATAAAATTTTGCGAACCTCAAATCGCAGTCTCAATAGCATATCCCAGTCCTCGTTCTCAGAAACTCTTCGGTGGTAAGGAATCACTCGATATAGTTCCTACAATGAAATGTCTTTCTTTTTCAGCTTTGCAGGTTTAAATCGTGAAGAACAGGGCCATACTCGGATTTTTTTATTATTATCGATGAATTTCTGTTTATGTTGTTAGTTTCTGATTGGGATATTTCTGGGTAAATGTCGATTTTTGAGCTTCTGGGTTTGCTTGTTAATTAGAACTTTTAATTTCATTTTAAATGTCTTCGTTTAATCGGTCGAAGTACAGCTTTGCGAACTCAAAAACTGTTTTGCACAAATTGCAAACCTTGTGCTTTGCAAATCCTGTCAAAGTCGCAAACTTCGCTTTGCTTTGCGAATTCTACTCTGCGAATTCTAAGATTGCGCTCTACTTTGCGAATTCTAAGCTTATTCTGCGAATTCTAAGTTTACTTTGCGTATTCTAAGTTTACTTTGCGAATTCCAAGTTTGTTCTGCGAATTCTACTTTGCGAATTATAAGACTGCTTTACTTTGTGAATTCTAAACTTACTTTGCGAACTCTAAGCTTACTGTGCGAACTCTAAGTTTACTTTGCGAATTCTACTCTGCGAATTCCAAGATTGATTTACTTTGCGAATTCTAAGCTTATTTTGCGAACTCTAAGTTTACTTTGCGAACTTTGCGAATTCTACTTTGCGAATTCTAAGATTGCTTTACTTGGCGAATTCTAAATTTGCTTTGCGAGTTCTACTTTGCGAATTATAAGATTGCGAATTCTAAGGCTGCGTTACTTTGCGAATTCTAAGCTCATTCTGCGAACTCTAAGTTTGCACATTTAGATATGCGCACGATTCACTTCGCGAATTGTTACTTTGCGACTCATAGTTTACCCGATATTTCAAATGCTCAATTCGCAAAGTTCTTTTTCAACTCAACCCGCAATCCATACTTAGTAAATTTTTCGGCCAAAATATTTCGTCACATAAATGGGCCCAACAGGAATGGGCCAAATCTTTTCTAAACGTTTTTTTTTTGTTTTAAAGCCCATACTTTAACAATATTCTCTTGATATTCAATTGTTATAATATCATGACACTGATTCCATTATTCTTTCTTCTTGCAGTCTCAGCAGCACTTCCCGGTGTCAAAAATATATTAAAAAAAAAAAAAAAAACAAACAAAAAAAAAAAAAAAAAAAGAAACATGACGACACCTACGGACATCGTTTACCCAACCTCACAATGGATAACGATCAAGGACAATAATTTCCAACTTGACCTTCATACATTCAAGTGCAAGGACGAAGTTATATTATCCATTCTGAGGAATCATCATCTTGGGTATGCCTTTTCGGCCTCGGTCCAAGTCCCTACAGTCTACCTTCAGCAATTCTGGGGGACGATGAAGACAAAAATCGCTCAGGATAACAGTATATACTACGAGGCCCAAATAGCAAATGAGACTGTCAGCATCACAAGCGATCTCATTCGGAGTATTCTCAGATTGCCAAGTCAACCTCACTACGAACCCGAGGCTTCTGAGAATGAGCTTGTGGATGATATGATGAAGATGGGATATTACACGCCTATCAAGTTTGTCTCCCATTTTCAGAACTCCATGATCCCACATCCTTGGCGAACACTCTTTACATTTGTCAATAAGTGCTTCTCACCCAAGCACTCAGGATGGGATAGATGCAATATCACAATCCTTCGCATCTTCCATGGGATTGTGTTTCGAAGAAATTACGATTTTGTCAAGCTTATCATCACGGACCTCGACGACCAACTACACCAACGTTCAAAGTCCAAAAGGCCACAGAATTTGCCATATCCCCGGTGGTTCTCACTTATCATCAATCATTTCCTGACCACAACACAGGGAATACCATCACGACCAGCAGAAGAAAATTTCACCCCACCCAAACTGCGCTACCTTCAGAAGGGAAAGCCTGATGACAAATATTCGCGCAAGGCAATGCCAATCCCTCGCGAATTACTCGTTCTAGCAAACCCCGACCATATTGATGCCTATTGCAGCGTTTACAAAGTTCCTCACCCCATGACACAGGATAACCCACCTGAGTCTAACCCAGGGGTTAGTGAGACTGAGAGAGCAGAAAGGAGCGAGAGAGAAAGAGAGAGTGAGACCTTGACAGAAACCACAGAAACCAACCCTATCCCACACGCACCACAGTCTTCATCTCAAGAAACAATCCTCGACCAACCACCACCATCCTCTGAACACACAATACCCGAACCATCGCTCGACGAACAACCACACATAGTTGTTCCCGAGACGATCACAACAGCAATAACTCAGTCAGAAAGAGCCGGGTCACTCCCTAGGATAGAAGACGTCGTAGTCGACCCAACGACGCATGAGCGAACCCCACCAGACCATTCACTTGTCTCCCAACAGACAAGTGTCTCAACACAACGTGAACCACCCCAAACCTCCAGCAGCTCGGTCCCTGTGTCTGAATCAACTCAAGAAATACCCATTCCCGTGACACAGACCGAGCCTCAGCCTGATCCTCAGGCAACAACGTTCATAGAAGAGCCCCAAATAGAGGCTCTTCAAGGATTGGACGGAAGTCTCTCGGATGTTGATGATTTCAGCAGCTCACCATCCGCGAGCCACCGTACAGAACCTAGTTCTGGACGCGTGCTAACGGGACGCCTTGACGATCCCCAGAGATACTTTCACCCAAGCCCGTCCCACTGACGTGGCAACAACGACCCGAGCACCATCTCCAATTGATGCGTCGCAAGGAGTGGTCGGAAGACCCAAGGATCCTGAAGTTCCACGAACTTCGGGTGACGAGGGCCACCGTCCAGAACCTAGTTCTGAACGTGTGCCAACGGCTCCCTCTAGTGGCGCCGGATCAATTCCAACACAGGTGACGACTGCCTACTTGGAGAACCGGTTGTTCGAATTCTTCGAGACCGTAACCCTACCAAGGGTCAAAGGTCTTATTAAGGAGGCGGTTCAAGCAACTTCCACCGACAAAGGGAAGGCTCCCATATCTGACCAACCTCCTCCTCAACAGCCGGTACTTCCCCGACTTCTCACCTTGCCACCACGCAACCCGCCGACACCCAACTTGTACACAGTGCCTCTGCTAGAGCTTTTTGATGTTGGCATTGCTCGCATAATTGAACTCGACAGCAACCGGAGCTTTGAAGAAGAAGACCTCTACAGGAAGCTGGTCGCAGGAGGCGTCATCCCATCTCAAGATGCGAGCATACCAACTGACACATGCCGCCAAGAAGGCCCCAGTCAGAAACGTCGTCACGACGATCCAGACGACCAGGATCGTCCTGAGGAGGAGAGCAGCAAGAGACCGAGAACCACGCCTTCTGTCGCTCGGGGCGGAAGAGGCAGAACACGCGGGGTTCAAACGCGTGGAGGCAGTTCGTCACGACCACCCAATCCACCACCAAGGTCCTCCAGGGGCAGACAAGCTACACCAGGGCCGAACCAGACAACTTCCCTTGATGGAGTCGAGTCTGCTCCCTCGAGGATCTCCACCCAACCAGTCCAAGCAACTACAACTCCTCGTCAAAAGGATCCTCAAGACTACATCGGCAGATATATCTTAGACGAGGAATGGATGACGAGAACAGAGACAGCAGAAGAGTCCCGCCTAAGGATTGAAAGCGTTCGTAATTTACTAAAGGCGGCAGCAGCAGACTTCTGCTTCATCGAGCAAGAGGAAGAGGAGCAAGGAGAGAATCCTGAGGCAGAACTTCCAGAACTTCCAGAACTCCTTCAGCATCAGGTGCCCGAGGAACCAACGCCAGGCTACGAGTTCATAGAAACTCGTTGGAGAAATGCGAAGATCAAGGCACCCTTTCTTGAGGATCTTTATCCAAAGATCTGGAGGAAGGAAGAAGAAATAAAGGGAGTCAACGAGCTGAATCTTCGAGGCCTTGAGCACCTAAGAGGGACGTATAGGGGACTTAGCCATTAGATTATGCTCTGGGAAGTCACGGCCAAGAAAGGGATGAATAGAGATCAATACAGGAAGTACATGAGAGATCAATCGGCCATCTGCGATATTGTGGACGTCGAATGGGCGGTAGGAAGATATGTAGGCCCTGTCTTTGTTATTGATCGATATGACAGGAAAATTGTAAGATATTCAGAAGCAGATCTTCCCTATCTTCCACTGGGGGAACTCAACAAGCTCTATAATATTTATCGCAATAAGTTTCCCCTGGACACTCACACAAGACGAGATGGTTATAGAGCTATCAAAGAGTGCATGCTGAGGCAGGTCAAGTACTTCGCTGCTCATGACTTCCAAATGGCCTTGGAAAGCAATATGAGCAAGGTCAACCTGACACGTCCAGACAACAGATATAAGGATCTCGAAAAGTTTGATGAGGGATTTATCTTCCTTGAACCACAACCAGGGGTCACCTATCTACAAGCTCAGAAGAAAGTAAAGCAGGTGCTACTTCTGTCAGAGATCTCCAAATTTTCAGATGGAACATTGAAGATTATCCTCAACCAACTTCGAACCAAGAAGAAGACAGTTTCCGAAGAGGACAAACTAGAAGGAACAGAACTGGAAGAGAAAGATGTCCTACGGAAACTCATCGAGAAGATAAGATATCGGATCGTTCTTCGGAACGACATCAGACAGTTCGAGACTGCCCTTGGATTCAGGAAGACCTACTTAGCTCATAGAGAACCTCCACCTCCACCTCGCTCGAAGAAAAAGAAATGAAGACTTAGTTTATTTGCTCGATTGTAATTTGGACACTTAGGGGGAGAATGTTAGGAATATTTTAGAAGTGTCCAAAATATTAATTCTAAGTCTTGTAATTTCTTTTCTATGTATTTTATAGATGTTCTATTTATGTATTTGGGTTGTAGTTGTAATGGGCTTGTTAGGGGCCCAATGGGCTTAAATACCTCACAAGGTATTTAAGCTTAAACCCTAACTTCATTAATGCAAGTTTCCATTTTGCTAAAATCTCACGTACTCAACACTAAACCTCAAAAGCAAACTATTCACATATTACGAAGGTTTAATCTGCTGAAGTGTTCTTGGATAATCTGGATTTACACAGCTTAATCGAATTTTGGAGAACTTTTGGGAGGAAATTATGTTTTTAGGTGTACCGTCTTCCAGATTTGGATTTATTTTGGAATGAGACTTCGAAGATATGAAAAATCTAAGATCTCGATATCATATTAAAGTTAGGTCTCGAAATTGATTAAGATAATGTCGTGATCTTCTATAGTGCGTTTTGACATGTAAATCTCGATATAGATTAAAAAGGACTTCGAGTTATAATGTCTGACTTAGGATAAAATGTCGAGTTATGCCTTTAAGTATGATATCGAGTAACTCACTTGGATAGAATATCGAGTTATAATGTCGAGATTTAGGAATTTCTTTAAATAGGATCTCGAGTTTTGATAACTCAATTTGATGGGATCTCGAGTTATAATTTCAAATTAGGATGTCGAGATTTTGAAACTTAATTAAATGGAATATTGAATAGTGAGTTATGATGTCGAGTGTGTTGTCGAGATATAATTTCGAGATGTATAAAGATGATTTCCTAGATTTCGAGATGTGATTTTGATATCAAATTAAAGATCTCGACATTTCCATTGCTTAATAAAAGGCTTCGACATTTTCCATTTGAGGTCTCGAGATAAATAGATTTCGACATGTGATAACTTAAAAATCTCGATATATATATATACCACCAAGTTTTTTTTATATAATTATTGATTTCGAGATATAACTCGATATTTAGAAATGCAATTAATTAGAATTGAGAAATAAAGAGAAGTGTGATATATATATAAAAGGAATTTTAATATCACATAAAATATTCAATATTTAGGGTTTTGATATAAAATAAGCTAAGGTTTCTGGTAAAGGCTACGGATAAGAAACGATCATGCATAATAATAAAGCATGCATATCACATACGCATATCATTATAGGAATTTCTTATTTACGGATAAAATAATTGTATAGGTCAGGAGTCCGATAAGGGCAAGGACAAGGTCGCTTAAGCGAGCGGAGAAAATAGGCGAAACTTGTGAGTATGATTGCGACATGTACTTTATGTGCCTTATGTGATTACATGCTTTATATGTTATTCATGAATCGACGTGAATTATGTGACCGAAAGGTGCTTTTATATGATTTACGTGCCAGATAAGGTATTTTATATAGCATTGCATACATATAAAATAAGAGAGAAACCGTTATGACTGCTACGACTACAGATGGTATGATACGGATGCTACGGCATATATCCCTACAAATCGGGGAATCTTATAGAGTCCTGTACAGGCAATACGTATCCCTACAAATCGGGGGATTACGACATGGTTATAGAGTCCCATGCATGGGCGCCGACTGGGCGTACAGTACAGTCTAGCTAGTCTATAACGGGAGTATCAAAATAAATGGACATATAGAATGGCATGTGATCTGCGGATCGTATGAATAACCATTACATGAATGATGATTATGTGATTTGAAATGGCATGGTTACGATATTGATGGAAAGAAATGGAATACTGTTTATTTTTATTATTACTTGTATTAATTAACATGTTGCGATCATCTCTGAATCGGTGTCTTCACAGTTGTTGTAGATAATTAGCAGGCTGCGTAGAAAGCATATCATAAAGCATGGATTCAAGGTTGGCCAACTACGCTCTCCTCCTACTCCCCTCTGGTTCATCATTAGCATATAGAATAGAAACGGATTTAGACTGTTGCGTTTTGTGACTCATATGATAGGCACATATATGTACATTATTGTGAAAGGAACTAGACCGGATGTACGCACCCGTTTTGTTAAAGGAAATGGTTATGGAAATCGCGAAAAATTTTATATGAATATTTTATAGCTGCGTAAAATGGTAATAGGAAACGGGGCGCTACATGCAAGCATTTGTTTTTTTATGAGTTACCCAATTTTTGTTGGGTCCTAACACATTAGCAGCAAAATAATTCTTGTTCACATGTGATAAGCTATCGTTTTCAACAGATGATTCCACTACACTAGCATGCTTGGGTGCAGTCACAGTGATATGTTTAGGTTTCCAAACATATTTAGACCTGTCAGCATGTTTCATAAAGCAGTTATAAGAATGATGACCATTTCTACCACAAGTAAAGCACTTAGTTTTTGAGACCTCTGGAACTACTTGTTTTTCTACAGTGGAATATCCTATCCCTGATCTTTCAGTGTACCTAGGAATATTTAGTAGGAGATCTAGATTTTGTTTCCCTTGAAGTAATCTATCAACAGTACGCTCTTTCTCACTTAGGGATACTCTAATGCAGTGATATCACTGGTCAATTCCTTATTCGATTTTTCTGGTACATCACATTTAAATGCTCTCTTATCATCCCTCAAAGTTTCTACTTCACTCTTTAGACTCGTAATCTCTAGATCAGCTTCATGTTTCTCCTGGCTAAGGTTATCTCTTTGCTTCATAATTTCTTTCACTTAAGCATTAAGAGACATTATTTTCCATAGGCATTCTGAATCAGTTCGCATAACTCTTCCTTGCTCTCATCTACATCACACACTGAGGATGCACTTTCATCGGGATCGTTAGCATAGATTTCATTTAAGATATTAATTTTCTCAATACTTGATGAATATGATACCTGATCATCGTCGGCCATGTATGCATGATTCTCGTCCTCTGATTGTTCGTTCTCGGAGTCATCCCAGTTGCTTACCATGGCTTTTCCTTTCTTTTGTTTCTTGTCATCGCTCGCTTGAGGACAGTTCTGAGCAAAGTGACCGGGCTTATTACAGTTGAAGCACCGAGAAGTGTTGCGCTTAGAAGTATTGGGTCCCTCGGTTGAAACTTGTTGAAGTTGCCCTTGAATTTCTTTCGGTGAAATTTTTCGAACCTCTTAGTGAGCATGGCGAGTTGTTGCATCTTGCTTTCCTCACGTTCTTCTCCTTCGTTAGATTCTTCATTGTTCGGCATTAAAGGCGATTGACTTCTGATTCCGAGGCTGTGATATCTAGTTGAGGGACTTCTGAGTCATCTCGTAAGAAGTAAGAGATCTATCAGTTCTGGAATCGTCAGTTTCTCCAAGTCTTTGGTGTCATAGATAGGAGTCACTTTGGTGTTCCAGTCTCTGGGGAGTGATCTCAGTATCTTTCGAACTTTTTCACTTTCTGGTATTTTTTCCCAAGAGAGAACATCTGGTTGATGATACCCATGAATCTGGCGTACATTTGGCTGATCGTCTCAGTGGGTTTCATAGAGAATAGCTCGTACTGGTGGGTGAGAAGAGCGATTCTTTCTTGTACCACTCTGGAAGTGCCCTCGTGTGTTACTTGCAGCATGTCCCACATATCTTTTGCAGTCTCAGAGCTGATGCGATTGTACTCTTCTTTTGTCAGTGCAGATGCGATCAAGTTCTTTGCTTTGGCAGTTTGAGAGAGACTTTGTTTCTCAATAGCAGTGTATTCAGTGAGGATCTTGCTGGTTCCATCAGTTTTTGCCGGAGGAATGTAGGGCCCAGTTGTGACGATCTCCCAGAGGTCGTAGTCAACAACGATTAAGAACTCTTTTATCCTGTTCTTCCAGATAGCGTAGTTGGTACCATCGAACAGTGAGGGCCTGGTATGTGACTGACCTTCTGCAAACACATCAAAACTCAAAGAAGCCATTAGATCTTTTACCTAGGCTTGTTAGGCCCGTCGTATGAGTAACCTCGCTCTGATACCAATTGAAGTAAAATATGTGCCTGGGGGGGGGGGGGTGAATTAGGCTACTAAAAACCTTTTGTGTCTTTGAACAAATGTATCTTTAAAATGAGAACAGCGGAATTAAAATGTTACGATGGTTATTCCCTTAACTGTTGGTCGAGTGAATCTGCGTGAGTGCAAGTGAATAGGAAAGTAAATAACACCTGGATTTATAGAGGTTATATCCCCAAGTGGAGTTTACTCCTCTCCTTGAGGTTTGCTCCTCAAGAGTTTGATCAATCCACTATGTTACCATTGTTGGTTACAGAAGTGACCGATCGCCCTAACACAACCAAGACCAAGATGAACACTAGACCGCAGCTAGGGTGCCTAACGCCGAGTTTCGTTCCACGCCGTTCTCTAAGAATCCCTATTCTCCGATTGGAATCAGCTCGCTCCCGAAAGCCAGCTGGATCTCAAATCCTCCCTTCACGAAAGGCGCGCTTTTCTCTTGTGTTCTTGTGAGGCTCACTTACGCTCAGATTGGGATGGTAGTCTTTCTAGCTTAGGGTGCACTCAACAATCGCAAATGAAAGCACAAAAGCACAAAACAGAGAGTAATAGTTCGCAAATCAAATGCTCTAATTCGGATCTCTTTTCTTGCTATCTCGTGTGTATGTTCGTTCGTTGTCTGCACCCGATGTTGCAGTGTTGACTTATATAATTCTGTTAGTATCACACACTTCATATGGAATTTCAACCGCAATCACCAGTTCAGCACATCATTCCATTATCATGCCAAATTAAGCTCTAAGCATCACAACGGTCATATTCATTAATTTGCATGAAATCTTACTCTAAATACCTTTTCCTCACCATATAGGCAGATCTTATCCATATTAGCACTGTGGTACTTAAAAAGATACCATAAATGGTTCCACTCAGCATCTTATCAATTTTGCACCACGTAAATCACGAATTTCCATTCAAATAAATACCATATACGCAAAAGGAAAGAATTCTTTTGACTCTAACATTTTATATGCAAATGCTAATGATATCTGCATGATTTCTTCCTAATGATTGACAAGTTCCAGTGGATGACGTGTTTTCCATGTATAGCATATATTTCCATGTATAGCACAAGTGCAATAACTTAAACAGATAAGCACGAATTAAATGCATCCGTATCATATAATTCCTATTTCAGCATATCTTAAAAACGGATAACATTCATGCAATTATATCCTTAGTATATAATATCCATATTTAGCACATTCAAGGATATAAAAGATCACATTCCATATGGACAGATTCCAGCAGTAATATCATTACCATGTATATCATATTTATCCTTTATCAAATTAACGCATAATCCTTACTCTAATTAGCATAGTGCAGCACATCAAGCATTAATCACGTCATTCTACACAAAGATCAAAGTCACGTATCATTCGAATTATTCATACTTTCCAAAATTACGTAACAAGGATATCATGACGGTGGAATCAATGATCACAGTGGTATCACATAAGTCATGATGCAATGGGATCACAGTGTAAAGATGCAATTCACTCAAACTATAAGTACATGATACATACACAATTCGAATTGCTAAATTTGTAGTGCCTATCACATCTTAAGTACATGGAATCATTAAAACTCAAATACAGTGCACGACCAAAAAGGTCATCAATAGATTGTTTCCTTAGTTGATTTGGAATCAAAAGGAAAGAGATATTTACGGCAAAAAGATCTCAGTTAATCATGGCTTGAAATTCGAAAAGGCTTGCTAATGGGCCAAAACTTTCGTGCCCTACCCTAATATAAAAAGGGTGAAACCCTCGTCCAAATCAGAACAAGTTACGCGCAAGAAAACACACCGAAATGCTTACAGCTTTTTCCCACGCGACGGATCAATTTTCTCTAGCCATCTTTAGAGAATTGAATTTGTAGTGCACCGCGAGGTCGGCGTGACAATCTAGTGCCATCCACTACCATCATCGTAGTTTAAGGGAAGGACGAGGAGCTGCCACTCGATTCAACTGGTAATTCTCTACGGGTTTGACCCGCCCTATTATGTGTCAATGTGTTACAATTCTGATCCGAGCTATGAGAGTAATTGGGGAACCCGGAAAATTTTTGTTCCACAACGTATCCGGGGATGTGGCGTCTCTGGTACACACCGGGTAATCCAATGGATCAAGGTTGTAATTCTAGATTTTCCAAGAACATTCCTCAACAGATTCAAAGCTTCGATAGATAGTGCTTGGAGGCTTTGAACGCTGAGTACGCGAATTTTTTTGAAATGGAAACTTAAATTCAATAGTGTTAGGGTTTATTACCTTGAATATAAGGTATTAAGCCCATTGCGGCCTAACAAGCCCATTAAAACTCACAATCCAACTAAATAAATACAACATATTAATAGAATACAAAGAAATAAAAAGACTTAGAATAAATATTTTGGACACTGCTAAAATATTCCTAACATTCTACCCATAAGTGTCTAAATTACAATAAAGCCTATCGTCTAAGTCTTCACTTATTTTTCTTCTTTTTCGAGCGAGGTGGAGGAGGTTCCCTTTGGGCAAAGTATGACTTCCTGAATCCTAGAACGATCTCGAAAGGTCTGATGTCATTTTTAAGAATGAGTCGCTCTCGGATTGTTCCGATAATTTGATTAAGAAGAGGTCGTTCTTCAAGTTCTGTGCCTTCAAGTATCGCGTCAGCAGTAAGCGTCTCCAGCCTTGACCTGAGTCGGTTTTGAAATAACTTCAGTGTTCCATCAGACAACTTGTCAGCTTCAGACACCATGAGAGATTGCATCATATTCCTCTTTCGTTGAAGATAAGAAACTGCAAGCTCTGGTTTCAGTCCGTACTCTGTTAGGTTTCGGCCGCTATTTCGAGGCTGTGTCAGGTTGACTTTCCTCATATTGCTCTCCAGAGCCATTTGGACGTCATGAGAGGCGTAGAACTGGAGTTGCCTCAATGTGAATTCCTTGATCGCCTTGAATCCTTGTCATCTTTCTGGAGTAATAAGGGTTAACCTGGCGTTTCTTGCTCGCGTGCTCGATATTGAAGTAGATCAGGAAGCTCTGGGAGGTCTGCTTTCGGGTTTTCTCCTTGCTTGCGGGACTCTTCTTCTGTCTCCGTTCTCGTCAGCGATTCCTGTTCAGCCATTCCTATTCTAGAATGTACCTGTCGATGTATACTAGAGGATCGTTAGGACAAGGGGGTGGTTGTTTGGACTGTTTGAGTGGAAGTCCTCACGGTGCTAGACTCGACTTCGCCAAGGGAAGTTGTCTGGCTCAGCCCTAACGAAGCTTGTCTGGCTCCGAAGAACCTTGGCGGTGGTGGTGGATTGGATGATTGGGACCCGGCTTCACGAATTTGCACTGCGCGTCCTCGTCCGCGACTGCTCGTTGTGGTTCTCTACCTCTTATTCTCCCCACAGGACGTTCGGGTCGTCAGGATCGTCATGACGCCGTTTCTCGTTGGGGCCTCTTCGCGATAGGCAGTCTCCATGGAGGCAGATCACGACCCTCGAACAACCTTCGATACATATCTTCTTCTTCTAGGGTTCGCTGTTCGAGGTCAAGAAGAGGCGACATCAGAATGTCAGAGAGCTGGAGTAGTGGCATGTTGTATGTGTCAGGACGGTTTGATGTTGGTGGTGGTGGAAGTGTGCGAGGTTGTCATGGCGGCTGTTCGACCGTGGGGGCCTTTCATTTGTCCCTAACTGCTTCGTCAGTCCGTGAACATGTGGTACGGTGAGGGTTTCAAGGAACTCCAACAGTCGGTTCTCTAGGTAGGCCATCATTACACTTGTGGAAGTAGCTCCGGTCCCACTAGGGTTAGCAGTTAACACCCTGGCTGAGTCAAGGCGGCCGTCGTCATTAGAAGTCTGGAGGAGTTCAGTTTCCGGGGGCTTTCGACCTCTCCTTGCGACGCATATCTGGGAGATTGTGCTCAGGTCGTTTTGGCCACGTCATCAGAAGGCCCTATGTGGAGCTTTCACCGGGGCCACTTCCCGTTAGCATGCGTCCAGGACTAGGTCCTGTACGCTGGCCCTCAGATGATGAGGTGCTGAAGTCATCGTCCGTAAGACTTCAGTCCAATCCTCGAAGTGCCTCAATTATGGGGGCGGGGCTTCTATCAATTTTGAGACTTGTTTGTCTGGTCTGTGTCATAGAAATGTGTTCAGGTAGCCAGACACTAGAACCGAGCTGCTTGTAGTTTGGGTTGGTTCTGAAGATTTTGAGACACTTGTCTGTTGGGAGACAAGTGAATGGTCGGGATGGGGTTGTATATGTGTCGTTGGGTCAGGTTCAACAACTTCTAACCTAGGGTTGGACCCAGCTATTTCAGACTGAGGGGCATCGGACGCTGTTGTCTCGGGGACGTCTGTTTGCGGTTGTTCGATCTTCTCGGTTTGTTGTCGTTGCCCGTGCGGATGATCTTGGTTGTTCAGGGATGACTTGTTGAGGGGACAATTGGGGTTTTTGTGGGCCTATTGGTGGTTCGGTGGCCTCTTGTTGGTCTTCACACTCTCTCTCTCTCTCTCGCTAACCCTTGGGTTGGACTCGGGCCGGTTTTCCTGAGTCAGGGGGTTGATAACGTTGTAGTGCTGGCAGTATGAGTCGACGTCGTCTGGGCTGGCCAGTGCTACAACTCGCACTGAATGGGCATTGCTCTTCGCGCATATTTCTCTTCCTTCTTCCCCTTCTGAAGAAATCTCAGTTTCGGTGGGGTGTAGCTTTCCTCTTCTGGTCGTCTTGGTATCTCCGGTGTTATTGACATGAAGTGGTGGATCAGTGGGAACCACCGGAGATAGGGCAGGTTTCGTGTCTTCGTCTTTTTTGCCTGCTGAAGTATTTGGTCGTCCAGGTCCAATATGACTAGTTTGGCGTGGTCATAATTTTTCCTGAAGGCGGTCCCATGAAAGATACGAAGAATGGTAATATTGCATCCGTCGTGGCCCGAGTGCTTTGGTGAGAAGCACTTGTTGGCAAAAGCGAAGAGAGTCCGCCAGGGATGCAGGATCATTGGCTGTTGAATATAGGAGACGGACTTGATTGGAGTGTAGTATCCCATCTTCGTCATGTCTTCGATAAGATCGTCCTCGAATGCCTCATCTTCGTATGAGGTTGACTTGGCAGCCGAAGGACGTGTCGAATGAGTCCCCTGGTGATGTAGACTATTTCGTTTGCAATCTAGGCCTCGTAGTATATGTTGTTGTCGGCAACAACTTTGGTCTTCATTGTCACCGAGAATTGTTGTAGGTAGACTGTAGGGAATCGGGCCATCGCTGAGAAAGCGTAGCCGAGGGTGATGGTTCCTCAGAATGGATAGAATGATCTCGTCCTGGCACTTGAATGTGGTTAGGTCGAGTTGGAAGTTGTTCTTTTTGGTTGCTATCCATTGTGAGGTCGGGTATATTAAGTCTGCTGGTGTCGTCATTTTTCTCCTTTTTTAATGTTTGGGGATTTTTCCTTTTTTTTTATTTTAATTTGCCGTCTTTTCTTTTTTTATTGGACACCAGGAACGTCTGTCGAGACTGCAACTCGAAAGAAACAATAGTAGAGATACAACATAGTGAAAAAAGATTTATGTGTGAATAGTGTGGGCTTAATGTAAATTTGTTTTTGTAAAAAGAAGTTCGGCCCGATAGTGTTCCGCCCAAATGAGTTTGATATATTTCAAAATATTTTCAAGTATAGATTGCGGGTCAGTGTAAAAGGGGTTCACGAATTGACCAAATCAACTTAAAAACTTGAAACTTTATCAGTTCGCGAATTGTATACCGCGAACGCGAGGTTCGTGAATTCTAATTCGCGAAGCTGCGTTTTTCAGAAATTTTCTCAAGTGTGGATCGTGTGTGGCGCCCCGCCATCTACTACTATTTTCTTACGCTAATTTACGTGACTAAATAGAAATATAAATATATTACATACAAAATACCGATATAATTTTTCTTTTTACATAGCAAACCATACACTGCTATTTTACAATACAAACATTATTCGAATGTTTTACATATAATACAAACATATTTTACAAACACAGCGCAATTAACATAACACCTGCCACACAGGTCGCATCCATGTACACACCACCCTCAAAAGTCACCGGAAGTTCCAGAAGGACCAGCCTCGCCTTTCACAGGCTCACGTACCGTGTTTACTGCGTCTACAACACATAAAACATGGGATGAGCTATAAAGCTCAGTAAGTGGAAATATGCATGTATGCACGTGTCAACTAGCAAAGGCATCCGCGCCAGTGCTTTCTAATACTCGCATACTCATCTCTTTATTATTTTTTTCATTTCCTTCTTATTTCTATCAGGCCCATAGCTAACTTACTACGCGCACCATCATAACATGAGCTCAAATCCTATACGGATAAAAATACGATAGCTGGCCCACTCCGGCTAGGACAAAACTAGGGTTTATCTCCAGTTTTTCCATTTACCAGGTCGCCCCTCTATCTGATGATCATTCTTTTTCTACTGCGGTTGCCTTTCCTGGCACTCTGGCTTACACCATGTGTCTCGTCCAGGTGACCCTCGTCCGCTACCTAAACAGTTTAGGTACATACATTCGACGGTTTTACCCCCGTCATGGTGCCTTTGTAGAAGTAGCTATCATTCCTTTACATCTTGACAGCAATTACCAATATCGTCAAACATATTTTGTTCTCAGACGATCTTATTCTGTACATACCCATACTTCTAATTCTCACATCATACGTGTATGCACATGCTCATGTCACATAAAAATGCAATAAATGTTTACCATGTAAAAGCATATCGAAACATTTCACGTCATAATTCATAACCACATATTCTCACCAAAGCACATAGTCACGTAAGACAAATACATATAACACAAATTATGTGTTGTAGGTGAGATTCCCACTTACCTGTTGTCCCAGCTAAGTACACTTACTGCCTTGAGAATTTCCTATTGTTCGACCTTTAAATAAAAACATCATAATATCAAATATCATATCTTTTTATTAAATAACTAGGTCGAATTATATTATCTTAATTATAGTGATTTAATAAAACCTTAAGTCTTTAAATTTCATTTCATAGCCTCCACATCTTCCATCCCTTTTTGTATTTAGACTCTAATTTCGATTCTTGGTCTAAGTCAAATTAAGATATAAATGTAATACATATAAAATTCTATTCATCCCTTAAACCTAAAATCGTCCGATTCATTATAGTTGAGCTTTACTTTTACCTATTGAAGATTCGCCCGATTACTACAGATCAACTTACTTTCGATTAATTAAATATAATATATGGTTGAGTTTCGGTCGAAACTCCATGTCATGACTTGCTTTCATTCAATTTGATCACTTATGAATTATAGTTTCGCCCGATTAGTTAAATATTCAATTTCATTCAATCGAAACCCACTTTTGTCCCTACCAAAAGAACTTTACTATGCTGAGATTATTTAAATATTTTAAAGCTTAAACTACTACCAATCGATCGAAAAGTTGTACTAATTGAAAATCCTACACTTGCTAAATCACCATCAATCATTATCTACATTATATCAAATATATATTATAATATTCCCACTCACAAATGAAGACAAAATACATGAAATTGTTTAGCTCTCCACATTCGGTCGAAAGTCATCTTAATCAAATTGTTTAGCTCGAAAGTGATATCCCATGTGACACGGCGAAAGTGACTCAATTTCCTTAGTTTCAATTGATGATCATCTACACAACTTGTTTCGCTCGAAAGTGTTCTCATCAAAACATTTAAATCGATTGTTCATACATATTATTATTTTATTACAGAACTCGGCGAAACTCTATTGATTTAGAGTAGTTTCGATCGATAATCATCTTACACCAATGGTTTCGCTCGAAAGTACTCTCACCAAACCATTCAAATCGATCACTCATAAATATTATTATTTTATTACAAACTCGGCGAAACTCTACTTATTCAGAGTAGTTTCGATCGAAACTATGCTTCTCATATTAATTATAATTGATCGAAGGTGATGTCACTAAATTAAAAATGCACAACCTAATCAATCGAAACTTCATATGTCATATAGCACACCTTTTCAATCGATTCTTTGACTCCTCAATTCACCCCATTCCACAACTAAACTATATATTATATATATATAAATATATATCAATAAAAATTCATCATATACATTCGATCGAAAGTCCACATAACACCTAGACTTCGATCGAAAGCTAATAACCTTAGAATCAATCGAAAGCTACAAATGACTTTAGAATCAATCGAAAGCTTTAACCTTTAACTATTCATGTTGCTCAAAATTCAACCCCTTAAATCTTAATTTCTACCTTAGCAACTCTTAGACATATTATACATAAATCGTAAACGATCATATAAATATGGATTATATTTGAAAAACCCTAAAATCAACATAGCATACAATCGTTATTCTCCTTGGTATTTATCCTAGATCCTAATTCTCATTGAAAACATACTAAATCCTGATTTAAAAACGAAACTTTAAAGTAAGAATTTTTTGTACCGTTTCCAGTTTAAGCTTGATCTCTACTGCTCGAATTCCCAGCTCTCTCTTGATCCTAAGCTCTCGATAATTAAGACATCAAATGTTTATTTCTCTTTCTTTATCTCGTCCACTTGAGGTTAATGATAGATAAATGACAAAATACTTTAATTAATCCTTATCTTAAATCACGTAAGGTTGCTCCTTTAATAAAACCTCTCACTATTTCAATAACTATCAAATGACCAAACTCTCCTCACTTAACTTCCTATTTCCCAATTTACTACTAACGAAAATCCCATACTTTATATTCCTTAATTTCGAAACTTCATCTTTCGAAATTAATCCTTCGAAAATTCCTCTATTCGCCATATGACGTTAGATATCATGTGAGCACATAATTAATAAATATCCAACAAATAATCATATGAGCACATAATATGCATGCAAATTTATTGGCCGGCTACTTACGGGACCCAGGTATTACATTCTCCCCCCCTTAAGGAGGATTTCGCCCCCGAAATCAGGTTATGTGAAACAATTCTGGATAGCGACTTCTCATATCATCTTCATGTTCCCATGTAGCTTCTTCCGCTAACTGATTCTGCCATAATACTTTCACTAATGGGATCTCTTTATTTCGTAGTCTCTTTACTTCATACATCAAAATTTCCACTGGCTTCTCTTCATAACTCAAATCTGGCTGAAGTTGACGATGCACAAATTCGTTACTTATTACATGGTTCGGATCAGCAACATATTTTCTCAGCATTGACACATGAAAAACATCATGAACTTGTGCCAACGAAACAGGTAACTCCAGTTGATAAGCTACCTCGCCAACTCTTTTGATTATCTTGAAAGGTCCAATGTATCTTGGGCTTAACTTGCCCTTTCGCCCAAACCGTTTCACGCCTTTCATCGGAGATACTTTGATAAACACCCATTCATCAATTTTAAATTCCAGTGACCTTCGCCTTTGGTCTGCGTAACTTTTCTGTCGACTTTGAGCCGTTCGCATTCTCTCTCGTATTTTTGCTATTGCCTCGGTCATCTCTTGAACCATGTCAGGCCCTAACATCGCACGTTCGCCGACTTCATCCCAATGTATAGGAGATCGACACTTGCGTCCATACAAAGCTTCATACGGTGCCATCCCAATATTTGCATGATAACTATTGTTGTAGGAGAATTCAATCAATGGTAGATATTTACTCCAATTCCCCTTGAAATCCAAAACACATGCTCGTAACATGTCTTCCAATGTTTGGATAGTTCGTTCAGATTGACCGTCAGTCTGAGGATGATAAGCCGTACTGAAAGACAACTTAGTCCCCATCGCCTTCTGTAAGCTCATCCAAAATTTAGATAAGAACCGCGAATCTCGATCAGAAATTATCGATAATGGAATCCCGTGGAGTCGAACTATTTCTTGAATATACAGTTCTGCATAGCGCTCCATGGAAAATATCGAACTTATGGGTAGAAAATGAGCTGACTTGGTTAATCGATCGACTACAACCCAAATGGCATCATAACCTTTTACAGTCTTTGGTAAACCAACGATGAAATCCATCGTAATATGATCCCATTTTCATTCAGGTATCGGCAAAGGCTGTAATGTCCCCGCCGGTCGTTGATGCTCCGCTTTTATTTGTTGACAGGTCGGACATTGGCTTACGAATGTCGCAATGTCTCTTTTCATTCCAGGCCACCAATAATTTATTCGTAAGTCTCGATACATTTTTGTAGCCCCTGGATGTACTGAGTATACCGTCGCATGTGCTTCCGTCATTACTATTCTTCGAATATCCACATCATCAGGTACGTATAGACGGTTTTTGTAATATAGATTTCCGTCTTCTTGTATTTTGAAATCAGTTGAAGTTTGCTCCGTCTGTGCATCTTTGATTTTCAGATATAACTCATCATTTTCTTGCAACCGTTTGATTTGTTCCAGTATTGTAGGTTGTAGAGTTAATGCTGCCAACTTTGCTTCAACTTCTCCCAATTGCACTACCTCCACCTCCAACAATTGTAACTCCGCACTTACTGCTTTTCGACTTAATGCATCAGCTACCACATTTGCTTTACCTGGGTGGTAACTAATTACACAATCGTAGTCTTTAACCAGTTCTAACCACCGTCTTTGCCTCATATTAATTCCTTCTGAGTGAAGAAATATTTCAAGCTCTTGTGGTCCGTGAAAATTTCGCATCGTTCCCCATATAAGTAATGCCTCCAAATTTTTAGAGCAAAAACCACAGCAGCGAGCTCCAAGTCATGAGTCGCATAATTCTTTTCATACTCCTTCAATTGTCGAGAGGCATAAGCTATCACATTTCCATGTTGCATCAATACACATCCCAGACCATTCCTTGATGCATCACTGTAAACCGAAAATCCTCCAGTCCCCGATGGTATCGTTAGGACTGGAGCTGAAGTGAGTCGTTTCTTCAATTCTTGAAAACTTTGCTCACACTCCTCACTCCAATGGAATGGAACATTCTTCCTTGTTAACTTAGTCAGTGTTGATGCAATCTTTGAAAAGTCCTTAATAAACTTTCTGTAGTATCCAGCTAAGCCAAGAAAACTCCGTACTTCTGTCACATTGGTTGGTTGAGGCCAATTATTGATAGCTTCAATTTTACTAGGATCCACAGAAATTCCATCTCCAGAAACAATGTGCCCCAAAAATGCGACTTGACTCAACCAGAACTCACATTTCTTGAACTTGGCATATAATTTATTTTCTCGTAATATCCCAAGAACTATCCTCAAATGTTGCTCATGTTCCTCCTTCGTCTTTGAGTAAATAAGAATGTCATCAATGAACACAATGACAAACTTGTCCAAAAATTGTTTGAACACCCGATTCATTAGATCCATAAATGCCGCTGGCGCATTAGTCACCCCGAAAGGCATGACTAAAAATTCATAGTGTCCATATCTGGTCCTGAACGCCGTCTTTGAAATATCTTCTTTTCGAACCTTCAATTGATGATACCCCGATCGTAGATCTATTTTTGAAAACACCGTGGCACCTTGAAGTTGATCAAACAAATCATCTATTCTTGGTAGGGGATATTTATTTTTGATTGTTATCTTATTCAACTCTCTGTAGTCGATACATAGTCGCATCGACCCATCCTTCTTTCGCACAAACAGAACTGGTGCTCCCCAAGGAGAAAAAACTGGGTTGGACAAATCCCTTCTGTAATAAATCATCCAGCTGTTCTTTTAACTCTTTTAATTCAGCTGGCGCTAACCGATATGGAGTCTTTGAGATTGGAGCAGATCCTTGTATTAAATCGATCGTAAATTCAATCTCTCGATCTGGTGGTAGTCCTGGTAAATCTTCTGGAAAAACATCAGGAAAATCCCGTACCACAGTCACCTCTTCTAATTTTGGCATTGAACGATCCTCTGATTTTATCGCAAAAACTAGATACGCTTCGCATCCCACCTTGATCAAACGTTGCGCCTTTGCCGCTGAAATTCTAGAAATATTCCTTTCCTTGATTGTTCCCACGAAACTGAAAGGCTCGTTCTCTTCAATATTGAACGTAACTGTCTTGCGATTACAATCTATGACAGCTCCATATTTTGATAGCCAGTCCATTCCAAGAATTACCTCATAGTCATTCATTGGAATAACTATTAAATCAACGAACAATTCTCTTCCGTCCACTAACACAGGACAATTCCGTAATACTAGATTGGTGCGCATTGCAACTCCATGTGGAACGGTCACATTATACTCGCAATTAGATAGGGTAGGTGTAATCCCGAGTCTCGCCATATATTTATTGGATGCAAATGAATGCGTAGCTCCTGAATCTACTAATATGCATGTTGGTACTTGGTGTATAAGTAGAATACCTGCAACCACGGATGGATTAGCCTCCGCTTCCTCTGAAGTCAATGTGTACACTCTAGCCGGTACAGTTGGTGGTCTCACTTGATTCATAACTTGACCTCCTGGTGCATTTTCTGGACATGCTCTCGCAAAATGTCCCGTCTTCCCACACTTGTAACAAGTAGCATTCTGTGAAAAACATATTCCCAAATGACGTCGCCCACATCTCGCGCAAAATTGGTATTGGTGCTGGGGGTCTCCCCTGGTTAAGATTTTGTTGTTGTGGTGGTCCAGGTCTGTTCTGAAAATTTTGCTTCCCGCCTCTAGGAATGAATTGCCGTTTCTGATTTCCACCCTCCAGTTTGCTCCTTGTACGAATTTTCGCTTTGCCTCCTGAGCACGAATAATTCGTGTCTCAGCCTGTTCTGCCACCATCGCTCGCTCCGCCACTTGAGCATATGAAGCTCCTTGTATTCCAACCATATTAACGTCACGATACAACTCTGGCTTCAGACCCTCAAGGAATCGTTCGACCTTTAAAGCATCGGTGCTCACCATATGAGTCGCGAACCTTGACAGTTGTTCAAACTTTCTGATATACTCAGCCACAGTCATCATCCCTTGCTTGAGATTGATGAACTCATTCATGCGCTGAGCTCGCACAGGTGCAGTAAAATATTTGTTTCTGAACAGCTCCTTGAAACGTTCCCAGTTCATTGTGGTAGGATCTTCAATAACTTGTATGGTGTCCCACCAGTGACCTGCACTTCCTCGTAGTAAAAATGCAGCACTTAAAACCTTCTCATTTCAGGAATTCTGCTATATTGGAACATGCTCTCTAAAGTTCTAATCCAATCCTCAGCAGATGTTGGGTCAATGGCATCTTCAAAGATAGGAGGGTTCAGTCTGCGAAATCTTTCACCCACAACTTCAACTTGATTAGCCTGAGAGACTCCATTGTTTCTTGCCCCCTCAGAGTTTCGCTGCTGAATCAACTCTTGAATCTGTTGAGACTGCTGACGGACTAACTCGGTAAGCTGAAGAATAGTCGAGTCTCGATTATCAGTCTGGGTTGCATTTTCCCCATCATGATTGTTTACCCCACTGCCTTCTCCTCTGGTTCTAACCATATTGTTTCTCTTACCCTAACAGTCCCTAAGGCCAATAAATCATGCTATGCAAGAAATTCATAATATCATATAACTTACAAGCAAGGCTGTCTTCCGCGCTTTTGAGTGTGTGTACATGGACAGTCTACAGAAACTGCAAACCGAAGCTCTGATACCAACCTGTGGCGCCCCGCCATCTACTACTATTTTCTTACGCTAATTTACGTGACTAAATAGAAATATAAATATATTACATAGAAAATACCGATATAATTTTTCTTTTTACATAGCAAACCATACACTGCTATTTACAATACAAACATTATTCGAATGTTTTACATATAATACAAACATATTTTACAAACACAGTGCAATTAACATAACACCTGCCACACAGGTCGCATCCATGTACACACCACCCTCAAAAGTCACCGGAAGTTCCAGAAGGACCAGCCTCGCCTTTCACAGGCTCACGTACCGTGTTTACTGCGTCTACAACACATAAAACATGGGATGAGCTATAAAGCTCAGTAAGTGGAAATATGCATGTATGCACGTGTCAACTAGCAAAGGCATCCGCGCCAGTGCTTTCTAATACTCGCATACTCATCTCTTTATTATTTTTTTTCATTTCCTTCTTATTTCTATCAGGCCCATAGCTAACTTACTACGCGCACCATCATAACATGAGCTCAAATCCTATACGGATAAAAATACGATAGCTGGCCCACTCCGGCTAGGACAAAACTAGGGTTTATCTCCAGTTTTTCCATTTACCAGGTCGCCCCTCTATCTGATGATCATTCTTTTTCTACTGCGGTTGCCTTTCCTGGCACTCTGGCTTACACCATGTGTCTCGTCCAGGTGACCCTCGTCCGCTACCTAAATAGTTTAGGTACATACATTCGACGGTTTTACCCCCGTCATGGTGCCTTTGTAGAAGTAGCTATCATTCCTTTACATCTTGACAGCAATTACCAATATCGTCAAACATATTTTGTTCTCAGACGATCTTATTCTGTACATACCCATACTTCTAATTCTCACATCATACGTGTATGCACATGCTCATGTCACATAAAAATGCAATAAATGTTTACCATGTAAAAGCATATCGAAACATTTCACGTCATAATTCATAACCACATATTCTCACCAAAGCACATAGTCACGTAAGACAAATACATATAACACAAATTATGTGTTGTAGGTGAGATTCCCACTTACCTGTTGTCCCAGCTAAGTACACTTACTGCCTTGAGAATTTCCTATTGTTCGACCTTTAAATAAAAACATCATAATATCAAATATCATATCTTTTTATTAAATAACTAGGTCGAATTATATTATCTTAATTATAGTGATTTAATAAAACCTTAAGTCTTTAAATTTCATTTCATAGCCTCCACATCTTCCATCCCTTTTTGTATTTAGACTCTAATTTCGATTCTTGGTCTAAGTCAAATTAAGATATAAATGTAATACATATAAAATTCTATTCATCCCTTAAACCTAAAATCGTCCGATTCATTATAGTTGAGCTTTACTTTTACCTATTGAAGATTCGCCCGATTACTACAGATCAACTTACTTTCGATTAATTAAATATAATATATGGTTGAGTTTCGGTCGAAACTCCATGTCATGACTTGCTTTCATTCAATTTGATCACTTATGAATTATAGTTTCGCCCGATTAGTTAAATATTCAATTTCATTCAATCGAAACCCA
This sequence comes from Craterostigma plantagineum, assembly GCA_027422505.1. Taxonomy (NCBI): domain Eukaryota; kingdom Viridiplantae; phylum Streptophyta; class Magnoliopsida; order Lamiales; family Linderniaceae; genus Craterostigma; species Craterostigma plantagineum. The sequence continues at coordinate 1,386,629 of JAPQWV010000109.1, forward strand.
CTTTTGTCCCTACCAAAAGAACTTTACTATGCTGAGATTATTTAAATATTTTAAAGCTTAAACTACTACCAATCGATCGAAAAGTTGTACTAATTGAAAATCCTACACTTGCTAAATCACCATCAATCATTATCTACATTATATCAAATATATATTATAATATTCCCACTCACAAATGAAGACAAAATACATGAAATTGTTTAGCTCTCCACATTCGGTCGAAAGTCATCTTAATCAAATTGTTTAGCTCGAAAGTGATATCCCATGTGACACGGCGAAAGTGACTCAATTTCCTTAGTTTCAATTGATGATCATCTACACAACTTGTTTCGCTCGAAAGTGTTCTCATCAAAACATTTAAATCGATTGTTCATACATATTATTATTTTATTACAGAACTCGGCGAAACTCTATTGATTTAGAGTAGTTTCGATCGATAATCATCTTACACCAATGGTTTCGCTCGAAAGTACTCTCACCAAACCATTCAAATCGATCACTCATAAATATTATTATTTTATTACAAACTCGGCGAAACTCTACTTATTCAGAGTAGTTTCGATCGAAACTATGCTTCTCATATTAATTATAATTGATCGAAGGTGATGTCACTAAATTAAAAATGCACAACCTAATCAATCGAAACTTCATATGTCATATAGCACACCTTTTCAATCGATTCTTTGACTCCTCAATTCACCCCATTCCACAACTAAACTATATATTATATATATATAAATATATATCAATAAAAATTCATCATATACATTCGATCCTGATTTAAAAACGAAACTTTAAAGTAAGAATTTTTTGTACCGTTTCCAGTTTAAGCTTGATCTCTACTGCTCGAATTCCCAGCTCTCTCTTGATCCTAAGCTCTCGATAATTAAGACATCAAATGTTTATTTCTCTTTCTTTATCTCGTCCACTTGAGGTTAATGATAGATAAATGACAAAATACTTTAATTAATCCTTATCTTAAATCACGTAAGGTTGCTCCTTTAATAAAACCTCTCACTATTTCAATAACTATCAAATGACCAAACTCTCCTCACTTAACTTCCTATTTCCCAATTTACTACTAACGAAAATCCCATACTTTATATTCCTTAATTTCGAAACTTCATCTTTCGAAATTAATCCTTCGAAAATTCCTCTATTCGCCATATGACGTTAGATATCATGTGCGCACATAATTAATAAATATCCAACAAATAATCATATGAGCACATAATATGCATGCAAATTTATTGGCCGGCTACTTACGGGACCCGGGTATTACATCGTGGGTCTGTGAGAATGAGATTTCGCGAATTAGACAAAGTTAACAAGTAAATGTGAATCGTGTGTGTGTGTGAGGGGGCTGAACATAAGGAACTGTGAAAAAAATGAAGTGTTCCTTTCCACAGTTGGAATCGTGTTTGTGTGTGTGAGGATGATTTTGAGCAGAAAAACACAGCAAATCAACGAAAAAAGATCTGGGAAGGTTGACGAGTTCGATTTGTTTTGAGAATGAGAGAGTTTGACGATTTGAGAGTTCGCGGTGTGTGAAGTGCGTTATTTCGCGAATCAGGAAAGCTTTTATCAGGAACATTTCATGGGCCTGAATAAAATACGTAGCGCTGTTCTCTATAGTGAGGTTCTGAAATAATGACTGGGTCGAAATTCGCACTCGAATCGGGTTACAGTCCGGTACTGCGGGATTAGCTAGGTAACTACCGGACTCTTGGATTCCTCCTGTGGTGACCCTGACTTTCTAATCATACTTAGGGGCGGATTTTCGCAACGCAAGTCGCGGAAGACCCGTTTAACAAAAACTTTTTCCTACGATATGATATGTTACGACAAAACGTAACCTACATCGTCGTAAATATACAAAGGCCGAAGCCCCAAAATATATATATCATATCACATCCTAACATCGCTCCACAGGTCGTCATCCATGTACAGCCTTGCCCTCAAAAGACCCTGGAGTACCGCCGTCAGCCCGCCTTAGTCGTAACGTTTCTCAACGTCCGACTCTATCGTACCTGGTATCCTTAGCTACTTAGCTTATCGTACGATAAGTCGCTAACCTTCAAACCTTCCCAAGTTGAAGCTTTAAATCTGTTTCTTAGCCTCCCTTCTTTTGCTTCCTTAGCTCGAGCGGTGTTTACAAGGGTTTTCTTATTTTCTTAGGTTTTAGCTTATCGAAGGGTTCTTAATAAATTCCAGGAGTTTTTCTAATTGTATACGTTGATGGGACATGCAAAAGTTATCTTTTTTCTCGTGCTTAAGTAACTTGTGTTTATCTTCAACAATTGGGCTTTGTGTGTAAGCTTAGCCCAATTCATTTTTAGTCCAATTTAACTATGGCCTTAATCTTATTCCTATTAAGGTTATTAAAATTCGAATTTCTCTTATGTTAATTCGATCCCTACCTACACGAGTATTAATTATTTTTCCTAAGTCCCAACACTACCTTCCAATTCATACATGTCATGTTGGCATATAACATGAAATCATTTAAGCACATAAAAATCACAAAACATGTTTTGTGCAGTCGTATAAACCATATAATATGTATGCATATTTATTGCCCAATACTAGTTCATGCTACGTATAAGTGTGTGCCAAAATTTTCTAAGTCTTAATAATCATTATTCAAATTATACATCTCTAATTAAGTATCCTCCATTTCTAATTATATCGTAAATTCCGTAATTAGATTTTACGGGTATTACACCTCCCTTGCCGATTGAGTCGAACCTAGAGAGTCGGGCTTAAAAAGGATCATCAACGAGTACTGATAAGGAGAGAAAGTATTTTGGGCCTTAACGGGCCTTGGGCCGTTGGGCCACGCCTTAATGGGCCTCGGGCAATTTATTGGATCAAAGTTGGACTTCTTATGAAACTAACTTTAAGACTTGGGCTTGGCCAAGTGCTTAATATACTTGAGGATAAAATTGGATTTCACCTTAAGCTAATTTCGAAATATGCCTTTGAGGGTATTTTCGGAATTTGCATATTTGATGTAAATAAATATGGAATAAAATATTTGGAATATTGTTTATTTAAATTTCAAAATTAATCTATGATTAAGTTTCGAATTCTATACCATATTTAAATATACTTAGTTTGACTCGGTATGTAAGTTAGTTTTCTAATATTATCAAGTTTCCTTAAGTTTGGATTTGGAATTCAAAAGAGAGTAAGATTTGATAAAAATTGCCCACACTTTAAGGACATAGAAATCGAAATCCAAGCCTTTAAATAGGCTAAATTTTGTACTCCATAGGTAGAGAAAATAAGTGATTTTCGAAATCAACTAAAGGCACAAAACACACACCGAACGCTCACACTTTTCTCCCACGCGACGGCTCGGTTCTCTCTAGCCATCTTTAGAGAACTGATTCCTTGGTACACTGCGAGGTCAGCGTGACGATCTAGTGCCATCCACCACCATCGACGAAGTCTTGAAGAAAAGGACGAGGAGCTGCCACTCGCTTCAACTGGTAATTCTCTACGGGTTTGACCCGCCCTATTACATGTCTATGTGTTACTATTCTGATCCGAACAATGAGGGCAATCGGGGAACCCGGAAAATGTTTGTGTTAGGTCCTCGTTTATCCAACACAGATCGAATTTAGAAGAATCAAAACGTAAATCTAAGAATTTCGAAGCTTACGTATGAGATTTACCTTCGTTGAAGATAGAAAACTTGTAGAACAAGTAAGGTTGGCGAATTTTTCTCTCTAAAATTTTCGATTCTATTTTTCAATCTGTAAAACACTACAAAACGTACTCCTAATTTTCTAGGAGTTCACTTATATATACCACCTCGTGGTATATTTACACAAGTAGTCCTACAAAATGACTAATTTCAATTTAGCCCAAGACTACTAATTTGCATAGCAAGACTAAGACAACTATATTAATTGAATACAATAAAATAGTTCCAACAATCTCCCTCTTTGTATTCAATTTCCAATATAGCGCGGGTTGTCTTCGTCTTGCAAATGAAAGAGTCCTCGAGTCCTTGAAATCTCCTCTTTTAGAAAATCTTCAAGCTCATTTGGTCTTCTAGGCATTGGCTTTTTCTTCGAATCTTCTTTTGAAGTTCTTCTCCTAAAAGCCGTAAGATGTACGAAGTTCTTGCCGGATTTTGGAAAGTCCGCATTCCATTTCTCCCGTTGAAAGCACACGAAACTCGAAACTCCCCCTTTTTGGGTCAACCTTGTGCTGAGATCGGGGAGTCCGATGTGAGGTTTGGAGAGGTGAACACGGTTGGCAACTTCGATCATTGATGCAGTAGACACAGTTGGCAACTTTGGTCCTTGATGATGCTTGACTCACGTGTCGTTCAGTCCTCAGTCCTTGCTTCTTCTTCCGAAAGCAAGGGGCTTGAGAACGTCGAGGAGGGGGCTCGGGGTTTTAGCCATCTTCTCCGTTTCGCCAGATTCGTCTTCTCCGAATGGAAGTTGTCAGGTTCGGCCTCGAAGAAGCGTCTCTAGTTCCAGAAGAAGGTAGGCCGTCTCTTTCTTTGATTATTTTTACCGAGCCTCCTTTGAATGTGGCGTTGTGAGAGAGCCCGGTTTGAGAGTGGTAAGCGCGGCGGAATTTGGTGGGTTGACCGGCCGATTGTGTATGCATAACCCCTTCTCCCCCTCATGGCGAATCGTGTGAACGATGTCGGCATGTTAATTTCGAGGTAGGAAAGGACAATACCAAAAGGTCGGTGAGGGTAATAACCAGACGGAGCCACAAAGGCAATCCGTCGAAATGAGTACCGGGGCCACATAGGCGTCCCATTGACATCAACTAGGAGCAAAGCTCATAGAAGATGGCCGAAACCGTTGTAGCTTTGATGTTGCAACGGTCGGACTTCCTTCCGATCCTTGAAGCATGTCTTAGAAAAAACATGTCTACGGAAGTTCTAACGTAATCACAAAGATTAGGTGTATTAAAAAGTGTATGTGTCCTAAAAATTTGAAAATTTGCGGAGTGAGGACACACTAGACGCGAGTGATCAATAAAAGCGTGGTATGGGGTTGAATACCACTTAGTCCAATATCTCCTGTTTCCGAGTGAAACGGTGATAGCATACGTGGTTCCCCATGATTTATGAAACACCTATCTTTTAAGAGATAGACGAGTGGGTAAGGCTCGGTTGTGCATGCGCCGTTGGACCTAATGCGACGACTTCTACCCGGGAGCTAATTAAAATTAGCACCTGTACCTATGGGGGTTGGTCCGAAAATTATGTGAGATAAGGGAGTGATGTATCTTCAAAGACTTCCTAGGCATCATCGAAATAATCTTGCTTGGTCTCAAATGCTCGAACGCGTTCCGGGGTTAGGATCAAGTCGGATTAGACTGAACCATAGGAACTTGAAATCCGTGCCTCCAGGTAGTGTGAGAAGTGTTGCTCTAGTTGAATTAGCAAGCCGGAGCCGGTTGATGAAAATACGGAGCATTTGATCTTCACTTAGATCGTCACCGTCGTCTTTGGAAATTTGTATTCGTTTGAAAGCTCGAGATTCTTCGTGGTACGTACATCTTCGTGGATCGTCACCGGAGCATTTTTTTGTTTTCTTTTTCTTTGTTTTTTTTTTCTTTGTTTTTTTCTTTTCCTTTGTTTTTTTCTTTTCCTTTGTTTTATTCTTTTCCTTTTTTTTTTTCGATCATCACCAACAATTGAGAAGAAAGAAAAGTAAAGATTGGGCTCACAAACTGAACTGTGTAGCTACACAATCTTGGGAAAACAACAAGGTGAAAGCATATAAATAATATGAGGCAATAATGTACTTTCCTTTTTTTTTATCTCCCTTTTTTTTTCATATTTCCTTTTCTTTCTTCTTTTTTTTATATCTCACTTTTTTCCATATTTCCCCTGTTTTTCTTCTTCTTTTTTTTGGATATATGTATATGTATGTATATATATATATGTACATTATTAATATAATAATATTATATTTATATCTCCCCAAAAACAATGCTTCGAAGATAAATTTTTCTCCCCCTAGAAATTTGCGTAGTTAGCTTGACGAATATTAAGAATCTCGTTCCCTTAAATCGCTCATTGTAAGTTTTCTCCCCCTCAAGAATTAAATTTGTGCTTCCTTAAAAATATAAAGGTTGCTCTCATTAAAATAATGAGCAGCTCCCCCTCAATTAAAGCTCATTTGAAAGTATTAATCGAAAAATGATATTTATCGTTTCCGTTCGTAATATGCATTTGAAAATTTTAAAACCATTTAAAGCGATGAACTGCATATCGAAAATGTATCAATTGAAAAGTTTTGAAAGGAAATAGGTATATTTATTTTTGACGAAACTCATATGCATATGTAAATTTGAAATATACCTCATTGAAGCTTAGTTGTAGTAGCTCACGCCTCATTCCTTTATCATGTACGTGGAGTCACTACGTCGAATCCATACATGAGGGAAATCTGCAAAACTATTGGGACTTTGGTACCCATTGTCGTATGGGTCCTCCCTTATTAGCAGAAAACGAGTTAGTCGTAAATCGTGTAAAATTAGATTGTGAGCCTAAGTTGGTCGAAGATTTAGTCTTACGAGTCCATATTTGACTAGGACTTTGTGACTTGATATCCGACTTAGGAATCCATTTTTGCTTGATTTTAAACGGATAAGCAATTCTAGCATGCGAATATGTGCTCCTAGAATGTGTACTTGTAAAGGTCTTCTCAGTACATAGTCGTAATAAATGCTTTTCGGAACGAATATTGACTGGGTACTTCATGTAAGAATACAAGCAAATAGAGTGATAAGCATGTAAAGTAGAAGTGTCGTAATTCCTACGTGGAGAATGCACATTTTTCACATGAGAATAATAATTTCGAAAATTATTTTCAAGTCTAGGCTTTTTAAGTGAAAAGTTAGTAGAATCATTTGAAACACACGATGAAGTTTGTGCGCTAGAACTTGAATTATTTTCGTGACAAATTTTCTTGGTGGAGGAAGAGCCACTTTCAAAATTTGTACTTGTAAAATTGATAGGCTTTAAAGAACATGTAGAAGTAACTGCATTAAGAAATGGAATATTTAATTCATTAGCATTCAAAGTCTCTTTTTCTTTCTTAATACTTTGTAAGAGTAATTTTTCTTGTGAGGAAGCTTTGAGATTAGATATTTCCAATAAAAACGCATTCTTTTCCGCTTCAAAATTCTTTCTTTCCGTTTCTAATGTAAATTTTAAATCCTCCATGTTCTTAAGACTAGAAGGTATATCAATGGAAGAAGAATTTTCAGAATGACGAGATTTTGCTTCCTCTGTCTTAGAAGTCGCAAGAAGATTTTCTAAATTTTTAATCTTAGAATAGAGCTTCTTACGTTCTTCACCTAAGAAAGCATATTTAGCTTGAGCGGTGCTCTTTTCGATTTCACAGGCATTTACACTCTTGGTCAATTCACTAATCTTAGCATTAGAATTTTCTAATTGAGATTCTAGACTAGTGATCTTAGAGTTGGCAGTTGTTAATCTACATTGAGGCTAGCTTTCTCGTCGAGGTTTCTAACCAAACAATTGTAATTATTTTCTAGCCTGACTTCTAATTCCTTAATTTTTGAGCTATGCGTCTCAAGCTGTGGCGTCTTAGTCTCACTAATTCTCAAGCTCTTAGTTAGTTCATCTATTTTCGCATTAGAGCTTCTAAGTACTAATTCAAGACTAGCTATTTTCTCCACAAACTTAGATAATTTTTCTTCTAACTCTTCTGTACTTTTCTGCTCATTTTTCATGTTAGCATACCTAGTTTGTAAGGATTCTAACATGTTAAACAATGTAGAGTTAGGAATAACTGCATCCTAATAGGATGTGTTAGTTTCATCTTCGTGATCCAAAGCCATGTGCGTCTTTTGTTCGGAATTTCTAGTCTCTTGATTCTTTGAGCGTGACTTGGTCTTTGTGGACTTCTTCTTTAATCCTTCTCAATTAATCGTAGTTGACGCCCAAACTCCTTCAGTTGTTCATCAATGTCGGAGCTAAAGTCGTCGGAGCTAGTGTCATCAGATCGAGTAATTGGGTAGGTGTCCATTTTGGTTTTTAAAATTTTTATTTATTTATTTTAAAATTTTGTTGGATATTTGGATCTTTACGTGTTTTTGTGGACTTGAGTTTTTCTTTTTGTTTTAATACTGTTTAAAATGTTTGGCTTTTAAAATTTTCAGTTTCGAAAAGGTTTGGTTAATAAGATTTGATTTAAAATCTAAGAGTATATACCAAAAGCTTTTTCTAAAATGTGCCAATTAAGTTCTGAAAATATTTTGTACGATACCGTTTTTGAATGAGTATGTTTAATATTTGTCGAGTGTTTGATGTTTTGTATCGAAAAGTTCTGCGATCGAAAATGTTTAGTATCACAAAATTTGGTATCGAAAACTATTTAATATCGAAAATGTTTAGTATCGAAAAACTGTTTGGTATCGAATAAAATTTTCGAATGTAGAAGATATTCGATTAGAGTAAAAATGTTTTCGACGGCTTTAGAGAATAGTTTTCGATAGATTTAGAACATAACAAAGAGTTTCTCGATTGCTGAGAATTTTCTATTGTAGCAACGATGTGATAAGGATGAATATATGATGTGCAATGATTAGTAAATGATGACTAAGTTTTGTAGCTATGCATAAAACGGGATTTTCGATTGTGTGCATAAGAGAATTATTCTATCAAAAAATTAATCTATCACGTGCATAAGAGTTTCTCGATGATGTTTACTGACTATAAAGGATGACTAGGTCTGGTAAGCAATTCAAGTGTACATCATTGGAGAATGTGAAAAAAATTTCGATAGCTATTCCAATTGTTTGCGATGATGTGTAACGCTACAAAATTGATTGTGTGATGATGACATTGATTATGTAATGATATGCAGAATTTTTGTCTTTTAGCATTTGAGAAGTTTTCGATCGTAAGCACACGGTAGTTTCTCCATCATGATTACAAGGTGCTTTTCATTGTGAATAGTATTTATTTCCATCACATACGACAAATCAAAGTTTTGCGATCGTAAGTAACATACTATTTTCTATTGCTATTTTATTCGCTCATTTACTATAGCAGACTAAGATCATACTTTTGCGATCAATAGCTATTTTCGATGGATTATTATTTTCGATCGTAAAATAGATTTAATCAATTTCTCGATGGATACCTATTTTCAAACAGTAGTATCAAAAACTTTTAACTGAAGCTTACGAACCTTTGCAGAAATTCAGCCTTCAACTCCAAACAATTAATAATGCAGATTAAGCATGGGTTATCGATCGAAAATCATAGAATAACAGTTCTAACACGGAATCAAACCAGAAAACAGCAAAACATGGTGAAATTTTTCAGAAATTGATGAATTTTATCAAGAACACGAAGAACACAATTTTTCACGAATCCGACCGAAAACAACAAATTAATCTATACAACTGGGTAATCGATCGAAATCATTCAATTGACAAGAACAAACACTCAATTTATCACAATCAAACAAAAATCAGTTCGATTTTTGAAAAATCAGATTAAGAACTTGAAGAACAATTTTCAATCAAATCTTCAAAATTCGCTGAAATGGTTCGATCGAACGAAAACAAGCTCAGATCAATTAAAAACATACAATCGAACCTCAAGAACACCAAAACAAGTCGAATAAGAAAAATCAGACTGAAAATCAGCGATGAACAATGCCAATTTCGTGATGAACAGTGATTTTTCGCGATGAACAGTAACTCGCGAAAATCATTTCCAGATAATTCGATCCTAATTTCGATTCAAATCCTAACATGCTCGGCTCTGATACCAATTGTTACGACCCCAGATATCCAACCTAGATTGAATCTACAAAGAACGGATTGTAAATCTAATCAATTCGAAAGTTAAAGCATAAGATTGACCATTGAAGCTTGAGAGAGAAGTTAATTGAAGAACAAGCAAGGTTTGACGCTAAAATCTTCTCTCTAAAATTCCAATTTTTCTATTCGATCCGAAAACCATACTAAGCGCACTGCTAATTTTCTTAGGAGTTCACTTATATATACCACCTCGTGGTATATTTACACAAGTAGTCCTACAAAATGACTAATTACAATTTAGCCCATGACTACTAATTTGCATAGCAAGACTAAGATCGCAATGCTTCGAAGAGATGGGTGCTTTCCCTCGATCTTGGCAGGACGTCTCGATGACATTTTGCACGCACTCCATGATTTTGTCCTCGAAAGATCGCAATGCTTCGAAGAGAGCGGCCTTTAGACGATCTTCAGTCACAAATGGGACGGACGCCTCCGTCGTTGATGAACCAGGTCGACAGATGTCGCCTGTTGACAACCCTTGAGCTAACACCGGCTCCTCAGGTTGGCTCGTAGTCACTTGAGGTTGTGACTGTGCGAGACTTCCACCCAATCCTTGAGTCGAATCAAGGAGATTCTCCTCTATGGGTGTTGGGGCAGGTTCTGATTGAACCTGCGAAGTAGACACTTGAGTGTGGAGGCATGTAGTGGGTGGAGTCTGAATGTCGGCCTCGACAGATGCTGAGTGTGTGGACTGCGGCTCAAGATTGAGCGAAGTAGGGTCTGCAGCCATGGAGTGAAAATTTGCGTCGTGTCTGACACGGTGGTGACAGGTGTGAAGATGGACTCGAACGACACGCTCAGTCGCCTTGGAGTTCACCTTATCAAACTAATTTCCTCGTCTGACTCGGTGTCTGACGGGGTAGCCGTATGAGGTGATTCGCGTGCAACATCCTCACGTGCTTGGAGGCTCGTTAGGTTGAATCGTCGAGATCAGAGCCTCGGTTTCTGGCGTTGTAGCCAGCAGAGGTGAGCTGTGCCCAATTTCTGCTTCGGGCTGTGCTTCCTATTGCAGGATCTCCTCAACAGACCCTTGAACCACTCCAACAATAATGGGCACTTTAGCTCCTAGAGGTTTTTTGGCCCTTTTATTACCAAACAAGGATCAAAAGAAAGGGTTGAATGTTTAAAACGTGATAAACACCTTGAGTGCGTGTTAGTGTGTGTATTCCTATGGAAAAGTACAAGGTGGCTTACCTTTTGATTTCTTTTGATAAACCCTAATTAGGGTAAGTTGGGACTTTATATACCACAAGTACTTGGTATATTAAAGCTCAATCCCAAACTTCTACAAAATATCATAAGTCATCCCAAACTTCAACAACCCTTAAAATAAAGACATATAAACCCAAGATTACATAAATTTGAAGGATGCTACAAAATATTCTTAACAATCTCCCCCTTAGCATCCTTTTCGCTTTGGAGTCCTTTGTGTCTTCTTCTTCTTGGGTTTCTCCACCGCATAGACTGATTTCCTGAGTCCAAGTCTGAACTCGTAGCATTTCTTCGTAAATATATTCGATCTGAGATGATGTTGATCAGCTTCTCGTATTTGCCCTGGACTTCTGCTTCTTCGAACCTTAGTTTCTCCAGAATCCTTCCGAGTTTTCTTCGAATGATCAGCAGCGTTCCATCGCTGAATTTGGCAATCTCTGATGTTTCATTAGCCTCTTTTCTCCCTTGTAGTTGATGTAGACCACTGATGGATCGTCATCTTCATTGATTATGTGGCCTTCACCAAGACTTGGGTCAGGGACTTCGAGGGATGGCTTCGTGAGATCACCCTCGTCATGTTGCTTTCCACCGCCATTTGAAGGTCATGAGTCGTATTGAATTTGATTTGGCGCATCATGAATCGCTTAAGAGCGACGTATCCCACCTTTAAGTCTGGATTCTGAAGTGTTCCAATGAATCTGAAGCTTCTCAGTGTCTGATCAACGTCTTCACCTCTGATGTAGGAGAGATCGCCTTCAGTCAGTTCTTCGACCGTTCCATCTTCTCGTTGCATTTTGTAGATAGGAAATTCATAGAAATCAAGACGACCTCGCCGTACTCCCATGACTGTGCTGATTCTGGCTTTTTCCTTCTCTTGATGTTGACTACGTTGGGTCTTCCGCTCTGTTCCGTACTAGATTCTAGTACGGAGACGTTGTGGAGCGTTCCGTCTAGATCACTAAGATCTAGAGGTGCAGAAACAAGAGTAAATGTCCTAGAAAATGGAAAAATTATAGATGGTGAGGGCACTAGATTAGTCGTGACCAAGGAAAGTGCAGTCTGAGGATGAGGACTGCTTGATACATCTACCCCCTCTGAGCGAGATGGTGATGGATGAGTGGCACCTCGTGTGTATCCGAAACAATCATCTGTTGGGAGATGATTGAGTGGCTAGGGAGGGTAGTTTGCGCGATTGGACCCGATGTCGCGATTTCTACTCGGGGGAAGACAAAGTCATCCCCTACACCTATTGGCTCGGTCCGGCTTATTTGTGGACTACTGGACTGAGGAAGACGGTCGTGTTTGTGTTTTGGATGCGTTCCTGCTTCTGTCATCCCCTTTGGATTTTCTCTTTTGTTTTGGATTTGGGGATGAAGAGCTTCCTAGACCTATATTTGGCCGTGAGGGTTGGCTTGTCCCTGGGTTAGGTTCAACTGGATGTGTTGAACCATGGGAACATCATCGAGGTTGTTGGCTCGAAGGTATTTTAGGAGCTCCAGGTCTCTTTGTTGGTTGTATTTTGATGAGCTTCGGAGTTTGATAGCCCTCGGTCCTGGGTCAGCGTTCTATTTCGGGATGAAGATCCACGAAGTGTTGGACGATGACAGGGAGCCACCGTAGGTAAGGAAGTACTGGCTTTGTGGATCCGAGACCTCGCCTTCGTAATTGATCAAGGATGTTCGTCCAGAGCAGTTGTGCGACATCATAATTTTTGTTGAAGACGATCCCATGGACCATCAACATGATGTTGCGATTGCACCGGTCGGACCCAGCGTGCTTCGGAGAGAGGCATTTGTTGATGATCAGAAAGTGGGTCCGCCAGGGTCCAGGGATATCTTTTGCCGTGAAGTCAGGGAGGTGAATGGAGTTTTGGGCATTAGGTTTGTGGCCCATGAATAGGAAGTCTCTGATCAGGTCATCGTTAGAGGGATGAGTATCATATAGTAATGAGTATGGTAGGTTTAGTAGGGAGCGAAGAATGGTTGGTGTAAAAATGACAATGGTGTTGTCGATTTTAGCGGAGAGACGGGTTGTTTTTGGGTTATTTGTTGGGTTCTGAAGTGTTAGGTCCGTTTTTTATCCAATACGGATCAAATCACGTAGTGAATCCGAGAAAACAAAGAACGGATTAAAAATTACCTTTTGGAATTTATCGTTGAAGCCTCGTGGTAACTCTTCCTTGTTAAGCAAGTTTCGTTCTCTCCAAGTTAGCACAATTTCGAAAATGAATTTACTACAAATGAAGTGATCACTCTAAAGCAAGCTTTAGAGTCACTATATATACCAACCATGTTGGTATATTTACATAAGTAACCCTGTAATATGACTAATTACAATTAAGCCCAAGCCTACATAATATCAAAGCAAGATTAAGATAACTACATTAATTGAATACAATAAAATAGTCCCAACAATCTCCCCCTTTGTATTCAATTTTCAACATTGCGCGGGTTATCTTCGTCTTGCAATGGAAAGAGTCCTCGAGTCCTCGAAATCTCATCTTTCGAAAATCTTCAAGCTCACCAGGTCTTCTAGGCATCGGCTTTTTCTTCGAATATTCTTTTGAAGTTCTTCTCCTAAATGCCGTAAGATGTACGAAGTTCTTGCCGGATTTTGGGAAGTCCGCGTTCCATTTCTCCCGTTGAAGGCACACGAAACTCGAAACTCCCCCTATTTTGGTTAACCTTGTGTTGAGATCGGGGAGCCCGATGTGAGGTTCGGAGAGGTGGACACGGTTGGCAACTTCGGTCATTGATGCAGCTTGAACCACGTGTCATTCGGTCCTCGGTCCTTGCTTCTTCTTCCGGAAGCAAAGGGCTTGAGAAAGTCGAGGAGAGGGCTCGGGGTTTAGCCATCTTCTCTGTTTCGCCAGATACGTCTTCTCCGAATGGAAGTTGTCTGGTTCGGCCTCAAAGAAGCGTCTCTAGTTCCTTGAAGAAGGTAGGCCATCTCTTTCTTTCGCTAAATCTTCGATAGCAGAGTTCGAAATGATCGTTGGATGATCTTCTTGAAAAGCGTCCACTTCACACACCTGAAATCACTAAAAGCTCGCCCGAGGATTTAGTCGTTTAAAAAGATTCAAAGAGATTTCATGATTCTAAAGTACACTCTAAAAGCATAAACATGAATTATAACAGTTAAAATTACTCCCCCTTAAATTCATATTACTCCCCCTCAAAAAATTCGTAGTTTGTGTTGAGCTTAAATTTGCTAATCTGTACCCATGAGCGATCTTTAGCAACACCCTACCCATAACCTTTGTCTTCGGACGTGTTGTGTCTACGGACGCGTTGAACGCACAAAGGAGCACGGTTGGAGTCTTTCGCCCGTGGAGGGACGAATTTGGTGGATTCGGTGGCCCTTCGGTAGCAAGCTACATCTAGTCTGGAAATTGGTTTCCTGGGTTAACGACGTGGATTGAAACTTGGCGTGCGACAGCCTTGGTGGAGGTCTAGTTTCCAAAGTGTTTCGGTTGTGTAAGAGTCAATCATTTTGTAACCAGAACCGGTAATACCTAGTGATTGATTGGAACTCTTGGGGAGATCACACCCCAAGAATTGGATTAAACCCCAGTTGGGGATATAACCTGTATAAAAATCTCCTCTCACTTTACTTTTTGCTATTTACTTTCTGTGAGACAAACCCGGAACGCGTGTAAATAACTGCGTGATATCGCTGAAACGATTTTTCATAATAACTTATATTTTGAAACAGGGTTAGGGAGATAATGCTTACTCGTACTGCTTTCTGGGAAATAACATACTCTGCAAATATCTTCTTAAAGAAAAGTATTTTTCAAAGAAGAACAAGCCAAATTTTTTATAACCTAATTCACCCCCATCTCTTAGGCATATTTTATACTTCATAAGTCATGATCGACACTCAGTCACCCTCTGAGGTCTAAGACTTATGGACTAAATTAATATCGGAGCATAATAGCTACCGGTGCTCCTCTCTCATCCCATGAGAATCTGTGACTAAACTCACAATATATGGGATTTATTTATTTACTGTCCCACCGGATGCCTAGTAACACTTGATAGGTAAATAAATAATATGCCTCTTAAAGAATAAATAAAAGAATATAAATTCCATTAATACGTATAAGAATACATTATTCAAATACATAGCGAATAATACATCGATTATTTAAATACATGCTCTATTCATTACATCCTCGAATGGCATTACGAGGGCACATCCCCAACAACAATCACTTCACGAACCATAAGTCAAGGACACTTCACAAATTGAGGGTTTCACTAGCCCTAATATTTGCGAACTAGGTTTCGCGAATTCATGTGGCACTTCACGAGTGGATCGAGCTTGGCGAATTAAGTACTTCGCGAACTATATAAGTTTCGCGAGTCAAATTCTTTCATGTATTATAAGTTTCACGAACCCTAAGAGGTTTGCGAACTAAGTTAGCGAAGTCCATGCATGTGGTATTTCGCGAATCATGCAAAGTATCTCGCGAACTAGTTGGGTGAAAGACTTAACTTGACGAATCCATCGTAAGTGTCGAACCTTTAGTGTGTAAAATGGAACTCGCAAAACTCAAATGAGTTCACGAGTTAGTAAGGGAAGTAGGGAATTCGCGGAAGGGGTAAGTCACGAGTTAAACGAATTCACGAAATGTAGATGTGGCGAACTGAGAGGGAAGAAAAAGAGAGTTCGCGAAGTGGGTGTATAGGGTGTTTCACGAATTATAGAGGCATGTAAACTTCACGAATTAGGACTTCACGAATTTTTTCAACTTAGCGAACTATGTAAGTTGGCGAAGTGAGTGTAAGGTGAAGGCGATTTCGCGAAATGAGAGGGGAAAGATAGACATCACGAAGCTAGGGTCGCGAAGTGTATCTTCACGGATCGTAGGGGGTTCACAAATGAAACAAAGTTCGCGAAGTGAATGTACGTTAAGTCCCTCACGAATTATAAGTCCAAAATCAATTAGCTATAGTTCACGAGTCACAAGCCTTTACGAATTTAAGCCGACGAACTCCTTTCAAACAATTGTCTTTCAAACATAGTATTAAATATAATATTTCGATACTTAGAAATTCAGGAGTGTAGACCTTTTTGGTCCAAATGACTATGAGAGTTTTGATTATTCCAAGTAACTATGTAAATTGGGGGTACAAATTAGAAAACTCGATATGTATGTTACATGATGTTTAAGTATGTGAAAATGTTCGATTAAGTGCTTAAATGTGATGAAGCTGTTAAGATAATCGAATTTGTGTGATCTTATGTTCGTATGAATGGAATCTCACTGTGTGCTATATATGGAAAATATTCTCTGTTAAGTGAAATGTGAGCTGTACATGTGATGAGTTATTTTAGGAAAGAATATCATTGTTATTGTTGAGAATCCCCGAGGGTCCCTGGACCCACGTTGCTAGAACGGCGGAATTTTAAAATTTTACAGGGTTTCCCGCCTATCCAAGATCGCTCGGCTACAAACACGAGAACGTATTGACATAAAGAGATAAAGGATCAGCCATGATACCTTGTTGAAATCTCTTAACGATGGCTAACTTCGAATCGGTCGAATCCCCGAGGCGTAGTGCCCCTCTCCTACGCCAAAAGCACATGAACGGGAAGCCTTATTTGCGCAAGATCATCACGCCGGCACCTTACTAACATCGCAGCTGTTCTTGCATGTGCGGCTAGGCCAAGAACGAACTGCTTGCTGCCCCCGCGAGAGAGAGTGCGAGAGAGAAAGTGGTGAGAGGAGAAAACTCTTAGTTTTTTTCTCTTTGGCTTGTATTTCGAAAATTTAGCTTCCACTCACTTTAGGATCTCGAAAATCCTTCTTTATACCTCTTGGGATTAGCCAAAAATAGGTTAAGGTGGGTGGAGAAAAATCCTCAAACCTCCCCTTTTGCCTAGTCTTCGTTTTACAAAATAATGAATTCAAAATTTAAACTTTATATTTAATATATCCAATACCTTAATTAATTAAAATATAATATTTAGTATATTTTAAATATATAATATCCAATATAAATATATTTAATAATTATCGAAATTTTATCTGATAAAAATTCGAAACTTATATATATATATCCGATATACATTATTTAATTCAAAATTAAACAATATTATTTCTCTAAGAAAATAATAAAGATCTAAATCTAATTTAAATCATATACTAAATATTCTATATCAAATATTTTATTTCAAAAATATATCGTGATGTGAAAAGACCATTTTACCCCTCATTAGTCAAACTTAGTATTTTTGGCCAATCAAGGTTTTGGCCAAGCCCCAAACCCAAATGTCACAATCTAGGACCTAGCCTTGTCTCTCTCTCTGATGACGACGTTGTATCGGTTGCCCTTTTTAAGCCCGACTCTCTTGGTTCGTCTCAACCGGCCCATGAGGTATCTAGGAGTTCGGTATTCACCTAGCCAGCCCCGTGGTACCGAACAGATCCCAAGTTGAGTATGAATTTGATCTAATCATAATCCATGAACCGACTGTAGATTTTCGTCATACGTATAAACCCTTTACGTTTGTCCCGGTCGAGTGAAAGTCACGCATAGTCAAACTTACAGAACTCAACTCTATGTCGTTTATGTCGGTGGAAGTTCTAAAACTGCACTTCACGACTATCGTAAGTCAGTTATATGCTCTGGCCAGAGATTTGGATAACTTCCCGCACATTAAACTTGCCATAGGACGTTAACCTCGAATTTAATTGAGACCGTAAATCCCGCTCCGCGGTTCAACCGGCAATCACATCAAAAAGTCAAGACCGCATTTCGCCGCTGATCCATGCCACCAGCAAGACGGGCCTAGCAAACTAGTGACAAGTCAAGACCTCAAGATCACCCCCAAGTTAACCCTTTCGGTCTAAGGTTCACGCATACTACTACAGTCAATCGATCGATCATGGACAATCCAAGCGTGTGATCGTTCGATTACGAGTCAGTGTCCAAATACAGATAATCCCCTGATTCATCTTGTATCATTGTCATGGGCTCCCACTTCCCAAGTGAACGGTTGGTACAACCATATTGGACCCATCGACAAACAAGTCGTACGTGTCATTCCAGTCACCCTACTGGAGACTTAGACTTGTGGACTATTTTAATATTGCAGTATCTCAGCTTACTGTTGCCCCTCTCTGTCCCCACAGAATCAGTAACTGAACTCCCAATATTTGGGTTTTATTAATTTGTCTTATCCACCCAGACTGCAAGGTGAAATCCTTAGACTAATTAATAATTTGCCTTTTAATTTATTCATCCAATAATTAATTAATGATGAATAAAGTCATTCCATTAATAAAAGTAATCAAATTACATCACTAAACACTACAAAACTAGCAAATTGCCCTTGTACTCCCAGTCCTCGTACGGCATCTAGGGCATATACCTCAACAGGTATCACCCGGATATGACTATGTTATATATGGATAAGGTATTCTGATTAAGTGTTTACATGTGATTGATTTATTTTAGGAAAGAATATCAATGATATATCCGTTTGAGTGGTATCTTATTTGACTCCTAAATCAGTGAAGCAATTCGTGGGTCTATATAGAAGGAAAACACTTCATGTTGAAGGGTACGAAACGAACACACAAGCCATCGAATTCCTTAGACTGTTTTGAGCTTTAACTTGTGAAAAATTCGTAGTTTGTGTTGAGCTTTCATTTGCGAATCTGTACCCGTGAGCGATCTTTAGCAAAACCGTACCCTAAAACCTTTGTCTTCAGACGTGATTTGTCTTCGGACGTGTTGAGCGCACAAAGGAGCATGAGTGGAGTCTTTCGCACGTGGAGGGACGAATTTGGTGGATTTAGTGGCCCTTCAGTAGCAAGCTGCATCCAGTCGGGGAATTGGTTTCCTAGGTAAACGACGTGGATCGAAACTTGGCGTGCGACAGCCTAGAACGAGGTCCAGTATCCATAGTGTTTCGGTTGTGTACGAGTCAATCATTTTGTAACCAGAACCGATAATACTTAGTGATTGATTGGAACTCTTGGGGAGATCACACCCCAAGGACAGGACTAAACCCCAGCTGGGGATATAACCTATATAAAAGTTCCGTCTCACTTTACTTTCTGCTATTTACTTTTCTGTGAGACAAACCCGGAACGCCTGCAATTAACTAGGTGATATCGTTGAAACGATTTCCGAAAATAGCGTGACATTTTGAACAGGTTTAAGGAGAGAACGTTGAGACTCGTACTGCTTTCCGAAAAATAACATACTCTACATATATCTTCTTAAAGAAAAGTATTTTTCAGAGGAGAAAAAGCCAAAACGTTTTATAGCCTAATTCACCCCCCTCTTAGGCATATTTTACACTTCATTTGGTATCACAGCGGGTTACTCAAGGAATGGCCTAACACGCCTGAGTTAAGATCTAATGGCTTTTTCGAGTGTTGATGTATTGCAGAGGGTCAATCCCACTCTAGGCCGCCTATCTTCAATAGAACGAACTACGCTGTTTGGAAGATCGTAAGATCGTATTTCTCATCACTGTCGACTATGATCTTTGGGAGACAATCACGACTGGACCATATACGGCTACGAAAACCGATGGAACCCCAAAGGCCGCTAAAGATTACATTGCTGATAACAAAAAGGGAATCACATGGAACGTAAAGGCAAAAAACATGCTCGCATGCGCACTCACACGGGAAGAATACATTCGGGTTAGTTCCTGCTCATCGGCAAAGGCTATGTGGGACATGCTCCAAGTTACTCATGAAGGAACTCAACGAGTTGTGCAAGAAAGACTCGATCTGCTCACTCATAAGTATGAACTGTTCTCGATGGAATCTGACGAGAATATAAGCCAGATGTATGCCAGGTTCATGGGAATCATCAACCAAATGTTTTCTCTCGGAAAGAAGGTTCCCGACAGTGAACAAGTCAGAAAGATACTGAGATCACTGCCACGAGGATAGAATGCCAAGGTTACTGTCATCTATGAAGCAAAGGATTTGGAAGCACTTAGCATCTCCGAAATTATTGGATCTCTTATATCCTACGAGATGATTCAAACATCAATGAATGAGAAGTCGCAGAACAAAAATCAGAAGTCCATTGCATTCAAATCCAACGAAGAAGAATCTGATTCTAACGACAAAAAAGAATACTTAGCCATGCTTACAAAATGATTCGAAAGATTCCAGCGGAAATAGAAATTCAAAGGGAACTTCAACAAATTCCAGAACAAAAACAAGGGAATCTCCACGTCTTAGAAGAAAGTTCAGAAATGTTTCCGATGCAACAAATCAGGCCATAACGCACATGAATGCCAGCAACCAACAATGAGAAACCAAGGAAGCAGAAGGCTATTGTGACGGAATCAAATGACTCTGAACTAGAACAAAATAAGGACGAAGATCATGCTTACATGGCTGATTAGGATCAAGTATCTTGTTCATCCTCCATTGAGAAAATTCGTATCCTAAACAGTTTATATAACAATGACTGTGAAAGTGACTCATCTGATTTTGACATAGAGGAAAGTAAGGAACAACTGTGTGAATTACTTTAATATATAGAGAGGAAGATTAAGTCGCTAATTTCCTTGAATAGGAAACTGATAAAACAGCGAGATGATTTAGTTAAGGAAAAGTATGAGGCTGACCTAGAGTTTGTTAAATACTCCTAGGAATATTGTGTAGAATACCATTTGTAATTGTGCTTGATTTCATTAGTTGTCCTTGTAATTAGGGGCGTTTTGTATAGTAGTCCTTAGATTAGGACTAGTTTGATATTTATACCATGTTTGTTTGGTATAAATACATGTAAATCAATTGAGCTGAATAGAGAAAGTTTTTAGAATTGATCCGAAGGGCTTGCAATTCGATTTCTAGAGAGAGAAACAACAGTAACTTTCTCACTCTACTCAAATTCTCTCTATTGTTCTTCATTTGAGTTTTTCGATCGAATTCAATTGTTTATCTAAACGATCGAATTACTATGAATTCTAGCCTAGGATCATAGAGTTGTTAATCGTAGGACCTAACAATTGGTATCAGAACAGATTCGTTCTGTTTTGAATCGAAAATTGTTAGAATTAGATCAAAAATCATTTTCTAGATACTGTTAATCGAAGAACAGGTTTGGCGCGAAAACCTTTTTCGATCCAATAGCTTAATTATGTGCTTAATTGACTTGAATTCGGTATTTCTGTGCTTGTTTAAGTGTTAGATCATCATTGCGATCAGTTCTGTAGCAGTTTGAACTTCAATTTTTAGGATTGAATTGCTTCTGCGTGTTACTGTTTGCGAAGAACATGAAGAACACGTTATGATTTTGATCAAATTCGATATATTTTGCTTCATAACGTGTTTAATTGCTTGTTCGTGCGTGATTAGTACTTGATTGCGAGCAATTACCTCAAACTTCACTATCTGATTCTTTGTTTTTGCTCGAATTTGTGTTAATCGTATTCTGTGAATTTTTCTCGATTGCTCAAATTTTTCTCGCTAAGTTTTGCGATCGGATTAGTTTCTCGATCGATAAACTTAGCGCGAGAATTTTCCCGGTCAGAATACGAAGTCAGCGCTAGAATCGTCATCAGCAGAAACGATTTTAGTTATAAATATTTCTCGAGCATTATACAGCGAAAAACCTTTTCGAGAGAGACTTATTTTGACTTTGCATGCGTAAAAACTTTCACTCGAAAAACTTTTTCAGTCAAACCTTTTAACGTTTGACCAGGCGAAAATCATTTACACGCGATAAAATTTTTCTAGTCAACAGATTTATTTTGACTTGTCGAGAAACTTACTAACGTACTGTTTCTTTACGATCGAAATAAATTCACGATCAAGAAATTTTTCTCGACCGAATGATTTTGAGCAATTTATCTCGCTCGTAAAATATCACGCTGACAAAATTTCTCGCACGAGAACAGTACTCAGTACATCTATCTCGACGGAATTAATTTCGATCAAACTTTAAAGATTGAATCAAAAATAATTGTCGATCTAATTTTCGAATCAAACGCTACTAACGAATTTTGTCACTTCTGAAGCACATTACATCATCTTCAACCTTCAAAACAATTAACGAAGAGGCGACTACAATACAAACATGGATGCATACTCACTCGGAAATGACAACCGTCCGCCGATCTTGCAAAGAGGCGAATACACAGTGTGGAGAAGCCGTTTTCTGAATTTCATCGCTCTAAAGGATCAAGCCGAAAATTTACTGAAGTCCCTTGAAGAGGGACCGACACAGTTCTGGGTTCATGTACCCGGGGACGAAACAGCTACTCCAGCAATTCCAGCTTCTAGGCGACTAAAGGAGCCTAAAGAATACTCTCTGGAGGAAAGAGCTCGAGCTAAGGCTGATCTAGTAGCCATGAATACCCTTATGCAGGGCATCCCCAACGATATATACAGACAAATCGACAGCCTTACATCGGCCAAAGGGACGTGGGATGAGCTGCATAGGATGATGCAAAGGACGGAAGTTGGCATAAAGGCCAAGAAGGCGAACATTCTCACTGCTTACGACTCATTCAAAGCAAAGCCGGAGGAGAGTCTAAACGAGATCTACCAACGATACCTCACTCTTCTCAATGAAATGAGGAAAATAGAAATAACGAAGACAAACATGGAGACAAACATAAGATTTCTATCTTCTCTGCCCACGGAATGGAAGAAAATATCCACTCAAATACGACAAAATAAAGATCTAGAGGAGTTGGATGTCCATGCCGTGTTCAATAATCTCGCTCAGCATGAGGAGGATATCCGCGAGATTACCAAAGAGCAGAAAGGCAAACAAATCGATGACACGGTTGCCTTAGTCTCGGAGAAGAGGAGCACAAGATCAAGAAAGGAAAAGATCGTTAGGCCACCTTCATCATCAGAGTCGGAAGATGAATCGGACTCCGACATCGAGCCGAACATGAAAGCCCTTGGAAAACAGTTAGCTCTCATTGACAAATGATGAGCAAGAAGTACTTCAAGAAGAAGTCTTCAACCTCAGCCAATAGACTTCGGACTACAAGCTCCAAGAACAAAGAACGTGCTCCGGAGAGTTCCGAGGTCAAGAATCCCAAAGAGACTAACAAATGCTTTAACTGTGGCAAAGCAGGTCACTTCGCCAGAGAGTGCACTCTCCCGAAGAAAAGAGATGCAAACTACTACTCCAGGAAGCTTCAATTGACAAAACAGAAAGAAGCTGGAGTAGCTCTCATGGCCGAACAGGACCAATGGCTCGAGGACACGTCGAGCTCCGAAGAAGAGAACTTAGCCCTCATGGCCCGTCTCGACAACGAATTGGACGCCGAAACATCCACTCGTACGGACGACGACAACGCATCCACGTCTTCAAATGAGGTAGTCACTCCTTCCACATTATTGACCATGTTAGAATCATATCAAAAGCAATATGCTAACATGAAACGTGAGCAGAAAAGTATAAAGGAAGTAGAGAATGAACTTGAGAGAGCTCAGGAGAAGATAGATAGTCTCGAACAAGAACTTAGGAGCTCTAGTGCAAAAATAGATGAACTTACTAAGAGCCTACAGTCTAGAGAGACTAGTCAACCTCAACTAGGACAACGGAGCGAAAAAAGATTAAGGAATTAGAAGATAGGCTAGCAAATAACTACAATTGCTTGGTTAGAATCTCAACGAGAAAGCCATTTTAAATTGTAGGATAACCGAAGCTTCCTCTAAGATCACTAACTTAGAAGCTCAATTGGAAACATCGAATGCTAAGATTAGTGAGCTTAGTAAGGATTTCGATGCCTGTCAAGCCGCTAAACTAACCGTGGAAAATAATTATGCTCTCCTAGGTGAGGAACACAAGAAACTATATGCCAAAGTAAAGAAATTAGACGATATAGTTACGCGTAGGGGACAATCCGAACAGACGATATTTTTGAACAGGCCCAAGGATATAGAGTTCTATAATCCTATAGAAGGCATAGGTTTCACTAACCCGTGTGTTTTACAAAAGAAAGAAATATACGATGTTAAACACATGGGCTTAGGAATAACCTCTCTTAGAAATTTTACTGAATCGTCTTACGAAAATACTTTCGATTCATCCATTAGACAAGGTCCACATGGTCCAGAAATCCCCTTTGACTACAAAGAACTAAATGAAAGGGACAAAAATAGGAAAGAAACTCTAACACGTGTCTGCAATTTAGTTCAAATTCTACCTCCTGACTCTCGAACACACCACGAGGAAGTTAAAACCATTAATTATAAAAATTCTCTCTACAAACCCCCTATCATAAAATAGATAGAGGAGTCACAGGCAAAGTTAGAAAAAGAACGGGAGAGTTTTGAAGCTGAAAAGAAAAAATTCTTTAAGGAGATGGAAAATCTCAAGGCTTCCTCGTCCTCCCAAACTACCTCTCACGCTATTACAAAAAGCGTGAAAAATGAAAATCGCCTTTGAAAGATAAATGTTGTAAAAATAATTCTGTTAAAAGTGCTATGACTAATTTCACTTTACCTACGTCTACAGGGAGCGTAGCGTCAGCACTAAAAACAAAGGCGAGAGTGTCTAGCACTAAGATAAAGAAGGAGCCATTAGATTTAAATGTTTCTGAGCATGCTACTCCTTCTGTTACAATAAAAGACACTCGTAGAAATAAAAGAGCTATTTCCACTTTTAAGATAGTTGCTTCTACTTATTCACTTCAGCCGATCACCTTTAGAAGCACCAACTTCGAAATAGGCTCTACGTCAAAAATTAATCATTCTGAAACAAATGCCACTAGGAAGACACGTAGGAAACAAGATCCAGCCATAAAGAAAGCTTATGGCGCCGTACATGAATGTACTCACCTAAGGTATCCCGTAGAAATTAAATCCCCCAAGCACCATAGGAGACTATCACAAGAAAAGATCTTTTCCTCACTCAAACCCTCCAAAGCATTTGTACGTGCTGAAATTAACCTTCCCTTTAAGGTTCAACCAGAATGGGTTCCTAGATCTCCGCCTAGGACGACAAAAGCCAAAAGGGCCAAGTCTCATATAGAGGCAAAACCCAAACCCACTTTTTCAAAAGTGCAATGGGTTGTTAAGATTCTTCCAATAATAGATTTAGGAGTCATATCTGAACCCAAAACTAAATCTGCTAATCCCAGCGGACCCATGTTTAAGTGGGTACCTAAAGCTCTCTAAATTGTTTTTGCAGATCCATCATGTGTGGTACCTCGACTGTGGTTGCTCCACACACATGACTGGTAGTCAAGAGCTGCTGAGCAACTACAAAGACCGACCAAACGGCAAAGTCAGATTTGGGAACAACGATTCAGCCCCGATTCTAGGACTTGGGGATATCATTCTGAAGAATCTGACCATCAAAGATGTCTCGTACGTCGAAGGCCTCCGCCATAACTTGTTCAGCATAGGCCAATTCTGTGACAAAGACTTCCAAGTGGTCTTCCATGCTGACCGGTGCAGAATTTTGGATAGTCAGGACACGGAACTCCTTCAAGGACTTCGGAGATCCAATCTTTACCAACCTGACGTCTGTGCGGCCTACGACAGCTGTATGCCTCATTTCTCAGACTGATTTACAGAGGAACAGCTTATGGCATCAACGACTGTCTCATCTGAATATGAGAGCTCTCCAACGCCTTTCTACGGAAAAGTTGGTTCACGGTCTTCCAACTATACTACTACAAAAGGAGCATCACTGTTCGGCATGTCACCTAGGAAAAATGAAGCAAGCATCTCATCACGTCAAGCAAATTGCGTCTACTTCACGACCATTGGAACTAATTCACATGGATCTCTGTGGTCCGATGCAGACTCAGAGTATCAATGGAAGAAAGTATGTCCTAGTGATTGTGGATGACTATTCTAAAGTTCCTCCAAACGAAAGATGAGACTGGTGACTTGATTATCAATTTTGTGAACAAAACTCAAAATCTGCTGCAACGGACTATTCAAGTTGTTCGAACAGACAACGACACTGAGTTCAAGAACAATCACCTCAGTGAGTTTTATCAGAAACTTGGAATAAATCAACAATTTTCAGTTGCCAAAACACCTCAACAAAATGGGGTCGTTGAAAGGAAAAATCGAACACTAGTGGAAGCCGCTCGTACAATGCTGATCCAATCGGGACTTCCACACTTTCTATGGACTGAAGCAGTCAATACCGCTTGTTTTACTTAAAACAGGACGGTGGTTCACAAACGGTTCAACAAGACTCCGTACGAGATTGTGAATAATAGAGTGCCCAACATCTCTTTCCTTAAAGTCTTCGGGCGCAAGTGCTCTGTGGCGAACGACCGAGAGCAACGTGCAAAGTTCGACCCTAAAGCAATCGAAGCTACATTTGTCGGGTACTCTTCAACATCAAAAGCGTACCGAGTATACATCAAGTCCAACCGAACTATCAAGGAAAGCTATAATGTCACTTTCCACGAAGTGACAGAAATGGCTTATGGTCAATTCTCAGGACCCGTGCCTAACCCGTTGGTTCCTGCTCAACTCAGTTCAGGACCCGTTCTCAACCCGTTGGCTTCTGAAGACAACAATTCAGAACCCGTAATCACTGGTGTGTTGGCACAAAACAAACAGAAGATGGCAACAACTTCAGGATCAGTGTCAGACGAAGCAACGAGACTTGCAATAGACGACTTGGATTCTCTCTTCTAACCGGTATATCGGTCATACACGCCTACACCAACAACAGATTATCTACCGAACGAGACCGACGTACCAAGTTCATCTAACACCTCTACCCCACCCGATTCAGAATTGCCACAGAACACCGAAGAACCTACAGTGGTCATCGAGGAAGTATCATCAGAGACGATCAATCCAAGTGCAGTATTGGAATTTCCTCAGACAAATGATCAATCGGAGACTATAGGCAATCTAGATCCACAGATGGCTGACGCATCAACTTCAGCCTTGCCTCATGAGCGCAAGTGGACGAGAGGCCACTAGGTTGATCAGATAATTGGCGATCCTGCGGTTGGTGTGAGGACACGTCGTCAACACAGTCTTTACAGTTGCTTCTTGAGCCAAAACGAGCCTACCAAAGTAGCAGACGCACTTCGAGACCCGGATTGGACAATTGCAATGCAAGAGGAAATCAATCAATTCGAACGTCTTCAAGTGTGGACCTTGGTACCCCGTCCACATGGGAAAACAGTGGTCGGAACTAAATGGGTTTTCAAGAATAAGAAGAATAAAGATGGTGAAGTGCTTTGGAACAAAGCGAGGCTAGTTGCGAAGGGATACAATCAACAGGAAGGCATCGACTACGATGAGACTTATGCTCATGTTGCCCGTACGAAGCTATCCGCCTCCTGCTGGCTTATGCGGCTCACAAGGACTTCAGAGTCTATCAGATGGATGTTAAAACCGCCTTTCTCAACGGCGTGTTAAAAGAAGAAGTCTACGTCGCTCAGCCGGAAGGTTTCGTTGATCAAGAACATCCCGATCATGTTTATCGCTTGGACAAAGCTCTCTATGGACTAAAACAAGCCCAACGTGCTTGGTACGATGTCCTGAGCGATTTCCTCGTGAAGTCTGGATTCATACGAGGAACAATAGACACAACCCTCTTCATTAAATAGCATGACAAAGATTTGATGGTCGTCCAAGTATACGTCGATGACATCATCTTCGGATCAACAAATCCTCGGCTCTGCAAGAAGTTTGGAGATCTCATGAAGAGCAAATTTGAGATGAGTCACATGGGAGAGATGCAATTTTCCTTAAGCCTTCAAGTCAGGCAGCTCAATGATGGAATTTTCATCAGTCAGACAAAATACATCAAGGATATTCTGAAGAAGTTTCATCAAGACCAGAGCAAGCCTCTCGGCACTCCTATGTCACCAAGCTTCAAGTTGGATGCCGATCCCTCTGGTAAATCGGTCGACATCACACTGTATCGCAGTATTATTGGATCTCTTCTCTACCTCACTTCGAGTCGGCCGGATATCATGTTTGCCACCTGCTTGTGTGCCCGTTTTCAAGCCGATCCCAAAGAATCCCATATGCTCGCGGTCAAAAGAATTTTATGCTACCTTAAGGGCACCTCTACCCTTGGCCTATGGTATCCAAAGGGTACGAATTTTAAACTTATCAGCTACACTGACGCTGACTATGCAGGTTGCCGAATGGACAGGAAAAGCACGTCCGGTGGCGCTCAATTTTTAGGCGAAAAGCTGGTTTGCTGGTCATCCAAAAAGCAGAACTGTGTGTCCACTTCGACGACCGAAGCAGAATACGTAGTTGCCGCCAGCTGTTGCTCACAGATGCTGTGGATGCGGACACAGCTTCGCGACTTACAATCTAAATAATATACCCATATATAGTGATAGTCAAAGTGCAATTGCCATAACTTGCAATCCTGTTCATCATTCACGCACAAAACACATAGACATTAGATATCATTTTATCAAAGATCACGTAGAAAAAGGCACGATAGAGATGTACTTTGTGAACGCGGAATTTCAACTAGCCGACATTTTCACCAAGGCCTTGGATGAGAAACGATTTCAATTCCTTGTCGGAAAATTAGGCATGTTGAATCTTCCGTAATATGTGCATTACCTGATCTTCTGTGCTATCACATGCTCTATTCTATGTGTTTTCTATGCTTATTTGTCCTTATCTTGCGTGATAAAAATAATAAAAAAAACAATATATATAATATATATTTCTATATATAATATAGAGGGGTATGACGAAATCCTTTAGGATGCTTTGATCTAAAGTCACTTAGAATTTTACCCCGACATGCGATCGATTTAATTGCTTAAAATTTGTCAGTCTAAGTCGCATTCTTGTGTCTAGAAGGTCATTTGACTGTTCCACTAGACATAAAGTCACTCTACATGCGTGAGGATTCAAGCCTTGTTCCTTTTTCCTTTCTTTGGATCTACTTCTCGAGTGAGTCGCACATAAATTACTTGTCTTACCTAGTGATTCTTGGTGTCATACTCATCTTGCGTTAGATCGTTAGGAAAATGATAAGGGAGTTTAGGATATTCCTCATGCGGCCTTATATAAATTCCCCCACGTTAACCCTTAGTCATCCACTTTGAGCCTTCTCCGATGTCCTTTTCTTCATTTGAAACCCATTCCCAGCCTTCA
Organism: Craterostigma plantagineum; assembly: GCA_027422505.1. Lineage (NCBI taxonomy): Eukaryota > Viridiplantae > Streptophyta > Magnoliopsida > Lamiales > Linderniaceae > Craterostigma > Craterostigma plantagineum. The sequence goes on from JAPQWV010000109.1 coordinate 1,415,766, forward strand.
ACCGAACTCTATACTCTTCAAATGGTTGTTCAAACGAGAAAAGGAGGGGGAGATAACAAAAGAAAAAGTAAGATGATGACAAAAGAAGGTATTGCTCAACGCGCAAAAATCAGACCAAAGGAACCGGCCTTCCGACTACCTTGTAGAAAGTGGCATGGTTCCTGCTGTGAACTTCTCCAACGATAATCTCGTACGCTCGTCAGAACGGCTGGAAGAGGAGCACCACGAAGTGAACTTCTCCGACGATAATCCGGTCTTATATCGAGAAACGAGAAGAGGAGTGCAGCCTCGAGTACGAATTCCTTAACCGAGAACTTCTCCAATTTGATAATCTCTGAAACCTCAATAGGAATTAAGAGAAGAGGAGCTCGGTATCGGCCCGAGAACCAACAAAAAGAACTTCGCCTACGATAATCTCCTAGAGCCTCATGGAGAAGCAGAGCTTCAGCTTGAGCATAACATAAAAACGGATAGTTCTTAAAAGAAAAGGAGGGAGAAATGATTGAAAAGAAGAAAGACGTCGAAAAAAAAGGGAGACGGACATAGAATTGGAAGACGATGAAGAGATAAGCTCACTTTCCTTTAAATATCTTCCGTTCTAAGTCCTAGCCAAATTATAACCCTTACGACCCTTTGATTCCACATAGACCGTCTCTCGCTTAGGTGAAATGATTAAAAATGCCTCGATCACAGGTAAATTGACTTACAATTGCTTGTGTTGACTTGAGTGATAAAAATATAAAAATCCCAAGATAGCTAATTGAGAGCAAGAGCGAACCTAGTGAGAGTTGTCGAAATGGACCAGTCTATGAACTCAGGACTTTAGTTTGACGACATGACTTGACGGCATTTTCTTCTTTCAAATGTCTCGTAAAATTTTAGGCGTGACGATTGATCGAAGCAAAATAATCTGACCCCATAAATAAAATATATATATATATACATATATATAATAATAAATAAATAATAAAAATTCACATTTTGACATGAAATGTTATATTTCATATGCGTTGAATTGAATAAATGCGAATTTCTTTAGTGTATCGCACATTCTAAAATGCAATGTTAGATTGCATTGGTACTGAATTGTTTATATGCGATAAATTTTTCATTGCTTCTTCCCTCACACAATATTTTAAAGTACATGTTTTCGGGGACCATGTATACATGCTTACTTGGTAAATTTGTGTGCTCGTGACTTGAATTGATTTCATATGCTTGCATAATTAATCAATTCTTGTGCATCATTTGAGGGGGAGCAAGTATTAGACTTGTAGATTAGCTCCAAATATTTTTGACGTTTTTTTTGCATTTCAGATCTTTCAAAATTAAGGAGTGAGACGTCGACACTACAAGGAAAGGAGCTAGTCACAGACCAAATTAACTCCATCATTTCTAACGTTTTTTTCTAAGTGGTACAGATTTTTTTTTAATCACTGCCAGGGAAGCTAGACGTTACTACACAGAAAATACAGGGAGTTAACTGCATTTATTTTAAATTCTCAGGGGGAGCTTTACAATGTGATTTTATTTGAAATAGGGATCAATCTGAAAATTTTTAGAAGCATTTACAATCGAGAAATTGGATATAAGAATTAATTCGCTATCATAAGTTTCTCGATCGTAAGATAGTGTTGGGAACAATTGTTATTAACCGCGATAATTTGCAATCGAGAAAATTGAAATTTAAGATCAATTTTTGAATCGAAAATTTCTCGAGCGCAAATAGTAATGGGCCTGTCCATTTAATCGCAAAACGTCAAATCGGAAACCCAACATTGAATTACAGCGAATAAATAAAAGTTCATCTTTGTGTCAGTCGAAAAACGTTTTCTCACGCAACCCTAAATCGCAAAAAATTCTCTGGCGAAAAACTTTCATAGACAGTTCAAATCACTCACAAATCTTTCCATTTTAACTCAAAATTGTCTGTTTAAGGTAGAAATGAGAATCTGTTGACAGTTGCGTGTGATTTAACGTCGTTAGCATCTGCTTTTTGAAGTTCTTCGCATGTTTAAGTTTAGATTTCCGACTGTTCTTCAAAACTGAGAAATCGTATACTGTTTTATAGTGATTTAGGCTTGATTATGAGTGTTATCTGAGATTAATGCCTGCACTTAACATAGTTTCGATGTTCTTGATGAATCTAGTAGTATAAATCTTCGGAAATCTGCATCTTCGACTGAGATTTGAGTTTCAATAAAACTGGGTTTTTGAAGTTTTAAAGGTATCGAAGAACTTTGTCGATCGCAAACAATCTTAATTGAATTCCGATTCAACTGAGATACTGTTTGTGTCAAATTAGTTCTCGATCGATAAAAATTTGACTTAGTCGTCAAGATAGATGATTTTGACCGAAACATTACTTACCATCGAGAAATCTAATTAGGATTTTCTGTGTGCGAAAAACTTAAGCACTGAATAGATAATTTAGATGCAAATTTTATCGAGCGCAAACTTACTATCGCAAAATAGAATTTTCGTGTTAATTGGATTTTGGTCGTAAAAATTTAGCAGCGAAAAAAAATTAATTTTTCAACGCTTAATTTTTCGATCGTAAAATTCGCCGCTTCGGACTTAATTGATTGAAAAATTTCTCGACGATTGACTTATTCTCTCGTTGACTAATTTCTCGATAGAATTATATCGCAGCGAAAAAAAAAATTTTGTTACTTACAATCGAAAATCACATACCGCTCGACAAACTTCAAATCGAAAATTTTATTCAATCGAGAAAAATTTCTCGATAGTAAATTTACCTGAGAAATAATTTCTCGATCGTAAATTTACACGGATTTTTTCTCGATCGTAAAATAGATCGACTACAGTCTCGATTTCAACTTCAACACTTAGAAAATTTTTCTAAGTCTTTTACTCTGTAGCGAACATTAGCGAATAAAATTTTCTCGATCGAAAAATTAAACTGAGTCATTACAATTGAAATCAATGCATAGGAAATCATTTTCAAAATCAATTTTATCGAGCGAAAAATTTCCCGGCATGAACAGTGCCATTACTTGCGATTAAACACTTGGAAAATTTTCAAACTCTCGCGACTAGGTGTTTAACTCAAAATTACCATCATGCCATTACATTTTTTTCAAAATCGAAATTCCTACATGCATATCATACGATTTCAACTCAAAATTCATCAAACATGTCATGACTTGATGCAATATTATAGTTTGATGAAATTAAATTCATTCTCGACTAATATCAAAAATTATGAACTAATGATTTGTATATTTTTCAGGATAAGTGAATAAGTGTCTGTCGCCCAAGCACGCGGGATTTGATAAGGGCAACAGCAACATTTTGAGGATCTTCCACGGCATCGCCTTCGCAAGAAATTATGACTACACTCAGCTGATCTGGAACGACCTCGCGGACCAGATTCGGCAGAAGGAGAATCGGCGAGATCATGGCGCTGCACCAGACCATCCCTACTCTGCCTCCTGGCGGAAATTACCAACCACCAAGGCTTAAGTTCTTCCAAAACCCACGGCTCACGGACCTGGACCAACCGTCGATGCCGATCTCATTCGAGCTCCTTCGTCTCGCGGACCCCAACGAAGACTTCTACAGGCTATACTGTCGGGACAGGAATCTCACCGAGGAAATGATTCGAGGGCCCCCGACAGTGCTTGGAGCTAGCCCTCACCAATAACAACAACAGCTAAGCCCTGAGGACGCGATGATTGATGATGTCGCTCAGGAGCTAGCTCAGGAGCCAACATTGGTCGAAGAGCCAATGCCCGACGTAGATGATACCCTGATAGACGTCGTGGCTACAGAGATGGAGCTCGAGGCTCCTGCACTCGAATTACAAGTGGAAGAGCCCGTACATGTTGGCGTGCTTGAAGAAACTTGTGAGGAAGTTCTTCAACAAGAAGCACAGCCCGAAACGGAAATGGGGCACACTTCATTTCCACTGGTGACATATCAGACATTTGAGAACGTCGATCGAGATCGTACTCATCACACCGCCACCCCGTCTGACACAGAGTCTGACGAGGAAATCAGTGTGATCAGGAGGACTCCCAGAAGACTCAGTATTCAGTTGGAGTCGCTCTTTCCAGCAGTCACCACCGCACCAGATACTACGCTAACCACAACGACAAGTGTTGCCGGCACTTCTTCGCTCAATCTTGAGCCGCAACCAACCCACGTGGTGTCTGGTTCGCAGGCGCAACCTGAGCCTGCCTTAACACCCATAGAGACGAATCCTCAAGATTCGACTCGAGGATTGGGTGGAAGTCTCATACAGTCACAACCTCAAGTGACTGTGAGCCAACCCACAGAGTCGGTGTCTACTCAAGGGTTGATAACAGGCGACATCAGTCGTCCTGGTCCATCTCAGGAGGCGTCCGCACCCTTCGTGACGAACGAGCAGTTCCAGGCCGCTCTCTCTGCCGCTGTACAGTCTATGGAAGACAAAATCACGGAGAGAGTACTCCAAGCACTCGAGGCATCCCGAAGAGATACCGGGAAAGCACCTGCCTCTGAAGGCCCTTCGTCACAAATCAACCCCACACCTCCACAACCCACACCCACCGACCCTCTAGCCACTTTCTCCATCCTCATCAATCCATACACAATCCCCATCACCGAGCTCCATTCTCCTCGCCCGTCTGATAGGCCTTTCCATCCGATCACCGCAAGAAGAATCCCTCTATAGGTGATTGGTGGACCATCCTGAGCCACCGAGTGACACCCGCCGAGGCCAAAGCTCCCACTCACGTCGCAGACCTGACGATCCTGACGATCAGGACCCTCATGAGGGGGAGAAGAGGCCAAGGACATCAACAAGTGGCCAAGGATAAGGCTCGGGCGCTGGAGCTGGTGAAACCCAAACACAAACCCAAACACAAACCACCCAAACTACCTACACCACGCACCGCACCGCCCACATCGAACCACCAACCTTTCACCTCAGGACGCCTCCGCCCACACCACCGATCTACTCAAGCCCCTTTCTTCCAGAAGAAGAAGCAAGTGCTGCGATGCTTGTAGCTCTAGCAGCTACCCAAGCCACTCCCTCAGTCGCTCCAGACCAACCGGGACCCTCTGGACATGGCGTCAATCCACACGAGGCCCTAGACAAGTACATCTTCGAAGGACAGTGGATGACCCATTCCATGCCCGATGAGCATCAAAGACGACGGCTTCACGACGTTCGGCGCTTTCTACAACAAGCGTCTATAGACCTTGTAATCATAGAAGACGACGAGCTTCAGGAAGGTGAAGACTACGAGCGAGATATCCCAAGGCTACCAGAGTTAATCGCTCAACAGGCGGTTCCCTCTCCAAGGCTAACGCCAGGGACCGTTAGGATCGACACGCCATGGGAGAACATCAAAATAGAAATTCCCTTCCTAGAAGAAGTTCGTGAGAATATTTGGAGGTCTCCGGACAGAGTCAAGAAGCCGAACGAGTTCGAGCTTAGAGGGATCTCTCATTGGGATCAGCAGAAGAGGATGACCTACCTCTGGATGCTGACCAAACTAGGATCTGATGTTAGGCTGGGGACGATTAAGGCACAAGCCAAGAGCCATTATAAGAGTCTCTCTCCAATAAGCCAACTACTCAGCGTCTACTGTGACAAAGGAGGACTTCCAACACCTCACTACATCATCGAACGAGTGGACAGGACCCGAGAGGAACTGAGCGAGAGCGACCTGCCGTACCTCCCCGCCGATGAAGTGTACCATCTTTATCAGCTATACGTGGAGAAGTACAAAGGTCCTCAGGGCTTCATCAAGAAAGAAGGCCTCGAAGGGCTCTACTGGTTCATGATGCGACAAGTCAAGTACTTCGCCGCTCACGACCTTCAAATGGCGCTTGAGAGCAATATGAAGAAGGTCAACATGACCGCTCCGCTCAACAAAGGACCTGAGATCGAAGGGCTTCCCAACAATCACGTGCACTTCAGCCCAGTCCTAGGCATCACCTACAACAATCCAATAGCAAAGAAGAATAGGTTGATGCTGAAGACTGAGATTCATAAGTATTGCGATGGGACGCTCAAGGTCGTCAGGAAAAACATCGAGCAGAGGTTGGAAGAAATCAATCGAGATACAATGCTGAGGATCCATAGGTTCGTGAGAGAACAGCCGATCCTAATGGAATTGCTTGAAGATATCGAGGAGCGACTGGAGCTGAGGATCACGCTGAGGAACTACGAGCATGCGCTGGGCTTGCGCAGATCGTATTACGCCAGACGAGGACAAACGGCGTGGAGATGCAATCAAGCACAAAGGGGGAGATTGTAGAATACCATTTGTAATTGTGCTTGATTTCATTAGTTGTCCTTGTAATTAGGGGCGTTTTGTATAGTAGTCCTTAGATTAGGACTAGTTTGATATTTATACCAAGTTTGTTTGGTATAAATACATGTAAATCAATTGAGCTGAATAGAGAAAGTTTTTAGAATTGATCCGAAGGGCTTGCAATTCGATTTCTAGAGAGAGAAACAACGGTAACTTTCTCACTATACTCAAATTCTCTCTATTGTTCTTCATTTGAGTTTTTCGATCGAATTCAATTGTTTATCTAAACGATCGAATTACTATGAATTCTAGCCTAGGATCATAGAGTTGTTAATCGTAGGACCTAACATATTGGTAGGTCAGGTATAGGTTATTCCACTGAAGTAAAGCATGCTAAACATTCTGTGCCTAAGCTTAAATGTTTCTGTTGTGGTTGAAATGGTCATTATGTATACAACTGTCCTTTAAAGAAAATTGATAAAGCTAAGTATGTCTGCAGACCTAAGAAGTCACATGTAAATGCCACTGTTATATCGGATTGTAACAGGAGATCACCGTCTATGCAGAACGATATCACGTATGTTGATAGAAGTTATTTCCCCGCTAACATGTTAGGACCCAATGGAAATTGGGTACCTCAGAAGAGTACTTCTTTCTACAGGTACGAATGAAGAATTCCAGCAAGAAAAGTAGGAGGTATCTCGACAGCAGTTGCTCTCGCCACATGACAGGTGATATAGGTAATTTTGTGTCGTTAAAGGTGGTTGATGGAGGATATGTTTCGTACGCTAATGACGCAAAAGCCAAAATCGTGGGAGTTGGTACTGTCGATAACAATTTAAATATCACTATGGATAACGTATGGTTTTTCAGGAACTTAGAACATAATTTAATTAACACTAGACAATTATGTGATGAGGGACATACCGTAGCTTTCGCCAAAGATAAGTGCTTTGTCAAAGAGGATGATAAGATCGTGTTTAGTGCATCTAGGCATGGCAACATTTACTGCATCACTCTTGATGATATTGCTAAAGAGAATGTCAAGTGTCTAGCAGTTTGTAGATATCACATGGTTATGGCACATACGTTTGGGACATGCCAACATGGAACTGATGTCTCACATATCATGCAATGAATTGGTGAGAGGCATTCCTGATATGAAAGCAACCAAGGACAGAATTTGAAAAGCGTGCCAAATGGGGAAACAGACTAAGACGTCCTTTAAACCTAAGAATGTCATATCTACGTCCAGACCACTGGAACTGCTGCATCTTGACCTTTTTGGTCCGAAGGTTATGTCATTGAAAGGTAAGCGATATGCCTTTGTTATCGTAAACGACTATACTAGGTACACATGGGTCTTATTTCTCGCGCACAAAAGTGAGGCTTTAGATAACCTTGCGCCACTGATTAAGAAGCTAGAAAATGAGAAGGAGATGAATGTCCGTAAGATTAGGAGTGATAATGGTCTAGAATTTGATAGTAAATCTTTTGCATCTTTTTGTGATGAAAATGGTTATTGTCATAATTTTTAGCCACTATTACGCCTCAACAGAACAGACTGGTTGAGAGGAAAATAGACTATTACAAGAAATGGCTAGGACTATGCTGAGCGAATATAAGACTCCAAAATATTTTTGGGCCGAAGCTGTTAGTACGGCATGTTATGTCTCAAATAGGATGTTCCTTAGACCGATTATTAAGAGAACTTACGATGACCTTTGGAACGATAAAACCCCTAAATAGGATATTTTCATGTATTTGGCTGCAAATGTTTTATTTTAAATGATAGGGATAAGAGAGGAAAATTCGATTCTAAAGTAGATGAAGAGATATTCCTAGGATACAGCCTTCATTACAAAGCCTTTCGGTGTTTAATAATATGAAGAAGACTGTTCAAGAATCTGTGCATGTTACATTTGATGAATTTCCTAACGTAGATGCTACTGAGGAAGGTATAGTTTTGTCTCCTGCAGAAATACAGGTTACTGCCAAAGAGGTGAACGCAATTCCATTGCAACTAGATACTGAGTCAGAGGAACCTGAAGCTTCTGACGGACAACAGTGCTGGAAATTCAAACATGATTCTAGCCATCCCCCTGAACAAGTCATAGGGAAAATCACTTCGGGGATCAAAACAAAAACAACTGCACGAAACGATATTGCTGAGGAGTCACATGACGTGCTATTATCAACCATGGAACCTAAGACAGTGAATGAAGCTCTTGACGATGAATCGTGGGTGATTGCCATGGAAGAAGAGCTAGCACAATTCGAAAAGAGCCAAGTGTGGACTCTTGCGGAAAGACCTAACGACAAGTCAATAATAGGCACAAAGTGGGTGGTTCGCAACAAACTGGACGAAAATGGTAATGTGACACGAAACAAGACCAGGTTAGTTGCCAAGGCGACTTCTACCCCGGGGCTGATAAATCAGCTCATCCACCTATATGGGATGGCCCAAATGTTTAGGGATATGTGAAACGTCTGCTCTTCGGTCTTTTCAAGAATTGCCAAATCGGAATGTGGCTTATGGACTTGAAATCTTCAATAACACCCGGCTACGTTCCGGGGTTAGGTTCAGTTTGGCCTGACTGAACCATGGGAACTTAGAATCCATGCGTCCGTCAATTTTGGTGAGTGCTGCTTCATCAGCAAGTCGGAGCAGGGCGGTTGAGATCATCTTCGTGTTTGTGTATGGAGGTCACCCTTTTGTAATTCTCGAACTCTTGAGGGTCGACTTTTCAAGTGAAGTTTGTCTTGGGAGGCGGAAGCGCCTGAGAGGGTTTTCTTTCTTTTTTCCTTTTTTTTTTCTTTTCCCTTTTTTTTTGCTTTTCTTTTCCCTTTGTTTTGGGTATACACATATATACACACATATATATATATATTATGGTAATAGTAGTAGATAAGTAGTATCATAATAGTGATAGATATAGGTATATGTATACATATATGTATATGGGTTAAATGTAGTTTCTCCCCCTCAAATCGTGCACCTAAGGTGTACTCCCCCTAAAAATGTACTCTCCCCTCGTAAATATAATCCCCCTCAAAGCATGCATGTTTAATCATGTAAGTTCTCTCGCAATTGAATAAGCGTGAGCGTATTTATGTTCAGATCAGATGCAAACTAAAGAATTATTGTTCTTTAAAAATGCATTAGAATGTACGTTTTTCGCTATTAACACTTAAAATAGGTATTTTAATGATTCAGCTTATATGCATACGTGAATGTTTAAGCTTGTAGCTCTTTAAGATATATGCATAGTTAAAATGTCCCTATCATGGGGTATTAGACAATTCAGCTCATATGCATGCGAAAATTTAAGATTTAAAGTACATTTGAGTCATGCATGTTTATAATGTACCCTATTGTTTTCAAAGTAGGTATATTGTATTTTCAGCTCAAGATGCATGCCAAGTTTCTTATGGGATGCATATAGAATTTACCTACGTAGTTGCTCGCATTGCTTACCAGTCGCGTATGTGGAGCAACCCAAGATACCATACACGCTGGGATGTTTGGCTGCCCTCGTCGCATATCAGTCATGAGTGTGGAGCAGCTCTCTTAGTACCTACCCATGCTGGGAGTCTGCACAAACTTATCGGGACTTTGGTACCCATTTTTGGATGGTTCCTCCCTTATTAGCAGACAACGGTTTAAGCACATTTGGTTCAAATATTGATCCTATCTCATCCTTTAGAGTTTTATTCAGTTTGAGTTGTGATTTAGGAATCCAAGTTTGGTGAACCTTAGAGGGAAATGACATATCAGCGCTAGTGAATGTATGTCTAGGTCTAGGAATCCAAGTTGAGATGTGAAAGACGTCGGTGCCATAGATCATTCAACTTGGGTGCAGCCCGAGAGAGAAGTACTGGTCGAGAAGTCGTGAGATTGAGTACGTAGAGGTGAGACGTGCGCGTTCCAGAAAGAAGTGGCAGTCCCGAGGCATCTATAATGCTACAGATATCAGATTCGAAGAGAACCTTGAATCCTTTGTCGCAGAAACGACCAATGCTGAAGAGATTGTAGCTCAAACCCTCAACGTAAGAGATGCCCTTGATCGTCAGTTTGTCATGGACGAGATCACCAGTACCGAGAATTGGCGCCATTTGACTGTTTCCGAAGGAGACCCTTCCGAGATAGCGCTCGGAGAAGTTGCTCAGCAGCTCCTTGTTCCCCGTCATGTGTGTGGAGCAACCTGAGTCTAGATACCACACATGACAGACCTGCAATCATTAGCAAATGTTGGGTCCCCGTTTACTGACGGGGCATTCTTGTGAAACAAGTAAAATTTTCATGCGCTTAATGGGAAATGTGGATTCTAAATTAGATTGCGTTGATTCTAATTTAGCTTTCCCTTTGTCGTTTGTTTGATTAGGCGGGATTATGGTTTTTCTAACCCATATTTTCCTAATTTGTGCTTGCATGTATGGCGCCTTATACATGAATTGGCGCGGGGAATGTGGTTGTCGTTTTCGTGCTTCGGTTTTGGTCGCCTTTGGCTTGCGAGAAGTAGGTGAGTTTGCGTTTGTCGACGAGAGACGTTTTCGCTTGACCTTAGGCTTTGGCGAGATGGGAGAATTCAAAGACGTCGCAGAGAAGGTTCGCTTGCGAGGTCGAAGTGTTGCGTGTTCATGTGTTTCATATTCGTGAAATCGTGGGAGAACAAAATCATTGCAGCAGCACATAGACATAAGTTTGGTAAAAGAAAGATAAGTTTTAGCAACATAATTGTCTACGACCTTAGGATATTGGGATTCAGTACATAGAGAGGAAGGACGAATATAGGATGGTTTTTTCTTCTTGTCATCGAAGAGTGGATTCGCCTTTATCTGATACGAGCTGCCTTCCAGAGACGTCGAACTCACATTCCCTGTATCCATAAGAATACTAGAGTTAGTGTTAGAACATATGTCAGCTTCAGGAGTCATTTTCGCCGTCCTCTTACATTTACATGTTTGAGAATCGGGTACTTGACTCGATGTGGAGGGATAGTTCGTATTGGGAAATTTTTCTAGTGTGTAGATTTCGCTAAGCAGCTCATCTCGCTCTTTTGCAAAGGCCTTCCTTTCTACTTCTAGTTGTCGTTCTAGTTCTGCTATGAGTAGTAGTTTCTTTGGGATGTAAGTGCGAGAGAGCACATCTTGAAAAGCATCTTCCTGTTCTTTGTTTGGGAGTAAGGTTTCGACATCCTCCGAGAGTGAGGATACCTCAGTCTTATCTCTATTGTTCAACTCTGTGTAGTCAAACGCGATTTCTGCCCAATGGATGTTCTGTTCTCTTGTTTCTTCTGAGATGGCAGCGGAGGATGATCTCACAAATGGCTTAAGCTGCGGGGGAGCACCATTTCTTGTTTGCAAGAATGCAGTGTTGCACATGTTATATCTTTTAACTGTTAGCGGTGTTGGATTGCAATTGCTAGACAGTCCGATCCCCCCCCGTGCGTCGTAGAATTCTGTTTCCACTGGTTGGTTCAATAGGCATAGGATGCGTGAGTTTTCGTTTCTAAGGTGAAGTTGCTCTTCAAGTTCTTTCACCTTGCGGTATAGCCTAACTCTTTCCTTCGTAAGTAGATCATATTGGGAGGCCGTCAGGAGGCGAGAAGTTTCACATGAACTAATAGCTAGTGTAGTTTCCTTAACCTTAGTCTCACTTTGTTTGTTCTTGCTTTGCAGACGTTTGACTAAAGCTTCAGAGGCCATTAGACGTTCGTTTGCACAGGCAAGTTCTTCTAGTTTTAGACTAAGTAAGGCATAGTTGTTTTCAAATTTTAGCTTAAGTTCATCATAATCCCTAGCGTCTATGGTGGGTTTCTTAATGGCGTGTCGGTGAGTAAACACATCATCTAGGTGTGAGATTCGTACCTCAGACGCAGCGTAGGTAGGAGTATTAGCTGTGTTTTCACCGGAGTGACCCATCTCCTCGTCCTCGTCATGTTCGACCAGCCTTGTCATGCAGCAATCTTCATCCTTAGGCTCCTCGTCTTCTGAAGTGTCATTCACCCATTCCGCTTCTTCGGTGAGTAGAACTTTCCCACGTTCCACCTTGCGGGTCATTCTGGCCTTACAATCGTAGTAGCCGGAGTCCTTCACGCGTGGGGCGTGGCATTCTTTGGCAAAGTGCCCCATCTTTCCACACCGAAAGCACTTCACGGACTTTTGAGGTGCGGAGTCCTCTTCTTTCTTTGTTGGCTTGGCTTCCTCTGTGGGAGTGGTCTTTTTGATGCCGCTATAGGTTCTTTGGCGATTGGAAGAGGATGAGGATTTTTTCCCGATCTTCTTTGAGACCAACTTAGTGAGCATTGCCAGTTGCTTGCGTATATCACGAACATCTTCGTCTGATTCTGTATCAGCTTCGGATCCTAAAGAGGTGTCAGATACAACAGCTGGTAGCTTCCCTTTGTTCTGTTTGGTCTTAGAGGTGGAAGATCGTTCATTGGTTTTGTTTGAGAGGAGGGCCAGTTGGTCGACTCGAGTGTTGGTGGACTGAGGTTGCACGTATGGAGCATAGGCAGACAGACTGTCATAAAGAGCATGGATGGAAGTGTTGGAGAGGTCCTTACTCTGAATCATCATCACGATTGCATTGCCCCATTGTGGTTTGAGGCTTCCAAGAAAGCGGTTGTTGATATCGAATTTGTCCCTCGAGATCCTGGCTTTCTTGAGTTCATTGATGACCTTCAGGTATCTGAGGTACGTATCACGCAGCTCCTCTCCTTCGTAGGCTTGGAAGTGTTCATACTGTGAGAGGCATGCTGATTTCCTCCCCTGAGCACTCTCAGTTGTGCCTGCCATAATTTCTACGAGTTCATCCCATATTTCCTTAGCAGTTGTGCAGCACTCGATGTGAGCGTAGACTTTGTTGCCCATAGCCTGGAAGAGGTATCCTTTGGCAGTCTCGTCGGCCTGTACGCGAGCCAGTTCATCCTCATTGATGGGACCTCTTGGAGTGCGGCGTTCATCCATGGGGGGGTTTGCGTTTGGCTGTGCAGGGATGATTGTCCAGAACTGTGCTGGGCCGTTGAAGATGGAGTCCAGAAGATATTGAGAGAGTGGTGCGCCTTTGTTCCTGATGAACGTGAGGAACCGGTTTGTCCATATGCTGTAGTCGCCTTGTCGCAGCATCGGAGGCCTGGTGTCGGATCCCACTGTGGAGATGTCATTCGTGGTAGACATGGTCGGTGCAGTCGAATCGTCCGTGGTTTTGATCTTGTATAGATGAGAGAGTTAGTAACGAACGATAAGAAAAATGAGTTTAACGAGTAGAGTTTGTGAAAAATTCTTTAAAGAATTTCTTTGAACTAAGTGAGCGTGTGTGATGGTCGATAATGTATGAAGGAAAATATATCTTGAAATTAGGAGAAGTTCTAGAAATTTAAGAGCGAGATTTGAGGCGAGAAAAATAATTTATGTCAAAAGTGGTCTAGGGTGATAGTACTAAAGTGTAGGGATCAAATCTTGAATAGGTTTGAGAAAGATTCAACCCGAGAAAATTTTAACCCTGGAAGAATTTAACACGTTAGAAAAAAAATTCGCAAGTTGAAGAATTTCGCAAGTTACGACTTTTTAAGCTTCGCAAGAGAATTTTCGCAAGTTATAAAACTTTCGCACGTTGAGAATTTTAAAGCTTAGCAAGAGAATTTTCGCAAGTTATAAAACTTTCGCACGTTGAGAAAATTTTCGCGGCCAAAAGAAATTTTTGGAATAAGCTTTCTTGGATATGGAATATCTCGGATTATGAAAGTAAACAGTTGCGAAAAAAATGTTGTATAAGTGAAAGTTTCGCGGCTTAAAATTCTCGGATCTTGAAACTAGGCAGTTGCGAAAAATGTAGTATAAATAAAAGTTTCGCGGTTTAGAATTTCTCGGATTCTTAAAGTAGGCAGTAGCGAAAAAATGCAGTATAAGGGAAAGTTTCGCGGTTTTAAAATTCTCGGATCTTGAAGATAGGCAGTTGCGAAAAATGTAGTATAAATAAAAGTTTCGCGGTCTAAAATTTCTCGGATTCTTAAAGTAGGCAGTTGCGAAAAAATGCAGTATAAGGCAAAGTTTCGCGGTTTTAAAAATTCTCGGGATCAATTTTCGCGGTCATGGAAATTTCGCGGACTTGAACGATCAAGCACAAAATTTCGCGGTCAAGAACACGTTAGTACTGTTCCATTGCTTTCACGCGGTTTCATGCCAGAAAATCGTCCGTTTTCACTCAGATCAACCAAAATCGCTCAAACTTGATCCTAAGTATCATAAATTCTTCCCTAAACACATGATCGACCGATTTGTGAGCTAAAAACAACAAAAAATGGATCAAATCGACCAAAAACAGAGAATGACCGAAATGACTTTTTCTGAAGAACTTTTGCTTAAATCTTGCTCAGAACTCGTTAAAACTGATCCAAAAGTGTTCTAAAAACATTTTAGGCATATACTCGATCTGGGGGAAGGTTTTAAACACAAAAACGAAGCATCAAAGCCCCAAACCAAGCTCAAAATGCCCGAAATTAAAATTTTGCTCAAAACACCTTTGATCTTTCTTGGAATCGAACGAAACTGGATTCAAATCAGTGCAGATGATCCACGTTTTCTCTGATACCACTTGTTGGTCCCGAATGCACCAAACAAGGAATCAAAGAGGCTTTGATGGAATGTATATGTGCTTACTAGGTAAATTTGTGTTTTATATGCTCGTGACTTGAATTGATTTCATATGATGTTTAGTCTATTCTTGCCCATTATTTGAGGGGGAGCAAATATAAAAATCGTGCATTGGCTCCAAATATTCTTGACGTTTTTCTCTAAGCGTTTCAGATTCCTTCAAACAAAATTAAGGAGTGAGACGTCGACACTACAAGGAAAGGAGCTAGTCATAGACCAAATATTTCAAAAAAATATATGCCTAAAATAATTGTTGATTAACTCCATTATTTCTAACGTTTTTCTCTAAGTGGTACAGATTTTTTAATTTCTGCCAGGGAAGCTAGACGTTACTACACAGAAAATACAGGGAGTTAATTGCATTTATTTTAATTCTGAAGGGGAGCTTTACAATGTGATTTTATTTGAAATAAGGGTCAATCTGAAAATTTTAGAAGTACTTACTATCGAGAAACTGGATATAAGAATTAATTCGCGATCATAAGTTTCTCGATCGTAGACAGTGTTGGGAACGATTTTGATTAGCCGCGATAATCTGCGATCAAAAATTTTGAATTGAAGAGCAATTTTCTAATAAAAAATTTCTCGAGCGCAAATAGTAATGGGCCTGATCCATTTAATCGCAAAATGTCAAATCGCAAACCCAACATTGACTTACAGCGAGTTAATAAAAATTCACTTTTTGCTCAGTCGAAAAACGTTTTCTCACGCAACCTAAATCGCAAAAATTTCTCTCTCGAAAAACATTCACAGGCAATTCCGATTTCTCTCAAAATCTTTCGATTTTCAACACCAAATTGTCTGTTTAAGGTAGATGTTAGGTCCTACGATTAACAACTCTACGATCCTAGGCTAGAATTCATAGTAATTCGATCGTTTAGATATGCAATTGAATTCGATCGAAAAACTCAAATGAAGAACAATAGAGAGAATTCGAGTAGAGTGAGAAAGTTACAGTTGTTTATCTCTCTAGAAATCGAATTGCAAGCCTTTCGGATCAATTCTCAAAACTTTCTCTCTTCAGCTCAATTGATTTACAAGTATTTATACCAAACAGACTTGGTATAAATATCAAACTAGTCCTAATCTAAGGACTACAATACAAAACGCCCCTAATTACATGGACAACAAATGAAATCAAGCACAATTACAAATAGTATTCTACAATCTCCCCCTTTGTGCTTGATTGCGTCTCCGCGCCGTTTGTCCTCGTCGGGCGTAATATGATCTGCGCAAGCCCAGCCATGCTCGTAGTTCCTCAGAGTGATCCTAAGCTCCAGTCGCTCCTCGATATCTTCAAGCAATTCATTTAGGAGCGGCTGTTCTCTCACGAACCTGTGGATCCTCAGCATAGTGTCTCTGTTGATTTCTTCCAACCTCTGCTCGATGTTTTTCCTGACGACCTTGAGCGTCCCATCGCAAAACTTATGAATCTCAGTCTTCAGCATCAACCTATTCTTCTTTGCGATTGGATTGTGGTAGGTGATGCCTAGGACTGAGCTGATGTGCACGTGATTGTTGAGAAGCTTTCGATTTCAGGTCCTTTGTTGAGTCGAGCGGTCATGTTGACCTTCTTCATATTGCTCTCCAGAGCCATCTGAAGGTCGTGTGCGGCATAGTACTTGACTTGGCGCATCATGAACTTGTAGAGCCCTTCGAGGCCTTCTTTCTTGATGAATCCCTGAGGACCTTTGTACTTCTCCACGTATAGCTGATAAAGACGGTACACTTCATCGGCGGGGAGGTACGGCAGGTCGCTCTCGCTCAGTTCCTCTCGGGTCCTGTCCACTCGTTCAATGATGTAGTAAGGTGTTGGAAGTCCTCCTTTGGCACAGTATATGCTGAGTAGTTGGCTTATTGGGGAGAGACTCTTATAATGACTCTTGGCTTGTGTCTTAGTCATCCCCAGCCTAACGTCAGGTCCTAGTTTGGCCATCATCCAGAGGTAGGTCATCCTCTTCTGCTGATCCCAGTGAGAGATCCCTCTGAGCTCGAACTCGCTCGGCTTCTTCACTCTGTCCGGAGACCTCCAAATATTCTCACGAAATTCTTCGAGGAAGGGAATTTCAATTTGAATGTTTTCCCATTGCGTGTCTATCCGAACGGTCCCTGGCGTTAGCCTTGGAGAGGGAACCGCCTGTTGAGCTATTAACTCGGGTAGCCTTGGGATAACTCGCTCGTAGTCTTCACCTTCCTGAAGCTCGTCGTCTTCTATAATTACGAGATCTATGGACGCTTGTTGTAGAAAGCGCCGAACGTCGTGAAGACGTTGTCTTTGATGCTCCTCGGGCATGGAATGGGTCATCCACTGGCCTTCGAAGATGTACTTGTCTAGGGCCTCGTGTGGATTGACGCCATGTCCAGAGGGTCCCGGTTGATCTGGAGCGACAGAGGGAGTGGCTTGGGTAGCTGCTAGAGCTATAAGCATCGCAGCACTTGCTTCTTCCTCCGGAAGCAAGGGGCTTGAGTAGATCAGTGGTGTGGACGAAGGCATCCTAAGGTGAAAGGATGGTGGGTCGTTGTGGGTGATGCGGTGCGTGGTGTGGGCGGTTTGGGTGGTTTGTGTTTGGTGGGTGGTTTGTGTTTGGTGAGTGGTGTGTGTTTGGGTTTGTTGGGTTTGTGTTTGGGTTTCACGAGCTCCAGCGCTTGTCTGCGTAGCGCCCGAGCCTTGTCCTTGGCCAGATGCAGGTGTCCTCGGCCTCTTCTCCCCCTCATGAGGGTCCTGATCGTCAGGATCGTCATGTCTGCGCCGTGAGTGGGAGCTTTGGCCGTGGCATGTGTCGGTCGGTGGCTCAGGATGATCCACCAATCGCCGATAGAGGGACTCTTCTTGAGGCGATCGGATGGACAGGCCTATCAAACGGGCGAGGAGTATATCGTGGAGTTCGGTGATTGGGATTGTGTATGGGTTGATGAGGATGGAGGAAGTGGCTAAAGGGTCGGTGGGTGTGGGTTGTGGAGGTGTGGGGTAGGTTCGTGACGAAGGGCCTTCAGAGGCAGGTGCTTTCCCGGTATCTCTTCGGGATGCCTCGAGTGCTTGGAGTACTCTCTCTGTGATCTTTTCTTCCATTGTCTGTACAGCGGCAGAGAGAGCGGCCTGGAATTGTTCGTTCGTCACGAAGGGAGTGGACGCCTCCATGGAAGGACCAGGACGACTGATGTCGCCTGTTATCAACCCTTGAGTAGACACCGACTCTTGGGGTTGGCTCACAGTCACTTGAGGTTGTGACTGTATGGGACTTCCACCCAATCCTCGAGTCGAATCCGTAGGATTCGCCTCTATGGGTGTTGAGGCAGGCTCTGGTTGTGCCTGCGAACCAGATTCCACGTGAGTTGGTTGTGGCTCAAGATTGAGTGATGAAGTGCCAGCAACACTTGTCGTTGTGGTCAGCGGAGTATCTGGTGCGACGGTGACGGCTGGAAAGAGAGACTCCAGTTGAATGCTCAGTCTTCTGGGAGTCCTCCTGATCAGACTGATTTCCTCGTCAGACTCTGTGTCGGACGGGGTGGCCTTGTGAGGAGTGAGCTCACGATAGACGTCCTCCAGTGCCTGATCCATCACCGGTGGAAGAGAGCTGCCCAATTTCCGTTTCGGGCTGTGCCTGTTGAAGAATTTCCTCAAAAGTTTCTTCGAGCACGCCAACATGTACGGGCTCTTCCACTTGCAATTCGAGGTCAGGAGCCTCGAGTTCCATTTCCGTAGCCACGACGTCTATCAGCGTATCATCGACGTCAGGCATTGTCTCTTCGACCAATGGTGGCTACTGAGCTAGCTCCTGAGCGACAACATCGATCATCGTGTCGTCAGGGCTTGGTTGGTGTTATTGCGGTTGGGGAGGGCTCACATGTACATCTGTCGGGGGCCCTCTAATCATCTCCTCCGTTAAATTGTGTTCCCGGCAGAATCTCTGATACTCAGCTCCCGCGGGGTCAGCGAGCCTGAGTAAGTTGAGTGGAATCGGCATCGACGGTTGGTCCAGGTCCGTGAGCCGTGGGTTGTGGAAAAACATAAGCCTTGGCGGCTGGTAGTTTCCACCAGGAGGCAGCCGAGGGATGTTCTCTGCATGTAGCTCCATGAACTCCCTGATGATTTCACTGAACCATCGAGCATAGGGCACGTTCTTCGACCTTCGATTCTCCTTTAGCCGAATCTGGTCCGCGAGGTCGTTCCAGATCAGCTGTGAGTAGTCATAGTTTCTTGAGAAGGCGAGCCCGTGGAAGATCTTCAAAATATTGCTGTTGCCCTTATCGAATCCTGCGTGCTTGGGCGACAACCACTTATTCACTATTCCGAATAGTGTCTTCCACGGGTGTGGGATTCCGCTGCTCTGGACCTAGGCCAATCTTGTGAGCGGCGTTTGGTATCCCATGTGCAGAAAGTCCTGAATCATCTCTGCGTCCGTCGGGAGCGGGTCGTAGTTATTGTTGTGAGGCAAGTCCAGTATCATGCCGAACTGGCTCTTGCTCATGTGAATATGCCGCGTCCCGATTCGGGTCATGAAGGAGAATGTCCCGTCTGCTACGACGCCTTGTATGCATCCCTAGAACTGCTGGAGATAGACCATCGGCACCGATGCGGTGACCGTTAACGCATGCCAGATGGGGTGGCCTCTGAGGATGGATACGATGATCTCGACCGGGCACCGAAATGTGTCCAGATCGAGCTGAAAGTTCGTATCCTGAACCTTCAAGTACAGATTGTGATCGTATATGTGGTTGTATCTTGGGTAGCGATCCATTTGAAATATAAGATATGTAAAAGTTTATTAGTTCAATTTTATTTTCAGTCGAAATATGAATAAATGTCATCAAATTATAGTAATATAGCAAATAATAGCATGTTTGATGAATTTTGAATTGAAATCATATGAAATGCATAGTGTATGTTCAATTTCAAAAATCGTGATGGCATGATCGTAATTTCGAATAAAATACTTGTCGCGTGAAAAATCGTTCGAAATTTCGCTAAGTGTTAAATCAGTAAGTCACTGATCATGCCGAGAAAATTTTCGGTCGATAAAATTGAATTTCAATTTGATTTCATATGTACTGATTTCAATTGAAACTTTTCCGTGTAAAATTTTTCCGATCGAGAAATTTTATTTGCGATTTTCGCTACAGAGTAAAAGACTTAGAGAAAAATTTTCTAAGTGTTGAAGTTGAAATCTAGACTGTAGTCGATCAATTTTACGATCGAGAAAAATTCCGTGTAAATTTACGATCGAGAAATTAATTCTCAGGTAAATTTACGATCGAGAAATTTTCCTCAATTGAATAAAATTTTCGATTTGAAATTTGTCGAGCGAAATGTGATTTTCGATCCTAAGTAAAAATTGTCGCTTCAATATTTTTCGATCGAGAAATTAGTCAACGAAAGACTAAGTCAATCCGTCGAGAAATTTTATGATCGAAAAATTAAGTGTTAAAAAAAATTAATTTTTCACTGTTAAAATTTTGCGAGCAAATTGAAATTAAATCGAAAATTCTATTTTGCGATAGTAAGTTTTACGCTCGATAAAATTTGCATCTTATATTGTCTAGTCAGTGCATAAGTTTTTCGCTCGCTGAAATTTATAATTGGATTTCTCGATGGTAAGTGTAACGATATCTTTTATTGTGACGACTAAGTCAAAATTTTGCGATCGAAAACTAAATCGACACAAATAGGTTCTCAATTGAATTGGAATTCAATTAAGTCTATTTGCGATCGACAAAGTTCTTCGACAATTTCAAAACTTCAAAGTACCCAGTTTCATCGAAACTCATTTTATCATCACAGATGGAAATTTTCCAACGATTTACGCTATCTGTTTCATCAAAAACCTCGAATTTGTCTAAATAACAGGCATTTAACTCAGAAAATCCAAGAAGCATGCCTAGATTTAGTGAAACAGTATACGTTTAAATGGTTTTTGAAGAACAGTCGAGAAATCTTAACTAAATATGCGAAAAACTACAGAATGGAAATGCAAATCAAGTTATAACATTCGCAATCGTTAACCGAATCGAATTTCTACCTTAATCAGACGATTTGAAGTGAAAAATTGAAAGATATCGACTGAGAAAGTTTTGCGAGAGAGAATTTTTGTCGATTAGGTTTTGCGTGAGAAAAAGTTTTTCGACTGACAAAAGTTAACTTTTATTAACTAGCATTAAAATATTGCCGGGCTTGTGATTTGACAATTTTGCGATATAAGGGATCAGGCCCATTACTATTTGCACACGAAAAATTCGAATTTTTTTCGATCGCAAATTGTCGCAGTCAATCAAAATCAATCCCGACACTGTTTACGATCGAGAAACTTTTATTTTGCGAATTAATTCTAAGATTCAGTTTCTCGATGGTAAGTTTTCTAAGGAATTTCAGATTGACCCCTATTTCAAAATAAAACCCATTATAAGGCTCCCCCTTAGTAATTAAAATAAATGCAATTAACTCCCTGTATTTTCGTGTAGTAACGTCTAGCTCCCCTTGCAGAAGTTTAAAAATCTGTACCACTTAGAGATAAACGTTAGTAATAATGGAGTTAATCATCAATTATTTTTGGCAGTTATATCTTTGTAATATTTGGTCTTGAGTCTAACTCCTCTCTTTGAAGTGTCGACGTCTCGCTCTTTAATTTTGAAAGATCTGAAATACTCAGAGAAACGTCAAAAATATTTGGAGCTAATCAACAAGTCTTATGCTTGCTCCCCCTCAAATGATGCACATGAATTGACTAATTAAACAAGCATATGAAATCAATTCAAGTCACGAGCACACAAATTTGCCAAGTAAGCATGTATACATGATCCCCGAAAACATGTACTTTAAAATTTTGTGTGAGGGTAGAAGCAATGAGAAATGTATCGCATTTAAACAATTCAGTACCAATGCAATGTAAAATGTGCATTTAGAATTTCATGTCAAAATTTTATTATTTATTATTTATTTATTATTATATATATGTGTATATATATATATTTTTTTTATTTATGGGGTCAGATTATTTTGCTTCGATCAATCGTCACGCCTAAAATTTTACGAGACATTTGAAAGAAGAAAATGTCGTCAAGTCATGTCGTCAAACTAAAGTCCTGAGTTCATAGACTGGTCCATTTCGACAACTCTCACTAGGTTCGCTCTTGCTCTCAATTAGCTATCTTGGAATTTTTATATTTTTATCACTCAAGTCAACACAAGCAATTTTAAGTCAATTTACCTGTGATCGAGGCATTTTTAATCATTTCACCTAAGCGAGAGACCGTCTATGTGGAATCAAAGGTTCGTAAGGGTTATAATTTGGCTAGGACTTAGAACGGAAGGAATTTAAAGGAAAGTGAGCTTATCTCTTCATCGTCTTCCAATTCTACGTCCGTCTCCCTTTTTTTTCGACGTCTTTCTTCTTTTCAATCATTTCTCCCTCCTTTTCTTTTAAGAACTATCCCTTTTTATATTATGCTCAAGCTGAAGCTCCGCTTCTCCATGAGGCTCTAGGAGATTATCGTAGGCGAAGTTCTTTTTGTTGGTTCTCGGACCGATACCGAGCTCCTCTTCTCTTAATTCCTATTGAGGTTTCAGAGATTATGAAATTGGAGAAGTTCTCGGTTATGGAATTCGTACTCGAGGCTGCACTCCTCTTCTCGTTTCCCGATATAAGACCGGTTTATTGTCGGAGAAGTTCACTTCGTGGTGCTCCTCTTCCAGCCGTTCTGACGAGCGTACGAGATTATCGTTGGAGAAGTTCACAGCAGGAACCATGCCACTTTCTACAAGGTAGTCGGAAGGCCGGTTCCTTTGGTCTGATTTTTGCGCGTTGAGCAATACCTTCTTTTGTCATCATCTTACTTTTTCTTTTGTTATCTCCCCCTTCTTTTCTCGTTTGAACAACCATTTGAAGAGTATAGAGTTCGGTTGAAGGCTGGGAATGGGTTTCAAATGAAGAAAAGGACATCGGAGAAGGCTCAAAGTGGATGACTAGGGGTTAACGTGGGGGAATTTATATAAGGCCGCATGAGGAATATCCTAAACTCCCTTATCATTTTCCTAACGATATAACGCAAGATGAGTATGAAGCCAAGTATAACTAGTTTAAGACAAACAATTGATGTGTGACTCACTCGAGAAATAGATCCAAAGAAAGAAAAAGATAACAAGGCTTGAATCCTCACATATATAGTGGCTTTGTGTCTAGTGGAGCAACCTAATGACCTTTAGACACAAGAATGCGACTTAGACTGACAAAATTAAGCAATTAAATTGATCGCATGTCGGGGTAAAATTCAAAGTGACTTTAGATCAAAGCATCCTAAAGGATTTCGTCATACCCCCTTTATATTATATATAGAAATGTATATTATATATATATATATATATTTATTTTATTATATCTTTTTTATATTATTTTTATCACGCAAGATAAGGACAAATAAGCATAAAAAGCACATAGAATAGAGCATGTGATAGCACAGAAGATCAGGTAATGCACATATTACGGAAGATTCAGCATGCCTAATTTTCCGACAAGGAATTGAAATCGTTTCTCATCCAATGCCTTGGTGAAAATGTCGGCTAGCTGAAATTCCGTGTTCACAAAGTACATCTCTATCGTGCCTTTTTCTACGTGATCTTTGATAAAATGATATCTAATGTCTATGTGTTTTGTGCGTGAATGATGAACAGGATTGCAAGTAATGGCAATTGCACTCTGACTATCACTATATATGGGTATATTATTTTGATTGTACCCACAGTCGCGAAGCTGTGTCCGCATCCACAGCATCTGTGAGCAACAGCTGGCGGCAGCTACGTATTCTGCTTCGGCCGTCGAAGTTGACACACAGTTCTGCTTTTTGGATGACCAGCAAACCAGCTTCTCGCCTAAAAATTGAGCGCCACCGGACGTGCTTTTCCTGTCCATTCGGCAACCTGCATAGTCAGCGTCAGTGTAGCCGATAAGTTTAAAATTCGTACCCTTTGGATACCATAGGCCAAGGGTAGGGGTGCCCTTAAGGTAGCGTAGAATTCTTTTGACCTCGAGCATATGGGATTCTTTGGGATCGGCTTGAAAACGGGCACACAAGCACGTGGCAAACATGATGTTCGGCCGGCTCGAAGTAAGGTAGAGAAGAGATCCAATGATACTGCGATACTGTGTGATGTCGACCGACTTGCCAGAGGGATCGGCATCCAACTTGCAGCTTGGGGACATAGGAGTGCTGAGAGTCTTGCTCTGGTCTTGATGAAATTTCTTCAGAATATCCTTGATGTATTTTGTCTGACTGATGAAAATTCCATCATTGAGCTGCCTGACTTGGAGTCCTAAGAAAAATTGCATCTCTCCCATGTGACTCATCTCGAATTTGCTCTTCATGAGATCTCCAAACTTCTTGCAGAGCCGAGGATTTGGTGATCCGAAGATGATGTCGTCGACGTATACTTGGACGACCATCAGATCTTTGTCATGCCATTTAATGAAGAGGGTTGTGTCTATCGTTCCTCATATGAATCCAGACTTCACGAGGAAATCACTCAGGACATCGTACCAAGCACGTGGGGCTTGTTTTAGTCAATAGAGGGCTTTGTCCAAGCGATAGACATGATCGGGATGTTCTTGATCATCGAAACCTTCTGGCTAAGCGACGTAGACTTCTTCTTTTAACACGCCGTTGAGAAAGGCGGTTTTAACATCCATCTGATAGACTTTGAAGTCTTTGTGAGCCGCATAAGCCAGCAGGAGGCGGATAGCTTCGATACGGGCAACAGGAGCATAAGTCTCATCGTAGTCAATGCCTTCCTGTTGATTGTATCCCTTAGCAACTAGCCTTGCTTTGTTCCGAATCACTTCACCATCTTCATTTTTCTTGTTCTTGAAAACCCATTTAGTTCCGACCACTATTTTCCCATGTGGACGGGGTACCAAGGTCCACACTTGAAGACGTTCGAATTGATTGATTTCCTCTTGCATTGCAATTGTCCAATCCGGGTCTTGAAGTGCGTCTGCTACTTTGGTAGGCTCGTTTTGGCTCAGGAAGTGACTGAAAAGACTGTGTTGACGACGTGTCCTCACACCAACCGAGGGATCGCCAATTATCTGATCAACCGAGTGGCCTCTCGTCCACTTGCGCTCATGAGGCAAGGCTGAAGTCGATGCGTCAGCCATCTGTGGATCTAGATTGCCTATAGTATCAGATTGATCATTTGTCTGAGGAA
Source organism: Craterostigma plantagineum (assembly GCA_027422505.1). Lineage (NCBI taxonomy): Eukaryota > Viridiplantae > Streptophyta > Magnoliopsida > Lamiales > Linderniaceae > Craterostigma > Craterostigma plantagineum. The sequence continues at coordinate 1,440,885 of JAPQWV010000109.1, forward strand.
GTTCCAATACTGCACTTGGATTGATCGTCTCAGATGATACTTCCTCGATGACCTCTGTAGGTTCTTCGGTGTTCTGTGGCAATTCTGAATCGGGTGGGGTAGAGGTGTGAGATGAACTCGGTACGTCGGTCTCGTTCGGTAGATAATCCATTGTTGGTGTAGGCGTGTATGATCGATATACCGATTCGAAGAGAGAATCCAAGTCATCTATTGCAAGTCTCGTTGCTTCGTCTGACACTGATCCTGAAGTTGTTGCCATCTTCTGTTGGTTTTGTGCCAACACACCAGTGATTACGAGTTCTGAAATGTTGTTTTCAGAAGCCAACGGGTTAGGCACGGGTCCTGGACTGAATTGACCAGAAGCCATATCTGCCACTTCGTGGAAAGTGACATTATAGCTTTCCTTAATAGTTCGGTTGGACTTGATGTATACTCGGTATGCTTTTGAAGTTGAAGAATACCCGACAAATGTAGCTTCGAATGCTTTAGGGTCGAACTTTGCACGTTGCTCTCTGTCGTTCGCCACAAAGCACTTGCACCCGAAGACTTTAAGGAAAGAGATGTTGGGCACTCTATTATTTACAATCTCATACGGAGTCTTGTTGAACCGTTTGTGAACCACCCTCCTGTTTTGAGTAAAACAAGCGGTATTGACTGCTTCAGCCCATAGAAAGTGTGGAAGTGCCGATTGGATCAGCATTGTACGAGCGGCTTCCACTAGTGTTCGATTTTTCCTTTCAACGATCCCATTTTGTTGAGGTGTTTTGGCGGCTGAAAATTGTTGACTTATTCCAAGTTTCTGATAAAACCCACTGAGGTGATTGTTCTTGAACTTAGTGCCGTTGTCTGTTCGAACAACTTGAATAGTCTGTTGCAGCAGATTTTGAGTTGTGTTCACAAAATTGATGATCAAGTCACCAGTCTCATCTTTCGTTCGGAGGAAGTTAGTCCACATGTAGCGAGAATAATCATCCATAAGCACTAGGACATACTTTCGTCCATTGATACTCTGAGTCTGCATCGGACCACAGAGATCCATGTGAATTAGTTCCAATGGTCGAGAAGTAGATGCAATTTGCTTGATGTGATGAGAGGCTCGCTTCATTTTTCCTAATTGACACGCCGAACATTGATGCTCCCTTTGTAGTTGTATGTTGGAAGACCGTGAACCAACTTTTTCGTAGAAAGGCGTTGGAGAGCTTTCATGTTTAGATGAGACAGTCGTTGATGCCAAAAGCTGTTCCTCTGTAAATCAGTCTGAGAAATGAGGCATACAGCTGTCGAGGGCCGCACAGACGTCAGGTTGATCGTGTATAGATTGGATCTCGGAAGTCCTTGAAGTAGTTCTGTGTCCTGACTATCCACAATTCTGCACCGGTCAGCATGGAGACCACCTGGAAGCCTTTGTCACAGAATTGGCCTATGCTGAACAAGTTATGGCGGAGGCCTTCGACGTACTAGACATCTTTGATGGTCAGATTCTTCAGAATGATATCCACAAGTGAGGCGACCCTACTTTTCTAAGTACGATTAGTGGCGGATTTCCGCAACGTAAGCCGCGGAAGGCCCGTCTAATTAAAACTTTTTTTTTCCTAAAATAATATACACTAATATAAAAATACGTCTACATCGTTATCTCTGTACACGAGCCGAAGCCCCAAAAATATCAAAAGAACAAAATCCTACAGACGCTCCACAGGTCTTCATCCATGTACCGCACCGCCCTCAAAAGTCCGTGGAGCACCGCCACCAGCCGCCTCAGTCGCGACGCGTATCAGCGTCGGACTCAGTACCTACAACACGTAAACACTGAGCAATTTGCCCAGTAGGTGAATAAAATGCATGTATGCAAGTATGCACTCAACCCCAAATCCAATATCTCACAACATGATATAATGCACACTCTTCTTTTCCCACATTCCTATTTCACACAGCACAGGGCCCTAGGTTAGGCTCGACACCTCCGCGCGCAATAGACTACTGGGAGGCCACCCCCAAGTCTCGCGGCGAGCTACGCCGGTAGTGCACTGATCGATCACGTCAATGTCCTCCTACCAGGTCGTATATCTCCCGCAGCAATCAAAAAGAAAATCCCATCCGGCGGTATGCACCCCGAATCGATCACGTCCGGGTAGACAGATCGATCACGTCTGTCTCCGCCAGGTGCCCAGTGAGCCCAACCTCGACTCCTCTAAGAGTCACCAATCACAAGCATCTCTTTCTACCCCGTACGTCAATATCTCATATTATTACCGTCACACTACGGTATAAACATCTCTCGCCCTAACGTGATATGCACGTGCCATTCATATAAAAATATCATAAAACTTGATTTATATAAAACGCACGTAAAACATGTAAATCACATAAGTCACGTAAACCACATAATCACATGAAACACATAATTGTGTTTACGTATTGTAGATGGATAATCCACCTACTTGTCCTCCCGCTAACGTCAGTCAAGAAATCGGGTGGAATCCCTATAAGTCGATTCTCTGAATAAATAAATATTATTATATCAGTATATTTGTTAAACTGTATAAGTTTTAAAGTTCCCAAACCCTAATTATAGAAAACCCTAAAATTTATGAAAAGCTATAAATAATAATATTCCTAAAAAAATAAATAAACCTAAAATATTGAAAACCCTAGAAATGGCAAAACCCTAAAATTCCTAAAATGCTAAAATGTCGAGGTTATTAAGTTATATCGACATTCACTAAATGTCGAACTCTTAGAAATATCGAGGCCCTCATTTCTTGAAAAAGTCGACATCATTGTAAAATGTCGAGACACATAATTGAGCAGAGAATAAATGTCGAAACCTTTAGCATACAAATATCGAGACTATACCTATTAAATATCGAGACATGAATGTTAAAACCCTTACAAATGTCGATATCTTTCAATGCATAGCAAATATCGAATTAAAGTTGTCGAGCTCCTACAAATGTCGAAGCTTTTTAAAAATGTCGATATCTTATACAAAATGTCGAAACTTTATAGGATGTTGACATCTATATAATATATATATAAAGAACAGCAATGTCGAGGTCTCACAATCTTATCGACATCTTACAACTATCAAAGGACTTATCGAGATTTTAATGATACCGAGATGTTCTTATTCGACTTCTTTAAACACACTAAATACCCTAAAATATTCCACACCGATCATGAGAGTTATAAGGAAAGGCCGAGAACCCTAAAATTGAATTCTTATATCACTAAGACCAGCTTCATAACTTATGCTAATTCCAGAAAGTGGTACGCCTTAAAGTGTTAATTTCTAAAGAATCTGCCAAACCCTAAATTCAAACCTTACTCATATTCATGTACTAAAATATTTTAGGCCTTAAAACCATCGAAAACTTATTCTCTTGAAGGAGTCGAAACCTTCTACTGGTTATCACTGTTTAGCTTTCGAAACACTCTCATAGTTCCAAGTTAACTAACCGTTACCCCCATCTTAGAAAATTATTCTTGTAATAAAAATCAACCATCAGCCTTTGGAACTCAACTCTTTATCATAGCTGAGAGGTTAGAACCTTTTAATGATTAGTACATAATCACGTGAAAATGAGAAGGCACATAAACATGTACTATGTAACCAAAGTGGGGTTTTTACCTTATTCCCTTTGAATTTACTAGAAAAATTCTCAGCCCGTTAGTTCTTCTTTTCCCTTCAATATCCCTTGCCCTCTCTTTTTTTTATTAGAGTTATGGTTTCTTGCCTCCTAATTTTCGTAACATATATTGGATAAGTATTAAGGGTTTCGGAATTAGTGCCGATGGGATAAAAAGTGATGAGAAGTTTACCTTGTGCCTAAGCAACGTTATTAACCCTTCATTTTGGGCCTACATCACGAATTTCTTCTAATATGGCCCAACTAATTTGTCCCAAAAATTGTATAAGTTATATTTTATTCATTGGGTTAATTTCGAATAAATCTGGATTTATTAAAATTTACATTTTTGTAGCATAACTTAAATTTTATTATCCAAAATTCCTAATTTGAAAATAATTTCACGGTTAATTACAGCAAAAATCCCGTATTAAATTTTACGGGTATTACACCAAGTCTTAGAATCGGGGCTGAATCGTTGTTCCCAAATCTGACTTTGCCGTTTGGTCGGTCTTTGTAGTTGCCCAGCAGCTCTTGACTACCAGTCATGTGTGTGGAGCAACCAGAGTCGAGGTACCACACATGATGGATCTGCAAAAACAATTTAGAGAGCTTTAGGTACCCACTTAAATATGGGTCCTCTCGGATTAGCAGATTTAGTCTTGGGTTCAGATATGACACCTAAATCTATTTTTGGAAGAGTCTTAATAACCCATTGCACTTTTGAAAAAGTGGGTTTGGGTTTTGCCTCTATAGGAGACTTGGCCCTTTTGGCTTTTGTCGTCCTAGGCGGAGATTTAGGAACTCATTTGGGTTGAACCTTACAGGGAAGGTTAATTTCAGCACGTACAAATGCTTTGGAGGGTTTGACTGAGGAAAAAATCTTTTCTTGTGATAGTCTCCTAAGGTGCTTGGGGATTTAATTTCTACGGGATACCTTAGGTGAGTGCATTCATGTACGGCGCCATAAGCTTTCTTTATGGCTGGATCTTGTTTCCTACGAGTCTTCCTTGTGGCATTTGTTTCAGAATGATTATTTTTTGACGTAGAGCCTATTTCGAAGTTGGTGCTTCTAAAGGTGATCGGCTGAAGTGAATAAGTAGAAGCAATTATCTTAAAAGTGGAAATAGCTCTTTTATTTCTACGAGTGTCTTTTATTGTAACAGAAGGATTAGCATGCTCAGAAACATTTAAATCTAATGGCTCCTTCTTTATCTTAGGGCTAGACACTCTCGCCTTTGTTTTTAGTGCTGACGCTACGCTCCCTGTAGACGTAGGTAAAGTGAAATTAGTCATAACACTCTTAACCGAATTATTTTTACAAAATTTTTCTTTCAAAGGCGATTTTCATTTTTCACGCTTTTTGTAATAGCGTGAGAGGTAGTTTGGGGGGACGAGGAAGCCTTGAGATTTTCCATCTCCTTAAAGAATTTTTTCTTTTCAGCTTCGAAATTCTCTCGTTCTTTTTCTAACTTTGCCTGTGACTCCTCTATCTGTTTTATGCTAGGAGGTTTGTAGAGAGAATTTTTATAATTAATGGCTTTAACTTCCTCGTGGTGTGTATGAGAATCATGAGGTAGAATTTGAACTAAATTGCAGACAGGTGTTAGAGTTTCTTTCCTATTTTTGTCCCTTTCATTTAGTTCTTTGTAGTCAAAGGGGATTTCTGGACCATGTGGACCTTGTCTAATGGATGAATCGAAAGTATTTGCATAGGACGATTCAGTAAAATTTCTAAGAGAGGTTATTCCTAAGCGCATGTGTTTAACATCATATTTCTTTCTTTTGTAAAACACACGGGTTAGTGAAACCTATGCCTTCTATAGGATTATAGAACTCTATATCCTTGGGCTTGTTCAAAAATATCGTCTGTTCGGACTGTCCCTACGCGTAACTATATCGTCTAATTTCTTTACTTTGGCATATAGTTTCTTGCGTTCCTCACCTAGGAGAGCGTAATTATTTTCCACGGTTAGTTTCGCGGCTTGACAGGCTTCGAAATCCTTACTAAGCTCACTAATCTTAGCATTCGATGTTTCTAATTGAGCTTCTAAGTTAGTGATCTTAGAGGTAGCTTCGGTTATCCTACAATTTAAAATGGCTTTCTCGTTGAGATTTCTAACCAAGCTGTTAGGATCGGTTTACGCGTTTAGAGGGGGGGTGAATAAACGCTTGTCTCCTTTTTGATTTGTCTTTCAAATGACAGGTACTCAATCAGTGACCGGTCAGTATAAGTGCGGAATGTGATACTGATTGGTTGAAACTGATATGTGATGAGTAAATGTGTGTGCGTGTGTATGTATGAGACCGGTTTGTTTCTGGAAGTTCGGAGTTAAAATCTCCTACGTCTCCCCTTCTTCCTCGCAAGGAAGGTTCACTAGATCTTCAGTTATACACTCTTGTACAACCTACCCAGCTGAAACACAGCTCAAATCTAGTGAATCCCTAGGCAGTTGTTTACAACAATCCACCTACTTCAACAGCTTTTTACAGTCCGTCGGAAATAGTCACTATAAGCTTAAATCTAAGAAAGAATGTCTTTGGACTTCACTCTGATTTTTGTGCTCTCACCACAGCTCGTTGAACAGCTTCAAACTTTTTCTTTCTGAGGATGAGATTTTAAGATCGTAAGAATGTTGTAGTTCAGTGAAGTGAAGTTCTTCTTCTTGTCTCTCTCCTTTTATGCTTGAGGTTTGAAATTCAAACCGTTGTGAGATAGACTCTTCACTCTGATCGGTGCATTAATTGACTTTCCAAAAATGGGTCTGTCCGGTTTCAGCTGCAGTCTATCCTGTCAATAGCTTTATTCCTCATTTGCGTTAGTTGACCTTGTCTAAACTCTGGACTTGCAGCATTGCATTGAATGTCTGAATTTTCCTTTCTGTTTCAGCATGCACTTATCACGATTGTCCAATCTGTCATTTGTCCGATATTGCACACTGTCGTGCTTTTTGAATCCTTTGTCAAGACCGGTATCTTCAGTCGGTATTAATCATAGTCTCTCATGCTTGCCCAGACCGATCTTATATATATCGCTTTTAGTCCTTAGCATAGACGAGATACTTTAGATCTCCGGTTTTCTCATTATTAATCAGTTGCGTCAATTCACCAAAACCGATAGTCCGAATGTCTGAATTCGTGTTGCTAACAATTTCCCCCTTTTTGGTGATTGACAAAACTAGTCAGCAGAAAACCAGTTTTCATTCATATCAAAAGAGATTGATACAGACAACACTTTAGTTGTACCCCTTGCTCTTGAATATCCGCTCTACCTCCTTCAGCTTGTTATTATCCTTGTATGCGTCTTCCTTTATGTCGTGTAGTCTCCGAAGATCCGCCAGCTGTTCCTTTGTTAGATTGCAGGCAAGATGCCGTAAACTGCTGGCATCATATTGGACTTCAACTGGACCAGTTTCGCTGACTGGTACAGCCGCAGTCTGATTTTGTAGGACTGCATCCGGAATGAGTGCAGCTTCGATTGCAGCTCGTTTTGGATCCTTGGTTTTGACATAAAGTTTGGAGATAAACCTCTGAGGCTCAGATGAGCTAGAGCTGGGCGGTTGCTGCTGTTTTCTGCTGTCGCTTGCCGTACTTTCCCCCTTTTTGGCAATAACCGGGGTGATTAGCCTAGTCAGAGCCGTCAGTTGCCCTTTGATAACCTCCAGATCTGCACAAACATCCGAGCGAAGACCGGTGATATCTTCCTTCAGAGCTTGAAACTGCTCATGGTTGTACTGCCGGTCACCATTGACAGTCTTGCTCAGAATGGAGATTGAGCGATAAGTCTGCTTGATCAAGGAGACTTCTCTTGGTGAACCTATGATATCAACCGGTATGGATACGCTTGCTGGAGGTCCCGTTGGTTGCGACTGTGGAGGAATGACAGACTGAGTGTTTTCCGGCAATGCAGCGACGGAGACAACAACAGATTCAGTCTGAATGGCAGAGACAGAGATGCCTTGCTCAGTCGAGGTGCGGACTTCGAGATCAGTCTCTTGCTCAGATCGAACCTCGACCGGTTGAGGTTCTACCACAGTAGCTGAGAGATCCTGAATGTTATCTGGAGAAGATGGGGAAGAAGAAGATCCAGATGCACCAGCAAAGGTGAGAAGTAGAGGCAGGGGAGGTAGTGACTGTGTCTGAGAAAATCCACTGGCTGAGATTGGAATCGGTAGAGATAATGGTAGAGACAGCCAGGGAAACGATGGAATAGGTTGGCGAATAAGCAAGCATTCCTCAGAGACCGGTTCTGGTGAGGAATGAAGAACTGGACTTTGTACCAGTTGAGATGTATGCTCAGGTGGAGCAGAGGATGAAGGCGTGGGTGCGACGATCAAGGCCGTTGTCATGAGAGAGTCGTCCTGCGGCTGATCAAAAGAGGCAGAGATTGATCCAAGCGCCACAGCCGATGCACCGGCGGAGGATGCCACATCAGGCTGAAGTTTTGCCCAAACAGCGGCATGGTAGACCTGCATACTCTGCAGTTCTGCCTCCAGCCTGGACAGAATTTGGAGCTCATGTATTGCATCTCTCCCTTCTGGCTGAAAGTTGTCCCTGCGTTGCTCAATATAGCCCGTCAGGTGCTTCATTTCAAGACTGACCCGGTATAGCTCTCGCGCGTCCAGTAAGCGCCTGATGGATTCAATGCCCAGAGTCTTTATGAGCTTCCCTTCTGTCTGTCTGGCCAGTTTGAGTCGATCTGAAAGGCCTTTGGACTTCCAAATCTTCTCACTATACGGGGTAAATCGGAATTCGACCCATTCATCATAATCCCGAAGATCATCTGCAATCGTCTCAACAATTTCTTCTCGAATGAGAGTCCAGGCAGTCTCATCGACCGATTCGTGTCCTTCAGGAACCGCAACAGCTTTGCCCTTGCCTTTGTCAGTCGAGGTACCTCGGACCGGTTCTTGAATCCTCACCCCACTCTGTGGTGACGCAGTCCTGATCACCGAACCAGTTGTCTCCGGGAATGGAGTGACAGTGATGGTTGGTGTTACTGTAGAAACCGACTGGACAAGTTGTGTAGTGTTTGTCGGTTTGCTTGACGGGACTGACCCGGTTGAGGACTTCTTGGTAGGCGTCATGGTCCTTTTCTTGGTAAGTACTTTCCGAAGCGGCTGAGTATCTTCAGAGGAGGAGGACGACTCCAGGACCAATTTCTTCTTGGAGGACTTTGATGAGGCATGCTTGTCATCAGTCTTCTTCTTTTGAGTCGGCGAGGATCTGGGTCGGGAGACAGTCTTCGACGTTCCCAGAGAGTGATCAACAGCAGGCTTCTTGGTTGGCTTGATAGTGGGCAGATCGTCAGTGGCTTTTCTTTTAGCCGGTTTCTTAGTGAGCTAGGCTGTGCTCACCATCTGACGAATTGTTTCATCAGAAATGAAGTTGACATACCCAATCCCTTCAACAGGGCCAACATCTGCAACCTTGCGCTTGAGAAGGAAAGACAGTTGAGGCGCAAAGTTCTTGATCTGCCTATCACGGACCGGCAGTATGCCTTTGAGGACAGAGAAAATTACAGAAGACCAGTTGATCTTCATCCCAGTCAAAATAGCCACCATGGCCTGAACCTTATCACTGGTGAGCATATCAAAAGATCCTGCTTTCCCCAAGATGGATTTTGCTATAATATCATGAAGCAGTCGATACTCCGGTTTAAGAACTACTCGTTTATCCGAGTCTTTAAACGTTTCCCCTGTCAAAGACATCGTTGGCTTGAGACGTTCCTTAACGTCATCAGGCACGCTGATAACAGTGTCACCGGTGGTCGGTAGATTGAACAACTTGGCAAAGTATTCTTCAGTGATGTCAAACTGATGTCCGTTGATCATACACTGAAAACGGTCTCCAACGATGAGTACTGTGTTGAAGAACTGATGCAGAGCCTCTGGATAAAATTCTGCAGAGCAGTCAAAGAAGGTTTGAAGGCCGGTTTGAATTAGGGCTTCGAATATAGGAATAAATTCCTTGTGTGCGGTCTCTTTGCAACTAGCAAAGTAGATTTGAAGCGCTGTCCGTGTAAATTCTTTGTGTGCTGGGGCCATTTGTTCGAAAAATTTGATAGGGTTTCTGTGAGGAGGTTTAAGAAATTTTGGGGAAGAAGATGATGAATCGGTTGGAGAGAGAAGGATAATGATGGAATGTTTTATTTTGAGTATGGGTACGAAATCTATTTAGCGGGAGAAAGCGTGTATTTGCATTAAATGCATAGGACGTCTTGTCGCTTAGCTTTCCTCTCTCATAGACTGTGCTATTTTCCTGCAGTGTTGTCAGATTTCCTGCGAAAGTGTTATGATAAAATGTGTGCAATTGATGACGTATATTTAATAAAAACGATTTCGGTCAGTCACTGATCTAGGCAGTTTCCGGTATCAATACCGTTTTGTAAAAGTGTACAGATTTCGAAGAAGGTGTACCGGTAAAAAAAAATTCCGGTATAAAAAGAGAGTGTCCCGGTATTAATACTCCGGTAAAAAAAATGTATATACGTATATATATATATAGGTGACGAGAATCAGTTTTGGACGAAACTGATAGAGTAATGAGTTTTGATCAGTATGAAAGAATTGACTGATAAAGAATAGATGGCTTAATACGATCATCACTTTGCACCATTTGGTGTAGGGTCGAGATCACCAGTTATACCAATTAATTTGATATAACAAGGTTCCCCCTGACTCTATGCTTAGGTATTTAGGGTAAATCCAATAAACCTAAAGCATTTCGGAAGAAAAGGAACTTAGCTTCTGGTAGTGGCTTGGTTAGGATGTCGGCAACTTGCAGATCGGTTGAGATGTGTTCCAGCCGTACATCTTTCTTCAGCACATGATCTCGTATGAAGTGATGTCTTATTTCGATGTGCTTTGTCCGAGAGTGGAATACCGGATTCTGTGTGATTGCGATTGCGCTTGTATTGTCACAGAAGATAGGTGTGTCGGTTTCTTGTATTCCATAATCTTCCAGTTGATGTTGTATCCAAAGGATCTGTGAACAACAGCTTCCAGCAGCCAGATATTCTGCCTCAGCTGTGGATGTGGCTATGGATGTTTGTTTCTTGCTGAACCAAGAGATAAGTCGGTCGCCAAGAAACTGACATGTGCCACTGGTACTGCGTCGATCAATTTTGCAGCCTGCATAGTCAGCATCTGTATATCCGTGCAGTGATAAGCTTGAGTCTTTGGGATACCATAGGCCAACATTTACAGTCCCCTTGAGGTACTTCAGGATGCGTTTTGCTGCAGAGAAGTGGCTTTCTTTTGGATCAGACTGGAACCGGGCGCACAAACAGACACTATACATAATGTCCGGTCTGCTAGCAGTAAGATATAGCAGTGATCCGATCAGCCCCCTATGTTTAGTAACTTCAATTGATGTTCCAGTTTCATCTTTGTCTAGTTTGATTGATGAGCTCATAGGCGTTGTAGCTTGTGAGCAGTTCTCCATACCGAACTTCTTGAGCAGTTCCCTTGTATATTTGGCTTGATTTATGAATATCCCCTGCTCCGTTTGTCTTACTTGAAGTCCCAGAAAGAATGTGAGTTCACCCATCATACTCATCTCAAACTGATCCTGCATCATTTTAGAGAACCGCTTGCATAGCTTAGGATCAGTTGATCCAAAGATAATGTCATCGACGTAGATCTGAACGATCAATAGATGTTCTCCTTTTGTGAATCTGAATAGTGTTTTATCAACACTTCCAATTGTGAACTGATGATCAGTTAGAAACTTTGATAGCGTTTCATACCACGCTCTTGGGGCTTGTTTTAGTCCATAGAGAGCCTTCTTTAATCGGTAGACATGATTCGGGTACTCATGGTTTTCGAAACCTGGTGGTTGAGCAACGTATACTTCTTCAGAAATTGTACCATTCAGAAATGCACTCTTGACATCCATTTGATATACTTTGAAGTCCTTATAAGCTGCGTATGCCAAGAAGATTCGTATGGCTTCCAGTCTTGCTACCGGTGCGAATGTCTCATCATAGTCTATTCCTTCTTCTTGTCTGTAACCTTGAGCAACCAGTCTTGCCTTATTTCTGGTGACAAGTCCATCTTCATTTAGCTTGTTCTTGAAAACCCATTTCGTACCGATTACAGTTTGCGTTGGCTTTGGAACAAGAGTCCAGACTTGATTTCGTTCGAACTGGCTTAGTTCTTCCTGCATGGCTTCTATCCAGTTGTCATCCTTGAGAGCTTCATCAACCTTTGTTGGTTGAATTTGTGAAATGAACGCATGACTGAATAGATTGGGGTTCGTCTGTCGCCTTGTTTTCATAGGTGCAGCAGGATCTCCTATGATCAATTGCTGAGGATGATTCAACTTTGTGCGGTTCCATTTGACGCGTTCCCCCTCAATTGATTCCTCTGGTGTTTCTTGAGTCTCTGTGTGAGTTTCACCTTCTGATCCAGCTTCGTTACCGGTAGTGTTTGGACTGGTTGTTTCCATAGGTTCCATCTGTATCTCAGTGGTAGTATTTTGAGTACCGGTTTCTTCTACAATAGGTATTTCTGTCAGCTCCAATACTGGTTGATGTCTTTCTTCATCACTTTCATCTTCTGAATGGGATCTTTCTAGCTGGTTGCTCAACCGATTGATATTACTGGGAGTATGATTATCAGTCTCTGACTCTTCAAAGACTACGTGTGCTGATTCCTCAATAGACAGAGTCTTTGTGTTGAAAACCCGGTAAGCTTTGCTGACTGAAGAGTACCCAAGGAATATTCCCTTTTCGGCCCGTGTATCAAATGCTGAGAGTTGATTCTTCCCATTATTGTGGATGAAACATTTGCTTCCAAAGATCTTGAAATAGCTGATTGTAGGAATATTTCCGGTCCATACTTCGTACGGTGTTTTGCCCTGTTTCTTGCAAATCATGGACCGGTTCTGTGTATAGCATGCAGTGTTAATGGCTTCTTCCCAGAATTTATGAGAGATGTCCGCATCTGCTAGCATTGTCCTGGCTGCTTCCTTGAGAGTTCTGTTCCTCCTCTCAGCGACTCCATTCTGCTGGGGTGTCCTAGCAGCAGACAACTCATGGCGTATACCATGGTCCTCAAGAAAATTTGTTATTGTTATGTTTATAAACTCAGTACCTCGGTCACTGCGGATCCGGTTTATGTTACCATTTTGTTCATTCTCTATTCTTCTGAAAAGCTTTATTAAGTTGACCGGTGTTTGGTCCTTGGATTTTAAAAATACAACCCAGGTGTACCTGGAGAAATAATCTACAACTACTAGTGTGTATCTGGCACCACCAAGACTGACTACTGGTATTGGACCGAATAAATCCATGTGAAGTAAGTCTAGACACCGGCTTGACTCTATACTTCCTTTATTTTTAAAGGTTGACCTAATTTGTTTACCTAACTGACATGCTGTGCAGTGTTTATCTTTTGAAAACCTTAGATTGGGTAGACCTCTAACCAGATTGTTATCTCTAAGGGCTGATATGGTCTTAAAGTTTAGGTGACTGAGACGTTTATGCCACAGCCAACTTTTGGAGTTATGGGCTATTAGACAGGTCTTGGTAGAAACTGCTTGATCCCCCCAGTGGACCCTATATGTACCCCCAACCCTATGCCCGGTTATCAGTATGCGTTTCTCTTTGTTCTTGACAAAGCATTTATCTTTTTCAAACGATATTAAGTAGTTATTCCTACATAGTTGACTTACACTTATTAGGTTGTAATGGAGATTTTGTACTAGGTGTACATCTTTTAGGGTAAGGTTTCTGTGAGTGATCACCCCCTTCCCTATCGTTTTACCTTTACCGTTATCTCCGAAGGTGATTGTTGGTCCGGTATGTGCCCTAAGCTCCTTCAGTAGTCTTCCGTTTCCAGTCATGTGCTGACAGCATCCACTGTCCAGATACCATACTGATCGGTTCAGTTCCTCAATGTATTCCTGAAAAAATATATATATATATATATACATACATTGGTACCCAGTTTCACTTGGGTCCAGTATAGATTAGATTCTTAGGAACCCAGATCTGAAAGACTCTAACAGTCCGACCAGTTTGAGGGTCTATAAGATATTTGATGTTTCTATTCCTAGTCATTCCATATCTAGATGTATGGTGCTGTCTAGTCCGGTTTCTATACTCATATTCATACCTCCTATTCCCCCTATGCTCATGCCCGCTTGATATCGATCTGTTTTGTAAAGGCATTGTTTTTGGTAATCTTCTATTATGTTGAGCTTCTCTCTCTATCGTAACTGGGGAGCTAGGTATGTTACTGGTGTTGTTACCTTGCGAAGAGCTGGCTGAAGTAAACCTAATCCAGCCAGTATTCTTTTCTCTAGCTGTCGGTTTGCTCGATCTGGTTTCACTAAATCCTAGTCCAGTTTTGTCATTGCTATCCCTCAGACTACTCTGGATATTCTCTACTGTTTTCTTGGACTGACTCCAAGTTTTTACGATCGCATTTAGCTTATCGTTTTCAGTCCTCAACTGCACTATTTCGTTCCTAAGTTCTTTAACTTCCTCATTCAGCACCTTCGTTTGACTAGAATCACTTTCAGTTTGTTCAACTGAAGTGATTTTCCCTTTTTGTTTAATCCTAGCGGAAAGTTTCTGATATTCTTCAGCCATTTCTTGGAGAGCCTGAAGAAGCTCTTCCTTAGTAAAATCATCCGGTACAGAATCACATACCTCATCGTTGGTCATATTTGCCATGAGACATTTATGAGATTCCTGATCACTTTCGGTATCTGACTCATCGCTGCTTGATTCTTCGGAGTCAGAGTCGTCCCATGTTTTTCCACTCTTGGCCACCAGCGCCTTTTGATACTTCTTTGACTTGGTACCAGTTTTCTCCTTCTCTTTCTTTGAAACTCGACAGTCGATTGCAAAATGTCCTTTCCTGCCACATTTAAAACACGAGACATCAGTTCTTTCTGTTTTATTCTTTATGAAATTTTTACCTTCAGAACTGTTGCTTCGATTTTTCTTCATGAACTTTCCGAATCTCTTTACGAAAAGTGCCATGACTTCGTCAGTCAGTTCTTCCGATGTCTTCGAGGTTGAAGTTTCTGGTGCTACGAGCGCTTTGACTGGTTGTTCTGTGACTGACTCTTCCATTGTCGTTTGTAGCTCGAACTCATAAGCCTTGAGGTCAGCAAATAGATCGTGAACTTGTATCTTGCTAAGGTCCTTTGATTCCCTCATAGCCATGGTCTTAACATCCCATTCACGGGGAAGTGCCTTCATGATTTTGATGGCTACATCTCGGTTCTCTAGCGTTCTACCAAGAGCCGTGAGATCATTGATGATGTTCATGAACCGGCCCTCGAAGTCAGCCATTGATTCTCCCGGCTTCATCTTCGCGCTGTCGTACTTTTGTATGGCAACAATGAGCTTGTTTTCCCGTGTAGACTCGTTTCCTTCACAGATTTGACATAGTTTTGTCCAGACCTCCTTTGCTGATTTGCATAGCATCACCTGTCTGAATGTTCCGGTATCCAGTGTTTTGAACAGAATGTCCTTGGCAACATTGTCTAGATTCATTAGCTTCTTTTCTGGCTCTGTCCAGTCACTTTTTACCTTTGGAATCATTTGAGGCTGTGTCTTATCTTGCGTATGCAGTGTGTTGACTTTTTCTAGCTTTGGAGGTCCATCTGTAATGACATCCCACATATCTTCATTCTGGGCAGCTAGATGGGTCATCATGCGAACTTTCCATTCCATGAAGTTTTCACGGGAGAACATCGGCAGCTTGCTTGATGTATTCATCTTTATCAGTTTGATGATTGAGTAAAACCCGCTCTGATACCACTTGTTAGGATCGGTTTACGCGTTTAGAGGGGGGGGGGTGAATAAACGCTTGTCTCCTTTTTGATTTGTCTTTCAAATGACAGGTACTCAATCAGTGACCGGTCAGTATAAGTGCGGAATGTGATACTGACTGGTTGAAACTGATATGTGATGAGTAAATGTGTGTGCGTGTGTATGTATGAGACCGGTTTGTTTCTGGAAGTTCGGAGTTAAAATCTCCTACGTCTCCCCTTCTTCCTCGCAAGGAAGGTTCACTAGATCTTCAGTTATACACTCTTGTACAACCTACCCAGCTGAAACACAGCTCAAATCTAGTGAATCCCTAGGCAGTTGTTTACAACAATCCACCTACTTCAACAGCTTTTTACAGTCCGTCGGAAATAGTCACTATAAGCTTAAATCTAAGAAAGAATGTCTTTGGACTTCACTCTGATTTTTGTGCTCTCACCACAGCTCGTTGAACAGCTTCAAACTTTTTCTTTCTGAGGATGAGATTTTAAGATCGTAAGAATGTTGTAGTTCAGTGAAGTGAAGTTCTTCTTCTTGTCTCTCTCCTTTTATGCTTGAGGTTTGAAATTCAAACCGTTGTGAGATAGACTCTTCACTCTGATCGGTGCATTAATTGACTTTCCAAAAATGGGTCTGTCCGGTTTCAGCTGCAGTCTATCCTGTCAATAGCTTTATTCCTCATTTGCGTTAGTTGACCTTGTCTAAACTCTGGACTTGCAGCATTGCATTGAATGTCTGAATTTTCCTTTCTGTTTCAGCATGCACTTATCACGATTGTCCAATCTGTCATTTGTCCGATATTGCACACTGTCGTGCTTTTTGAATCCTTTGTCAAGACCGGTATCTTCAGTCGGTATTAATCATAGTCTCTCATGCTTGCCCAGACCGATCTTATATATATCGCTTTTAGTCCTTAGCATAGACGAGATACTTTAGATCTCCGGTTTTCTCATTATTAATCAGTTGCGTCAATTCACCAAAACCGATAGTCCGAATGTCTGAATTCGTGTTGCTAACACAAGCAATTGTAGTTATTTGCTATCCTATCTTCTAATTCCTTAATCTTTTCGCTCTGTTGTCCTAGTTGAGGTTGACTAGTCTCTCTAGACTGGAAGCTCTTGGTAAGTTCATCTATTTTTGCACTAGAGCTCCTAAGTTCTTGTTCGAGACTATCTATCTTCTCCTGAGCTCTCTCAAGTTCGTTCTCTACTTCCTTTATACTTTTCTGCTCACGTTTCATGTTAGCATATTGCTTTTGATATGATTCTAACATGGTCAATAATTTGGAAGAAGTGACTACCTCATTTGAAGACGTGGATGCATTGTCGTCGTCCGTAGGAGTGGATATTTCGGCGTATTCGTTGTCGAGTCGGGCCATGAAGGCTAAGTTCTCTTCTTCGGAGCTCGACGTGTCCTCGAGCCATTGGTCCTGTTCGGCCATGAGAGCTACTCCAGCTTCTTTCTGCTTTGTCAATTGAAGCTTCTTGGAGTAGTAGTTTGCATCTCTTTTCTTTGGGAGAGTGCATTCTCTGGCGAAGTGACCTGCTTTGCCACAGTTAAAACATTTGTTTCTTTGGGATTCTTGACCTCGGAACTCTCCGGAGCACGTTCTTTGTTCTTGGAGCTTGTAGTCCGAAGTCTATTGGCTGAGGTTGAAGACTTCTTCTTGAAGTACTTCTTGCTCATCATTTGTCCAATGAGAGCTAACTGTTTTCCAAGGGCTTTCATGTTCGGCTCGATGTCGGAGTCCGATTCCTCTTCCGACTCTGATGATGAAGGTGGCCTAATGATCTTATCCTTTCTTGATCTTGTGCTCCTCTTCTCCGAGACTAAGGCAACTGTGTCATCGATTTGTTTGCCCTTCTGCTCTTTGGTGATCTCGCGTATATCTTCCTCGTGCTGAGCGAGATTGTCGAACATGGCATGGACATCCAACTCCTCTAGATCTTTGTTTTGTCGTATTTGAGTGGATATTTTCTTCCATTCCGTGGGCAGAGAAGATAGAAATCTTATGTTTGTCTCCATGTTTGTCTTCGTTATTTCTATCTTTCTCATTTCATTGAGAAGAGTGATGTATCGTTGGTAGATCTCGTTTAGGCTCTCCTCCGGTTTTGCTTTGAATGAGTCGTAAGCAATGAGAATGTTTGCCTTCTTGGCCTTTATGCCAACTTCCGTCCTTTGCATCATCATATGCAGCTCATCCCACATCCCTTTAGCCGATGTAAGGCTGTCGATTTGTCTGTATATATCGTTAGGGATGCCCTGCATAAGGGTATTCATGGCTACTAGATCAGCCTTAGCTCTAGCTCTTTCCTCCAGTGAGTATTCTCTAGGCTCCTTTAGTCGCCTAGAAGCTGGGATTGCTGGAGTAGCTATTTCGTCCCCGGGTACATGAACCCAGAACTGTG
This sequence comes from Craterostigma plantagineum, assembly GCA_027422505.1. Classification (NCBI taxonomy): domain Eukaryota; kingdom Viridiplantae; phylum Streptophyta; class Magnoliopsida; order Lamiales; family Linderniaceae; genus Craterostigma; species Craterostigma plantagineum. The sequence goes on from JAPQWV010000109.1 coordinate 1,458,713, forward strand.
CTGGTCCCTCTTCAAGGGACTTCAGTAGATTCTCAGCTTGATTCTTTAGAGCAATGAAATTCAGAAAGCGGCTTCTCCATACTGTGTATTCGCCTCTTTGCAAGATCGGCGGACGGTTGTCATTTCCGAGTGAGTAAGCATCCATGTTTGTATTGTAGTCGAGTTGTTGAAGGATCTTCGTTAATAGTTTTGAATGTTGAAGATGATGTAATGTGCTTCACAAGTGACAAAATTCGTTAGTAGCGTTTGATTCGAAAATTAGATCGAGAATTATTTTCAATTCAATCTTTAAAGTTTGATCGAAATTAATCCCGTCGAGATAGAGTGTACAGTGTACTGTTTTCGTGCGAAAAAATTTGTCAGCGAGATATTTTACTAGCGAGATAAATTGGTCAAAATCATTCGGTCGAGAAAAATTTCTTGATCGTGAATTTATTTCGATCGTAAAGAAACAGTACGTTAGTAAGTTTCTCGACAAGTCAAAATAAATCTGTTGACTAGAAAAGTTTCTCGCGTGTAAATGATTTTTGCCTGGTCAAACGTTAAAAGGTTTGACCGAAAAAGTTTTTCGAGTGAAAGTTCTTACGCATGCAAAGTCAAAATAAGTCTCTCTCGAAAAATTTTTTCGCTGTAAAATGCTCGAGAAATATTTCTAACTAAAATCGTTTCTGCTGATGACGATTCTAGTACTGACTTCGTATTCTGACCGAGAAAAATTCTCGCGCTAAGTTTATCGATCGAGAAACTAATCCGATCGCAAAACTTAGCGAGAAAAATTGAGCAATCGAGAAAAATTCACAGAATACGATTAACACTAATTCGAGCAAAAACAAAGAATCAGATAGTGAAATTTGAGGCAATTGCTCGCAATTAAGTACTAATCACGCACGAACAAGCAATTAAACACGTTATGAAGCAAAATATATCGAATTTGATCAAAATCAGAACGTGTTCTTCATGTTCTTCGCAAACAGTAACACGCAGAAGCAATTCAATCCTAGAAATCGAAGTTTAAACTGCTACAGAACTGATCGCAATGACGATCTATCACTTAAACAAGCACAGAAACACCAAATTCAAGTCAATTAAGCACAGAATTAAGCTATTGGATCGAAAACAGATTTCACGCCAAACTGTTCTTCGATGAACAATGAACAGAATTAAATTTTCAATCCAATTCTAACAATTTTCGATTCAAAACAGAACGTATCTGCTCTGATACCAATTGTTAGGTCCTACGATTAACAACTCTACGATCCTAGGCTAGAATTCATAGTAATTCGATCGTTTAGATATGCAATTAAATTCGATCGAAAAACTCAAATGAAGAACAATAGAGAGAATTCGAGTAGAGTGAGAAAGTTACAGTTGTTTATCTCTCTAGAAATCGAATTGCAAGCCTTTCGGATCAATTCTCAAAACTTTCTCTATTCAGCTCAATTGATTTACAAGTATTTATACCAAACAGACTTGGTATAAATATCAAACTAGTCCTAATCTAAGGACTACTATACAAAATGCCCCTAATTACAAGGACAACAAATGAAATCAAGCACAATTACAAATAGTATTCTACAGTAGAAATGAGATTCTTTTGACATTTGCGTGTGATTTAACTTCATCAGCATCTGCATTTTGTAGTTTTTCGCATTATTAAGATTAGATTCTCGACTGTTCTTCAAAACTGAGAAAACTGTATGCTATTTTATAGTGATTTAGGCATGATATGAGTTTTATCTGAGATTAATGCATGCACTTAAATAGTTTCGGTGTTCTTTATGAATCTGGTAGTATAAATCTTCGGAAAATCTGCATCCTCGACTCTAATTTGAATTTAGATAAAACTGGGCATTTGAATGTTTGAAGCCATCGAAGAACTTTGTCGATCTCAAACAGTCTTGATTGAATTCCGATTCAATTGAGATACTGTTTGTATCGAATTAGTTTTCGATCGATAAAATTCTGACTTAGTCGCTAAAATAGAAGATTTTGACCGAAAAATTAATTACCATAGAGAAATCTAATTAGGATTTTTCTGTGAGCGAAAAATTTAAGCAGTGAATAGACAATTTAGATGAAAATTAGATCGAGCGTAAAACTTACTATCGCAAAATAGAATTTTCGATTTTATTTTATTTCGGTCGCAAAAATTTAGCAGCGAAAAATTAATTTTCCAACGCTTAATTTTTCGATCGTAAAATTCGATAGAAAAATATCGCAGCGAAAATTTTACTTAGGATCGAAAATCACGTACCGCTCGACAAATTTCAAATCGAAAATTTTATTCAATCGAGGAAAATTTTTCGATAGTAAATTTACCTGAGAAATAATTTCTCGATCATAAATTTACGGGGAATTTTTATTCATCGTAAAATTGATCGGCTACAGTCTCACGATTCCAATTTCAACACTTAGAAGATTTATTTTCTAACTCTTTACACTGTAGCGAACATTATCGAGTAAAATTTTCTCGATCGCAAAATTAAACGGGGTTATTTCAATTGAAATCAATGCATAGGAAATCAATTTGGAAACCAAATTTGTCGAGCGACAAATATTCCGGCATGAACTGTGACATTTCCCGCGATCAAATACTTAGAAAATTTCGAACTCTTTTCACGCGTTATATGTGTAAATCGAAATTACAATCATGCCATTACATTTTTTCAAAATCAAGTATCCTATATGCATGCTACACGACTTCAATTCAAATTCATCAAACATGTCATGACTTGATACAATATTATAGTTTGATGAAATTAAATCAATTTTCGACTAAAATTAAATTTATGAACTAATGAACTTTTATATCTCTTATTTTTCAGAGGGATCGCTACCCTCGTTAAAATCACATATACGACCACAACTTGTATCTGAAGGTCCAGGATACGAATTTTCAGCTCGATCTGAGCACCTTTCGGTGTCCAGACAAGATCAGTGTCTCTATCCTGCAAGGCCACCCCATCTGGCATGCATTGACGGTCACCGCATCGGTGCCAATGGTCTATCTCCAGCAATTCTGGGGATGCATACAAGGAGCAGTGGATAATGGAGCATTCTCCTTCTCAACCATAATTGGGACGCGGCACATACATATGGACAAGAACCAGTTCGGGATGATTCTGGACTTGCCATATAGCGCAAACTACAAACCCGCTCCCATCAGACGCAGAAATGGTGCATGATTTCATGCAGATGGGATATCAACCGCAGCTCACCAAGCTAGCTCAGGTCCAAAGCAACGGTCCCTCATCCGTGGAAGACACTGTTCGGGATTGTGAACAAGTGTCTATCGCCCAAGCATGCTGGCTTCGACAAGGGCAATGGCAACAAACTGAGGATCTTTCACGGACTCGCATTCTCCAGAAATTACGATTTCACGCAGCTGATCTGGAATGATCTTGCAGACCAGATTCGGCAAAAGGAGAATCGGTGATCGAAGAATGTGCCCTACGCTCGGTGGTTTAATGTAATCATCAAGGAATTCATGGAGATGCACGAGTCCATCCATCGTCTACCTCCTGGAGGAAATTATCAACCACCCGGGCTTAAATTCTTTCACAATCCACGGCTCATGTACTTGGACCAACCGTCGATGTGGATTCCTTTTGAGCTTCTACGTCTCGCTGACCCTAGAGGAGACGTATACCGTATGTACTGCTGGGAGAATCACCTCATCGAGGAGATGATTCGAGGGCCGCCGACAGATTTTGGAGTTAGCCCTCCCCAACCGCAACAACACTCAAGCCCTAAGGCCATGTTGATTGATGAAGTGGCCCAGGAGCTTGAGCAGGTGGTTCCAACTCATGACGAACACATTCCTGACATAGATGCCACATTGATCGATGTTGTGGCGGCAGTGTTGGAACAGAAAGCTCCAACCGAAACATTCCAAGTGGAAGTGCCCGTCCACGTTGGCGTGCTCGACGAAACCATTGAGGAGGTTCTTGAACAAGAAGCACAGCCCGAGGCAGAAATGGGGCAAAGGTCTCTTCCACAAGTGACGGAACAGGCTTGTGAGGACATTGAGCGAGAACCTTCTCCTCACACAACCACCTCACCAGACATGGAGTCCGATGAGGAGATCAGATTGATAGGGCGGACTCCTAGATGACTTAGCATACAGCTGGAGTCCCTCTTGCCCGCCGTCACCACTGCACCAGATACCATGCTGATAACTTCTTCAAGTGTTACTGGCACTTCTTCGCTCAATCTTGAGCCGCAACCAAATCTACCGGTGTTTGGTTCGCAGGCCCAACCCGTAACACCTGAAGTAAAATATGTGCCTAAGAGGGGGGTGAATTAGGCTACTAAAAAACTTTTTGCTTCTTTGATCAAATGTATCTTTTTAAAAGAGAACAGCGGAATTAAGATGTTATGATGGTTATTCCCTTAACTGTTGGTCGAGTGAATCTGCGAGAGTGCAAGTGAAAAGATACGTAAATAACACCTGGATTTATAGAGGTTATATCCCCAAGTGGGGTTTAGTCATCTCCTTGAGGTTTGCTCCTCAAGAGTTTGATCAATTCACTATGTTAACGTAGCTGGTTACAGAAGTGACCAATCGCCCTTACACAACCAAGACCAAGATGAACACTAGTCCGCAGCTAGGGTGCCTAACGCCGACTGGAAACAGCTCGCTCCCGATGGTCAGCTGGATTTCAAATCCTCCCTTCACGAAAGGCACGCTTCACTCTTGTCTCCTTGTGAGGCTCACTCAGGCTCAGGTTGGGATAGAAGTTTTTCTAGCTTAGGGTGCACTCAACAATCGCAAATGAAAGCACAAAGCACAAACAGAGAGTAATAATTCGCAAACCAAACGCTCTAATTTAGATCTCTGTTCTTGCTATCTCGTGTGTATGTTCGTTCGTTCGTTGTCTGCACCCGATGTTGAAGTGTTGACTTATATAACCCTGTTAGTATCACACACTTCATATGGAATGTCAATCGCAATCACCAGTTCAGCACATCATTCCATTATCATGCCAAATTAAGCTCTAAGCATCACAACGGTCATATTCATTAATTTGCATGAAATCTTACTCTAAATAGCTTTTCCTTACCATATACTTATCTATATTAGCACTGTGGTACTTACGAAGATTCCATAAATGGTTCCACTCAGCATCATATCAATTATGCGACACATAAATCACGAATTTCCATTCAAATAAATACCATGTTCATGGAAAGAATTCGTTTGACTCTAGCATTTTAGATGCAATTGCTAATGATATCTGCATGATTTCTTCCTAAAGATAGACAAGTTTCAGTGGATGACTTGTTTTCCATGTATAGCATATATCCTTTCCATGTATAGCAAAAGTGCAATAACTTAAACAGATAAGCTCGAATTAAATGCGTCCGTATCATATAATTCCTATTTCAGCATATCTTAAAAAAGGATAACATTCATGCAATTATATCCTTAATATATAATATCCATAATTAGCACATTCAAGGATATAGAAGATCTCATTCCATATATAGAGAGATTCCAGCAGTAATATCATTACCATGTATATCATATTTACCCTTTATCAAATTAATGCATAATCCTTACTCTAATTTGCATTGCGCAGCACATCAAGCATTAATCACGTCATTTTACACAAAGATCAAGTTCACTTATCATTCGATTTAATCATACTTTCCAAAATTACGTAACAATGATATCACGACGGTGGAATCAATGATCACAGTGGTATCACAAAAGTCATGTTGCAATGGAATCACAGTGTCAAGATGCAATTCACTCAAATACAAGCACATGATACATACACATTTCGAATTGCTAAATTTGTAGTGCCTATCTCATCTTAATTACATGGAATCATCAAAACTCAAATACAGTGCACGACCAAAAAAGGTCAACATTCTCCCCCTTTTTGATGATGACATGTTACTAATGTAATGAGCATATTCGAACATGTAGGCATGTAACGTGTGAGCCTAATTTAATCATGGACAGAGCATGAAAGTGTCAAGTTTCACTTAAGATGCGCATGCTCCCCCTATCTAAGTGCAAGTACTTCATATCGAGATCATAGCATGTTCACTAATCATTGCAGAGATAAATGCAAAGTATCACACATAAGTGTTACCAGATTTTCATGATTTGCTCCCCTTGACTATGTGCAGATATGATGTAGCATGCTTCCATGATATCACATAAAGGTTCCAGCAGGCACACATAAGTATCACGACTATTGCACCCCCTGACTTCGATATAAAAAATTTCTCAAAGCATAAGTCAGCACACATAAGGGTTAGTCAAGGAATTAAATCAGAGCAAAACAAACATAGTCATAACCATAAGCATAACCAAAAGGTCTTATCCCAACAGCAGGGATCACACGCAGGTACCTGTATTATTACACACTTACCCATAATTCTCTCCCTCTTCAGCATCAAAAAGGGTGAGGATAAAAACTAGTAAGACACTTAGTCACTTAGACTCCTAGGCACTTAGACACGGGACGAGATCACTAGACGCAAAAGGAACTGCGGAAAGCAAATGGATGGGAAGATCAGAGATCGCTCTAAGCGCTATCGGACTAGCTGTCAGACGAGGCGCACTTCTTCAGTTTCTTCCCAAGCTTGGACAGCTTGTGAAGGATTTCACTATTCTGGTGCTTGAGCTTGCCAACCTTCTTGAAGATGGCAGCGATATCAGTGCGGATTTCTGTGATCACATCATCATCATCTTGATTTTCTTCAGCAGGTTCCTCATCACTCTCAGTTAGTTCAACAACCTTGGCATTGCCCTTACCAACGGGCTTCTTTTTCAAGAACTCATGATTGCCTTCTTATCCTGGGCATTGAACCAACCAACTTGGTTCTCATAGTAGATTCCCATATGTTTGAGGGTCTTGAGATCGACTGCGTGCTGTGCAGTGTTCTCCCAGCTAGGTTGCAGCTGAACTCCTTCGAGTTCGAACAGGTGGGACAGAATCATCCCATAGGGAAGCAGCTTCTCAGGGCTTTCAAAGGCATAGATCATATACTTCATCAGAGCATAGGCTAGATTGAACTTTATGTTCTTAGAGATCATGAAGACGGCGAAGGTGCTCATAGCATTCATATTGGTGGATATGTCCGCCGCTACCAATCTTAGCGCTCCATAGGGTCATGTTCAGGACTTTGTGAAGAATATAGTGATCTATGCCCTAGTTTGTTAAGAGCTACACCTTCAGCAAACTTAGGTCTCCTGTTACTGTTCCACAGGGCTCTAGTGCACTCACAGACTGAACTCTCAGACACACACCACTCACCCATACTGAAGTGCCTAATCTTAATGTTACTCACCCCAAACATCTCATTAAGCTTCTTACAGTTCCACTCGATTTTCTTACCCAGAACATAAGAGGTTATCACAATGTCAGATTCGGTCTCGTCATAGTCTAGGTTGGAATAGAAGAGCTTTACAGCTTCAGGGTAGTCTGTCCTATTGATACTAAGAAATTTCTCCCACCCAAATCTAACTAACCACATAAAAGCAGTACAGGAAGGGATCTCATCAAACAGGATTCCACGGCCCCTAGAGACATCACGATTCAACAGGTTCTGAAAGTTCTCTTCAGTAGTGGGATCTAGAAATTTTACCTCGAAGGGGATCTCATCGGGCTTGTTGACGTCGAAGGTTGCTTTATAGATATCTGCCTCTGTCTCGTCTTCACTGGAATGTCCTTCCTTAGAGACTGAAGGTTCCTTAGGTGGGGTGTTCTGCTTAGGTGGACTAGGGTTACGAGCAGGAGGTGGTTGAGGAGTAGGTTCACGAACTGAAGATGGTGGTGGAGAAGGTTCACGAGCAGGACGTGATGGTGGAGAAGTTACACGAAGAGGAGGTGACAGTGGAGGAGACTCACGAACTTGAGAGACATGGGAAGTGGTTTCACGAACAGGGGGGTGTGATCAGGAGAGGGTGAAGGCTTAGGAAGAGGGTTCTTTGGGAACGATTTTGGCTTTCTTGGATGATTTTGAGGACTTTGAGGGTTTCGCTGAGGACTTATTTTTCGACTGGGTGGTTCTGGAAGGAGGCGATGAAGTGGGGGAAGGTGATTCCTTTGGTGGTGGTTCTTTTCGCTTCTTCCCAGCGCTTGAGCCTGCGTCGACTTGCTTAGATCCGGCCGTTCTCACCATTGTTTTAGGGTTTTCAGAGGAAAGGAAGAGGATAATGAAGGGTAGAAGATGAAGTAAGTGAGAAAGAGATAGATAGATATAGACGGTTGATGGGATGTGATGATTTAAAATTTAAAGGAATTCGTGTGAGAGAGGAAAGGATTTTGGCTCTTAAATCGAGAACTTATTTTTGAAAACAATTGGGGGGATCAGAGATTTTATTTCCTAATTTGAGATTTCCACTGAAGGATATCGTCTATATAAGGCTGTGAGATAATATGCTGAAGGAGGGGATCATCTTTCCTTAATTAGCTCTAAGATTCCAAAACGCTGACGGATATCACTGAATCTACTTTCTATGAGAGGTTTAGGAAAGATATCAACCAATTGATCTGTGGAACCTACGAAATCAATGCTAATATTTCCTTTTTGAACAAGATCTCGAACAAAATGGTGTTTTATTTCTATGTGCTTAGTTCGAGAGTGATGGACGGGATTCTTAGTGATACTAATAGTACTGGTACTGTCACAGAGAACAGGGATCGCATCATAACTTAGACCGTAATCACCAAGTGTTTGTCTTAACCATAACAGTTGTTGACAACAGTTTCCTAGAGCCATATACTCAGCTTCGGTTGTGGACAGGGCGACCGAATTCTGTTTCTTACTAGACCAAGTTACAAGGGAATTACCAAGCAATTGGCAAGTTCCACTGGTACTTTTTCTATCATCCCTACAACCCGCATAGTCAGCATCAGAGTACCCTACTAAAGGAAATTCTTCGCTAGTTCCATACCATAAGCCTAAATTCATGGTTCACTTAAGGTATCTAAGTATACGTTTAACAGCAGTTAAGTGAGATTTCTTAGGGTTCGATTGATATCTAGAGCACATACCAACAGCAAACATGATATCTGGCCTACTTGCAGTGAGATAAAGTAGACTACCTATAATGGCACGATACTTAGTTTGATCTACTTGTGTACCTGATTCGTCACTATCAATCTTAGCTGTTTGGTGCATAGGAGTGAGCAGTACCTTGGAATCAGCCATTCCGAACTTTTGCAAAACTTTTTGGTGTATTTGGTCTGAGAAATGAAGGTTCCATTACAATGTTGCTTGATTTGGAGACCCAAGAAGTAATTGAGCTCCCCCATGAGACTCATTTTAAATTCTAGCTGCATAGACTTAGAAAACTCTTCGCAGAGCAGGTTATTGGTACTTACAAAAATAATATCATCAACATAAATTTGTACCAGTAACATGCGATCACGATCATGCTTGATAAATAAGGTGTTATCAATAGTTCCAGTAGTAAATCCCATATCTATCAGAAATTTAGTAAGTCACCATGCCCTAGGTGCTTGTTTTAAACCATAGAGCCTTATTTAATTTGAAAACATGGTCTGGAAATTCCTCATTTAAAAATCCAGGGGGTTGTTTAACGTAAACTTCTCCATTTATAAATCCATTTAAGAAAGCACTTTTTACGTCCATTTGAAATAACTTGAATCTTTTAAAGCATGCATAGGCAAGTAGTATACGGATGGATTCAAGCCTAGCTACGGGGGCGGGCAAAAGTTTCCTCATAATCTATACCTTCTTCTTGGGAATAACCTTTTGTGACTAACCTTGCTTTGTTGCGGATAACCTCACCATTTTCATCGAGCTTGTTGCGGAAGACCCACTTGGTACCAATCACAGATTTGTCATGAGGTTGTTCCACAAGTGTCCACACATGGCTCTTATCAAACTGAGCTAGTTCTTCCTGCATGGCAGATACCCATGAGTTTTCATTGAGTGCTTCATTTACTGACCTGGGTTCCACCAAGGATAGTAGCGCATTAGGGGAATCCTCTGAAAATTAGTTTCGTGCAGTGGCTCTCGTTTTGATTCCGGAGGTGATGTTCCCAATGACTTGATCAGTGGGATGGCTGGATGCGTGCTTGAACTTTCTTTGAGGTGGAATTTCAATGGGTTCTGGTTCAGCAGTGGGATCACCATCTTTATCCTGAGGAGACTCATCAGTTGGCACTTGTGGTATCTGTGAATCTGCAAGGGACATAACTAAACCTTCCTCATTAGTAGCACCTGATGTTAGAAACTCATCAAAGGTTACATACAATGATTCTTGTACAGTCTCTTTTCTTTTGTTAAATACACTGTATGCTTTAGAATGGAGACTATATCCAAAGAATATGCCTTCATCCACCTTTGAGTCAAATTTCCCTCTCTTATCCCTATCATTCAAGATAAAACATTTGCAACCAAAGACACGAAAGTATCCTATGTTGGGTGTTCTACCATTCCAAAGTTCATAGGTAGTCTTTTTCAGAATAGGTCTAAGAAAAACACGGTTTGAAACATAACTAGCTGTGCTAACAGCTTCTGCCCAAAATTTCTTAGGGAGATCATGCTCATGTAACATTGTTCTTTCCATTTCCTGTAGCACTCGGTTCTTTCTCTCAACTACACCGTTTCGCTGAGGAGTAATGGGAGCTGAAAACTTATGTGTATAACCATGCTGATCACAGAAGGATGCGAATGAACCACTATCAAATTCCAATCCATTGTCACTACGAACTTTGCATAGAGTGGTATCCTGCTCATTTTCTAGTTTCTTTACTAGTGAAATAAAAATTTCTAGAGCCTCACTCTTATCTGCAAGAAATATGACCCATGAGTACCTAGAGTAGTCATCTACAATCACAAATGCATATTTCTTACCTCGTAAAAACATGGTTTGAACGGGACCAAAAAGGTCAAGATGAAGTAGCTCTAGAAGTCTAGATGTAGAGATAGTGTTCTTACTCTTAAAAGATGATTTGGTCTGCTTACCCATTTGACATGCCTGGCATGTTCTGTCCTTTGAGAACTTACCAATCGGAACTCCACGTACCAAGTCTTTGTTAGTGATATGGGATATCAGTTCCATGTTGGCATGACCAAGACGCCGGTGCCATAACCATGAGGTGTCCTGAGTGGCAGCTAAGCACTTAACATTTTGGCTAGTGATATCATCGAGCGTGACAGTATATATTCCCCTGTCTAGCTGCACTAAAGATTACTTGATCATCTTTCCTAACTATGCACTTATTGTTTTCAAAAATCACGGAATGACCCTTATCACATAGTTGACTTATTAAGTTGTGCTCAAGATTCTTCACTAGCCAAACATCATCTATGGTGGTATTAAGAGTGTTACCCACCGTTCCCATACCAATTATCTTAGCTTTTGTATTATCAGCATATGATACAAACCCACCGTCGCATGCTTTCAGGGAGACAAAATTAGTGATATCACCTGTCATATGTCGAGAGCATCCACTCTTAAGATACCACCTCCTTTTCTTGTTTGTGCTATTTCTCTGTACCTGCAAGCATTTGCATTTTTCTGAGGTACCCAAATTCTGTTGGGTCCTAACACATTAGCAGCAAAATAATTCTTGTTCACATGTGACAAGTTGTTATTTTCAGAAGATGATTCCACTACACTAGCATGCATGGGTGCAGTCACAGCGGTATGTTTAGGTTTCCAAACATATTTAGACCTGTCAGCATGTTTCAGAAAGCAGTTATAGGAATGGTGACCATTTCTACCACAAGTAAAGCACTTAGTTTTTGAACCCTCTCGAACTGGCTGTTTTTCTACGGTGGAATATCCTATCCCTGATCTTTCAACGTACCTATGAATATTTAGTAGGAGATCTAGATTTTGTTTCCCTTGAAGTAATCTATCAACATTACGCTCTTTCTCACTTAGGGATACTCTAAGTGCAGTGATATCACTGGTCAATTCCTTATTCGATTTTTCTAGTACATCACATTTGCATGCTCTCTTATCATCCCTTAAAGTTTCTACTTCACTCTTTAGACTCGTAATCTCTAGATCAACTTGATGTTTTTCCTGACTAAGGTTATCTCTTTGCTTCATAATTTCTTTCACTAAAGCACTAAGAGACTTTATTTTTCCATAGGCATTTTGAATCAGTTCGCATAACTCTTCCTTGCTCTCATCTACATCAAACACTGAAGATGCACTTTCATCGGGATCGTTAGCATAGATTTCGTTTAAGATATTAATTTTCTCAATACTTGATGAATATGATACCTGATCATCGTCGGCCATGTATGCATGATTCTCGTCCTCCTCTGATTGTTCATTCTCGGAGTCATCCCAGTTGTGTACCATGGCTTTTCCTTTCTTTTGTTTCTTGTCATCGCTCACTCGAGGACAGTTCTGAGCGAAGTGACTGGGCTTACTGCAGTTAAAGCACCGAGAGGTGTTGTGCTTGGTAGTGTTGGTTCCTTTCTGTTGGAATTTGTTGAAGTTGCCTTTGGACTTCTTTCGGTGAAACTTCTCGAACCTCTTAGTGAGCATGGGGAGTTGTTGCATCATACTTTCCTCACTTTCCTCTCCTTCGTCAGATTCTTCTTCAGTTTGGTCAGCATTGAAAGCGATGGACTTCTAATTTCGAGGCTGTGTTATCTCGTTGAGGGAAGTCTGAGTCATCTCATAAGAGGTAAGGGATCCTATCAGTTCTGGAATCGTCAGTTTTTCCAGGTCTTTGGCCTCATAGATAGCAGTCACTTTGGCGTTCCAGTCTCTGGGAAGTGATCTTAGTATCTTTCGAACCTTTTCACTTTCTGGTACCTTTTTCCCAAGAGAGAACATCCGGTTGATGATAACCATGAATATGGCGTACATTTGGTTGATCGTCGCAGTGGGTTCCATAGAGAATAGCTCATACTGGTGGGTGAGAAGAGCAATTCTTTCTTGTACCACCCTGGAAGTGCCTTCATGAGTTACTTGTAGCATGTCCCACATATCCTTTGCAGTCTCACAGGAGCTGATGCGGTTGTACTCTTCTTTCGTTAGTGCACATGCGATTAAGTTCTTTGCTTTGGCATTTTGAGAGAGCACTTGTTTCTCAGCAGCAGTGTATTCAGTAGGGATCTTGCTGGTTCCATCGGTTTTTGTAGTGGGACTGTAGGGTCCAATCGTGACGATCTCCCAGATGTCGTAGTCAACAGCGATTAAGAACTCTTTCATTCTGTTCTTCCAGATAGCGTAGTTGGTACCATCGAACGTGGAGGCCTGGTATAAGACTGACCTTCTGCAAACACATCAAAACTCAAAGAAGCCATTAGATCTTTTACTCAGGCTTGTTAGGCCCGTCGTATGAGTAACCTTGCTTGATACCAATTGAAGTAAAATATGTGCCTAAGGGGGGGGGGGGTAAATTAGGCTACTAAAAAACTTTTTGCTTCTTTGATCAAAATGTATCTTTTTAAAAGAGAACAGCGGAATTAAGATGTTATGATGGTTATTCCCTTAACTGTTGGTCGAGTGAATCTGCGTGAGTGCAAGTGAACAGAAAAGTAAATAACACCTGGATTTATAGAGGTTATATCCCCAAGTGGGATTTAGTCCTCTCCTTGTGGTTTGCTCCTCCAGAGTTTGATCAATTCACTATGTTATCGTAGCTGGTTACAGAAGTGACCGATCGACCTTACACAACCAAGTTTCGTTCCACGTCGTTTTTTGAGAATCCCTATTCTCCGACTGGAAACAGCTCGCTCCCGAAGGTCAGCTGGATCTCAAATCCTCCCTTCACGAAAGGCACGCTTCACTCTTGTCTCCTTGTGAGGCTCACTCACGCTCAGGTTGGGATAGAAGTTTTTCTAGCTTAGGGTTCACTCAACAATCGCAAATGAAAGCACAAAGCACAAACAGAGAGTAATAATTCGCAAATCAAACGCTCTAATTCAAATCTCTGTTCTTGCTATCTCGTGTGTATGTTCGTTCGTTCGTTGTCTGCACCCGATGTTGAAGTGTTACTTATATGTTACTATCACACACTTCATATGGAATGTCAATCGCAATCACCAGTTCAGCACATCATTCCATTATCATGCCAAATTAAACTCTAAGAATCACAACAGTCATATTCATTAATTTGCATGAAATCTTACTCTAAATACCTTTTCCTTACCATATAGGCCGATCTTATCCATATTAGCAATGTGGTACTTACAAAGATACCATAAATGGTTCCACTCAGCATCTTATCAATTATGCGGCACACAAATCACGAATTTCCATTCAAATAAATACCATGTTCGCACAGGGAAAGAATTCGTTTGACTCAAGCATTTTAGATGAAATTGCTAATGATATCTGCATGATTTCTTCCTAAAGATAGACAAGTTTCAGTGGATGACTTGTTTTCCATGTATAGCATATATCCTTTCCATGTATAGCACAAGTGCAATAACTTAAACAGATAAGCTCGAATTAAATGCATTCGTATCATATAATTCCTATTTCAGCATATCTTAAAAACGGATAACATTCATGCAATTATATCCTTGGTATATAATATCCATAATTAGCACATTCAAGGATATAGAAGATCTCATTCCATATATAGACAGATTCCAGCAGTAATATCATTACCATGTATATCATATTTACCCTTTATCAAATTAATGCATAATCCTTACTCTAATTTGCATTGCGCAGCACATCAAGCATTAATCACGTCATTTTACACAAAGATCAAGGTCACTTATCATTCGATTTAATCATACTTTCCAAAATTACGTAACAATGATTTCATGACGGTGGAATCAATGATCACAGTGGTATCACATAAGTCATGTTGCAAGGGAATCACAGTGTCAAGATGCAATTCACTCAAATACAAGCACATGATACATACACATTTCGAATTGCTAAATTTGTAGTGCCTATCTCATCTTAAGTACATGGAATCATCAAAGCACAAATACAGTGCACGACCAAAAAAGGTCAACAACACCCAGTGAATCTTCTAGATTCAAGTCGAGGATTGGATGGAAGTCTCGTACAGTCACAACCTCAAGTGACTGTGAGCCAACCTGAGGAGGCGGTGCCTGCTCATGGGTTGTCAACAGGCGACATCAGTCGACCTGGTACATCTTCGACGGAGGCTTCCACATCGTTTGTGACGAACGAGCAATTCCAAGCCGCTCTCTCCGCTGCTGTTCAATCGCTTGAAGAAAAAATAATGGAGAGAATGCTGACTGCCATAGAGACATCCCGCAGAGACACCGGGAAAGCACCTGTCTCCGAAGGCACCTCGTCACAGCCCAACCTTACACCTCCACAACTCACACCCACCGACCCTTTAGCCACTTCATCCATCCTCATCAACCCATACACCATACCCATAATCGAGCTCCACGACATCCTACTCGCCCGCCTGATCGGTCTCTTCATCCGGTCGCCTCAAGAAGAGTCTCTTTTTAAGCGATTGGTGGATCATCCTGAGCCACCTACTGAAACTTGCCGAGGCCAAAGCTCGCACTCCAGACGCAGACATGATGATCCTGACAATCAGGACCCTCATGAGGAGGAGAAGAGGCCACGGACATCTACGAGTGGTCAAGAAAAAGGCCAACGCTCGGGCTCTGCGCAGACAGGAACTGGAGTCGGAGAAACCTCACAACCAACTACACAAACCACCACCACGCACTGCACACAACCTCTAAGCCCATTCCACCAACCCACCATCAGAACGCCACCGTCGACTCCATCCACACCACTGATTCCGACAAGCCCCTTGCTTCCGGAAGAAGAAGCAAGTGCCGCGATGCTCGTAGCCCTAGCAGCTACTCAATCCACTCCCTCGGTTGCTCCAGACCAATCGGGCCCCTTAGGACATGGCGTCAATCCACACAAGGTTCTAGACAAATACATCTTCGAAGGACAGCGGATGACCCATTCCATGCCCGAGGAGCATCAAAGACAACGGTTTCAGGACGTTCGGAATTTCCTACAACAAGCCTCCATAGACCTCGTGATCATAGAAGACGACGAGCTTCTGGAAGGTGAAGACTACCAACAAGATATCCCAAGGCTACCAGAGTTGATCGCGCAACGAGCAGCTTCCCCCACAAGACTAACGCCAGGGACCGTTCGTATCGACGCGCCGTGGGAGAACATCCGAATAGAAATCCCATTCCTTGAAGAATTTCGTGAAAACATTTGGAGGTCACAAGAGAGAGTTAAGAAGCCGAACGAGTTCGAGCTGAGAGGGATCTCTCACTGGGATTAGCAGAAGAGGATGACCTACCTCTGGATGCTGACCAAACTTGGACCTGATGTAAGGCTGGGGATGACTAAAGAACAAGTTAAGAGCCACTATAAGAGTCTCTCCCCAATATGCCAACTACTCAGCGTATACTGTGCAAAAGGAGGACTTCCAACACCTCACTACACCATCGAGCGAGTAGATAGAACTCGATCCCTGCTGATGAGGTATACAATCTCTATCAGCTGTACGTGGAAAAGTACAAAGGTCCTCAAGGCTTCATCAAGAAAGAAGGACTCGAGGGACTCTACCGGTTCATGATGCGCCAAGTTAAGTACTTCGCCGCACACGACCTTCAGATGGCTCTGGAGAGCAACATGAAGAAGGTTAACATGACCGCTCCGCTCAACAAAGACCTGAGATCGAAGGGCTTCCCAACAATCACGTGCACATCAGCTCTGTCCTAGGCATCACCTACCACAATCCAATAGCCAAGAAGAATAGGTTGATGCTAAAGACTGAGATTCATAAGTTTTGCGATGGGACGCTCAAGGTATTCAGGAAAAACATCGAGCAGAGGTTGGAAGAAATCAATCGAGATACGATGTTGAGGATCCACAGTTTCGTGAGCAAACAGTCGCTGCTAATGGAACTACTTGAAGATATCGAGGAGCGACTGGAGCTGAGGAAGACGCGCAAGAACTTTGAGTACGCGATGGACTTGCGCAGATCATACTATGCCCGACGAGGACAAACAGCGCGGAGACGCAATCAAGCACAAACGGGGAGATTGTAGAGTATACATTTTAATTGTGCTTGATTTCATTAGTTGTCCTTGTAATTAGGGGCTTTATTTGTATTAGTCCATAGATTAGGACTAGTTAGATATTTATACCAAGTTTGTTTGGTATATATACTTGTACACACATTATGCTTAATAGAGAAAGTTTTGGAAATTGATGCGAAAGGCTTGCAATTCAATTCCTAGAGAGAGAAGCAAAAGTAACTTTCTCACTCTACTAGAATTATCTCTCTTGTTCTTCATTTGAGTTTTTCGATCGAATCTTAATGTCAATCATTATCATTGAATTACTTAGAATTCATGCCTAGGATCATAGAGTTGTTAATCGTAGGACCTAATAGTAGGTGAGGTAATGGAGGTATCTATGGACGATTTTTCTGTGTTTCGTTCGTCGTTTGAGGTATGCCTATCTAATTTAAAGCTCGTACTCGCACGCTGCGAGGAGACGAATTTGGCACTTAATTGGGAAAAGTGTCACTTCATGGTTCGAGAGGGTATAGTTCTGGGCCATAAGATTTCCTCTAAAGGAATCGAAGTGGACCTCAGTTAGAGACTATAGAAAAATTACCTGTCCCCTCGAACGTGAGATCAATTAGGAGTTTTCTAGGACATGCTGGGTTTTATCGTAGGTTCATTAAGGATTTTTCTAAGATCGCACAACCCATGTCTAGATTGCTAGAAAAAGATGCCCCATTTGAATTTAATGATGAGTGTCTGCATGCATTTAATCTGCTTAAGGAGCGACTAAACGCAGCACCTATTATGGTCGCCCCCGACTGGGGGCTGCCCTTTGAACTAATGTGCGATGCTAGGGAGTATGCAGTTGGGGCAGTGCTAGGGCAGCGTAAGGGAAATATGTCCATGGCCAAATTTCCCTACCATGACTAGTCCCCATAGTTAGCCACTTGAGCCTGAGCCTATTCGTTTCTTACCTCGTATGTTATGCCGCTAACTCGAATAAGCCTCCAGAGATCATCTGAACCTGAGTCGAGTAGAATAGAGCAGAAGTCGAACTTGAGGGCTACTGTTTCAATGTCTGATTTAATGTTCTTATCTGTTATTCGTGAAATGATTCGATCCTACTTGACCGTTTTCTGAAATAACCCAATCCCTTGCATAAGCCTTCTCATAAACCTTTTGCAAGATATAGGTTTTGGTAATAAGTATCCCTAGGTACACGGCATCCACTGTGACGATGTATTCTTTGCGACAAAAGCCAAACCTTGGTGTTTAAGGAATCAGGGTAGTGCACAAATTTAGAGCATAAGTAAGGTGAAAGGGCAGAAAATGAAAGGGAACTGAGTTGAGAGGGTCGCCAGAAAAGTCTAGGCAGCTAGCAGTGTAGGTGTTGTCGGGCGTCGCCGTCGACGAACGGGAGCGGAGGCAAGGTCACGCTGCACAGTTGAGCGAGTTCGACCCATAGTACCTAGAAAACGCATGTGAGCTCAAAGAACATATAGCAATTAAATTCACGGCAGCTCGACTTGACCTACATAGCGACAAAAGATACGTATTATTCAAGATCACACGAAAAACTCAAGGTGGCATTTTGTCGAACACGTGGCGTGCAACCGAAAGCATTTAATCCGAGTCCAAAAGTGATCAAGCAATGTACCCACATAATTCATAAGATAAATCAAAACTAATTACACCATCAAAGCAACGAATTTTGCCAACAAATTACCAAATTCCCCAAATTTCGAATTAGGGTTCGTCATGCCAAAATAAAAAATTAAAGGTCGAAAACCAACAAATCAAGCTTACCCAAGGTGTCAATAGCATGTATCTAATCATAAAAGGGCAAGAAAACACCAAAGTTAGATCCAATTTCGAAAATCCCCAATTTCGAAATTAGGGTTCATCTTAGAATTTCGAAATGAAATGTCAAATTCAACAAAATACGCAAATCCATAGTAATCATAACATGTAACTAACTTAGAAAGATCATATTTATACCCAAGAAACATCAAATCTGGCGAAATCCCCAAATTGAAACACATTGGGGTGGAGAAAGAGATTTCATACCTTTCTTTTTTACCAAGTTTAAATTAGGGTATGTTTGTGGTTGTCACCGGAGCTAGATAGCCGGAGTTGGGTAGCGGTTGGCGGTTAATGGTGGTCGGAGGGATGGTGGGTTTGGGTTGTTGGTGTCGTGAGAGGAAAAAGACGCGAGAGAGGGTGGGAAATAGGGAAAAAAAAGAAAGAAGAGAAAGAAAGAGAAAGAGGAGAGGAGAGGAAGGGTTTTCGATTTTTTTAACTAAAATCCGTAAGTGCCATGGCGTGAAGCCTAAGCTTCTGTTCGTGACACACGGCAGTAAGTACCACTGGACCGAGTCACGGCCGTGAAAAAACACAACGATTTTTTTTATAATATAAATGCCGTAAGAGTCACGGCCGTGACACTTAAGTATCTGACCGTGACATGCGGTAGCAAGTGCTTCTGGGCACAATCACGGTCGTGAAGCTTAAGCTTCTGGCCGTGAACTTCCTAGATCTTTTTTTTTCGAAAACATAAATGAAAATACATGGGTTGCCTCCCAAGAAGCGCTTACTTTACATCTTTAGCCGGACGTATCTTTGTTTGCTCAGGAAGGCTGGAAGTCCAGGTATAGCACTTCGTTTTCGCTCACGTCTTCCTCGCCTCCATTATAGTGCTTCAACCTGTGGCCGTTCACCTTGAAATTACCCTACTCCATACCTGAAATCTCAACAGTATCGTAAGAGAAAACACAAGTAACAGTGAACGGTCCCGACCAACGTGATCTAAGTTTTTCGGGAAAAAGCCTAAGTCGAGAGTTAAATAGGAGGACTTGATCCCCTTCCTGAAACTCCCGCCTTTGCCTAATTTTCTTATCATGGTAGGCTTTTGAGCGCTCTTTATACATGCGAGGGTTACCGTAAGCCGATAAACGTCACTCATCTAACTCGTTGATTTGGAGTTGCCGCTTTCCGCTGGCGTCTCCTAAATCAAATTCAAAAAATTGGTCGCCCAATAAGCCTGGTGCTCGATTTCTAGGGGGAGGTGGCACGCCTTTCCATAGACTAATCTGTACGGTGTAGTGCCTTTGGGTGTCTTATATGCAGTGCTATTTGCCCAAAGCGCATCGTTCAACTTATTCGCCCACTCCCTACGGTTCCCTTCTATCGTCTTTTGTAAAATGCATTTCAACTCATGGTTTACTACTTCGACCTGACGGCTAGCTTGGCGGTGATAAGAGGTCGATAGGCTGTGTCTAACACCATAACGCTCTAACGTGCGTGCAAACTGGGTGTTACAGAAATGAGTGCCTCTATCGCTAATGGTGCATCTAGGTGCCCCAAAACGTGAAAACAATGCTCGTAAAAACCTAACGACAACTCTAGCATCGTTCGTGGGCAAGGCTTGCGCCTCGGCCCACTTAGATACGTAATCAACAGCGACTAGAATGTAGTTATTATTATATTAGCTAGGAAATGGACCCATGAAATCTATACCCCATACGTCAAAAATTTCACAAACCAAAATGCAATTCTGGGGCATTTCGTCGCGTATATTACATGCGCGCTGGCACTGATCACAAGTGTCAACGTACCTTTGAGCGTCCTTGAAAATCGTTGGCCAGTAGAACCCGCTTTCTAGCACCTTCTGGGCGGTTCTGTTGGCTGTGTAGTGCCCTCCGATCTATCCGTTGTTGCAGTGACTCAGGATCTGTGTCTTCTCTGGGAAGGAGACGCATCGTCATATCATATGGTCTGCGCATTGCCTGAAAATATACGAATCTTCCCAAAAGTAGTGCCTCAGGTCAGAAAAGAATTTCTTCTTTTGCTGACTAATGTACTCCTTTGGTAAGACCCTCGCAACAAGTAGAGCGAAATCTGCAAATCACGGGGTATCATCACTTATCACTTGTATCAAGTACAGGTGCTCATCTGGGAATCTATCTTGTATCGGCCTTCCGTCCTTATGGTATATTTCGGACTCCTCTAGTCGAGAGAGGTGATCCGCCGCCAAGTTTTCTCACCCTTCTTGTGTTGGGTCTCTATGTTGAACTCTTGAAGCAGTGGGATCCACATAATCAGTCGGGGCTTCGCATCCGGCTTTTCTAACAAGTACTTAAGAGCAGAATAGTTAGTAAAAACAATCACCTTTGATAAGATAAGATATGACCTGAACTTGTCGAAAGCGAACACGACGGCTAACAACTCCTTTTCAGTGGTCGTGTAGTTGGTCTGGGATGCGTCCAACGTCTTACTGGCATAGTAAATTAGCCTGAAATGGTTGTCCTTACCCTGCCCTAACACGGCCCCAACTGCATAATCACTAGCATCGCACATTCGTTCAAAGGGTAGCCCCCGGTGCTACGATAAGTCGCTCATTAAGCAGATTAAAAGCATGCAGACACTCATCATTAAACTCAAACGGAGCATCTTTCTCAAGTAGTCTAGACATGGGTCGAGCAAAGAGAAATCCTTAATGAACCTATGATAGAAACTAGCATGACCTAGAAAACTTCTAATCGACTTCACGTTCGAGGGAACGGGCAGCTTTTCTATAGTTTCCAACTTAGCTCGGTCCACTTCGATTCCCTTACAGGAAATCTTATGGCCCATAACTATGCCCTCTCAAACCATGAAGTGGCACTTTTCCCAGTTAAGTGCCAAGTTCGTTTCCTCGCATCGTGCGAGTACGAGCTTCAAATTAGATGAGCATATTTCGAACGACGCCCCAAAATAGAAAAGTCATCCATGAATACCTCAATTACCTCACCTATCAGTTCGTCAAATATGGCCATCATGCATCGCTGGAAGGTAGCTAGGGCATTGCAAAGTCCGAACGGCATCCTTCGGTACGCGAATGTCCCCAACGGGCATGTGAATGTGGTCTTCCCGAAATTCAGTCCACACCAAAATTTTGACAACCGCTCGGCGAAAATCTGAATCATCCAGAGATATTGAAGGTACAAAAAAAATTTCAATCAATGTCACACTCGAAAATTTTTACTAGGTTCAGTGAAGATTGAAATAATCCTACCCGAAAATGGTTCAAGCCCGAAAATTGCTACTCGAATTTTAAATCACACGCCAAATCTCATTTAATTTTATACTATGGTCGGTGCCCGAAATTCTAATAAACTCGGCGAAAATCAACCTAGCTCCACCCAAAAATTGTCACACTGAATCATTCCCCCGAAAATTACCTACACCCAAAAATTCAAAACCTTAGAATATAACTTTTCGTCGTGCCTCATGCTTACCCATAAATTTCTATCCGAAATTATCATATCCAAAAATTCCTAAATTCTAAAGTTGCAACTATTCAAAATTGAACTAGCTACCCCAAAATTATTTTGAGCACCCGAAAATTACTGTAAGTCCAGAATATCCAAGAACACTTCAACGATTAACCTTCAATTGATATTAGTTAATAGTGCTTAGAGGTTAGAGTGTTGAATACGTGAAGTTGTAAATGGAAATCTTAGATTACTATTGTTAGGGTTTACGGTTTAATACCTTGAATAATGTATTAAGCCCATTTGGCCCCTAACAAGTCCATTACAACTCATAACCCAATTAAATAAAATACAACCAATTAAATACAACATAAAGAAATAACAGACTAAGACTGAATAAAATGGACACTTCTTAAAATATTCCTAAAATTCTCCCCCTAAGTGTCCAAATTAAAAAAAAAACCTATACCAAGTCTTCATTTCTTTTTCTTCTTCGAGCGAGGAGGAGGTGGAGGTTCCCTATGGGCCAGGTACGATGTCATGAATCCTAGAGCGATCTCAAAGTGTCTGCTGTCGTTTTTGAGAAAGGTTCGCTCTCTGATTGCTCCGATGATTTGAATCAGAATAGGTCTTTCTTCGAGTTCCGTGCCTTCAAGTATCACACTGTCAGGGAGCGTCTCTAGTCTTGCCCTGAGTCGGTTAAGGATTATCTCCAGTGCTCCATCAGAGAACTTGGAAGTTTCTGATACTAAAAATGCTTGCATCTCATTTTTCTAGCGTGTGAAGATGTAATCCTCTCCGTAGTCACCAAGCTCTTTATACTTTTAGAGGCCTTGTCAGGTTGACTTTACTCATATTGCTTTCTAGTGCCATTTGGAAGTCATGAGCAGCGTAGAACTGAATTTGCATCAGCATGCATTCCTTGATAGCCCTGAATCCTTTTCTTCTTGCATGAGTGTTGAGGATAAACTTGCGATACAAGCTGAAGAGCTTGTTTATTTCGCCCAATGGGAAGTAGGGAAGACCGGCTTCTATATATCTTTCAACGGACCTATCGTACCTCTCGATCACATACACAGGGCCTACATATCTTCCCATCCGGCACTCTATGTTTTGGATGTCACGGATCGACTTTTGAGCTCTGAGATATTTTTTGTATTGCTCTTTAGTCGTTCGTCATCTATTCGATGATTCCCAGAGCATGATCTGATGACGAAGACCCTTGGGCGTTCCTTTTAAGTGCTCGAGACCTCGAAGCTTTAGCTCATTGACTCCCTTTATTTCTTCCTCCTTCATCCAGATCTTCGGATAACAGTCTTCAAGATAAGGTGCCTTGACCTTTTTGTTATCCCAAGGAGTCTCTAAAAACGTGTAACCCAGCGCCGGTGGCTCGGGCACTTGATATTGAAGGAGATCTGGAAGTTCTGGGAGGTCTACTTTAGGGTTTTCTCCTTTCTCCTCTTCCTCTTGCTCGATGAAACAGAAGTCTGACGGTGCCGCTTTTAAAAATCCTCTGATGCTCGCCCTTGCGCGGGACTCTTCTTCTGTCTCCGTTCTCGTCCGCCATTTCTCTTCTAGGATGTATCTGTCAATGTAAACTAGAGGATCTTTGGGACGCGGGGTTGTGGTTGTTTGGACTTTTTGGGTGGATGTCCTTGCGGTGCCAGACTCGGCTTCGCCAAGGGTAGTTGTCTTGTTCGGCCCTCGCGAGGCTCGTCTAACTCAGGAGGACCTTGGTGGTGGTGGTGGTGGTGGATTGGATGATCGAGATCCAGGAATCTGAGCTCCGTGTCCTCATCCTCGCCCGCGGCTACTTGTTGTTGTGGTTCTTTACCTCTTATTCTCCCCCTCAGGACGATCCTAATCGTCAGGATCATCATGACGACATTTCTGACCAGGGCCTAATTGGCGGCATGTATCCGGTTGAGGTATGAGTCTGCCGCGAGCATCTTCTTGTAGAGTTCTTCTTCTTCTAGGTTTCGCTCACCATCGAGTTGAAGGAGTCGACCAACCAGGATGTCGAAGAGCTAAGGTATTGGCATATGATATGGATTGGGTTGACTGCGCTCGTGGTGGTAAAGAGAGGATGCAAGGTTGCAACGACGGTTGTTCAACCATGACAGCTTTTCCTTTGTCCGTTGAGGAAGTTTGGACTGCAACCCTAATGAGACCTTGAACCCGTGGTATGGTGACGGTTTCAAAGAACTCATATAAGCGATTTTCCAGGTAGGATGTCCTACACCTGTAGGAGTAGCTCCGGCGCCACTAGGGTTAGCCGTTATCACCCTGGCTGAGTCAGGGCAGCCCTCGTCAACAGAAGTCTGTAGGACTTAAGTTTCCTTGGGTCTTCCGACCTCTCCTTGCGATGCATCTTGTGAAGATGGTGCTCTGTTCGTTACGACCTCGTCACGGAGACGGGATTGTGTGGAGCTTTCACCAGGGCCACTTCCCATTACCACACGTACACGACTAGGTCCTACGGTGGCTCTCGGATTATGAGTTGCTGAAGTCATCATCCGTGAGACTTCCGTCCAATCCTTGAAATGCCTCAATATAAGCGCTTCTATGAACGTTGAGGCCTGTTTGTTAGGCTGAGGCTCGATTTGGGGGGTTCTGAGGATTTTGAGATACTTGACTATTGGGACACAAGTGAATGGTCGGGTTCGGGTTGTGCGTGCGCCGTTGGGTCAGGTTCGGCGTCTTCTATCCTAGGGTTTGACCCGGCTATTTCTGTCTGTGGGGCTTTGATCGTTGTTACCACAGGGACAATTATTTGCGGTTGTTCGACCCGCTCAGCTTGTTGTTGTACCCCGCGTGGTATCAATACCTCGCGATCTTCGTCATCCGCTTAGTTAGCTGCAGATGGTTGTGATTGTTCAGGAACTGAGTGTTGGGGGGATGGTTGGTGTGGTTGTGGTGTTATCTGTGCGTCAGAGGGTTCTCTCAGGTCCTCTCTCTTTTTTTGTCTCTCACTCTCGCTAACCCCTGGGTTAGACTCGGGTGGGTTTTCCTGAGGCGTGGGGTTAAAGATATTGTAGCGCTGGCAACAGGATGCGACTTCTTCTGAGCTGGCCAGGGCTATCCCATCGCGTGGGATTGGCTTGGCATGCCTTTTCTCGGGTACTTCTCCTCTGTCTTCCCTTCTCAAATATTGTAGTTTGGGTGGGGAGAAGTTTTCCTCTTCTGGTCGTCTCGGTCACTCTGGCTTTGTTGACATGAAGTGGTTGTTCATCAGTCGGAACCATCGGAGATAGGGCAGGTTCTGTCCCTTCGTTTCGACCGCTGATGAAGTTGATCGTCAAGGTCCAATGTGACTAGCTTGGCGTAGTCGTAATTTTTCCTGAACGCGATCCCGTGGAAGATCCGAAGGATTGTAAGGTTGCATCTGTCCCAGTCTGAGTGCTTCAGTGAGAAGCACGTGTTGACGAATGCAAAGAGTGTCCGCCAGGAATGCGGGATCATGGACTGTTGAATATGAGAGACGTATTTGACTGGAGTGAAGTATCCCATCTTCATCATGTCCTCGATAAGTTCATCCTCGGATGCCTCATGTTCGTATTCAAGTTGACTTGGCAGCCGAATGATTTGTTGAATGAACTCCCTGGTGATCTAGACAGTCTCACTTGCAATCTAAGCCTCGTAAAAGATGCTGCAGTCTTGGTCTTCATCGTCCACCAAAATTGTTGTAGATAGACTGTGGGGACTTGGACTGATGCTGAGAAAGCATACCCGTGGTGATGTTTCTTCAAAATGGACAGAAGAATCTCCTCCTGGCACTTGAAAGTGTTCAGGTCGAGTTGGAAGTTGTTGTCCTTGGTTGTGATCCATTTTGAAGTTGGGTATACGAGATCTGTCGGTGTTGTTATTTTTCTTTTTGTTCCTTTTTTGTGTCGAACACCAGAAATTTTCGCCGAAACTGCAACACGAAAGAAAATGCGATTAGAAGTATATTATGAACAGAGAAAGTGCTAATGTGAATAGTGTGGGCTCAATTTAAAATTTGTTTTGTGAAAAGAATTCGGCCCAGAACTGTTCGGCCCAAATAATTTTTGAATTCAAAATTTTGCTAAGTGTGGTACGCCGGTTGGTTTTAAAAGGATTTCGCGAATTCGCGATCTCGGAGGTTCACGGGTCTGTGAGAATGAGAGTTCGCGAATTGACTTAGTCAATTTGAATTCGTGAATTTTCTCAGTTCGCGAACTTGAAAATTTTAGAAGGATGAAATTCGCGAACTCAATTCGAAAACACAATTCGCGAGTGATGATTCGCGAATTGACTAAGTCAAATTTAAAGAATGGATTCGCAAAACACTTTGGGACCCGTGAAAACAAGTTTTGAAAGATCAAAAAGTGCTTTTCTTTACACATGTCGCGAACCCTGAAATTATCCATTTTTTCTGCGAAACACCTTAAACGAAAAAGCTCAGACTTTTCTTTGTCTGATTCGGGTTTTGACTCAACCTTTCTTTGTTTGATTCGGGTTCTGAACGATAGTGTTCAGAAGCGGTATTTGAGGACTCTCCTATTTCCATACGAGGTGGAGTAGATTGGTGTTGGCTCAAGTCATGAGCTGCTTTGTTCAGAGGTAATTTCCAGACCCTTATCGAAAGTTACATTGGCGCTTTCGATGATCGTTCTCTTGTCACGGCGATATACCCTGTACTCCTTAGTTTGCGCAGAGTAGCCCACGAAAATTCCTTCAGTAGCCTTTGGGTCTAGCTTAGATTTGTCTTCGCGGTCATTAGCATTTGCATCCTAAAACTCTCTCAGGTGGGCAATGTTGCGTAATCTTCCGTTCATTAATTCATAAGGCGTCTTTCCAAATCTTAGACGGATGTTTGTCCGATTCTGAGTGTAGCACGCAGTGTTCATTGCTTCTGGCCAAAGAAAATGAGGCAGTGATGATTGTATTAGCAGCTTCTACGAGTGTCTGATTCAGTCTGTCTATGATCCCATTTTGTTGAGGAGTGTGAACAGCGGAGAATTGTTGAGTAATTCCTAGTGAGTCGTAGAATTCGCTAAGTTGTTGATTCTTGAATTCGGTTCCATTGTCAGACCGAATTACTTTAACACTGCGCTGTAGCAAGTTCTGTGTTGTCCTAACAAGATTTGGGATGTGTTCTACTGTCTCTGATTTTGTCCGTAAGAAGCGGACCCAAGTGTATCGCGAGTAGTCGTCTACTATAACATGCATAAATTGCTTTCCATTGATGCTATTTGTTTGCATTGGGCCTAAGAGATCGAAATGTAATAACTCCAGTGGATGTTGAGCGGATGCTGTGTGTTTTGTAAGATGTGACGTCTTTTTCATTTTCCCTCTCTCACAAGCTGAGCACAGATGTTCTTTTTGGTACTTCAGTGGCGAAAGTCCAAGAGCTAGTTTGTTATTTGACAGCTTGTTGAGAGTCTTGAAGTTAAGATGAGATACCAGTTGGTGCCATACGTTACTCTGAATTGAAGTTGCTTTGGACGCCAAGCAGATGGTTGTTTTTGGTCTGACTGTCCTAATGTTGATGGTGTAAAGGTTGGTTTTGAGGGTTCTCGTGAGAAGTTCTTTACCATCGGCATTAAGAATTTTGCACGTCTTCTTTTGGAAAAGTACTTGGAGTCCAATGTCACTTAACTGTCCATTTGATAAGAGATTATGCGTCAGCCCTTCAATATAAGAAACTTCCTTGATTGTGAGTCGATGGCATACAAGATCTCCATAACCAAGAATTCTTGCTCCATTGTTGTTCCCAAAGCGCACCAGTCCACCCGGCTTATCAACGTAGTTGCTCAACAATCCCTTTTCCCGGTCATGTGTGTGGAGCAACCTGAATCTAAATACCACACATGCGGGGCCTGTAGAATTAAACTAGAGGGTTTTAGGTACCATTTGAGAATGGGTCCACCTCTGTTGTACTTGTTAGTCCGTATAGACTCTCTCTTAGATTTTTCACTGTCACTAGAGGACTTAATGTTAGGAGTCACTAACTGTTTCAAGGGCTTGGATTTGGGTTTCCTCAGTCTTAAGCTTTGGAACCCAATGTTGTAATGTTGGAGCACTCTCGGATTTTTCCTTAGAAATTCGTTTTTGTGTCTTTTCATGTTTTTTAGGTTCCTTGGTCGTTTTAGTTTTCGATTGCTTCTTTTTCTTTGAAAGTGCGTTTTCAGAAATCGTTTTGGGAGCTTGCTTGCAGAGACAAGCATGCTTGGGAAAATGATTTATCAAATGCCAAGATGAATTTTCTATACTGTAGAAAAAGAGGACGGTACAAAACCTTTGGAAGTAAAATAATCAATAACAAAAGGTTCTTTAAAAATCACGAGTCTCCTTCAAAAGATCTTCTTTTCTAACCCATACTTGTCCTTTCAATGGTTCTTTTGTGGGTCCTGGAAATTTCAAAGCATTAGTACAATAAATTTTATCATTAGAAATCAAGGTATATGTAAGTGATTGTAGTCTTAATTTTTCTTTAAGTTTAGAGATTTCCTCGAGAAGTTTATGCCTTTCAACATCAAAGGACTTTCACTCTCTTTCAAGAGTGGAATGCAGATCACTGATTTTCTTTATGCATTCAGGCATATACCCTGATGCATACGTAGTCATCTGTGTCTCACTCGTTGATTCTTTTGAGGTATCTCCTTCGATTGGACGAGGAATATCATATTCAAATTCAGTTATTGCAGAACATTTTCTTTCTTTATAACTATCATTTAACTCTGTGTATCAAATGATATTTCTACTTTCGCGCGTGTTTGTGTCTCATCTTTGCCTCGTAAGGTTTCAAATTCACTGACAATAGGCATGAGGTTTGTCATACAACCTAATTGCATGTATTTAAGATCATATAGATAAGGTGCATTTGTTGTGCATTGCTTTAACATACATGGGTTTGAAAATCAAATCCTCTATGAGGATTATAGAAATCAATATATGCATGTTTGTTCAAGAAAATGGTCTATTCTGTCTGTTCACGTCGGGTTAAGAGGTCCGCTAATTGTTTTTATCTTGGAGTACAGTCTTTCCATTTCCTTAGAAAGCAAGTCATATTTTGATGTGGCGTCTATCGCTTGATCTCTATGAGATCTCATTTCTTTTTCTAATTCCTTGGCTTCAGCCTCGTATTTTAGCAACTGAGCTTCTAGCTTTGCAACTTTCTCATTGGCTACTAACACTCGATTTTTCTCACATGCATAATCATACCTAAATTTGTCCAAAACTTCTAGATTATTTTGTAGTTTTGTTTCTAATTCTCTAATTTGCTTTTTGCCATGTTTGTTTGATTTATCTAGAGTTAGGAATTCATCTTTCATTTTAAGTAAGGAGTCATAATCAGCTTCGCTTACCTCCACCATGTCTGAGTTGCGGGAGGTTTCCTTTTTTGAGTCGCTTCTTAAAGATTCAGTTCCATCTTCCTTGTCATCCAGTCTGGCCATCAGCGCCATGTTTTATTCCTTGTTGTCGGAAGTGTCTTCGAGCCAACGATCATGTTCAGCCATCAAGACATTCCTTTCTCCTTCTGCTCT
This sequence comes from Craterostigma plantagineum, assembly GCA_027422505.1. Classification (NCBI taxonomy): domain Eukaryota; kingdom Viridiplantae; phylum Streptophyta; class Magnoliopsida; order Lamiales; family Linderniaceae; genus Craterostigma; species Craterostigma plantagineum. The sequence continues at coordinate 1,488,435 of JAPQWV010000109.1, forward strand.
GCCAATTGGACTGTTCTTCGATAGTAATTGACATCCTTCTTCTTGGACAGTTTGCATTCTCTGGCGAAATGTCCAGGTTTACCGCATTTGAAGCATTTTCCAGCTTGAGGGGCAGTCGCAGGATCAGTGTCTTCATCTTGAGCCTTTCCCTTTCAATTTGAAGAAGTTCTCTGTCGGTTGGATGAGGATCTAGTCTTTTTATAGTATTTCTTCCGCATAACGTTTGAGATCAATGCAAGTTGTTTTGCTAGCTCCCTGATTTCCCCGTGTTTTGTGAGCTCTTTTGATTCCCCATCGGAGTCTGAATTCTCTCTCCTTCTGACATTTGGGATGGTTGCATGATCTTCTTTTCCGTTGATTGCCTTCTGGATTGTCTTTCAGACATGAGTGCGAGTGTGTCGCTTCCTGTTGGTTTAGCTTCCTCTCTCATTTCTCCACATAAATGGAATGTTTGTTGAGTCAGTCGAATAGTGTGTGGATGCTGATCTGGGTCTTTTTAAAAAATAGCCTTTGACGCGGTCAAGTTTAAAAAAATAGCAGTCTTGACTTTTTTTTTTGGTCAATAGCACTCTTTTTAATTAACACTTAATCATCTTCTCGTAATCCCTTATTATTAATAAAAAAAGAAAAACAAAAAATAAAATACAACGCCTGAAATGAATTAAAAGCTGCACGTCCATTTTGCAGCAGAAAGCATTCATTCCACCTCACCCAATTATTCTCCTTCTTCTTCGTCCTCGTCCTTAAGAGAAATCACCTACAATTTCTTCTGCTTCTGCAAGGCAGTCGACCCGACTTCATATCAGGTTCTTCACAGGCGAAGGAACACTCGAAAGTCCTCAGTGAAAGAATTCGAACCTGACGCTTCACTGTAAGTATTTTTCCTAGTCGTATTTTGAATATAACCATCTAAATTTGTAACTCTCAGTCCTAAACCCTGTTTCGAAGTAAATGGGTTCTTCAAGCTTCGAAATTCCGGTTTGGACTGCCGAACATGTTCAATTTCACTTTTTAAAACGTCCAGTTGGTCAGGGGACCCTGCTTGAAAGCAGGAAACCCGCGCGTTAGATCATGGGACCCTAGATAGACGCATGAGTCCCGCACATAAATATACGGGACCCGCACATAAATTCATGGGACCCGCACATAAATTCATTGGACCCGCGCATAAATTCATGGGACCTCTATACCATCAGTGCATGGTTCCCGCACATTAGTGCCGGCGCATTAGATCTTGGGACCTGCACATAAATTCAGGGGACCTGCGCGCAAAAACAGGGGACCCGCGCATAATCGCTTCTTATTGATAGGTCCCATGCCCCCCATATACTAGAGCTTGGGTCCCGTGCACAAGAGCTTGGGTCCCGCGAATTAGAGCTTGGGTCCCGTGCACTAGAGCCTGGGTCCCGCGATATATGTTAGGGTTTTCGAAAGGTCTTACGGTTTTGCAAGCTGTAGGGCTTCAATTAATTATGTCTGCATAATAAAAACACACATCGTCCGAACTTAACATTTTTAATAATCCCAGAAACAAATCGACCAAGAATGCTGACGGACGCCCAAATCGTCGCCCGCCTCCAGGAAATCGTCCGTAACTCGGACCCCCGGACTACCACGGCCGACGCCGTCCACCGCCGTCTAGAGGCCGACCTCGGCGTCGACCTCTCCCAAAGGAGGCTGTTCATCGTGTTTGAGATCGACAGATTCTTGAACGGCGACGACCATCCTATCGAACTCGACGGCGACGGCATCTGCGATGGTATGAGCGAAGTGATCGAAGGACAAGCACCCGAGGCTGTCCGAAACGACGACGACGAGGCTGAGAGCGAAGTGATCATAGGCCCAGGTTGGATCGAGGTTCTCCGAAACGACGCCGTGCCGGAGGATGTCGACCAAGCTCCGGTTGGAGAAGGGCGAGAAGGGTAGAATAGTAAATTATTTAATAATTTTATGCTATTGTATTGTACGTGAATCTAAGTATTTATATTTAATTTGAAGCATTATATATTATGAACCTGATCTATATTTTAATTGTATTTTAAATTGAATGAACTATATTTTATAATATTTAATTAGGTTGAAAAATATATAGATAGTTGTATTTAATTAGGTTAGTTATGTAATAAACATAAAGAGGTATAAAAGAATTTACAGGTTTTACTGTAGCGATTGGCAAACAATAGACCTGTGATATAACAGTAAAAGTAAAAAAGCAACCACCACTTTAACTTTCAGTTCAATTCAATTGTCTTTTCTCCTGCACACCAAACGTTTTGCAAATCGTTTCTCTGCAAGTAATACCCAAATCCGAACCTCAATCTACAATGGCAATCAGCGGGAACACCCAGAGAGTGAAGGTATTTGTTCTACTCTTCGTCTTCAATTTAACGGATCGAACCCTAATTTTCAAAATCGGACCCGTGCTTGCAAGCATAGGACCGTGATTGCAAGCATAGGACCGTGATTGCAAGCATAGGACCGTGCTTAGAAGTAGTGCGTATTTTCACGCCACCCGCCCATAAGATGATGGTCCCGATGATGGTCACAACACGGGTCCACTGCGTAGCGTGGGTCCCGTGGCCTTGCGCCTGCGAAGAACAACACGGGACCCTCGCGCTTCGAGCAGGGGACCCCTGCGTTATAAGCAGGGGACCCACGCTTATACGCAGGGGACCCATGTCTGGACCATCATCTTATGGGCGGGTCCCGTTAAAATTCGCAGAGGTCCCCTGTCAATATTCATACCAAGTAATTGGCTACAATGTGTTTTACGTATAAATTAGGTTGTGATGAAGAAGCAGTTCGACATAGTGGACGAAGTTCCTGATTGCCGTCCTGCGGTGAGCTCGTTATACAGCGACGCCAGAGAGTTGATAAGACGGTGTCTTAACCAGGATGAGTTTCAGATTTTTTGTGCCTCGAGTCCGTTCGGCCGCCTTGTTATGGCCGAGCCGGATTTTAAGCTCTCGCTTCAGTTGTTGTGGTTCCTCATCTAGAGGCAGACCACTCTGCACAACCGCGAAGAGCTCTGGATGGTTGTTGGCAATAGGCCACTCCGATTTTCAAAATCGGATTACTGCCTAATTACCGGGCTGAAGTTCGAAGCCGCGATACCGGCGGTGAACGAAGACGAAGCATTCGCGATGAGACATTTTGGCGGTAGAGCCCAAATTCGCTTGTCTCACGTCAAGATTGCGTTGGAGGGTTTGTCTGGCGACGAATAACGTAGGGACGACGAGAAGCTGAAGTTGGCGAACGTCTACTTCGCCACCGCGGTGTTGTTGGCCCGAAAGTCAAAGAAGGACACCGTCGTGAGTCCTTGGGTCCTCTATCTCGCTGAAGACCTGTTTGCTTTCTCACAGTATCCTTGGGGCAGCGTGGCTTTCAGGGACGTCATACGTCTGTTAAAAACAATCTAGTTGAGATCAAATGGGATTGGCTGATAAGTGGGTTCGTGCAGCCACTTCAGGTGATTTATAATTAAGTTTTGCCATACCTTGTTTTGACATGATTGCTAATATTATTTGCGTTATGAATTCAGATAATGGCATACGAGTGCATACCAGGCGTTGCAGACGAGTTTGCGTATCGCAAAGAAGAAGATTGCACGCCACGCATGCTCAGGTGGGTGACGAGAAATTGGAGTCGCAAGGGATGCCCGACTTTTAAGTCCGTCGCATCACACGCTGACGGGTCCCAGGTACTAGGATTGATAGTGCCGTCAACGTACGAGCTGGAGGGACCGTACTTTAGGGACAGCATTTTCGATGTTGGGGCCCCACACGAACTATTCGATCGTGTCACGGACCTACTCCTGCAGGGAGCGGAGGTTAGGTGTTCCCGCGGCCACCGCCATCGCGGTGAGGGTTCTAGCCGGCAGAATTTCGTGCCTGAGACCATAGCCCAGATCGAGGGCAGTGGCCGTCACGACAGCGATATGACGTTGAATCACGGAAACATCCCCGAACATCCGCACGAGCACGGCTTTCATGCAGCTCCGGAAACGGGTCCATCAACTGGTCATGGTTCATCCTCGGGTCCACGCTTCGATGAATGGCAAAGTCGTATGGACCATAACTTCACCACGTTGTTCGGGCGATTCGACCAGCTTGGCACACAATTGCATCAGTTTCAAGAAGAAGAGGGTCGACGGTGGTCGACGAACGAGAGGAGGTGGGATGCGTACGAGGACCATTGGACGCAAATGCGGTCGTGGGGCGACAGCCTCAGGGAGTTGGGGAACTCGGTTCAGGGTTTGGCGAGCAGATTTTATCACGGGTCTCGCACTCCGCCTACCGAAGCTCGTTATAGTAAGTTTTTTATTTATACTTAGTTTTTTAATTAGTTGTGTAGATTACTTATCATTTATTATTTACGATATAGATGTCGATCCAAGCGAGTTTGGTGGTGGATCGCACGATCCACAGCCCGAGTTTGGGCGTGGATCATCGGTCGCTACACCGCCCGAGATTGGGCGTGGATCGGTCGCTACACCGCCCGAGATTGGGCGTGGATCGGTCGCTACACAGCCCGAGATTGGGCGTGGATCGATCGCTACACCGCCCGAGATTGGTAAGTTTTTATACTTAAGGACGTGAGAAATAATATATAGTTATTTTCGAATTTTCTTGTATAGATTATGATGAGAGATGGAGGAAGACATCGTACATGGAGCCGGATGGCTATATTCCGAGTCTGGATGCATGGGACGGTCACAGTCTGTCGGAATGGGCGGACTCCCGTTGGAAATACTATGTCCAACCGAAATGGACCGGCGAAGACGCAGAGAGAAGAGAAGAGGTGGTCCACTCGTCGTGGACAGGTGTAATATCCGTAAATTTTAATACGGGATTTTGTTGTAATTAATTATGTTATTTTGTGAATTAGGAAAATTTATGGAGAAATTTAAGTTGTTTAACTAGAATATAAATTTCAATAATTTCAACTTAAGTGCAAAATTTTCTAAAAAAAGCTATAGGAATTTATAATATTAGATTAAAGTAAATTGGACTATATTGTAATAGGAGAACTAATTGAGTTGGGCTATGTTTAATACCCAAACAAGGCCCAAATATTAGGGATAAACATTCAAGAATGAAAATTACTTAGACCAAGGGGAAACTTGCGTCACTTTATGTCCCATCATATATGTTTTTTCGATAGTTTAGGTGTTTAGTACTTATCTATTTTCTCAAAGCGTTAGTACTTATTTATCTTTACAAAGATCATAACGTCATTGAGTAAGAAATCCTAAAAACCAGAGAAGGAAGTCGAACAGTAAGGGAATAACGAGAATTGAGAATTTAATACCACAGGGAGTTCGAAAGTGATAGCGTTGGAGGTATAATCCCTTGTCCTTACCATTTAATTCTAATTTCAGTAATACGTTATTTTACATGGTCATATGAAGGTCTTAGGAAGTCTTTGAAACATTTAAGGTTTAAGAATCTTGAGTTTTGAATTCTAGATCACACTCATGAGTGTATGTATTTGTCTAATGGAATATGTCTCGTGAAGAAATGTAAGTTTTGCAGTTTAGGGTTTTCGATTTTGTGGACAATTATACTATGAAGACTTCGAAACACAGCATAGAAACTCGAGATGATTTCGAGATGTTGATTACAATAATAATAAATGTCGATATTATTAATAGGTCTCGATATCGATTTGTTTTGCTATAAGCTTCGATATTTAAAAACACTGATAATAAGATCTCGATATTTTTATAAGTCTCGACATTTTGAGGGAAAAAGATGTCGACATTTGTGAGATTTCAACATTGTGTTTTAATTAATAAATTTTCGGTATTTTAAAATTTTTGCTATATCTAGGGTTTTCAATATTTTTGGGTTTATTTATTTTAGGAATATCATTATTTTTAGGTTTTCATAAATTTTAGGGTTTTCTATAATTGGGGTTTGGGAACTTAAAAACTTATACAGTTTAGCAAAATACTGATATAATAATATTTATTTATTCAGAGGATCGACTTATAGGGATTCCCTCAGACCTCTTATTTAGCGATATCGGGAGGACATGTAGGTGGATCATCCATCTACGATACGTAAACGCAAATGTGAATTTATGTGTTTCCACGAGATTCTGTGATTTACGTGAATTATATGATTTACGTGTTTACATGTTTTACGGACATTTTATAAATCATGCTTTTATGAGATTTTGTGAACATGCATGGCATGTGCATATCATGGTAGGGTGAGATATGGTTGTACCGTATGATGACAGTAAGGATATGAGATATTGACGTACGGGGTAGAATGAGATATTTGTGATTGATGACTCGTAGAGGAGTCGAGGTTGGGCTCACTGGACACCTGGCGGAGACAGACGTGATCGATCTGTCTACCCGGACGTGATCGATTCGGGGTGCATACCGCCGGATGGGATTTCTTTTTGATTGGTGCGGGAGATATACGACCTGGTAGGAGGACATTGACGTGATCGATCAGTGCACTACCGGCGTAGCTCGCCGCAAGACTTGGGGGTGGCCTCCCAGTAGTCTATTGCGCGCGGAGGTGTCGAGCCTAACCTAGGGCCCTGTGTTGTGTGAAATAGGAATGTGGGAAAAGAAAGAGTGTGCATTATATCACGTTGTGAGATATTGGGTTTTGGGGTTGAGTGCACACTTGCATACATGCATTTTATTCACCTACTGGGCAAATTGCTCAGTGTTTACGTGTTGTAGGTACTGAGTCCGACGCTGATACGCGTCGTGACTGAGGCGGCTGGTGGCGGTGCTCCACGGACTTTTGAGGGCGGTGCGGTACATGGATGAAGACCTGTGGAGCGTCTGTAGGATTTTGTTCTTTTGATATTTTTGGGGCTTCGGCTCGTGTACAGAGATAACGATGTAGACGTATTTTTATATTAGTGTATATTATTTTAGGAAAAAGGTTTAATTAGACGGGCCTTCCGCGACTTACGTTGCGGAAATCCGCCACTAATTCTAATTAGAAACGTAGGGTCGCCACAGGTGGTATCAGAGCATAGGCTTTTGATTCTGAAGACTGTCCATGTACTGCCGCTCAAAAGCCTGGAGAACCAGCCTGGCCTGTAAGTTTAAAGATTTGTTATATGATTTCGTGTTATTTGATATATGTGCTTTCTATGACGGATTGTAGAACTAGTTAAAAATGCCGAGGACACGTAGAGAAGTGGGTGAAACTAGTCATAGGGCGGGTTCCGAATCCCCACCGAATGAGGACCGCTCTACCATTCATCAGTTAACTGATCTGATTCGGTGGCAGTCCGATCAGATTAACGACCTCATTCATCATCAAAATTCCTCTGAACGTCACTCATCCCCTGGCCTAGAACGTGTAGAAGCAGCCGGGGAAAGGTTCCGAAGGTTAAACCCCCCTTCGTTCGAGGAGGCAGTCGATCCTACCTTTGCGGAGGATTGGCTCAGAACAATAGAAAATATGTTCCGTGTTAGCCATCTGCCTGATACTGAAAAGGTGGCGTGTGCCACCTTTATGTTACGTGGGAACGCGGGCTACTGGTGGGATACCATTCAGGTGCTCGAGGATCCCACTATGATGACCTGGGAAAGGTTCAAAACGCTCTTTCGGGGCAAATACTTTATCGCACCTGATAGAGCACAGAAGCTGAATGAATTCATAAACCTAAAACAAGGAGGGATGTCCGTAGCCGACTACATCCGTAAATTTGAGCAACTCTCGAGGTTTGCGCCACATATAGTGGCTACAGACGAGCTGAAGATTGAGCGTTTTCTGGAAGGTCTCAAACCCGAGATCTTCCAAAGCGTAAGCATGTACGATACTGAAGGAAAGACTTACGCTCGTATCGCTGAACGAGCAATATTGGCTGAGCAAGCAGAAAGTAGAATTACCAAGGCTCAAGATGCCAAACGATGAGCAGAAGTGCAACAGGTAGGAGGGAGTCAGAAATGCCCGTTCTTTGGCAAGAATCTGAACAATCGTGGAAGTCAACCAGGCCAGCAGAACTGGAGACCGAGGCCAAACCAAGGACCAGCTAACGTTTCAAACCGACCCCTAAACACTGTACCTCAGTGTCGGCAGTGTGGGCGCTACCACTACGGACTATGCCATGGGCCGAGACCAAACCCAACTCCCCAGTGTTTTCGGTGCGGAAAGATTGGCCATTATGCCAGGGTCTGTAACGAGAAAATACCGCAAGTTTCGAATCAACCCTTAATCGGGCCTCCACCGGTTCCAGCACGCGTCTTTACTTTGACAAACGAAGAAGCTGAAGCAAACCCTTCGGTAGTGAAGGGTACGTTAACTATCTATGACGTGCCCACTTCTGTGTTGATTGACTCTGGGGCCACACATTCGTTCGTGTCGGCCAAGTATGTGGAAAAGGTGGGAGTTTCTCCTACCTTATCTAAGTGCAATTACATAGTTACCATACCACACGGTGATCCGACGCGCACTAACCAAGTGCTGGAAGGATGCTCCTTTAACATTGAAGGTAGAGATCTGAGCGTCGACCTGATTGTAATCCCAATGAACGACTATGATGTTATTTTTGGGATGGATTGGCTTTCGAAATACGGAGCCATCATAGATTGCAACAAGAAGGTCGTAAAATTTCAACTGCCCGAAGAAGAAATGTTCACTTTTTCGGGAAAAACTACCTTGAATCGTATTCCGCGAATCTCTGCACTGAAGGCTCAACGACTGTTGAGGTCCAGTTGTGAGTCTTATCTCGTATATGCGGTAAAGGCAGAGGAGTTACCTCAGCCAGAACTAAAGGACGTACCGATAGTCAACGAATATGCCGATGTATTTCCCGATGATCTCCCGGGGTTACCCCCTGATCGAGAAATACAGTTTACGATAGATCTGATGTCGGGGTCCGCCCCAATTTCTAAAACTCCTTATCGCCTAGCGTCGAATGAACTGAAGGAGTTAAAAGAACAGCTAGAGGACTTGATGCAGAAAGGGTTTATTCAACCCAGTTTTTCGCCATGGGGAGCGCCGGTTTTATTCGTACGAAAGAAAGACGGGTCGATGCGACTATGCATCAACTATAGAGAGCTGAATAAGATCACGATCAAGAATAAATATCCGTTGCCGAGGATCGATGATCTGTTCGACCAACTACAGGGTGCTACGGTATTCTCAAAAATTGACCTCCGTTCGGGATACCATCAGTTGAAGATCAGGGAGGTAGATGTTCTTAAAACTGCATTCAGTACGAGGTACGGCCATTACGAGTTTCTGGTCATGCCTTTTGGACTGACAAATGCCCCAGCTGCTTTTATGGACTTGATGAATCGAGTCTTTAAGGACTATCTTGATCGTTTCGTAATCGTCTTTATTGACGATATCCTAATTTATTCTAAGACGAATGAGGAACACGAGAATCACTTACGAATCATCTTAGGAATCTTGCGTGAGAAACAGCTCTACGCTAAATTCAAGAAATGCGAATTCTGGCTTGAGCAAGTAGCCTTCTTGGGACACGTGATTTCCGGGAGCGGAATCTCCGTGGACCCGAGTAAGATTGAGGCCGTAAACAATTGGCTACGACCCACTACTCCGACCGAAGTCCGAAGTTTTCTAGGACTTGCGGGATATTACCGTAAGTTCATAGCTGACTTCTCTAGCATTGCCTCGACTCTGACGAACTTGACCAGAAAGAACGTACCTTTCAAGTGGTCTGAAGCTTGCGAACAAAGTTTTCAGGAGCTGAAAAAGCGACTCACTTCTGCTCCTATTCTGACCATTCCCTCGGGAACTGGAGGATTCTCGGTCTATAGCGACGCCTCGAAGAATGGACTGGGATGCGTATTGATGCAGAATGGTAAAGTAATCGCGTATGCCTCCAGACAACTGAAGGAGTACGAGAAGAATTATCCGACCCATGATCTAGAACTAGCAGCAGTAGTCTTTGCCTTAAAGATCTGGAGACATTACCTTTACGGAGAAAGGTGCGAGATCTTCACAGACCATAAAAGCCTGAAATATTTCTTCACCCAGAAAGAGTTAAATATGAGGCAACGACGATGGCTGGAGCTTGTAAAAGACTACGATTGCGTTATCAATTATCATCCGGGCAAAGCAAGCGTAGTCGCAGACGCGCTTAGTCGAAAGGCGATGAGTACGGAATTGCACAGACTAGGAGTGGAAATAGTTAGTTTGGGCGAAGTCGAAACGAAACTAGCAGCGCTGACTCTTCAGCCGACGTTACTAGATCGAATGCAAAAAGCCCAAGAAAAGGATGGATTTTACCTAAAGGCGAAGGATACACTACCCGAAGACTTCGAAATCCGGGCAGACGGAACCTTGTTATACAAGAATCGGCTATACGTGCCCAATGACGAGGAGCTACGACGAACGATAATGACAGAAGCCCATACAACAACGTACTCAGTACACCCGGGCGCGACCAAGATGTACCAAGACTTGCGAATCATATATTGGTGGCCGGGAATGAAGAAGGATATCGCCACATTCGTAAGTAGATGTATGACGTGCCAGCTGATCAGCGGAACACCAGCGACCAGCTGGAACTTTACAGCCTTTACCAATTCCCGAATGGAAATGGGATCACATCACGATGGACTTCGTCGTTGGTTTGCCTAAAACGACGAAAGGCCACGATACTATTTGGGTGATTGTTGATCGCCTAACCAAATCAGCCCATTTCATTCCTATCAGCTCTACTTTTCTATGGAACTGTATGCCGAATTGTACATTCAGGAAATTGTTCGACTCCATGGGATTCCAATCTCTATCGTCTCGGATCGAGATTCGAGATTCCTATCCAAATTCTGGCAAAGCTTACAAAAAGCGATGGGTACGAAGCTCTCGTTCAGCACTGCGTACCATCCTCAAACCGACGGGCAGTCTGAACGGATGATCCAAACCCTTGAAGATATGTTACGAGCGTGCGTACTAGACTTCAAAGGGAATTGGAGCAAATACTTGCCGCTAATCGAATTCTCCTACAACAATAGCTTCCACGCTACAATCGGAATGGCGCCGTACGAGGCATTATACGGGCGCAAATGCCGATCCCCAGTCCATTGGGACGAAATAGGCGAACGAGCTTTATTAGGACCCGATATGATCCGAGAAACAACAGAAGCAGTGACCAAAATCCGACAAAGAATGCGAACGGCTCAAAGTAGACAGAAAAGTCACGCAGATCATCGACGACGACCTCTGGAGTTCGCAGGAGACGATCAAGTATTCCTAAAGATCTCTCCAATGAAAGGCGTAAAGCGCTTCGGACGAAAAGGCAAACTAAGCCCCAGAAATATATAGGCCCATTCAGAATCACCAAACGAGTGGGCGAAGTCGCATATCAATTAGAGTTACCAGCTTCCCTATCGCAAGTTCACGACGTATTTCACGTATCGACATTACGAAAATACGTCGCGGATCCGAGTCACGAAATTTAGAACGAGCTTCTTTATCAACAGCTCAAGCCCGACTTGAGTTACGAAGAGAAGCCTGTAGAGATTCTGATGTACGAATCGAAACGACTACGGAATAAGACTATTCCGTTAGTTAAGGTTTGTGGCGAAATCAATCAGTTGAGGAAGCCACTTGGGAGCGTGAGGATGATATGAGAGTTCGTTATCCCGAGTTATTCCAATCGGCATAATTTCGGGGACGAAATTCTTTTAAGGGGGGAGGATGTAATACCCGTAAATTTTAATACGGGATTTTGTTGTAATTAATTATGTTATTTTGTGAATTAGGAAAATTTATGGAGAAATTTAAGTTGTTTAACTAGAATATAAATTTCAATAATTTCAACTTAAGTGCAAAATTTTCTAAAAAAAGCTATAGGAATTTATAATATTGGATTAAAGTAAATTGGACTATATTGTAATAGGAGAACTAATTGAGTTGGGCTATGTTTAATACCCAAACAAGGCCCAAATATTAGGGATAAACATTCAAGAATGAAAATTACTTAGACCAAGGGGAAACTTGCGTCACTTTATGTCCCATCATATATGTTTTTTCGATAGTTTAGGTGTTTAGTACTTATCTATTTTCTCAAAGAGTTAGTACTTATTTATCTTTTCAAAGATCATAACGTCATTGAGTAAGAAATCCTAAAAACCAGAGAAGGAAGTCGAACAGTAAGGGAATAACGAGAATTGAGAATTTAATACCACAAGGAGTTCGAAAGTGATAGCGTTGGAGGTCTAATCCCTTGTCCTTACCATTTAATTCTAATTTCAGTAATACGTTATTTTACATGGTCATATGAAGGTCTTAGGAAGTCTTTGAAACATCTAAGGTTTAAGAATCTTGAGTTTTGAATTCTAGATCACACTCATAAGTGTATGTATTTGTCTAATGGAATATGTCTCGTGAAGAAATGTAAGTTTTGCAGTTTAGGGTTTTCGATTTTGTGGACAATTATACTATGAAGACTTCGAAACACAGCATAGAAACTCGAGATGATTTCGAGATGTTGATGACAATAATAATAAATGTCGATATTATTAATAGGTCTCGATATCGATTTGTTTTGCTATAAGCTTCGATATTTAAAAACACTGATAATAAGATCTCGATATTTTTATAAGTCTCGACATTTTGAGGGAAAAGATGTCGACATTTGTGAGATTTCAACATTGTGTTTTAATTAATAAATTTTCGGTATTTTAGAATTTTTGCTATATCTAGGGTTTTCAATATTTTAGGGTTTATTTATTTTAGGAATATCATTATTTTTAGGTTTTCATAAATTTTAGGGTTTTCTATAATTGGGGTTTGGGAACTTAAAAACTTATACAGTTTAGCAAATATACTGATATAATAATATTTATTATTCAGAGGATCGACTTATAGGGATTCCCTCAGACCTCTTGTTTAGCGATATCGGGAGGACAGGTAGGTGGATCATCCATCTACGATACGTAAACACAAATGTGAATTTATGTGTTTCCACGAGATTCTGTGATTTACGTGTATTATATGATTTACGTGTTTACATGTTTTACGGACATTTTATAAATCATGCTTTTATGAGATTTTGTGAACATGCATGGCATGTGCGGTGAGATATGGTTGTACCGTAGGATGACAGTAAGGATATGAGATATTGACGTACGGGGTAGAATGAGATGTTTGTGATTGATGACTCGTAGAGGAGTCGAGGTTGGGCTCACTGGACACCTGGCGGAGCCAGACGTGATCGATCTGTCTACCCGGATGTGATCGATTCGGGGTGCATACCGCCGGATGTGATTTCTTTTTGATTGGTGCGGGAGATATACGACCTGGTAGGAGGACATTGACGTGATCGATCAGTGCACTACCGGCGTAGCTCACCGCAAGACTTGGGGGTGGCCTCCCAATAGTCTATTGCGCGCGGAGGTGTCGAGCCTAACCTAGGGCCCTGTGTTGTGTGAAATAGGAATGTGGGAAAAGAAAGAGTGTGCATTATATCACGTTGTGAGATATTGGGTTTTGGGGTTGAGTGCGCACTTGCATACATGCATTTTATTCACCTACTGGGCAAATTGCTCAGTGTTTACGTGTTGTAGGTACTGAGTCCGACGCTGATACGCGTCGTGACTGAGGCGGCTGGTGGCGGTGCTCCACGGACTTTTGAGGGCGGTGCGGTACATGGATGAAGACCTGTGGAGCGTCTGTAGGATTTTGTTCTTTTGATATTTTTGGGGCTTCGGCTCGTGTACAGAGATAACGATGTAGACGTATTTTTATATTAGTGTATATTATTTTAGGATAAAGTTTTAATTAGACGGGCCTTCCGCGACTTACGTTGCGGAAATCCGCCACTAATTCTAATTAGAAACGTAGGGTCGCCACAGGTGGTATCAGAGCATAGGCTTTAGATTCTGAAGACTGTCCATGTACTGCCGCTCAAAAGCCTGGAGAACCAGCCTGGCCTGTAAGTTTAAAGATTTGTTATATGATTTCGTGTTATTTGATATATGTGCTTTCTATGACGGATTGTAGAACTAGTTAAAAATGCCGAGGACACGTAGAGAAGTGGGTGAAACTAGTCGTAGGGCGGGTTCCGAATCCCCACCGAATGAGGACCGCTCTACCATTCATCAGTTAACTGATCTGATTCGGTGGCAGTCCGATCAGATTAACGACCTCATTCATCATCAAAATTCCTCTGAACGTCACTCATCCCCTGGCCTAGAACGTGTAGAAGCAGCCGGGGAAAGGTTCCGAAGGTTAAACCCCCCCTTTGTTCGAGGAGGCAGTCGATCCTACCTTTGCGGAGGATTGGCTCAGAACAATAGAAAATATGTTCCGTGTTAGCCATCTGCCTGATACTGAAAAGGTGACGTGTGCCACCTTTATGTTACGTGGGAACGCGGGCTACTGGTGGGATACCATTCAGGTGCTCGAGGATCCCACTATGATGACCTGGGAAAGGTTCAAAACGCTCTTTCGGGGCAAATACTTTACCGCACCTGATAGAGCACAGAAGCTGAATGAATTCATAAACCTAAAACAAGGAGGGATGTCCGTAGCAAAACTAAGGACCAGCTAACGTTTCAAACCGACCCCTAAACACTGTACCTCAGTGTCGGCAGTGTGGGCGCTACCACTACGGACTATGCCATGGGCCGAGACCAAACCCAACTCCCCAGTGTATTCGGTGCGGAAGGATTGGCCACTATGCCAGGGTCTGTAACGAGAAAATACCGCAAGTTTCGAATCAACCTTTAATCAGGCCTCCACCGGTTCCAGCACGCGTCTTTACTTTGACAAACGAAGAAGCTGAAGCAAACCCTTCGGTAGTGACGGGTACGTTAACTATCTATGACCTACCCACTTCTGTGTTGATTGACTCTGGGGCCACACATTCGTTCGTGTCGGCCAAGTATGTGGAAAAGGTGGGAGTTTCTCAGTTGGAGACGCACGCCGAGGCTTCGGTTTCTGTCCAAGCGGCCGACAAAGGAAAAGGCGTCGTCAGAGACCCTTGAGCGGACGAAGAAGCCATCTTGGTACACCACGACGCCGTTCACCGATTTCCCCTCGACGAATGCAGTCAAAGCTCCAAAGCTTTCGGCGTTCGAGCGGCATATCCAGTTCAAGGCCAATAACATGTGGCCAAAAGTTGAAAGTCAGCTTTTAACGCTCATGCAGATTACCGGCATGAAAGTCCGAGGGAAGCAGCAAGAACACGACCCAAGATGGCTCCTGAACCTGGCGACTGAGGGTATTCCACACGATGAGATGGTACGTATATAAATTTACCAAATACCTTTCGTCACCTTACTTGAATGTGTTGAAAAACGGTCTATATTGTATTGCAGCACGTAGATGAGTCCCTTGCTGGGATCGATTACATGCAGAAAATTAGCAAATCGGTTGCGACCAAAGTCGCGTACATGCCCCATAGGTTTAAGACGCTCGTCGACGAGCGAGGGGTGCTAAATTTTATCGGGAAGCCATCTGGGAAAGGCTTCAAGAGATTGATCCCGTTCGCGAGGGGGGAAGAGGAAGATTGGAAGTGCAGGTCGTGGATCTAGCGGCCAAAGTTGCCATCCTCATGCGTACGTCAGGCCGATGGGTGTTGTTCGTTGTTGATGTGCGGGAAAAGGAGTTCGAGATTTACGACTCCGATGCGCCTCCTGGCTTCGAGTGGCGCTATATCGCCGATGACGTCAACAAACTTCAGATCGTAATCCCGGGGATTTTCAAGGCTCTGGATATGATAAAACGCATGCCTAACAAGGGCAAGAGCTTGAAAGCTACTTGGCGTCGCGACTTCCGAAAACAAAATCAATACGTTTTGATGAATGTTGCGTTTTATTACTTTGTCGTCGTGTTTAAAAATTAGTGTCGTGTTGGATATGATTTTCAGGGGAGAAGATGGCGTGGCGATGTTGCGGGCGGCGATGTCGCTTATGATGAAGAAGGACGACGTCTCCCGCCTCAATCAAACTCATATGAAGGAGTTTAGAAAATACCTCGCATCCTCTATTTTCAATAATGATTGGGACAGTTTTTAGTAATTTTGTTGTTGATTAAAATTTCCTGTGTTGAGTATAAATATCATGAGTTGTAGAATTTCTCTGTTGAATTTTAATTTTACTTGTTTGATATTAACTTATCGTTTGTTGGATAGCTATTTAGGGTTTAGATTTGTGAAAGATTGAGTTTTTCTATCGTTTTCAACTTTTTTTCAGTGAGACTGATGTGTGATTTGACATAAAAATAACTGATGTTTAAGTGATTTGACATAATTTCACTTGGTTATGATTTTAACTTTTCGGCTGTTTGCTACGCACGTTCCCTGCGCGGGTCCCCTGAATATAAGTGCGGGGACGCTGCTCATAACGCGCAGGTCCCCTGCTCTTTACGCGCGGGTCCCTTGCTTATATTGCGCAACAATTCGACGGGACCGGACGGGACCCGGCCTTAACATGCGCATAGTTTTGACGGGACCAATGACGACACGGGCATCTCAGTATGGGTCCTATGCAATATGCGCGGGAACCCTGTTTTGACGATTGGGTCCCCTGCCCATAACATGTGGGTCCGATGTGTTCATGTGCGTTTTTTGCAATGTTAATTCATGGAAGTAAGCGATTAATTGTGCGTATTTATACTTTGTTTATCGTAGAATACAATATAAAGTCATCAAACATAGCAGAGAACCCAAAAAAATTGGATAAAAACACAAGAATTACGTTAAGTCTATAAGAATGTTACATCCTACAGAAATCACAAACACGAGTATGTTTTCTGGGTGTGCTCTCTTACTATATTCACGTCAGAGATCGTTCAACTTGAAATACTTGTCGGAATATATTTTTTTTGGGTTACAAACTTGGAGTCAGATATTGTTAATCTAGTTGTTATTTTTTCCAATTTTGTTAATCGCGCACTTAATTTTTTATTAATTATTATCTTACTAAGGAATTTAATAAAATTACATTTTCGTAGGGGACAAAAGCCCCAAATCGGGGATCAAATGTCAAGTCATCTGTCCTATACATACAGTATAATGACACTGCTCTGACATGTCACTTTTGACCAATAAATGAAGCACTGCTCTGAGATGTCACTTTTCATCAATAATTGAACAATTATTGGACCCACTTAGTAAGCGAACGTGACCAACCCTAATGTGCGGGTACCATGTGCTAGTCGGCAGGTCCCCTTCCTTTAAAGGCAGGGGACCTTACGTTAAAGGCAGGGGACCCGGCGTTAAATGCAGGGGACCTTACGTTAAAGGCAGGGGACCTTACGTTATGGGCAGGGGATTAGAAGTTTGCACGGGACCCACACGTTAAAGGCAGAGGACCTTACGTTAAAGGCAGGGGACCTTACGTTATGGGCAGGGGATTAGAAGTTTGCACGGGACCCAAACGTTAAAGGCAGGGGACCTTACGTTATGGGCAGGGGACCCGGCGGAAACCACAAATATGCGCAGTGGTCCCCTGCGCATTTGTGCATAAGGGTTTTCTACCTCCATATTCATGCAGACGCACGTAACGCAACCTTACATAACATAACACAAATGGAAATCACCCATATGCCACTCTGAATACGACGATACACACATATTACAACGTTATCTCCTAAAAAATTCACCCACCGAAGGAAACCGATTTTTCTGGGGTCGTCTGCGTTGTGAACCAACACGAGGCGGCAACATGTCCATACTACTTTCAATGCGGTCCGTTACCGGACGTATAGTACCTTCGTATGCCAACTTCCAGATCTCCAAGGTATAATAATCGCTTACTAATGAATACACCGGCACTTGGGCAGAACCACAAGCTGCAATCGCATGTGGACATGGGATACGATCGATGTCAAACTTCATGCACGTGCATGTGCGCAGCCCCAAATCGACCACCTCGTTCACATGCTGCCCGTACACGTTATATGTTAGATGCCCGACTTCCGACGCATGGAATTTTTGCGACTCGGTGAAATTCTCTCGTATGATCGACTCCACCTTCGGCGTAAAGCTAGTCATGTTCGCGGCGATTGAAGCTTCGGCAGTTCGCCGATGCTTACTGAACCATGATGATGTTAGTCGTTGAATCGAGCACAACAGTCCAATAATTGGAAGCTCTCTGTCCTTACGTAGAGCTGCATTTATAGACTCGGATCCATTGGTCGTCATTATGTTGTATCTTGATCTAGGGCAATATGCTCGCGTCCACGTTTCCTTTGGGACTTCGTCAAGATATTTAGCCACGTCCGCATATTTTGGTTCAAACTGCTTAAAATGACAGTCGGACTCGCTCTTTGTGTAGGCAGTAGCGACACGCCAAAAAATCGGGCAAGCACCTTTCTTCTTCATTTTCGTCTTCACGTTTTGTTGAAGGTGCCACGCACAGAAACCATGAAACGCGTTCGGGAAAACGGCCGGAACTGCATTCTTTATTCCAGGGTTCCGATCAAAAATTATTACGAAATCGTCGCCATCCGCAACAAAACGTCTTAATCTCGAGAGAAACCACGTCCATGACTCGGTTCCCTCCGACCCGTCGGCAAGACCCCATGCTAAAGGATATTGATGGTAATCACCGTCTTGCGCAGTGGCAATCATCATGAGACCCTTATACTTCCCCTTCAAAAAAGTGGCGTCGATAGAAACGACCTTCCTCATGAACGTAAAGCCTCTGACGCATGCGCCGTATGCCAAGAACATGTACTTAAACCGATTTTCTTCGTCCATCTCCCAATCAGTGATACTTCCCTCGTTGGCTTGCCTCACCGCATCTAAGTAAGCCGGCAGTAAACCGTAGCAAGCATCCCTGTTACCAACTAGTTCGTCGGTGGCAATTTGTTTTCCTCTCCAAGCCTTGTAGTATGAAACTTCTACTCCCCTGCTCTGCATCATCGATTGTATGGAACTGGGAGCGGGGATGTCTTTAGGAGCCCTGAAATTTTCCAACAACGTGCTCGATACGAGCGACGAACTTCCCTGGCGATGTCTACGTCGTCGATGAGACACGCCGCACGTGTGCGTGTTGACGTACTTTCGGATTGAGAAAAAGGGGGAGTCCTTGTCCTGTGCAGCTCGTACTCGCCATTCGCAGTTCTCCTTCGCACATTTCACTACGTACAGGGTTTTGTTTGACCTATCCAGTTGGAGTTCGACGCATGCAGCGACAGCGATTTTAGCGATTTCGTCCTTCAATTCTTTCTTGCTACGAAATTCTTGTCCAACATATAGGGTCGAACCATCCGTAAACGAATAGGTACTATCGTTGGCCACATCAGGAGCGTCGTCGTGCTCATCGACGTCAAAATCGTCATCATCATCATCATCATCATCTCCGACCCGTCCATCATCATCTATAGCACCCTGCTCGTTCTCATTTTCGTCTTCCCGTCCGACTTGCTCGTTCCCATTATCATATACATAGCCACTGCTTTCATTACTTTGGTAAGGAGGGTTGTAAGATGTGCTGGGAAAACCCTCAAATGGTTGGATTTCTGCGTTTGTATCGCAATGCGCTATAAGGCCGACGTCGAAACCCGACAAATCATTATCATGAGGTTGCTGTGGTGGTGCCGCAATGACGGATAACTCAACTTCCACGTGAAGAGGTGGTCTTGATCGTGGGCAACCACCTCCAAGGTACGCACGTACGCCGTAATCGTTCTCGATGTAGATGGGGCGCACATAATTGTAGTCTATGCAAGGCATGTAGCTTATCCGTAGTTTGGTATTGTCGTTGCGTAACGACAATGCATTCAATATCTCGTTAGTGAGATCCACTAACGTGCATGAACCGTCGTCGACCAAGATTGATTGCCACCGGCAAGTTGGATCGGGAACCCAGTTCGACGTATTGTCCTCGCGAATTACCCACTGACCATCGACTTGAAAAAAATGCTGCTGATCGTCATGATTATCACCTATAGAGAATGACGATGGTGGAATGAATGCTTTCTGCTGCAAGGAGTTGGTCGTGCGGCTTTTAATACATTAAAAGCGTTGTTTTACTTTTTATTTTAAATTAATCTGGGGTCCCAAGCGTATATGAACGGGTCGCTGCCAATTTAGGGTTTCTCACGTTCGCTTTATTCGTACCAACAATTGAACAATTACTGAGTCTTTGGTCAAAATATTTTCCTCAGTAACAAGTCAAATCACCCATCACGTTTCGTTTCATACAGAGAATCAATTATTCAACAATGGAAAAAGGTTTATCAAGTCGTATGGTGGGATACGTGCTCAAGGGACCATAACTTGAAATCATGGGACCCGCACGTTAAGTATACGGGACCCGCACGTAAGAGCAGGGGACCCGCGCATATTGCATTGGCACTGATGGGACGGGTCCCAAGCGTATATGTATATGAACGGGTCGCTGCCAATTTAGGGTTTCTCACGTTCGCTTTATTCGTACCAATAATTGAACAATTACTGAGTATTTGGTCAAAATATTTTCCTCAGTAACAAGTCAAATCACCCATCACGTGTCGTTTCATACAGAGAATCTCAACAATGGAAAAAGGTTTATCAAGTCATATGGTGGGATACGTGCTCAAGGGACCATAACTTGAAATCATGGGACCCGCACGTTAAATATACGGGACCCGCCCGTAATATCAGGGGACCCGCGCATATTGCATTGGCGCTGATGGGACGGGTCCCAAGTGTATATGTATATGAACGGGTCGCTGCCTAATTTAGGGTTTCTCACGTTCGCGTCCATCGTACCAATTAGTGAACAATTACTGAGTATTTGGTCAAAGTATTTTCCTCAGCAACAAGTCAAATCACCCATCACATTTCGTTTCATACAGAGAATCAATTATTCAACCATATCAAAAAAATTTATTCAAATAAACCTACAAACTAACATCCATAAAACTTTCAACTACACCAAGTCCAAATTGTCCATATCCACCTACAATTAACACTAACCGAAGAACTCAGCCAAACAAATGGAGCATACAGCTATGCTGGTCACGCAATATGCGTGCAGCCATAGTGGATCGATACGCTGAAATATCAATCTGCCTTTGATATTCATTAAACTCGGGCGTGTCAACCATAACCGTCTCCACCGTCAACGCAGCATGAACCCCGCAATCCAAGCTGCCAGCCTTCTGGCTCCGATTCATTTTATTATTCAACTTCGGCTTTGTGATGATATCGAACTTGAAACGCCAATATGCAGAAAGAAACTCCGCCTGCAAAAAATAGCAAACGTCGAACATGTTACTCAATAAATAAAAAATGATAGACAAGTCGGATTTCAGCTACTTACGAACACTCTCCCGGCGAATTGCACACCATGCGCGCCCAATGAATCGTTAAGGACGAAGGTTTACGTTGACGCGTCAAAAATAAGCACTGCCCAGTGGGTCCGTGCGAAAACGGGAGAGATGATGTACTTGCATCGTATCAATTCATCCTCCGTGAGACGCTCCAACCAGCTCCGACTGCTTCTTGACAATCCATTCACGAATTCCTCCATATCATCCACCCGTACTTTCACCATCCTATTCAACTTCTGCGCCTTCCTAAAGTGCTCGTCTTGCACGTAACTTGGAAAGACGAAGACGCGAGGATAATTACCGGAGTCCGCATAGATTCGCCTCAAGCAATCTAGATATGCGTCAAGACAATTGGACTTGAGCATATCATGGAAGAGCAACATGTAGAAGCCTTGGGCATCCACGTCGCACATGTCACCCGACCAAACGTTATCACTGCATAGAAAGAAAAATTATTACGTGTTTATGTACGATAACTGAGGTTGACATCGAAAGAAAACATTTACCTAAATCTTGCCGCTTGAAGGTACTTGTCAATGAGCACGCGATCATGTGCATGAATCAACTGACGCCCGGAGAAGTACACTCGCCCGCGGTGCTTGTTACTCCACTTCTCATTTCTATCTGAGCCAGAATCCTCATCACTTAGATCAACAATTTCTACAGTCGATTTGCCTCTTCTTCGAACTCCTCGGGCGCTCGACGAAGCACCAAAATCTCCAGCCTCAACCACCGCCACAGGTGTGGGAAAATCTTCAACAGGTACGATCGCTAAATGATCGTCGTCGCCACGATCGCGGTGGCTTCTCGCACACCTAACCTCCACTCCCCGCATGAGTAGGCCCGTCACACGGTCGAATAGCTCGTGTGCCGCCCCAACGTCAAAAATGCTGTCCCTAAAGTACGCCGCCTCCAACTCTTCCGCTGACGGCACTAACAACCCTCGTACAAAATCGCCGTCGACGGCATCCGCGACCGTCCTAAGAGTCCGGCATGCTTTGCGACGCCAATTCTTCGTCACCCACCTGAGCATGCGTGGCGTGAAATCTTCTTCTTTGCGAACCGCAAACTCGTCTGCAACCCCCGGTATGCACTCGTATGCTAGTATCTGAATACGAATAACGCAAAAAATCTTAGAAACGTCCCTCAAAACATGGTATGCAAAGAAGCTTAGTTATAAATTCACCTGAAGTGGTTGTACGAACCCACGGATCAGCCACTCCCGTGCCTTCTCCCGTAGGTTTACCTTTACAGTGCGTATGACCTCATTGAATGCCACGGTCCCCCAAGGATACTGGGAGAATACTAACCGATCTTCGACGAGACTAAGGACCCAGGGACTGACGACGGTGTCCTTCTTCGACGGTCGAGACATCAACACGGCGGTGGCGAAGTACACTTCCGCCAACTTCAGCTTCTCGAAGTCCACATCGTCCTCATCGCCAGACAACTCCTCCAACACACGCTTGACGTGCGACATGCGGACTTTTGAGCCGTCACCAAAATGTCTTGCGGTGAATTGGGAGCCGCCGTTTACCGGCGGTAGCTCGGCTGCGAACTTCAGCCCGGTGATTAGGCAATACTCCGACTTTGAAAATCGGAGTGGTTTTTCACCAAAAATCATCCACAGCTCTTCCCGGTTGTGCAGCATCGTCTGGCTCTGGATGAGGTACCACAGCAACTGGCCCGAGAGGTTAAAATCAGGCTCGGCCCTAACAAGGCGGCCGAACGGACTCTCGTTCCTAAAAATCTCCCACTCGTGCTGGTTCAGACATTGTCTTATCAGCTCGATGGCATCGGCGTATAACGAGCTCAGCTTTACAGTCAAATGGGGAACTTCGTCCACTGTGTCGAAATGCTTCTGCATCACAACCTAATTTATATGGAACACACATTTTAGCTAAATTACGTGGTATGAACTAATGAAAACAGAAAACCCTTATGTGCATGCGACGCAGGGGACCGCATCGCATATGCTGAGATTCAAGCACAGATGCGCATGAGACCCCGGTCCCAGCAAGGGTCCCCTACGTATAAGCGCGGGTCCCCCGATTATAACGCGCGGGTCCCCCGACCTTGCGCGCGCACAGTGACACAGGACCCGCCCGTTAAGGTAAGAGGACCCCAGCGTTTAAGCAGGGGAAACGCGGCTAATACACAGGGGACCCGTCAAATAAGCACAGGTCCCCTGCTCATAAGCGGGGGTCTTCTGCTTGCAAGCACGGGTCCTATGCTTGCAAGCACGGGTCCTATGCTTGCAAGCACAGGTTCTATGCTACCAAGCGCGAGTCCTATGCTACCAAGCACGGGTCCTATGCTACCAAGCTCTGTCCAATGCTTGCAAGCACGTGTCCGCCCCAAATTAGGGTTCGATGGGTCGTTCCCAGATCCCCTCTCGCGTTAAATTGAAGAAGACGAAGAGTAGAACACATATCTCCACTCTTTGGGTGTTCGCGTTGAATGCCATTGTCGAATGAGTCGATTGAGGTTGAGGTACGGTAGACTTTGAGTTGCAGAGAAGACGATTTGCAGTGCAGGGGCGGGAGAGCACACGCTTGCTTTTTTTACTGGAAGTGAAAGATAGTGTTTTTTTTTTACTTTTACCCCACTCTTCTATCACGGGTCTGATGTTTCAGATTCGCTACAGTGTAACAGTAAACCCTTTAATTAATTTTTTCGTTAAGTGTTGTTGAGGTTGTTGATTGACATTAAATAAGGGTGAAATAGTCTTTAGAGCAGAGTTAGTAAGGGTAGAAAGGTAAAGTCCGATTTTGGGTGCTATTTTTTAAAAGATGACCAACTCAAAGGCTATTTTCTTAAAAAATCCTGCTGATCTTGGTCAAGTGTGATTTTGTCTCAACATGATTGCCGTTGCTTCCCATTCTGGGTGAAGTGAGCCGAGAAACTTGATGTTAATCTCCATTACATTTTTCGTAACTCCATTCATCTTCAGTTCATTTTGTAGGATGAGAAATCGATGGAATATTTCTTGAAGACTTTCTCCCTTGTTTGCCTGAATGTGATCGTAAGAAATGGGAGTATTCGCAATACTTGCCATGGTGTTCACCTATGTTCCCTGCATCATGATCCTAAGGGCATCCCACATTTCTTTGGCGCTTTCACCACATTCGAGCTGCATGAGGATGTCGTTGAGAATGGCTTGCATTAGGTACGACTTTGCGATTTGATCAGCTTTATGTCGCAGTCTCTCTTCATCATTGTATTGATCAAGAGTCTTCAGGATAGTTTGTTCTTTTCTTGCATGTGTAGTAGTAGTTGTGGATGGGATGATAGTCCAAAATTGAGCAGGCCGTTATAAATTGATTCTAGAAATTTTTCAGAATTGTCCTTGGTTTCAATGAAGTTGAGGAATCTTTTCTTCCAGACAACATACTCACCATGTCTGATGATGGGAGGTCTCATATCATTTCCCATGCTTAGAGCGTCCATTTCCTGTGTTTTGGATGTGATCGTTAACGTGTAATGTGAGGAAAAAATTTGAATCGAAAGTTGGGTCAAAATTGACTTTTGAGATTTGACTTTGATTTTTAAGGTTTGGTTCGTGAATTGGGTTAGGATTTGAGTTCGCGAATTTGGACTGGGCTTGGTTCACGAATTGTGTTCACCAATTGGTTAAGTGTTGCTTCCCGAATTGATATGAGGTATGATTCGGGAAGTAGGCAGGTTCTCTGGGTTCGTGAAGTGATCAGATAAGTGAAGTAAACTGGATTAGCGAAACGTAACTGAGTTCGCGAAATGATCAGATCGCGAATTGGTCGGGGAGTTGATTCGCGAAGTTAAGTCTGGGAACTTTGATTCGCGAAGTGTCTGAATCGCGAAGAAAATTGAATAGAAGAAAATTTGATCGTGAATTGGTAACTCGCAAAATAGCCTGAGTACTCGGGTTCGTGAAATAGTCCGAATTCGTGAAGTAACCTGATTCTTTGAACTCGCAAAGTGTTCGGGTTCGTGAAGTAATATTGATTCGCGGAATGCTGAATATCGCGAAGTGGCTAGGAAGAGCTGATTCACGAAAGATGACTGGATTCGTGAAGTTCAGTTTCTTTTCAAAGATTCGCGAGCGCCACTCCTTGACTCTAATTTGCAGAGTTCAATTCGCAGAGTGGATTCGTGAAGTATGATGCCGAATCCAAGGCGTTGATTTTGAAAATCTGACGGCCCGTGAACTTTCAAATCTGGAACCTAAACTTGGCGAAGCGGAAGATGGGAACTTGATTCGCCAAGCTGAGAGTGAACACTTGAATTTGCGAAGTTGTCTTGGGAAGGTACCGACCCGCGAATTAGACAGAAGCCCGTGAGTTCGCGAAGCTAATCCCTAATAATGCGCCGTTTACAAATCCAAGAACAAAATGAAGAACAGAGCAGCTTTTCTCTTCCCAGACTGAAAAACTCCAGAAAATCAAACTTAAACTCGACAGAAAATGGTTGGGTAATTCCCACAACTAATAGATATACAAAGTAACAGCTTGAAGAACCCAGAAAACAATTGAAAAACAGCTTGGAAGTGTGATTTTGAGCTGCTTGAAGAAATCTGCAAAATGGCTCAAAACTCGATTTTGTTAGTTGTAATGAATTTCCTCACCTACACCCTTGCTCTGATATCACTTGTAAGTCTAGAATATCCCAGAACACTTCAACAGATTAACCTTCGATTGATATTAGTTAATAGTGATTAGAGGTTAGAGTGTTGAATACGTGAAGTTGTAAATGGAAAACATAAATTACTATTGTTAGGGTTTAGGGTTTAATACCTTGAATAATGTATTAAACCCATTGGACCCCTAACAAGCCCATTACAACTCATAACGCAATTAAATAAAATACAACAAATTAAATTAACATAAAGAAATAACAGACTTAGAAAAATAAAATAGACACTTCTAAAATATTCCTAACAATTACCTAAGTGAATATCCAAAGATTTCAAACCCTTAAAATTCCATCTACCCGAATGTTATTCTTCCTACCCTAAAAATAAATTCAACTCTATAAATTTTCAAATTTAAGCATACACAAACTTAAGTAATTATGTTAGCACAAGTCTAAACCCAGAAACGACGGTTTCGAACACTTGCCATACCCGAACGTTTCCTACAAGTTATATAAATTTATAGAACATAATAACACATAAACCATAAATGAATTTACATGTTGTAAGTGAGATTTCCACTCACCTTATGTCAGAAATTCGATTTGTTAAAGGTTGCTTAGGCTGGCTGAATTTGATTCTTAACAGTGCTTATGGACAGTCACAGGGAGGTCAGAGGAATACGCAGACCCCCCGGCGGTCGGCGTCAGAAGGGTATATATGGTAGATAGGGTGGATCTCCATGGCCATGGTAGCTAGGTACGTGAGGTTGAAGATGAAGAAGATGACATTACAACCCTAATTTTGGGAGATTTTTCTATTGGGCTTACTTGTGTATTGTGCCGATTTTAAATAATAAAATTAACTAATGTGGCTTACTTGACTTTGGGCCTCAATTTTATTGAAATAAAATCCTATATGTTAGTGAATATACACCATCATTGGGGAGAGACGAAGAGGAACTGCAATTTCTTGTGTATTGTACTGACATTTGCAAACGTCAGGGGCACACATGGCATCCAAGTAATTTTCTTTTCCCCCTTTTTTATAAAGAAAAGTTTATGTGTTAAGAAACTAATTTACTCATTATTATAATTAAATTATTATTTCATTTTACAGGAATGTTTCGATTGAAAAACTTTTTCAGAAGAGATCTAAACAAACATTGATTCACCATCACATGATGTGAATACAAGTGAAATCCGTTATAAAAGGGAACGAGAACATGGGTGATGACTTCCTCTCGGATTTTTTGGTGTGTTACATCGAAAAAGAAACATTTGCAAGCGTTGGAAATGAAACAATTTTGCGAAGTTTTCAGAATATGGGACCGCGAAGGCTTCTTTTACCGAAGAGTAGTTTTACCTATTAGCCTTTTCTTTATGGATAAATGTATGGCCGTGACATCAAAACTTTTATTGTTCTATATTATAATTATTTTGACCCCCCCACGTCATAAATCCCGGGTTCCGTCACTGCTTATGGATGTCTTGCTTTTGCTCTCCTTTCTCACTTGTGATGATTTTCGTGTTTGTATGTATTTTCTTCTCATGATTTATTTTGATGTTTCAAAGCTTAGGGAATGGTGAATGATGGGACTAGTAGGTGATAATATTTCCTTTAGACTAACTAAGCTTATGATAAACCTGTCATTACGAAATTATTTCCATAGGGGCTATCCGAAAATTGAGATCCCATCTTACCCGAAAATTTAACTTCACATGAATTGTGATTGGCCGAAATAAATTTTTATGTGTTGCCCGAAATTTATCAAGTCTTGGCCGAAAATTGCTTTCACGTGCTACCCAAAAATTGGAACTCCCATATCATCCGAATTTGAGCCCTACTTAACTTACGATTGACCGAAAATTGATTTCAAGGTTCCAACATCTTTCGTCGAATATTTAAGGGTCTACCCGAAAATATAATCCTCATATTACCCGAATTTCCCATCCCTTCACAAATCTCATAAGTCCTATATTTCCTACTAAGTTAGATGTCATATAAGCACATAATTGAATAAACATGGAGTGTGCAGTCACATACGCACATATTATGCAGTGCAAATTTATTGGACACCTTACTTACGGGACTCGGGTATTACAAACAACAACAACAACAATAATAATAATACTCAAGTAACATTCTGATGGTGTGGGTATCATCCATCAATTGTGTAATACGAATAATTGAAAGTTATATATGCTGTCTGTTCTTCTTTAACCCATAAAACCTTTATAGTAATTTCATTGATGGCTCTCTTAAATCATCACTGTGATATCTTCTCAAGATTGTACGTAGATAGCCAGTTAATAAGTACATTCGCGTCCAGTAAAATAAAAAACCAACCGACATGATGTTCACCAATAACCATTACAAGAACACTCTCCCAACTCGAAGAGATGAAACCTACTCGAATCCCGAACAATTATCCTCCTCTCGATGATCCTCGAAATGAATTTGATCGCACTATGACAGTCAACGCACGTCCTAAGGTTCTTGAAAACCTTGATCGGCGTCGTCCCCTTTGGGGTACTAATGATCCCAAACGCCACAGCCAACTTCTCGCTGTGATAGGACAGATTCTGCTCCTTCTGCTCTTCTTCCACGTCGTGCAGCACATAATTGGTGTGAGGGACGTAACCTTCTTCCTTCATCCTCTTCGAAACCTCTCCTAAAAACTCAAATATCTCCGCCGACCTTGAATGAGACTTATCCCCCACTAAGAAAACATGTACCTTGTCCTTGAACTCTATCCAGCTCATACCTGGTTCCTTCACCACACCCCTCCCATTCATCCGCTTCCTTATCCGTGCCACGTCGTTCCATTTCCCTGCAGTGGCGTATATATTGGCTAGCGTCACATACGTAGCTGCATTTTCAGGCTCTATTTCGAGCAACGAATGTGCTGCATGCTCAGCAAGTTCGTAATTCCCGTGAATTCTGCAGCCACCAAGCAAGCCAGCCCACAAGAACTTATCGGGTTTCATGGGCATCTTTTGGATGATCTCTTCAGCTTCACTGAATCTACCACTACGGCTCAGCAGATCAACCACACATGCGTAGTGGTCAGCAGTGTGTTTCAGTCCGTGCACTTCCTCTATCGAGTAGAAGTAGTCGAGCCCTTTATGGACTAGGCCAGCATGCGTACAAGCAGAAAGGACGCCCACGAACGTTATGTGATCGGGTCGAATGCCTGACTTGATCAGAATCTCGAACAGTTCGATGCCTTCGTTAGGTTGGCCATGCTGAGCATAAACGTTGATCAATGAGGTCCATGAAACCAAATCGGGTTTGGGAAGCCATGCGAAGACTCTGTGCGCAATGTTGATACTACCGCACTTGGCGTACATGTGGACGAGGGTACTTGCTGCGAATGAGTACGGGTCGAACCCGACCCGCACCATGTGCCCGTGGACTTGCCTTCCTACCCTTTCGGTTGTTTGTTGGGCACAAGCATTGAGAACCCCGGTAAAAGTGTAATCATTTGGCTTAACTCCCGAGTGCAATAAATTAGAGAATAGCAGAAGCCCTTCCTTCCATTTTCCCTCTCCAAAGTATCGATCGATCATAGAGGTCCATGAAACGATGTCCTTACCTGCCAATCTATCGAAGATGTACCTTGCCTCGGACACACTCCCGCATTTCCCATAAACGTCCAACAAAGCGCTCCAAACCACGACATCTGAATCAAACCCGATACGGGTGATTTTCCCGTGAATCTCCTTCCCCAAGCGTAAGGATTGAATGGAAGCAGAGGCAGAGAGAGCGCTTGCGAGCGTATATTTGTTGCAGGAAAAGCTATCGTTCCTCTGCATCACTCTAAAGAATTCCAAGGCCCGGATAGGTTGCTCCTGCTTCACGTAGCCTGAAATCATGGCCGTCCAAGAGAAGTTATCTCGTATGGGCATTTCATCGAACATTTTCCGGGCTTCAGCAATCCTGCCCGCTTTTGCGTACCCAGAGATCATAATATTCCAAGAACAGGTGTCCCTCTCACGCATCTCGTCGAAAAGATCCTTAGCTTCGCTCATGCTTTCGCTCTTGCAGTAAAGATCCAAAATTTTGTTTAAGATAAAAATCCCAGGTACGAAGCCTGAGCCTTTGATGTGGGAATGAACTCGCCTGCCCTCACTCAAAGCTCTTTTCTCAGTACAGAGCTGTAGAATCGCAGCGTACAGAGATGGCGACGGTTGCGGGTACTGTGTTTCAATCAATTTGATGACGTCGTTCAAACGCTTCTGTCTGCAGTGGTCCATAATCATCAATGATTGGTCATTTTCCGATGGTTTCAACAAGGTTTTCGTAGGGTGTTGGACTGTGCTAGAAGAAAAATGGTAAGATTGAAGACATTTGGAATTATGCAGAGCTCGAATGTGCAAAGGAGGCTTCATTGTTATGCTGTGGTTTTAGTTTATGAAAGCCGACATATTCAATATGTCGTTCGATGTGTTATATTTGATCGACTTTTAAGAAAAATACATTGAAAACATGATTATTATTACAAAATATTATACGTGTATGTATATTATAAAGAATAATTGATAAGAAAAGGGTGAAATAAATAGTATATGTATATTATTTATATCGGTGCGTAAATAAGGATGTATGTAAATAAGGATGTATAAGACGAATATAAATAGATCTAATTATTTTATGGTTGATGTAATATTTGTTTGCGGTTGTAATTTGAGAATTTTGACTATAAATATGCATCTTGAGTTCTATTGCAAAAAAGAGTATTAAAATTTACCCATACTCTAAATAATTCATTCTATAATTATATTATCATATTGTTATCATAGGTTATAGCTTCCGACTGGTTGGCGTTGCCTTTAGAAATAGTGAACTCCTACGAAAGGAGCGAAGCAAATGTAGCGCCCCGTTTCCTATTACCTTTTTACGCAGCTATAAAATATTCGTATAAAATTTTTCGCGATTTCCATAACCATTTCCTTTAACAAAACGGGTGCGTATATCCGGTCTAGTTCCTTTCACAATAATGTACATATATGTGCCTATCATATGAGTCACAAAACGCAACAGTCTAAATCCGTTTCAATTCTATATGCTAATGATGAACCAGAGGGGAGCAGGAGGAGAGCGTAGTTGGTCAACCTTGAATCCACGCTTTATGATATGCTTTCTACGCAGCCTGCTAATTATCTACAACAATTGTGAAGACACCGATTCAGAGTATGATCGCAACATGTTAATTAATACAAGTAACAATAAAATAAACAGTAGTCTATTCCTTTCTGTCAATATCGTAACCATGCCATTTCAAATCATATCATCATTCATATAACGGTTATTCACACGATCCGTAGATCACATGCCATTCTATATGTCCATTTATTTTGATACTCCCGTTATAGACTAACTAGACTGTACTGTACGCCCAGTCGGTGCCCATGCATGGGACTCTATAACCATGTCGTAATCCCCCGATTTGTAGGGATACGTATTGCCTGTACAGGACTCTATAAGATCCCCCGATTTGTAGGGATATATGCCGTAGCATCCGTATCATACCATCTGTAGTCGTAGCAGTCATAACGGTTTCTCCCTTATTTTATATGTAGGCAATGCTATATAAAACACCTTATATAACACGTTAATCATATGAAAGCACTTTACGGTCACATAATTCACATCGATCCGTAGATAACATATAAAGCACATATTAGTCAATTAATCCATATAAAGCATGTAAGCACATATGGCACATAAGGTACATGTTGCTAATCATACTCACAAGTTTCGCCTATTTTCTCCGCTCGCTTTAGCGACCTTGTCCTTGCCCTTATCGGACTCCTGACCTATACAATTATTTTATCCGTGAATATGAAATTCCTATACTGATATGCGTGCGTGATATGCATGCTTTATTATGCATGATCCTTCCTTAGCCTTTACCAGAAACCCTAATTTATTTTATTAAAACCCTAAATATCAAACATTTTATGTGATATTGATATTCCTTATATCTGTATTTTCAAATTTACGTTATTTCGAAATTTCATTAAGTTCGGTATTCTTATTATTATAAAATTCCCGTATCTCGAAATTCTACCTAATTACATTATTTAGTTTCGTAATCACAATTAGAAATTTTGTCTAATTGAATTTTTAATTCTCGAATTCATAGCTCGAAATCTTCCGAATTTATTTCGAGATTGTAAATCGAAGTCTCCTTAGTTTATCTCGAAATGGTACGTCGAAGTCTTTTTAACCTATTTCCAGGTTACCTATCGAAATTTATCTAACTCGAGATTACATCTCGAGATTTGTTTAATTTACTCGAGATTACATCTCGAGGTTTATTTGGTCCATTCAAGATTTTTTTATTTGAGATTCTATCATGGTATCATTTCTTAATCTCGAAATCTCATCTCGAGATTTGCCTTATTGATTTCGAGATAGTATGTCGACATCTATCTTCCATAATTCCTATCAATCTCGACATTCCATTTAATTTCTGATTTACATAAGTTTTCGACCTGTAATTCAAGGTTTCCTAGATTTCGACATTCACCATACTGTTAATAAATATCGAGAACTATTCAAACAATGTGAATGAATTCTTTCAGAATTCTGAAAACCCTAATATACTTAAAATCATGAATACTCTTCATGCTATTTGAAGTTAAACTTAGATAAAAATATGAATAACTACAAAATTCATGCATTTCAATGTCGAACATTCCCTTAATTGCTATGAGCTATATTAGATCTTGGAATCCTAAAATTCTGGAATACTAAAAACTTAGGGTTTGATGTAAAATTTAAACGAGTAGGCATCTAGGCCATCGAAACCTAATATTATTAGAAACCGAAGTTGTTGAATGATTATTTATATGCCTATGTACAAATCCTACCCCGTAGAAACGTTGTTGCTTAACCTTCAAGTATTTCAAACACTATTCTACTATTGAAGACTTAATCATATAAACACCATGATGTTCGACCTAACTAATGAAATTTAGAATTTAATTCTATTATGTAGCTGCGAAACATCAGATTTGATTAAGGTATGAATAAATACAAAAATTCATGCATGTTAATACTTGAACCAGTTAAATCTTAACTTAAACTATAAGAATCATGGTAACATCTATACGTCTCCTTGAGCTTAGTTTTGATTGTGATGTGAATTCTCCGTTTCCTCGTTCTTGATCCTTTGTAAGTAATTAACTAATGAATTTGTTTCTTCTCTTTTCAATTCTTATCCTAAGTTGACGTGTTGTGGTAAATAAATGGCATCTTCACTTTATTCATTCTTATCATCTAACTTAATAATCATTATTTCATTATTAAAATTGTTGCCTTCAAAACTGGTTTTCAATTGTTAAGATTATAAAATTTTCTCTACCGAGATTGAAACATTATTTTATTATTAAACTATTCCCTTCATGATTAAGTTTTTGATACCTAGCTTTAAGAATTGTTTAAATAATCGCATGTTTCATATCGAGAACTAAGGTTCTCGCAATCTTTATATTATGAAATCTTGAGGTTTTAGTTGAGGAATCTCGAAATCTATATTGAATAAATTTCGAAGCCTTCGTTTGAGGAGTTTCGAAATCCTATCTTTGACTCTTTCGAAATTCTCCAAGTGTTGAAATTCATACCTTACTTAGGTTTCAAATTTCTTACCCCTAATTTAATATTTATGAAACCTTAACACTCCCAAGAACTTCAAGAATATCACTAAACTTCCCAACTTATTTAATCATATTAATTAATATATATGTAAAATTTCTCAGAACCTGAGAAAACCCTAGAAAATTCATACTTAGAAAATTCTAATTCTGTACTATTCACTGCCTCACCACTTATATCTCTTTGAGAACCTAGAACTATAATACTTTAACACCTTATTCTATCTATACCTCTGTTTTTGAAATACCTTATATGGATGCATGAATTTATGTAAATGCATGAAATTACGATATGAAGTTTCGGTTCCTGACAATTCTCCCCCCATTTTTAAAATTTTGACCTCGAAATTCATACTTGTATTAGCTAATAACCATGGGTAGTAACTTCGTCAGTCCACTTAAATGTAACTCCTTTACGTAGTAACTTCGTCAGTCCACTTAAATGTAACTCCTTTACGTAGTAACTTCGTCATTGGGGCTGCTATCAGTGAGAAATTTTCGACGAACCGTCGATAATATCCAGCCAATCCCAGAAAACTACGAACCTCTGCTACGTTTTTAGGACTTTCCCACTTGATTACCGCTTCGATTTTACTGGGATCGACTTGAATACCTCTACCAGAGACTACGTGCCCCAGAAATACTACTTGATCTAACCAGAACTCGCATTTTGAAAGTTTCGCATACAATTTCTTTTCCTGTAGGGTTTGGAGTACAATCTTCAATTGTTGCTCGTGCTCCTCCTTTGACTTGGAATATATCAATATATCGTCAATAAAGACGATCACGAACTGGTCTAAGTAGGGTCGGAAGACATCATTATCAATGCCATAAACACTGCAGGGGCATTTGTCAATCCAAAGGGCATGACTAAAAATTCATAATGCCCATATCTTGTTCTAAAGGCAGTTTTTGGAATATCTCCATCTGCGATCTTCAATTGATGTATCGTGATCTCAGATAAATTTTTGAAAAGACCCTAGAACCTTGCAATTGGTCAAATAGATCATCAATTCGAGGTAACAGGTATTTATTTTTCACTGTTACTTTATTCAATTGCCGATAGTCTATGCATAATCTGAGTGTCCCATCTTTCTTTTTAACGAAAAGAACGGGTGCTCCCCAAGGCGATACACTTTGCCGTATATAACCCTTATCGAGTAATTCCTTCAACTGTACCTTCAACTCATTCAATTCTATTGGAGCCATTCGGTATGGTGATATAGAAATTGGCGCCGTGCCCGGTTGAAGTTCAATGGTAAATTCTGTATCTCGATTAGGCGGTAGTCCCGGTAATTCCTCGGGAAAAACATCAGGATATTCATCAACTACCGGAATATCTTCTATTTTCAATCCGCTTAACCGCGCATCTATAACATAGGCTATATATCCTTCGCATCTTTTACTAATCATCTTAGAAGCTTCTAAACTTGATATCTGATGTGCTGTCCGTACGCTCTTTTCTCCCTTAAGTATCATATGGGTTTGATCTATAGGGGCCAATTCAATTTCCTTTTTGAAACAATCAAGCTTCGCCCGGTATCTTGACAACCAGTCCATGCCTAATATTACGTCGAAATCCATTAAAGGAATAACGAATAGGGTTGCTCGCATCTCTATCCCTTTACTGACCATTCTGCATTCTACGTATACTGTATTCACTATAACTGTTTCGCCCGTTGGAAGTCAAACATATAATTCCTCTTCTAGGGGTTCGGGTTTATCAGGTAATAAAGATGCAAATGTTTGTGATATGAATGAATGTGTGGCGCCTGGATCGAATAAAGCATATGCATCAATATCATATATAGATAATTTACCCGTAATCACGTGTGATCCCTCTTTGGCCTCCTCACGAGTCATGGTGAAAATCCTGGCTTATGCTGGCGACCTATAGGCTTGGCCTCCTGAGCCTCCTCTTCCAGAACTTGTGCTAAACGCTCCTCGACCCCTTCCTCTTCCACGATTTGCATAAGTTCCGCTGATTCTTGATTGATCTACTATGGGTTCTATTTGTAATGTTGGGAAATTCCTTGCTAAGTGTCCCCGTTGCCCACATTGAAAACATTCGCCTGTGAGCCATCTACAGACGCCCAATTGGTCTTCCCACAATGTTCACATGCGGTATGGTCTGTGAAATTCCTCGTCCGATCGGTCTCATTCCGCCCGTACTGCCCCTTGCGGAACTACTTTGCGTACTCATTGGTCTAGGTGTATTATACGTCCTTTTTGTCTTTCCACTCGACGATTCTTCCCCCGGCCATCTTTTATTACTTTGAAAATTCTTGGATTCGGTCTCTAATCTTTCGGCGCGAATAGCCGCCGCCCTCAATTTTCCATAGGACTCCATGTCTGATGGTGTGATACGATTTCTAATCGTGTAACGAAGTCCAGCTTCAAACCTTCGGCATTTATTTTTTTCAATCACAACCATGTGTGGAGCGTATCGAGATAGCTGATTAAACATCACTTCATACTCGCCCACGGACTTGTTTCCCTATTTAAGTTCTAAAAATTCCTTCTCTTTCTGATCTCTGTAGACCTCGGGCATATAGGTATCGTTAAATTCTCTCAGAAAGTCTTCCCAAGTCAACACTGGGGGCTGTACCATACTATCTGGGACTGTTTCCCACCATTCATATGCATGTCCCTGTAAGAGTGAGACAGCATAATCTCTCTTCTGGGGTACATTGCATCATATTAAATACTCTTTCCGTCCTTTTCAACCACGTTTCTGCCTCAGCAGGATCTGTCGTACCCATGAAATCCACAGCACCCATCTTTCTTAACTTGTCATACCGTCGTTCTCGGGGAGTTGTCAGGGGGTGTTCGGATTCATGCTGTCTAAGAGTATGCGATGAATGTGATTCAGGTACGGCCGTTCTTCCTCCTCCCTCTATAGTAGGTTCATCATGTTCTATAGGTATCGGATCACCTATTGCCCTTGCCTATATATGCAAGAAACGTTTAAGGGCAATCCATAACATGCACATACTATGCAAATGTCTACAGAACCTAAAGCCTAGGCTCTGATACCACTACATGTAGCGCCCCGTTTCCTATTACCTTTTTACGCAGCTATAAAATATTCGTATAAAATTTTTCGCGATTTCCATAACCATTTCCTTTAACAAAACGGGTGCGTACATCCGGTCTAGTTCCTTTCACAATAATGTACATATATGTGCCTATGATATGAGTCACAAAACGCAACAGTCTAAATCCATTTCTATTCTATATGCTAATGATGAACCAGAGGGGAGCAGGTGGAGAGCGTAGTTGGACAACCTTGAATCCATGCTTTATGATATGCTTTCTACGCAGCCTGCTAATTATCTACAACAACTGTGAAGACACCGATTCAGAGTATGATCGCAACATGTTAATTAATACAAGTAACAATAAAATAAACAGTAGTCTATTCCTTTCCGTCAATATCGTAACCATGCCATTTCAAATCATATCATCATTCATATAACGGTCATTCACACAATCCGTAGATCACATGCCATTCTATATGTCCATTTATTTTGATACTCCCGTTATAGACTAGCTAGACTGTACTGTACGCCCAGTCGGTGCCATGCATGGGACTCTATAACCATGTCGTAATCCCCCGATTTGTAGGGATACGTATTACCTGTACAAGACTCTATAAGATCCCCCGATTTGTAGGGATATATGCCGTAGCATCCGTATCGTACCATCTGTAGTCGTAGTAGTCATAACGGTTTCTCCCTTATTTTATATGTAGACAATGCTATATAAAACACCTTATATAACACGTTAATCATATGAAAGCACTTTACGATCACATAATTCACATCGATCCGTAGATAACATATAAAGCACATATTAGTCAATTAGTCCATATAAAGCATGTAAGCACATAAGGCACATAAGGTACATGTTGCAAATCATACTCACAAGTTTCGCCTATTTTCTCCGCTCGCTTAAGCGACCTTGTCCTTGCCCTTATCGGACTCCTGACCTATACAATTATTTTATCCGTGAATATGAAATTCCTATAATGATATGTGATAGATAATAAATTGCACAATATTTAAGCTTATACTGGTTTCAACTTACAACATATATTGTGCTAATTATCTATTTTACTTGATGAAAGGTACCCATTATTTAAGACACGAGATGAAGCCAAAAATATCATTTTCATACCCAAAGAGAGCAAGGAAATTAATCGTAATAATGACTCGGAGCCAATGATAGATATTGAGCCACATATCATTTTAATTTACATTAAGGAAACCAGAAAAATTCAATCGTATGACAAAAAATAAAAAAAAAAACATACACGTGATCGAGGAAGAAAAAAGGAATAGAAACAAATCGATGTGGTTGCTCGGTATCTTTTTGACTGCTAAATTTCTGTAGCTTGTCGTCGAAAGAAGTAAGCCATCGTCATCTCAAGACATCCACAAGACAGCTTGCTGTTGAAAAGAAGGACCGTGAGCGGGGAAAAAAGAAGAGTGGAGGTTTACGCTTGACAACTTCGGATCCACATTCCCACCTTCAAAGGAAAAACAACCGGTTCAAACTTTATGCTATAAAAGGAGACGAGCTGCTCTAATTGAGTTATCTCCCAAAATATCCGAAGGAAGGAGAAGCTTACCAAAATCCGAAATTGGGGCAGTTTTGGGAGCTAAGGCCGAACAAATCTTAAGCAGGCAGCTTCCCCTTAACTCGCCCCAAACACACACCAACCGAACTAGACGAAGCCACGAGCTGCTCTTGGGAGCTGAACTACAGAGCAAAACGGCAGCAGCTGGAGTCATTTCGCAGATCGGGCAAGTGCCAAATCGAGAAGCAACAACGCGCGTCAGATTTGAGCAACGAAGGTTCAACCGAAGGCACAACCGTAGATCCAAATTGAGGCAACACGGAGAAGCAACGTTAGAAGCGAAGAAATCTGCTTTTGTTGAGTTGCTACTCGCTGGACACTTGACGAAAGAGAAAAAAAAAACTGTAGATGGAACTTGCTGTGAAGAGGTACAAAAGGAATGAAATGAAAATCGCTGTAGCAAGGGCTGTCTCTTGGGCTGCTTTTATTGATGGGCTTGAGCAGATTGTTGGACCGTTCGGCAAATACGGTTGTAAGCTAATTCGATTCCTATTTATATAATTATGTTGCTATATGTTTTAATTGGTATGTTAAGTTTATTATAGTTGAAGTATTATCAAAACCTTGATTTATAATATTGTGAGATTTTTGTGCTTATTCGTGAACGTGTAATTGTTAGGAATATTTTATTGTGTTCAAATAATTATTTTATCTTAGTCTTGTATTTTATTTAAGTGAACTGGGCTTTAATGTTTCAGAGCCCAGTGAGCTTAGAATTGTAATGGGCTTACAAGGGCCCAAGTACAATATACCAACATGTGGTATAAGTACTAAAACCCTAACACATAGTTAGGGGTCTTGTGTGTGTGAAAAATACAGAGAAATTATTTTCGTGAGAGAAGCTCCAAACCCCTCTCAAGAACACGCACGCACGCCCCCACGATAAGTTAAATTCTTCCCATTAATTTCGTGGTTAAATGCTAGAAATGTGTTTTAGTTGGATATGCTGGGAATAACAATTGGTATCAGAGCTAAACACGTTAGGATTTGAGCAAGTTTCTGAAATTTTTGTTTTTTTTTTTCAGTTTCGAATTTATGCCATTTCTTGAGTTTTTAAGTTGATTTTACTGATTTTGCTAGCTCAAATGGTAACTAGGTTATTTTCGAGTGATTTGAAGTGATTACCCAACATTTTCCAGTTGATTTGAGTGAGTTTTGGGTAGAAATCTGATCTGTTTTTCGTCAGTTTTTGGTTCAGAATCGGGTAGATGAACAAATCGCCCGATTACTGTAGCAATGTCACTGTAGCGGTAATCGCCCGATTTCACAAATTCACTGTAGCGAGCTTGTTACTCTAGCAAAAATACTGTAGCGACAAAATCGGACGATCATTCACTTAGCAAAGTCACTGTTGCAAATTTTAATCAATCATAAAAATGCCCGATTACTAGCAAAGTTACTGTAGCGATTTACTGTACCATACGATTTCAAATCACTGTAGCATATTTACTGTAGCACCAGATTTCAAATTCGCCCGATTACTATAGTGATTTCAAATTTGCCCGATTACTGTAGCAATTACCCGATTTCACTGTAGCGATTTCATATTTCGCCCGATTACTGTAGCAATTACCCGATTTCACTGTAGCGATTTCAAATTTCACCAATTACTGTAGCAATGCGCCCGATTACTGTAGCAATTCACCCGATTTCACTGTAGCGATTTCAGATTCGGGTGTAGTAATTTCAAATCGGATGATTTAACTACAGCATTTCAAATCGCCCGATTTCACTGTAGCAAATTCGCCCGATTACCGTAGCAAAATCGCCCGATTTCACTATAAAGATTTCAAATTCGCCTATCACTGTAGCAGATTTCACTGTAGCACCCGATTACTGCAGCGAATTCACTGCAGCTAATCAACTGTAGCGAATTAAATTTCACTCACTAAATCGCACTATTTTAATAAATAGTTCACTTGTTCCTCACATAGCAAATCGGCCGATTTCAATAAATTCATTGTAGGAATATAAATCGCTGAATCACACGATTCGGTACTGTAGCTAGAATTTGCAAATCGCCCGATTTGAAACTCTCGGCGAATTTCAGTCTTTGACAAACAGTCGCCCGAATCTGATCCTCTTTGAATAGCAATTCGCCCGAATTAAATTCGGTGAATCTTCACTTTGCAAATTGGCCCAATTTTTGCTATCGATTTCAAAACTTAGAATATTTAGTAAAAAAAAAAAAAAAAAAAATCTTCACCATTCGAAACTTTAATCGGGAACAGTTCTTACTAAACCATCCTTTGAAATTCACACAACTTTCTTGATCAAAAAAAAGAAGGAAAGAAAATTTGAACCCAACAGTTACAGTCTGTTTTAGGCCTTCTTCAAAAATTTTCAAAATATATTTTTCGGGTCCAAATTTATCGGTGAAACGACGTTTTTGTAAAGTTTTGAAAGCAAATCCACAAACGTGTCAACGATCACATATCCAACGATCTACTTAGAACATTCAAGCATATTATAGAAAAAGACTTGGCATTTTCTCGAAATTTCGAAATCATCACACAGTCTACGGGTGTACACCAAAAGTTTTCAACGCTCAAATTCTGAAAATTTCGAATCAATCAATGGCACCTCTACACAACTCCCATAGTAAGAAAGGCGCCAAGCCAATCAAATGCTATAATTGTAACAAACCTGGGCACACGGCTATAGACTGCTTCCTACCCAAAAAGAAGGGTGAAGAGTACTACTCTAGGAAATTACGACAGAATAAAGAAGCTGGAGTGGGCTTGATGGGAGAACAAGACAGCTGGCTTGATGAAACATCTGAAAGCGAGCAAGAGAATGTAGCCAAAATAACCCCGGTGAAAGGAGATAATTCGGAGCCGAACGACATGGAAGCAGTCGATGGTGGTAAAAACGAGGAAGCGTCTTCAGAAAGGGAGGTAGAATCTATTGACCCCCTTTTGTATTTCGAACTCCAAGAAAAATTTACAGCTCTTCATAGCAAGTTTAGGTCAGTAGAAAATGAACTAGCTAAGACTATAGCCGATCTTGATATGACACGTGAAAACGTAGATAGACTAGAAACTAGCTTAGCTAATTCCGAAGCCAATTTAGCTGAATCAGCGTCAAAAGTCATTGACTTAACTAACAAAGTCTCAAACTACGAGCAAACAACAAGCAGATGTGTTGATCACGAGAGGACAATCAACGACTTGCAAGCTCGGTTTGATAACAATTATCAATGTCTGCTCACACAGCTTCAAGAGATGAGTAATCTTGATTGCCTGCTGGAAGTAGCGCAATCAAAAATTGACAGTCGCGATGCTGAAATAGTAAAGTTGAAGACACATGTTAGCGAGCTAAACGCTAAATTGACAACTTGCGACGACGAGCGAGTCAATAAAACATGCGAGTTAGATCTCCTGAATAAAGAACGTGTAAAACTGTATGCTAGGATTAAAAAGCTAGAGGACCTCCTAACAAAAAGAGGACAAACAGATCGAACGATCTTCTTGAACCAGCCTAAGGACACAGAATTCTACGATCCACGTGCAGGCCTAGGCTTTGTTCCAAACCCTACTCTAGCTGTGAAGAAATCCCTAAACCCATATGATCCGTATGATATTAGCTATTTAGGGATTAACATGACTAAATTAAGGGCCTTCACACCAGAAAGTGATGGAGATAGGAAGACAGGAGTAGAAATTCCACTTGACTATGAAGCTATGAATAATAGCTACAAGACAAGGGAAATACCTTTGTCTGATGACTACTTAGATGCTCTTATTCCCCCTTCAACACCAATCATCCTCGAGAACACGTCCAGTGACTTAGCACAGTCCAGCCCCTCTAGTGCATATATCCCACCAGCAATTAAGGAAATATCTGACTTGCGCTCGACCCTAGAGTCCGAAAAGATTGTTTTTCAGGTAGAAAATGACGTGCTATTGATAATAATTTCCTCACTCGAAAAACAAATCAATAACATTATAGCTTCAACGTCTCCACAAATGTCTCTAGCTGAGTCTAAAATAGAAACTCTAACCAAGCCTAGGACACTAAGGAAGCAAAATGCATCGAGAAAATCAATGCGTACCAATTTATCCTCGCATGCACCTACAGGTAAAATTTTAAATAGAATGAAAGGAAAGGAGATATCCACAGGCGACGACCTATTATTTGAAAATTGCGCTCCTTCTTTTAAAAAGAAGGAGGCAATTAAATTTAGAGCATCATGTTCAAATTCGCATAGTAGGCATCAGTCACAAGCTAAATTTAACATTGCCACATCTCCATCATGATTTCATTTTCTGAACCTGTACGAACATCTATGCTCTCTAATTTTCACTATTCTTATGATGATGCACTTGCCTTAAATTCTCGTTTTAGATTAGCAAATGCACGTACCAAGAACGACGAACGCTTCTTTGCTA
Organism: Craterostigma plantagineum; assembly: GCA_027422505.1. NCBI lineage: Eukaryota > Viridiplantae > Streptophyta > Magnoliopsida > Lamiales > Linderniaceae > Craterostigma > Craterostigma plantagineum. The sequence goes on from JAPQWV010000109.1 coordinate 1,530,968, forward strand.
AATTAGGCTCACAAACTCAAAAGGAGAAGATTCAAACGAACAGAAAGACAAAGCCTGCACATTCGTCTCCCAAGTCCAGTTCTAAACTTGACAAACGAGAAGATCACAAAAGCATTCAGTCAAAGCACCCTAAGACTGAAGCTAAAGCTAAAGTTTTGGGAATTAAGAAAATCTGGATTACAAAACAAGAACTTAGGGCAAGCACTAGCCTTTGTTATCCCTTAGGAATTAGAAAGATTTGGGCTCCCAAATCAACCATTAACGCTATGGATAAACCTAAAGATGACTTAGGACATAAATCTATGAAAGACGCATGCATAAACTCTAGATCTAATACGAATGGATCCATTCTTAGATGGGTACCAAAATCTGCTTGAGATGTTTTGCAGTTTCCACATGGGTAGGTACTTAGAGAGCTGCTCCACACCCATGACTGGTTTGCGACGAGAGCGGCCACAAGATCCCTCACGTATGGTACCTGAAGCAGCCCCACATATGTGATCAAGGGATGAGATGCGGACAGCTAAAACCAACTGACAAATTTGGTAAATTCTAAATATGCATAAGATTACATGTTCGTAATTTATTGTATTTTCAATATGCATATGTGCTCAAATGACTAACATACCTACTATGTTAGTAAAATCTAAGAAGAACTGCATTTTATTCTGAAAAACATTTTCCATCCAAGTACACTGATTAAGTAAGGTTCCCCGAGGTTCGTAAAATGCTTATATTTAGGGGAAGCTTTATTTGTAAATTTAAGGGGGAGAAATTTTACAAATGAAATTAAAATTGCCAACATTATTTTTTTTAATATTTTCGTCAATTTTACCTTTATGAATTTTTTTTTAACTGAATTTCAAATTAGTTTATGTTTTTCTCACGCTTGATTCTAGTCTAGGCTAAGCCCATGCCCAAAATTTTCTAAGTTATGTCATCATTGAATTATTACGCAAGGAGTTCGGCGAAATGTCTAAGTGTTATTCCATACATTCGATTTGTGAAGCTTGGAATCGCCCGATTTTAAAATCGCCGTGTTCTTCACAGGGTGGCAATTCGCCCGATTTGATCTCCATTTTGCCTAGATTTCGCCCGATTTCCCTTGTATACAAAGTGCCCGATTTCTAGTTCCACTAACTCAATTTCGGCGATTTGTCCCCGTCATGCCACGTGTAGTTTCTACTTAAATCGCCCGATTTTATGTGTCTAGATTGAAATCATTAAAGCTTATACTATGTGTTATTTATATTAAATCGCACGATTTGTCATATAGCTACAATCGCCCGATTTTATCATCTAATTTCCCCGATTCCATCAAGCCGTAAGTCATCTACCCGTTTTCATCTCCTTCGTTCTATCTACCCTGAATTTCTCAGTTCTTAGGTCTCCTTCTATGCCAAAATCTTGAGATTCCTAAGTTCTAAATCGCACCTTAAGTTCTTCGGTCCCTATCTTGCCCCTAATAACAACTTAATCTCGGACCTATGGTCCATTTCTAGGGTTTCCGTGCCTTTCTTCAATTACTTGCATTTAATATCATTAATGGACTCCAACTACACTTAGGGTACGAAATTAATAGCTTAAAGAAGGGTATTTCACTTACCAACTTTAGCTTCCTAAGTTTGTTGAAGAGCTCTTGGTTCGATTGAATCGCGCAGACTTAAGAATCGGGAAAATATTTGATTTATTAAAATATGTCTTTGATCGCAAACTAATCTTTAAACGACACATCCATCCTCCCAAATGCGAAAAACACTAATACAACTCAAACACACAAAACATCTTCAAAATCTCAAAACACTCCAACAACGCAAATCATGAAAATAATATTACATCACACAGACTCAAAAACCAGTGCGGCTTGTAAGAACCCAAAACAGAACACCCATCAAAACAACGACCAAGCACATGAAAAACAAAATCTCGAGTACTAACATTTCCAGATTGCGATTAAAGCGACGCACTAACTCTGCGTGTTTCTTGTCCTCCTCTTGGTCTCGTTGTTGATTCCAGTTCATCTCTGTGACCTTGATTCGTTGGTATGAATGATTGACGGTATTACCGTGTTGTACTACTTGGGTCTATTTATAGGCATGAATCGACTAACGAAATCATAAAGTCACGAAAACATAATTAATGACACAGACGATATTTTGACTTAAAGGGTTCAGCGCCGCGTACGAAAGCGATGCTTTCTTTGTCGATTATCGGATTCTGCCTCACAGAAATCGATCTAGGAAGACTCGTTGATTCGATATTAATTTTGGGGCCTATTTTTTTAAGTCAGTATGTGATTGATTAGTTGAAATCTTACATTTGGCAGTTCTGGGTGATTCCCTTCAATTTTCATTAATCGATTTTTGGGTCCAAGTTTTTTTTGAAGTTCGAAATTACTAAATCGCCCGTTTTTTTATGAACACTGTTAAAATACCTCTCGGCGATTCCTCAAATCGCCCGATTTCTCGAAATCGCTCGATTTTTCATTCATTCGATTCCTTAAATCGCCCAACTCTACAAATCGCCTTGTTTATCGAATCATTTGAGCTAGCCAAAATATATTTCTCGGCGACTCCACATTTCGCTGATTCTTCACAAAGTGTTAATCGTCCGACTTGATCGATTGTAGCTGAGCGTTAATTTCTAAATCGCCCATTTTACTTTCTCTATTAAATCGATCGACTTCGTAGCTAAACTTGTCTTCAAATCGCCCGATTCTGCCTCTCATTTACATTGGGATTTTCAAATCAATTTCCAACCCCCAATCGTCCGATTGTACTCTTTGCCCGATTATTCTGCTAAAGTGACGTTAGGATTTGCCCGAATCCCTGAATTTAATCGATTTTAATTTTAATGATTCCTTTTTCAATCGGCCGATTCCACAATGTAATTCACTACCTCAATCGCCCGACTCTGACTTCAATTGCCCGATTTATTTGACTTTCCTCTTAGTCAAAAAAAAAAAAAGTTAAGTTAAGTTCCAATTTTTTACATGCAAACATGAGCTGAAATGCAAAAATACCCTAAAATAGGCATCATTTCATTATGCATACAACTTATAGAAGTTTCATCCTTAATTTTTACGTATGCATATAAGCTGAATTGATAAATGCCTATATATTTTAAATGATACATTTTGAATATGCATGTTCTTGCAAGATTTTGAAATAGACAACACATATTCCGTGGCCAACTGATAAATACCATCCTTTTAATTGAGCTAAATTTGAGGGGGAGCAGTTCTTTATTTTTCAAAAAGAAGCAACTCCTATATTTGTGTTAAAGGGAGAGAGAATTAAATATTTTTGGGGGAGCAAACTTAAATACGTGAACTTAGGGAAAGAGATTCGAAAGAGAAATTTGATCCGTATTTGCACTAAGAAGCACGATTTGAGGGGGAGAAACTTCTTTTTATCCATATACATATACGTATACATATACCTACTTATCTACTACTATTACGATAATATATATATATATATATATATGTATGTATACATAAAAAAAAAAGAAGGATTGGGGAAAGGAAAGAAGAACCCTATCAAGCACATCCACTCCCAATATGAACTTCGACGAATAATTCAACCCTCAAGAACTAGAGATTCCAAAGGCGAAGGTGTTAGGATTGGGGAAAGGAAAGAAGAACCCTATCAAGCACATCCACTCCCAATATGAACTTCGACGAATAATTCAACCCTCAAGAACTAGAGATTCCAAAGGCGAAGGTGTTATCCATACACTAACACGAAGATGTCTCAACCGACCTGCTCCGACTTGCTGATAAAGCAGCACTCACCACAATTGACGGATGCACAATACTAAGTTCCCATGGTTCGGTCAAACCAAACTGAACCTAACCCCGGAATGTAGCCGAGTGTTAGTGAGGATTTTAAGTTCGTAAAAGCCACATCCAAATTTTGGTGTTCTTGAAAGGATCTAAGAGTGACTATACACAAAGTCCTTAGCTCACAAATTACTCGGACCAAACCCCATAGGTACAGGTGCTAATTTTATTAGCTCCCGGGTAGAAGTCGCCTCATTTGGTCCAACGGCGCATGCACAACCGAGCCTTACCCACTCATCGATCTCTCAGCTGACCGATGTTTCATTAAATCACGGGGAGCCACGTAATCTATCACTACTTCACTTGGAAGCAGGAGATATTGAACTATGTGGTAGTCCGCCCCAGCCCACTGAACTTTCTTGAACACATCGAGTCTAGGTGTCTGCACTATCTAAATGTTTTATATATTTTTAGGACACATACACCTTTTTCTCATCTGGACTTCGTGACCATATCTGAACTTCCGTAGACATGTCATTGTAAGACATGCTTCGATGATCGGAAGGAAGTCCTGCCGTGGCAACATCAAAACAACTACGGAATTAGGATGCCTAAGTGGCCCCGGTTATCAAGTCCTGTCCTCACAGGCCGCGTCTCAGAGTTTAACTCTGAAGTCGTGTCGACGGATCGCCTTCGTTGTTCCGTCTGGTTATTACCCGCACCGACCTGTCGTTTGTGTCATCCTTTGCCTCCTATACAAGCATGTCGATCTTGTTAACACGAATCGCCATGAGGGGGAGAAGGGAATACGTATAAAACAGACAAGTCGGACCACCCACCAAATTTCCGCCAAGCATACCGCTCTGAAACCGAGCTCTACGGCATTTGAATGGAACATTCCATAGGAGCATCGGTACAACCTAAGACACACCCCATGTACACCTTCTTCAGGAGCCAGACGAGCTTCACCGAGGCCGAACCAGACAACTTCCTTCGGAGATGATGAATCTGACACCGAGAAGTAGAGTAATCGTGACCACCAATTAACTCCATTATCTTGTCCCGACAACGCGATCTTCTTGCCAAAGACGATGCCCCATTTTGACCCATCGCATGGCGATCTCCCCATCTCTGTCTTGAGGGGGAGGGGTACGAAAGCAAAATGAGAGCAACACCACGACTAAAGTGCAAGATAGATCATGAAAAAGCTAAATCTCAAGGGTCGTCAAAGAATCAAGCGAAGACCACAAGTCCAAAGACTGAAGTTACCACCTCAAGTACATCCCATCGACCTTAGAGAACTCCCCAACCCCAACGCAAGGTTGAGCAAATGTAGGGGGAGTTGTGCCACTATCAAACGCAGAGATCAGACTCAAATAACAAGATACGGCCAACAATTTCAGCACGGACTTCAGAGATTAAAGCTGCTGATTCGTGTAGAGCTCTTCAGTTTAAAGAAAACTCCCAATCCCAGCACAAGGTCGAACAAATGTAAGGGGAGTTGCGACAAGTGAAGGGAGAGCTGGAACACCTAAAGAGAAGATTCGACTCGTGTATGCCTCTCCAAATTTAAAGAGAAATCCACAACCCAAAGCTTGATCAAATGCAGGGGAGTGATGACTATCCAGGGGAGAGTTTGAACACAAAAAGAGACGATCCAACAAGCAGCTTTCAACACTGAAGAGAAGGGAAGTTCAAGAGACAATGAGCTTGAAGATCTTTTAAAGAAGGGTCACAGGACAAGACAAATGAGGATGTGATTGAAGAAGAACACGCATGCTAATGCTTTCGCGTACGTAACTCTGATACGTGCTCTTTGATGACTCAGGACAATTACAAGACCAAGATAACCAGCGCTTAATTGCAAATTGAACACAAAGGGGGAGATTGTTAGGAATATTTTATTGTGTTCAAATAATTATTTTATCTTAGTCTTGTATTTTATTTAAGTGAACTGGGCTTTAATGTTTCAGAGCCCAGTGAGCTTAGAATTGTAATGGGCTTACAAGGGCCCAAGTACAATATACCAACATGTGGTATAAGTAATAAAATCCTAACACATAGTTAGGGGTCTTGTGTGTGTGAAAAATACAGAGAAATTATTTTCGTGAGAGAAGCTCCAAACCCCTCTCAAGAACACGCACGCACGCCCCCACGATAAGTTAAATTCTTCCCATTAATTTCGTGGTTAAATGCTAGAAATGTGTTTTAGTTGGATATGCTGGGAATAACAGTAATTATTCGTTTAAACTTGAATTTATTTTAGTTGATGAACTTAGTTTGGTTAAATAGTTGCAAATGTTTAATTAATCTAGGTGAGTCCACGGCTAATTAAAACGACAAATCCGTAATTGTTTGTTCGTTTTAATAAGTAGCAAACAATATTCAACTTCTCTACCTTAGGTAAGTGTAAGTTATATTGTAGTTTACGCGATTTGATTTTAACGAACCAACGTCGTTTCTTGCGAGAGCGTCGTCCGAGCGAGTTAGTCAATAATCGGGTCTCTTTCATTTTTAATGCTGTCGGAATATTAAACCTTGCAGGGCGTCCCAGAGGTTATTTTTCGATTAGGGAAATAATTATAGAGTGTCTCTTAATTATCGAGAAATTAAGAAGAGATTGGTTGTTAGGCGTTCGTCGACAACTATAACCGATTATGCTTATGTGTACACGTTATTTAGGAATCTATGATCGATTATATAAATCAAGGTGGAGAACGATTACTTCAACTATTATTTTATAGTCGTTAGTTTCTATATTTTCTTTCGTCTATTCTTAGTTTAATTTCGTTTCTATATCAGTCTATTTTCAAAAATATATTTTCGTTTATAATAGCTTTAATTTTTATTTCCGTTTGAAAAACTAAAATCCCCCTTTACTATTATATTACTATTATAATTACTATTATTATTATTTTTATTATTATTATTATTATTATTATTATTATCGATCGAGTTTTGATATAGAAGTAAATCAACCATCTTCCCTGTGGAAACGATCCTTACTTTCGCTATACTCGTATTAGTAAGGTTATAAATTTTATTTTTGGCCGTTTACGACGCGACCAAATTTTGGCGCCGTTGCCGGGGAAGGTGGTGTAAATTGATTTGCTTGTACTTCTAATTTGATTTCTTTGTCTAGTATCGATCTTCTCGACAGGTATGCTATGTTTGATCTAGAAGAAGAGAAGACGAAAGCGGAAAATTGAAAGGCGAACATGACTTTCGTTAAGCGACATGGAGAAAAATGAACAACAAATACCATTCCATGTTACGTTGAGGGCGCATGGTTTTCAACCGCCTTGAAAATTTTTCCGAACTATGTCTAGCTAAAAGACGTTAAAGAAAAGCGCTCTTGGGAGGCAACCCAAGTATTATTGATGCTTATCTATTATAAAATATAAAATAAAAAAAAATCAGTTTTGTTTCTTATACTTCGTTATCGTAAATTCGCTATGACGTGCCGTTTAGATATGATTTTATGCAGGTTCTAAGCTGATTTGGGTGAGATCCGTGCGTAAAGACTTACATGGCCAAGTGTCGCAGCGAATCAAATCCTAAGTGTGGGGAAAAAGCTTTTGAGAAGCATGCATATCAGCTATTCAGGGAAGTTCGCTAAACTATTATTTTTCTTCTTCCATGAGTTACAATGATTATTACGTTGAGGACAACGTAAAATTTAAGTGTGGGGGAGGGAATTGCGCGGAACAGATGCGGACATTACTATATGTGCATGATTTGTTGAATTACATGAAAAAAGGGTAAATTTTTCAAAATTATGTCTCTTGTCATTGGAAAGATTGATTTTATGTTAGATTAGTGTGAGTAATTAGGATACACATGCGTAGTCGATGTCTTTCTTGCATGATGAACTTGCCGATACCGAAGGATTCGTACGCATAACCCAATTTTTGTGAGATTTTTGAGCCTACGAGCTTTTTGCTCATTTCTTTGGTTGTGTGAATCATGCTTAATTTATTTCTCGCCAGAACTTGCTTGCGTGTTACGTTTTGAAATTGCTTAAAGTGAGATTGTGTGAAATATGGAAGGTATTAGGAAATAAGTCATAGCCAAAGTTCCCGACCACGACTGATCACCGTAGTTAGCCACTTTGAGCCTGAACCTTTTCTTTCTGAAAACCCAAAAAAAAAAATGTTCCACTCAAATAAGCCTTCAGAAATAAATCCAACCGGAGCAATAGTAGAAGTGGAGGTTGAATGCGGGAGTTGAAAAGCGCAGCCGGATCTATACCAAAGTTGAGCGTGAAAAGAAGTTAGAACTTCTCCATTGATAATCTCTCACTCGCAAAGAGGCCGAGAGAAGAGGAGCTTAGCACCGTCGAAAAAACTTTAAGAACCCTTCCTTCGATAATCTTTCAATTTCTAAAAAAAAGTATATGTGATCCTATGAATGAAAGAAGAAGGGCTTGGTGAAATAACGACCAAGTCAAAAGAACTAAGAAAAAAAAGAAGAAGTTTCGGTGCGTCGAGACGATGGCATGATCCAAACACGACTACTGCTCATATCCTTTTTGATGCTTACTATTTGCCTACTTCACATACTTTAGCCCTGCTATACCTTGAAAAAAAAAACCTTCTGATTCACGCTTTATCATTTAAAGTGGTAGATTTACGAATCGTTTGCAAGCTTATGGTAGAGATTAGATTAATGCATCAGTTGAGAGAATTCACCGACATTTTACCTATACACCGAGTGATCTGAGTGAATTCCTGTGAGGTGCGAATTTTCATTGGTATTACTAAGGTAGTTGTGTAGATAGTCGTTGATCTCGTATGTGCTTTCCGACGTTGCTTACATGATATCTATGCATATTGTCATTCCTAAAGTGATAAGTTACATGATTTATATTTATATGCTTTTTCATATACTTTGCTTGAGGACAAGCAAAGATTAAGTGTGGGGGAATTTGATAGATAATAATTTGCACAATATTTAAGCTTATACTGGTTTCAACTTATAATATATATTGTGCTAATTAACTATGTTACTTGATGAAAGGTACCAATTATTTAAGACACGAGATGGAGCCAAAAATATCATTTTCATACCCAAAGAGAGCAAGGAAATTAATCGTAATAATGACTCGGAGCCAATGATAGATATTGAGCCACATATCATTTTAATTTACATTAAGGAAACCAGAAAAATTCAATCGTATGACAAAAAAATAAATACAAAACATACACGTGATCGAGGAAGAAAAAAAGGAAATAGAAACAAATCGATGTGGTTGCTCGGTATCTTTTTGACTGCTAAATTTCTGTAGCTTGTCGTCGAAAGAAGTAAGCCATCGTCATCTCAAGACATCCACAAGACAGCTTGTCGTTGAAAAGAAGGACCGTGAGCAGGGAAAAAAAGAAGAGTGGAGGTTTACGCATGACAACTTCGGATCCACATTCCCACCTTCAAAGGAAAAACAACCGGTTCAAACTTTATGCTATAATAGGAGACGAGCTGCTCTAATTGAGTTATCCCCCAAAATATCCGAAGGAAGGAGAAGCTTACCAAAATCCGAAATTGGGGCAGTTTTGGGAGCTAAGGCCGAACCAATCTTAAGCAGGCAGCTTCCCCTTAACTCACCCCAAACACACACCAACCGAACTAGACGAAGCCACGAGCTGCTCTTGGGAGCTGAACTACAGAGCAAAACGGCAGCAGCTGAAGTCATTTCGCAGATCGGGCAAGTGCCAAATCGAGAAGCAACAACGCGCGTCAGATTTGAGCAACGAAGGTTCAACCGAAGGCACAACCGTAGATCCAAATTGAGGCAACACGGAGAAGCAACGTTAGAAGCGAAGAAATCTGCTTTTGTTGAGTTGCTACTCGCTGGACACTTGACGAAAGAGAAAAAAAAACTGTAGATGGAACTTTGCTGTGAAGAGGTACAAAAGGAATGAAATGAAAATCGCTGTAGCAAGGGCTGTCTCTTGGGCTGCTTTTATTGATGGGCTTGAGCAGATTGTTGGACCGTTCGGCAAATACGGTTGTAAGCTAATTCGATTCCTATTTATATAATTATGTTGCTATATGTTTTAATTGGTATGTTAAGTTTATTATAGTTGAAGTATTATCAAAACCTTGATTTATAATATTGTGAGATTTTTGTGCTTATTCGTGAACGTGTGAGTATTCGGTTAAACTTGAATTTTTTTTAGTTGATGAACTTAGTTTGGTTAAATAGTTGCAAATGTTTAATTAATCTAGGTGAGTCCACGGCTAATTAAAACGACAAATCCGTAATTGTTTGTTCGTTTTAATAAGTAGCAAACATATTCAACTTCTCTACCTTAGGTAAGTGTAAGTTATATTGTAGTTTACGCGATTTGATTTTAACGAACCAACGTCGTTTCTTGCGAGAGCGTCGTCTGAGCGAGTTAGTCAATAATCGGGTCTCTTTCATTTTTAATGCTGTCGGAATCTTAAACCTTGCAGGGCGTCCCGGAGGTTATTTTTCGATTAGGGAAATAATTATAGAGTGTCTCTTAATTATCGAGAAATTAAGAAGAGATTGGGTGTTAGGCGTTCGTCGACAACTATAACCGATTATGCTTATGTGTACACGTTATTTAGGAATCTATGATCGATTATATAAATCAAGGTGGAGAACGATTACTTCAACTATTATTTTATAGTCGTTAGTTTCTATATTTTCTTTCGTCTATTCTTAGTTTAATTTCGTTTCTATATCAGTCTATTTTCAAAAATATATTTTCATTTATAATAGCTTTAATTTTTATTTCCGTTTGAAAAACTAAAAACCCCCTTTACTATTATATTACTATTATTATTATTATTATTATTATCGATCGAATTTTGATATAGAAGTAAATCAACCATCTTCCCTGTGGAAACGATCCTTACTTTCGCTATACTCGTATTAGTAAGGTTATAAATTTTATTTTTGGCCGTTTACGACGCGACCAATATTCGTGCGTGATATGCATGCTTTATTATGCATGATCGTTCCTTAGCCTTTACCAGAAACCCTAATTTATTTTATTAAAACCCTAAATATCAAACATTTTATGTGATATTGATATTCCTTATATCTGTATTTACAAATTTACGTTATTTCGAAATTTCGTTAAGTTCGGTATTGTTAGGATATTTAATAGATTTTGTCAATAGTTTTAGTCTTGGGATTAATTTTGTAATTATCCTTTAGCTTGAGATTTGGGCTAGAATGTAATTAGTTAATATTTAGAGTTTGGGCCTTAATATACCTAGGGTTAATGTGGTATATAAGGTTTTACCAACACAATTTGAAAGGTAATCAAAGATAAAAAGGCTTATCCTATTTTTCACACAATACACACACTTGAAGGTGAGATCCTCTCCTTTTCATTCCATTAAAGCCTCTTTGATTCCTTGTTTGGTGCAATCGGGACCAACAAGTGGTATCAGAGCAAACGTGGATCGATCTGCATTGATTTGAATCCAGTTTCGTTCGATTCCGAGAAAGATCAAAGGTGTTTTGGGCAAAAATCACTGTCGGGCATTTTGAACTCGTTTTGGGGTTTTAATGCTTCGTTTTTTGTGTTTAAAACCTTCCCCCAGATCGATTCTATGCCTAAAGTGTTTTTAGAACACTTTTGGATCAGTTTTAACGAGTTTTGAGCAAGATCGAAGCAAAAATTCTTCAGAAAAGGACATCTCGGCCATTCTCTGTTTTTGGTCGATTTGACCTGTTTTTTGTTGGTTTTAGCCCACAAATCGGTCGATTATGTGCTTAGGGAAGAATTTCTGAAGTTTAGGATCAAGTTTGAGCGATTTTGGTTGAGATTTGAGCAAGAACTGGACGATTTTCTGGCAAAACGCATGAAAGCAATGGAACAGTGAAAGCTCGTTCTTGACTGCGAAATTTTTGCTTAATCGTTCAAGTCCGCGAAATTTTCCCATCTGCGAAATTTGATTCCGAGAATTTACCTAGAACCGCGAAAAATTTCACTTTCACTGCATTTTTACGCAACTGCCTATTTTCAAAATCCGAGAAACTTCATCTGCGAAATTTGCTTACTCTTCATATATCCGAGAAACTTTGTACCTGAGAAAGCTTATTCCGCGAATTTCTCTGAGCCGCGAAATTTTTCAAAACCGAGAAAGTTTACAAATTCGCGAAATTTTCTTAATTTTCAGCCGAGAAAGTTTATTTCATCCGAGAAAGTTTTTCAAAAACCACAATTCTTTCAAATCCGAGAAAAACTTCCTAAAATCACACTTCAACTCTTGATGCGAAATTTCTTGCGTAAGTGGTAAAAATTCAAAATCAAGAATCCTTCTCACATGCGAAATTTTAAAATCCGAGAAATTTTCAACTGAGAATTTTTTTTCTTCCGAGAATTTCTCTTTAAAACTCACAAACACCGAAATTTCTCAACAAATAATTTCTCGGATAATCCTTCATATAATCATGTCCCTTCAAACTGCGAATTTTCTTTTCCTGACGTGTTAAGGTTTCTGCCTTTTTTCTCGAGTTAAAATTTTCTCGGGTTAAATTTTTTCTCAAACTTATTTAAGATTTGATCCTTACACTTTAGTCCTATCACCCTAGACCACTTTTGACATAAATTTTTCCTCGCCTCAAATCTCGTTTTTAAATTTCTAGAACTTCTCCTTATTTCAAGATATATCTTCCCTTCATACATTATCAACCATCACACACGCTCACTTAGTTCTAAGAAATTCTTTAAACAATTTTTTTCTCAAAACTCTACACGTTAAACTCATATTTCTCGTCTCGTTCGTTACTAACTCTCTTATCTATACAAGATCAAAACCACGGACGATTCGACTGCACTACCACGAATGACATCTCAACAGTGGGCTCCGACACCAGGCCTCCGATGCTGCGACAAGGTGACTACAGCATATGGACAAACCGATTCCTCACGTTCATCAGGAACAAAGGCGCACCACTCTCTCAATACCTTCTGGACTCCATCTTCAATGGTCCAGCACAGTTCTAGACGATCATCCCTACACAGCCAAACGCAAACCCTCCCATGGATGAACGCCGCACTCCAAGAGGTCCCATCAATGAGGATGAAGAGGCTCGCGTACAGGCCGACGAGACTGCCAAAGGATATCTCTTCCAGGCTATGGGCAACGAAGTCTACGCTCACATCGAGTGCTGCACAACTGCTAAGGAAATATGGGATGAACTCGTGGAAATCATGGCAGGCACAACTGAAAGTGCTCAGGGGAGGAAATCAGCATGTCTCTCGCAGTATGAACACTTCCAAGCCTATGAAGGAGAGGAGTTGCGTGACACTTACCTCCGATACTTGAAGGTCATCAATGAACTCAAGAAAGCCAAGATCTCGAGGGACAAATTTGACATCAACAACCGCTTCCTTGGTAGCCTCAAACCACATTGGGGAAATGCTATTGTGATGATGATTCAGAGTAAGGACCTCTCCAACACCTCCATCCATGCTCTCTACGACAGCCTGTCTGCATATGCTCCTTACGTGCAACCTCAGTCCACCAACACTCGAGTCGACCCACTGACTCTTCTCTCAAACAAAACTACCGAACGATCTTCCATCGCTAAGGCCAAACAGAACAAAGGGAAGCTACCAGCCGTTGTATCTGACGCCTCTTCAAGATCCGAAGCTGATACAGAATCTGATGAAGATATTCGTGATCTACGCAAGCAACTGGCAATGCTCACAAAGATGGTCACAAAGAAGATCGGGAAAAAATCCTCATCCTCCTCCAATCGCCAAAGAACCTTTAGCGGCACCAAAAAGACCACTCCCACGGAAGAATCTAAGGCGATAAAGAAAGAGGAGGACTCAGCACCTCGAAAGTCTGTGAAGTGCTTTCGGTGTGGAAAGACAGGTCACTTTGCCAAGGAATGCCACGCCCCACGCATGAAGGACTCTGGCTACTACGACCGTAAGGCCATAATGACCCGCAAAATGGAAAGTGGGAAAGTTCTACTTACCGAAGAAGCTGAATGGGTGAACGACACTTCAGAAGACGAGGAGCCTCAGGATGAAGATTGCTGCATGGCAAGGCTGGTCGAACATGATGAGGACGAGGAGATGGCCAACACCGATGAGAACACAGCCAAGACTCCTACCAACGCCGAGTCTGAGGTACGAATTTCGCAACTCGATGATGTGTTCAATCACCGTCACACCATTAAGAAACCCACCGTAGACGCTAGGGAGTATGAAGAACTTAAGCTAAAATTTGAAAACAACTATACATTACTTAGTTTAAAAGTAGAAGAGCTCGCTTGTGCAAACGAACGTCTAATGGCCTCTGAAGCGTTAGTCAAACGTCTGCAAAGCAAGAATAAGCAAAGTGAGAATAAGGTGAAGGAAACCACACTGGCCATCAGTTCATGCGAAACATCTCGTCTTCTGACGGCATCCCAATACGAACTGCTTACAAAGGAAAGGGTTAGGCTGTACCGAAAGGTGAAAGAACTTGAAGAGCAACTTCACCTTAGAAACGAAAACACACGCATCTTATGCCTATTGAACCAACCAGTTGAAACAGAATTCTACAACGCCCGGGAGGGAATTGGCCTGGCAAGTAATTGCAATCCAACACCGCTAACAGTTAAAAGGTATAACATGTGTAACACTACGTTCCTGCAAACAAAAAATGGTGCTCCCCCGCAACTTAAGCCATTTGTGAGATCATCCTCCGCTGTCATCTCGGAAGAAAAAAGAGTACAGAACATTCATTGGGAAGAAATCGCGTATGACTACACATAATTGAATGATAGAGATAAGACTAAGATACCTTCACTCTCGGAGGATGTCGAAACCTTACTCCCAACCAAAGAACAGGAAGTTGCTTTCCAAGATGCGCTCTCTCGCACCTACATCCCAAAGAAACTTCTACTCATAGCAGAACTAGAACGAACACTAGAATTAGAAAGGAAGGCCTTTGCAAAGGAGCGAGATGAACTACTTAGCAAAATCTTTACACTAGAACAATTTCACAATACGAACTATCCCTCTACATCGAGTCAAGTACCCGATTCTCAAACATGTAAATGTAAGAGGATGGCGGAGATGACTCCTGAAGCTGAAACTTGTTCAAACACTAACTCTCGTATTCCTATGGATACACGGAATGTGCGTTCGACGTCTTTGGAAGGAAGTTCATTTGGAATAAAGGAGGACCCGCTCTTCGATGACAAGAAGAAAAGACCATCCTATATTCGTCTTTCCAACCCATGTACTGAATCCCAACATCTTAAGAACGTAGATAATTATGTTACCAGAACGTATCTTTCCTTTGACAAACTAATGTCTATGTGTTGCTGCAATGACTTTATTCTTCCACGCTTTCATGAATATGAGGCACACGAACACGCAACACTCCGACCAAAAAGGCTAACCTCCTCTACAACGCCCCTGCATTCTCCCAGTTCATCTACGCCCACGGTTAAGCGAAAACGCCATCCAACGCTGAATACAAAGTCACCTACTGCTCGCAAGCAAAAGACGACTAAAACCAAAAGGCGACAACAACATCCAAAACCTTCACGTCAATTCACAAATAAGACAACGTATATGCAAGCGCAAGTTAGGCAAATATGGGTTAGAAAAACCATAATCCCACCTCCTCAAACAAATCACAAAGGGAAAGCTAAATTAGATCCAACACAACCTGATTTAGACCCCACATTTCCCGTTAAGCGCATGAAAATTTTATTTATATCACAAGAAGGTCCCGTCCGTAAAAGGGGACCCAACATTTGCTGATGATTGCAGGTCTGTCATGTGTGGTATCTAGACTCGGATTGCTCCACACACATACGGGGAACAAAGAGCTGTTGAGCAACTTCTCCGAGCGCTATCTCGGAAGGGTCTCCTTCGGAAACAGTCAAATGGCGCCAACTCTCGGAACTGGTGATCTCGTCCATGACAAACTGACGATTAAGGGCATCTCTTACGTCGAGGGTTTGAGCTACAATCTCTTCAGCATTGGTCGTTTCTGCGACAAAGGATACAAGGTTCTCTTCGAATCTGACATCTGCAGCATTATTGATGCCTCGGGACAGCCTCTTCTTTCTGGAACTCGCACGTCTCACCTTTACGTACTCAATCTTACGACCTCTCGACCAATTTGCCTTCTCTCGCGTGCTGCACCCAAGTTGAACGATCTATGGCACCGGCGTCTTTCACACCTCAATTTCAAGACTATCAACAAACTGCGTCAGAATAAACTCGTCAGCGGTCTACCCCAACTGTCATATCATAAGGAACACCTCTGCTCCGCCTGTGAATTGGGGAAGATGAAGCGATCATCACACTTCTCTAAGGAAACGCCGTCCTCTAAGCTCATCCTTGAGCTCTTACACATGGATCTATGTGGCCCAATGCCTACGACTACACTCGGAGGAAGACGGTATATTCTTGCGACTGTCGACGACTTCTCACGCTATACATGGACGAAACTCGTTCGCACAAAGGATGAAGTTCCTGATTTAATCATCGAGTTTGTTGTTATGTCCCAAACTCTTCATCAACAGAAGGTTCGGATTATCAGAACTGACAATGGAACTGAGTTTAAGAACAAGAAGCTCAGTGATTTCTATGCTACTCAGGGCATCACCCAACAGTTCACAGCTGTGAAGACACCAGAACAGAATGGTGTCATTGAGCGTAAGAATAGGACACTAGTTGAAGCAGCTAGGACACTCCTCATCCAATCTGGACTTCCTCACTCTCTTTGGGGCGAAGCTATTCAAACGGCCTGTTACACGCAGAACCGGGCTTCCATCCACAAGAGATTCAACCGCACCCCATACGAGATGCTGAATAACCGTCGTATCCCAGATATATCTTATCTAAGGGTCTTCGGTTGCCGATGTTTTGTGGCCAATGATCGCCAACATCTTGGGAAGCTTGATCCAAAAGCACTTGAAGGAATCTTTGTTGGATATTCGCGGAACTCGAAGGCATACAGAGTCTATCTTAGGGAGAAACGATCAGTAATAGAGAGCACATATGTCACATTTGACGAAAGCGAAGGCGACCTCATGGCTTCTGCTCATATCAGTCCAGAACCAGGTCTTCTACAGTCGTTGACAAAAGGTCAACCTTCAACGACGGGAATCTCCTCATCTGAGGGCAATTCTGGTGAACTGGATCTCGATCTATTCTTCGAGTACTTCTATCCAGTCCCCAAGACTCCCGTCGCCACCACTCAAACTACCGCTGCACCTACCCCACCTACACCACCAGCTATCAGCGATGATGTCGTCCCGCCAAACTTGGATGATCTCAATCTCAACGAAGACGACGTTTTACCCAACCCGGGGAACATTGCTGATCCTGATGCTGAACTTTCTCAATCTACTACGGGTGAGATCTCTTCTTCGGACACCGGACCCCAATCTAACGAGCCTCCAATCGATACAAATGCGGCCAGCTCCTCACAAACCAATGTACCACTTTGGGCTCGCTCTCATCCTACCGATCAGATTATTGGGGATCCCACATCCGGTGTTTCGACGCGTTCGGCTACGATGAATAAAAGTCTGTTCGCTTGCTACCTCAGTCAAGCCGAACCATCACGAGTAGCTGAAGCTCTCAATGATCCTGATTTGCTGATTGCAATGCAGGAGGAAATAAATCAGTTTGAACGTTTACAAGTCTGGGAACTCGTACCACGCCCTCACAACAGATCCATTATCGGCACGAAGTGGATCTTCAAGAACAAAAAGGATGAAGACGGTGTTGTCATCCGCAATAAAGCAAGACTTGTGGCTAAGGGGTACAACCAACAAGAAGGCATCGACTACGATGAAACTTTCGCCCCCGTTGCCAGGATCGAAGCTATACGAATTTTTCTTGCCTTTGCTGCTCACAAGAACTTTAAAGTTTACCAAATGGACGTGAAGACTGCATTTCTGAATGGATTTCTCAAAGAAGAAGTGTACGTTGATCAACCGGAAGGGTTCTTGAGCGAAGAGTTTCCTCATCACGTATATCGACTCTACAAGGCCCTCTACGGACTAAAACAGGCTCCCCGAGCTTGGTACGACGTCCTTTCAGACTTCCTTGTTCAGTCTGGGTTCAAGAAAGGATCTCTGGATACAACTCTCTTCACCAAGCGGAGTGGCCCGGACATCATGATTGTGCAGATATATGTCGATGACATCATTTTTGGATCGACTAAACCACAACTATGTGAAGAGTTTGCAGAATTGATGAAAGAGAAGTTTGAAATGAGTATGATGGGCGAGCTGAATTTCTTTCTTGGTCTTCAAGTAAAGCAACTCCCCGACGGAATCTTCATCAACCAGTCCAAATACATCCATGACATCCTCGAGAAATATGGAATGAAGGATGCTAAGACTGCTGCTACACCTATGTCTCCCTCTGGCCGACTCGACGCGGACCCATCTGGTGCTCCCGTTGACCAAACCGTCTATCGTGGGATAATAGGATCTCTTCTGTACCTCACTGCTAGTCGACCGGATATCGTTCTCTTAACAGGAATCTGCGCTCGTTTCCAGGCTACACCTAAGGAATCCCATCTCACTGCTGTCAAAAGGATTCTCTGCTATCTCAAAGGAACACCCAATCTGGGTTTGTGGTACCCCACTCGATCGGACTTCAAACTGGTTGGATTCTCTGACTCGGACTATGCAGGATGCAAGATGGATAGAAAAAGCACCTCTGGAGCTGCACACTTCCTGGGCGGTAAACTCGTGAGTTGGTCTTCTCGAAAACAAAACTGTGTCTCAACATCGTCGACGGAGGCAGAATATGTCGCCGCGGCTAGTTGTTGTTCACGGCTTTTGTGGATGAGAACCCAACTACGAGATTTTAATTTTTATGCTGATAAAATTCCCATTTACTGTGACTCAAAGAGTGCGATTGCGATGACGAGTAATCCGGTACATCACTCGAGAACGAAACACATAGATATTCGTCACCACTTCATCAAAGAACATGTCGAACAAGGGACGATTGAATTGCACTACGTCACAACCGAAGATCAACTGGCCGACATTTTCACAAAACCGTTGGATGTCAAACGATTCCAACACTGACTATGTTGGGCATGTTGAATATTCAGTTGTGATCAATCGACCCTACATGAACTTTGATAAAGTGTACATATTTCCTTTTCACTTCACTTCATTCTCTATGTGTCTTCTAAATTATATCTCTCAAGGGGGAGTTTTCGATTAAGGGGGAGTTTCTGATTATTTTTCTCTCAAATTAAAAGGGGAAGTTTTTAGGTTAAGGGGGAGTTTCTGATTATGCCTTTTTAATTTAAAAAAAAAATTAATAATAATAATAAAAATAAAAAAATTTTGATTGAAATTTTAATTCCTTGGTCAAAACAGAGTCAAAATTGGACCAACTGAACACCAATTGGACCCAATTTTGACCAAGCCCGCGAAAATTGAACCAGGGCCTGCCCACGAATTTCGGCCCATTAACTCAAAACTTTCGCATGAACAGTCACTAAACCCCTAAAACCCCAAAACACTTAACTCTTTTTCACAATCCTACAAATTCCCGAGAAAAAATTCAAAAATTTCGCACCCCACACTTAAAAATTTCTCAACCTCTCCCATCATCGTCGTCATCGAATCTGTCCTCAAAACCCGTTCCTGCATTCTCCGTTGTCAAAATCAACTTTTCGGTATGAAAACACCCTAAATAAACCAATTTCAGTTCGTTTTAATCATGTCTATGCCCCGTATTTGCTGAATTTTTCTAGGTTAATATTATTTCTCGGCTTAAATCAGGACGCATGTTAGATTTTAGGTGTTTGTAACCCCCAAATATGTACTTCCCGTCCGATTTCGAGTCGATTGAGTCCAGTTCATTGCATTGTGGTTAAGATTTGAGTAGGTCTAAGGCAAAAATCACAGCGTCATTTTGTACGATTTCGCACAGTGTTCTTCACCGCGAAAATTTTCTGGAAAAATTACTTTAACAATAGGTTTTCGCTGCTACAGTGAGTAAGGTTCTGCGAAAATTTTATCCGAGAAATTCCTCACGATAAGTTTCTCTTCTACAGCACGTAAAATCCTGAGAAAATCTTATCCGAGAAATTTTTTTTCTTTTCCGTTAGATTTTCGCTGCTACAGTGAGCAACGTCCCGCGAATTTTTTTTTCTGTGAGAAATTTCTTGCTACACTGTCTAAGGCCCCGCAAAATTTTTATCCAAGAAAATTTTACGTTCATTAAAAAATTCCGTGGCTACAGTGAATAAAATCCCGCGAAAGTTTTATGATAGAAAATGTTTCCATACGTCAAAATTTTCGCTGCTACAGTATGTCATGCCCCGCGAAATTTTCATATACCACACTTCATATTACATTTTTCGCACCATCACCATTTCGCAACTACAGTAACCAATTTCTTAAAATTTCTCAATCTGAGAAAGTTAACAATCCGAGAATTTCTTTTCACTTGTCAAACTGAGAAATTCCAACCCGAGAAATTTTACCACTTAAACAGATTTCCCTCAAAGATTTATCACTCTGTGCAACCCTCATATCACTTGAGAAAATTTCACACCTCTTGAGAAAATTTTTAACCGCGAAAATTTTTAGATAACATGTGAAATTCCATAACTTGCGAAAAGTTGCCACCACATGCGAATTTTTAAACTAAATGCAAAATTTTTTTTCTCGACATGTCTATATGTGATAATCAGCGAAATTTCCGTTGCATGCGAAAGTTTTGATTACTTGTGACATTTCATAATCTGCGAAAGTTTTTACTACGTGCGAAAATCTAACACTACATGCGAATTTTTCCAATATCTGCGAAAATTACTCTCGACCTGTCTATGTGCGATAATCTGAAAATTTTCTCATTACATGCGCAAATTTTGGACAAATTGCTAAAAGTCTTAACTTGCGAAAAATTTCCTGCGCGAAATTCTACATTAAATGAATTTTTTTTTCTCTCGGCTAGTTAGTTTTATTTATATCCTTACGATTTTGCGCACTTGTATGTTTCACTTTATTGTTATACCCACAAATTACGTATATCCATTTTCTCGCAACTTAGTCCGTACTAATCATGTTAAAATTACTATCAAGCACAGATATGACTAGCAAAAATCAAGATACAATTGAAGCACTTGAGGCAGTAGCACTCCAAAGGGACATCGCTCGCATCGAGCTCAATACTCTAACATATGTTCCACCGATCGAGCAGATCTTCCCAACAAGTCAATGGGCAGCCTTGATTCCCAACAATTACATGGTGGACTTGGACAGCTTTCGGTGCGATGCCCCCATCATTATAGAAATCCTCAAAGGGCACCCACTTCGCCACGCCCTCACTCATGGCGAGCCAGAAGCACAAGTCTATCTTCAACAATTCTGGCACACGTTGCAGATAGCTGGACCACTCCACCTTGCTAAAAACTTATCCGTCATAATTGATCAAGAAACGGTGGTCCTCACTCGAAAGATACTCCAAGAAGTGCTTCAACTCCCTGTCTACTCCCCATACGACCCGCTACCAACCCATGAACAACTCATCGAGGATATAGACCGGCTGGGCTATCAACCAGAAACCAAGAAGAAGAAGGGCCCACTTGTCCTCAGTGAAGTCACCACCCGCAATCTACCTCAACCGTGGCGAACGCTGTACCTGCTGGTGAACAAATGCATGTCAGGGAAGCATGCTGGTCAGGACCGCGGAAACTTTCAAATCCTCACCATCCTCACCGGCATCGCCCACAACCGCAAGTACAACTACGCCGACATCATATGGATGGATCTCGTCTCCATGATCCAACGTCGCGACCGGGAAGTGTAACGACCCGTCCCATACCAGGTGTCACTATAGCATCGGTCCCTACCGGGACCAGTGGGGTTGGGCCCACCACACTCCGACTGATAGTCTGGCCCCACTGTACCACCATTTAACCTTTTAGCGTGCTTCGTGCACTCGCTCACACGCACCCTGAGAAACTTCCCAGGGGGTCACCCATCCCTAGATTGCCCCAAGTCAAGCACGCTTAACTTCGGAGTTTCTATAGATGGACACCCAAAAAGGTAGGTCGACCTTGGTGATATGAGTAGTACTATCAATTCTTTTATACGATTCTTAGCCTGACACGCCCATACATTGTCAGTCTCAGGATCCCCTCTCATTCTGGTGTTGGATCGGTTCGTTCATGTACCCCTTCGCCTAGAAGCCTGCCAGGAGCCGCTCATTGTCCGTGCACCCTGGCACCGGCGATCACTCCCCGCCCTCTTCGTCCCCGGGCGTCACATGCCCACCAGCTTCCGCCTGGTTCGTCCCCGAACCAGCACCGTACTGTGAGAGGTTGTGCTCTGATACCACCTGTAACGACCCGTCCCATACCGGGTGTCACTATAGCATCGGTCCCTACCGGGACCAGTGGGGTTGGGCCCACCACACTCCGACTGATAGTCTGGCCCCACTGTACCACCATTTAACCTTTTAGCGTGCTTCGTGCACTCGCTCACACGCACCCTGAGAAACTTCCCAGGGGGTCACCCATCCCTAGATTGCCCCAAGTCAAGCACGCTTAACTTCGGAGTTTCTATAGATGGACTCCCGAAAAGGTAGGTCGACCTTGGTGATATGAGTAGTACTATCAATTCTTTTATACGATTCTTAGCCTGACACGCCCATACATTGTCAGTCTCAGGATCCCCTCTCATTCTGGTGTTGGATCGGTTCGTTCATGTACCCCTTCGCCTAGAAGCCTGCCAGGAGCCGCTCATTGTCCGTGCACCCTGGCACCGGCGATCACTCCCCGCCCTCTTCGTCCCCGGGCGTCACAGGAAGTCGCCAAGGGAGTCACAAACCGCTTCGATTGAGTCTGTCTCATCGATGATGCCAACGGGAAGTCTGAGTGACCCCGTCTTTTCCCGTCCTGTGCAAACGGGCGGCCGATCGGCTATCTTCTCCGATTCGGTGACAGTTGGAATTCTTCGTGATTCCAACTTGTTAAACTTACCCCAGTTCGTGACTGAGACCGCGTTAGAGACTCGTCTTCAAGAGTTTGCAAAGACTCTTGAGGTGTCTATCCTCGATAAAGTCTATGCGCGTCTCGATGCGTCCACCATCGACAAAGGCAAAGGTGTGGCCCCGGAGACGCCACCACCAACTCAAAATGTGGACGCTGAAGCTGTTCTCTCCTCCATCTCCGCAAAGGAACTCTTCTACATCCTACGAGCAAGATTCGAGTCAACGGCAGAACTCGACGAGGAGGAATCAAATGAAGAGGATAATGACTCAACCGATGGCTTGCCGCACTCAAGGCGAGTCGAGCGGGATCAGGCGCGACGATCAAGACGATGATCAAGATCGCCGCGAGGGGGAGAATAGGCCGCAAGCCTCACAAACTCAAGGACCCATACAATCGACGCCGCCCTCCTCCTCTGCACCTGAAACAACGCCCGCAACAGAAACCTCACACCCCACTAGCCAAAAAGCCCACCCTATCAACCCCGAGTCACCAGCCAAATCACCCTCACCTCCACCTACTACCGTCTCCGAAACTCTAACTGTCACATCGGCATTAGAGACCACAACCACCACATCTCCACCACCCGACACTCAAATCATCCTCGCCAAAACCATCACCACAACCGAGCCACCAGAATCTCCACCACAACCATCCCCACAATCCACAAACTCCTCCGACGCAACACCCTCGCCACCACACAGCCATACCCCTCTCAATACCGACTCCAATGTAGCTTCCGAGGATGTCTACTGCGCACAGAACGAGATCGAGGCCTACATCTTCAACGATGAATGGCTCTACACACCCGCCGATGCAGTAGCAGCCAGGAAGTTGGTGGAAAATGCTCGACGTCTGCTAAAAGAAGCTTCACTCACGCTGATCAACACTGCAGACAACGAGAACGTAGAGGAATACGACGCTGAACCCACCGAACTCGAGAACATCCTTCAATATCAAGCGCAGCACGCTGAGGCTTCTGCTGCTCAACCGGATGTGCCCACGGCGAATATACCAGAAGCACCGTGGGAAAACAAAAAGATCACCGCGCCATTTCAAGAAGAGATCAGGAAGAGGATCTGGCGGCGCAAGGAGCAGATCATAACGGCCTTCGATGAATACGAGCTAATGAACATCCAGAACTCGAGTGAAGAAAAGAAGAAGCACTATCGATGGAGTCTTCTTTGCCACAAGTGCACAAAGAGGACGCTGTCCGATGAAGAAAACATTGCTCTGGAAATGAATCGGGCCCCCATCTGCAAAGTCACTGACCTCCGTCAAGAATCGAAAGGACGTGTTCACTATCCATTGTTCACGGTAATGAGGCAGGATGAGAGCTACAGTGAAGTCAGTGAGGCGGGAGATTGTTAGGATATTTAGTGATTGTGTCAATAGTTTTGGTCTTGGGTTTAACAGTGTAATTATCTTTGTAGCTTGGGCTTTGGACTAGAATGTAATTATTTAAATTTTTGGTGTATGGGCCTTAATATACCTAGGGTTAATGTGGTATATAAGGTTTTACCAACACAATTTGAAAGGTAATCAAAGATCAAAAGGCTTATCCTATTTTTCACACAATACACACACTTGAAGGTGAGATCCTCTCTCTTTTCATTCCATTAAAGCCTCTTTGATTCCTTGTTTGGTGCAATCGGGACCAACACAACCACTAGATAGAATGACGACCGGCGAATGGCGACCTGGGGGAAAACCTAGTGTTGGCCTAGCTGGAGTAGACCAAATATCGTATTCTATCCCCTGAGAAAAATAAGAATCGAAAGTGAGATATGAGAATTAGAAAGCATTGGCGTGGATGCCTTCGCAAGTTTGACACGTGCGTGACATGCATCGTTTCCACTTGCTGAGCTTTATAGCTCATCCCATGTTTTATGTGTTGTAGGTTTGCATGAGCACGGTACGTGATCTTCCTGATGGCGAGGCCAAACTTTTGAACCTTTCGGGGACTTTGAGGGTATTGTTCATGGATGCGACCTGTGTGGCAGGCGGATAGATTTATTTTGATACGCGCACATCCCCTATGTATTAAGGATATGGAATATTTTTGTATTGTACATTACGATTTCATTTATATAAAAGGAAAATTTTTATACGCATTTTTATATGTTTCGTTTCTTTTATTTCATAGACACTCACACGAGTTAGTAATAGCATGGATAGTAGATGGAGGGGCGCCACAGGATGGTATCAGTGCTTCAGATATAGGTTCTGTACACTGTCCAAGTACACCACTCAAAAGCACGGAAGCGGCCTTGCTCGTAAGTTTTATGTTCTGTAAATTTCTTGTGTTGCATAATTTATTAGCCTTAGGGCCTATTAGGGTAAAAGCGAAAATGGGTAGGACACGAGGCGAAAGTAGCGAGGGTTCAGATAAGGGTAAAGAAACTGCAACGTCAACTGATAGTCGCGACACGGCGATTATTCAACTCACGGAGTTAGTCCGTCAACAATCGGCTCAAAGTTAGGAACTAATCCAGCAACGAAACAATGGAGGGCAACATAATAATGGACTATCTCAAGCCGAGAGAATAGAGATAGTAGGGGAAAGATTCCCAAACTCAATCCACCCACATTTGAAGATGCTATTGATCACGTCCTGTTGGTCCCGAATGCACCAAACAAGGAATCAAAGAGGCTTTGATGGAATGAAAAGGGAGTGTTCTCACCTTTGAGTGTGTGTGTTGTGTGAAAAATTTGGATAAGCCTTTGATCTTTGATTACTTTCAAAAGTGAGTTGGTAATACCTTATATACCACATTAACCCTAGGTATATTAAGGCCCAATCACTAAATATAAATTAATTACAATCTAGTCTAAATCCCAAGCTAAAGATAATTACAAAATTAATCACAAGACTTAAACTATTGACATAATCTATTAAATATCCTAACAATCTCCCCCTTTGTGTCAATCGTTGAGAGTCTTGGATCTTGAGTGTAGCGGTGGTGGATTAGCGTGTGAGTGTGTCGCGAAGCCCTAGCTTGAACTCGAAGGCGCGAAGGTTCCTTCGAAGTACCAATCGATTAGCTATAGCGTCAATGAGCTTCGCGAACTTGGATCGGCAGAGAGGATCTTCTTCTGAAAGTATGCGGCAGATCTTCATTAGTTTGTCTTGGATGATGGTGAGCGTTCCATCCGAGAACTTTGCCACTTCAGAGCAGCGCAGCATCCTCATCTTTCCCTTATAGTTCGAGTAGGCGACCGCCGGATCGTCTCCGTCGATCACATCGCCCTCTCAGTAGTCGTCCGCGTTCTTGAAAGATGGGCGAGTCAGATTCACCTTCTTTAGGTTGTGCTCCACCGCCATCTGCAGATCGTGGGTGGCGAAGAATCTGACCTGTCGGAGCATGTGGCGTTTGATAGCCACATATCCCATGGTGACCGGTTCAGCACGTATGAGATGTCCAGAACTTCTGAGGACGAGTCTGAACTGCTTCATGGATTCCAGCATGCTGTACAGGTCGCCCAGGCGCAGAAACTTGAAGTCCGCCTCACTGACTTCACAGTAGCTCTCATCCTGCCTCATTACTGTGAATACTGGGTAATGGACAGGTCCTTTGGACTCTTGGCGGAGGTCAGTGACTTTGCAGATGGGGGCCCGACTCATTTCCTGAGCGATGTTTTCCTCATCGGATAGCGTCCTATTTGTGCATTTGTGGCACAGAAGGCTCCATCGATAGAGCTGCTTCTTTCTCTCGCTCCAATTTTGGATGTTCATCAGCTCATATTCATCGAAGGTGGTGATGATCTGCTCCTTGCGTCGCCAGATCCTCTTCCTGATCTCTTCTTGAAACGGCGCGGTGATCTTTTTGTTTTCCCACGGTGCTTCCGGTATATCCACCGTGGGTACATCCGTTTGAGCAGCAGGGGCCTCAGTTTGCTGCGCTTGGAATTGCAGGATGCTCTCGAGATCGGCTGGTTCAGCGTCGTACTCCTCTCCGTCCTCGTTGTCTGCAGTGTTGATCAGCGTTAGTGAGGCTTCCATTAGCAGACGTCGAGCGTTTTCCACCAGCTTCCTGGCTGCTACTGCATCTGCGGGTGTGTACAGCCATTCATCGTTGAAGATGTAGGCTTCGATCTCGTTCTGTGCGCAGTAGACGTCCTCGGGAGCTACGTTGGGGTCGGTGTTGAGAGGAGTGTCGCTGTGTGGTGGCGAGGGTGTTGCGTCGGAAGAGTTTGTGGATTGTGGGGATGGTTGTGGTGGAGATTCTGGTGGTTCAGTTGTGGTGATGGTTTTGGCAAGGATGATTTGGGTGTCGGGTGGTGTAGGTGTGGTGGTGGCCTCTAACATCGATGTGATAGTTAGAGGTTCGGAGACTGTGGGTGGAGACGGTGTGGGGGTGGTCTCTAACGCCGATGTGACGATTAGAGTTTTGGAGACGGTAGTGGGTGGTGGTGAGGGTGATTTGGTTAGTGACTGAGGGTAAATAAGGTGGGATTTTTGGCTAGTGGGATGTGAGGTTTCTGTTGCGGGCGTTGTTTCAGGTCCGGAGGAGGAGGACGGCGTCGAGTGAATGAGTCCTTGGGATTGTTGGCCTAGCTGCCTATTCCCCCCCTTGCAGCGATCTTGATCATCGTCTTGATCGTCGCGCCTGATCCCGCTGGACTCGCCCTGAGCGCGGCACGTCATGGGTTGAGTCATCATTCTCTTCATCTGTCGTTCCTCGTCGTCGAGTTCCGTCATCGACTCGAATCTTGCTCGTAGGAGGTAGAAGAGCTCCTTCGTGGAAATGGCAGAGAGAATGGCTTCAGCGTCCACATCTTGAGTCGGTGGTGGCGTCTCCGGGGCCACACCTTTCCCTTTGTCGGCGGTGGACGCATTGAGACGCGCGTAGACTTTATCGAGAATCGACGCCTCAAGAGTCTTTGCAAACTCTTGAAGACGGGTCTCTAGCGCGGTCTCGGTGATGAATTGGGGTAAATTTAACAAGTTGGAATCACGAAGAACTCCAACTGACACCGAATCGGAGAATATAGCCGATCGGCCGCCCGTTTGCACAGGACTGGAAAAGACGGGGTCACTTAGACTTCCCGTTGGCATCACCGATGAGACAGGCTCAATCGTATGATGGCCTAGGCTCACGGTTGTTGTGATGTTGGCCGTGCTAGGTCTTCTGCTCTCAGTCACAGAGACATCACCGAGCGTTCTGACAGAGTCACGAAGACTCTGTGGTGCGGTGGAAGGTGTATGTGTCCTAGAAACGTATGAAACTATGGGGAGTGAGGGCACTAGACTCGATGTGCATGAAGAGGATGCAGTCTGAGGCGAGGGACTGCTTGTTTCAACATCGACTATCTCCAAGTGGGATGTCGATGGTATACGTGGCTCCTCGTGGAATGAAATATCTTCCTGTAGAGAGGAAGATAAGTGGGTTGGTGGGGTAGTTTGCGTGGTTGAGCCAGATGCCACGACTTCTACTCGGGAGGTGAACACATCACCTCCTGTACCTATTGGTTCGGCTCGGCTTATCTGTGGCTGAGGAGGTCGATCGTGCTTTTGTTTCGATCGACGCTCCGTGGGGCGGCTTACGTCATCCTTTCGCGACCGTTTTTTCGGAGCGCGAGTGGAAGAGGATGCGGCGCGACTCGAGGACTTTTTGGAGGTGGTGGTGGGGTTTTGGCTAGTCCCGGGGTTGGGAGCAGTGGGGTTGATCTGCACCGTAGGGACAGTAGATAGAGGTCTGGGGCTTTCTCGGAAAGAGGCGGTTGAGATGCGATATTCGCGGACGTGTGGATTTGTCTGGTTTGCGTAGGCGAGAACTTCGTCCGGAATTATCATGGCGTGTCGATCCTTCGCCGGGGTGTTTTTCTTGGCGAACTTCTCGACTGTGGGGATGGGGAAGTGTTCGACTGCCGGCCGCATGCGAATGCTGGTGGAGTGCATGCGGAAGTGTTTGATGAAGGCTGGGAGCCACCGCATGTAAGGGATGAAGCGGTTAGTGACTCCCTTTGCGACTTCCCGGTCGCGACGTTGGATCATCGCGACGAGATCCATCCAGATGATTTCCGCGTAGTTGTACTTGCGGTTGTGGGCGATGCCGGTGAGGATGGTGAGAATTTGAAGGTTTCCTCGGTCCTGACCGGCATGCTTTCCTGACATGCACTTGTTCACCAGCAGGTACAGTGTCCGCCAGGGTTAGGTAGGTTGCGGGTGGTGACTTCACTGAGGACAAGTGGGCCCTTCTTCTTCTTGGTATCTGGTTGATACCCCAGTCGGTCAATGTCTTCAATGAGTTGATCGTGCGTCGGTAGTGGGTCATAGGGTGAGTAGACGGGGAGTTGAAGCACTTCTTGCACTATTTTGCGATTGAGGACCACCGTTTCTTGATCAATTTGGGCGGATAAGTTTTTGGCCAGATGGAGTGGTCCTGCTATCTGCAGTGTATGCCAAAATTGTTGAAGGTACACCTGTGCTTCTGGCTCGCCATGTGTGAGGGCGTGGCGAAGTGGGTGTCCTTTGAGGATTTCTATGATGACGGGGGCATCGCACCGAAAGCTCTGCAGTTCCACCATGTAGTTGTTGGGAATCAGGGCCGCCCATTGACCCAGTGGAAAGATCTGCTCGGGCGGTGGGACATAGAGACGTGTGTTGAGTTCGATGCGAGCAATGTCCCGTTGGATTGCAGCCGCCTCAAGAGCTTCAATTGTGCTTTGATCTTTTTCAGTCATATCTGTGCTTGACAGTAAATGTGATATGATTAGTATGGATTAAATTGCGAGAATGTGGACTTAAATAAGTCGTGGGAGAAATGATGGAAGTGGCCTCAAATTGCAAAGGAAACATCGACAATGTTTTTAAACTAAGTTTTTCAATACTTAGAGAATTTCGGAATTGAAGGCTTACATATGAGATGAGAAAATTCGCTAAGTCTAACATATAGACATGTTGAGAGAAATTTAGCATTTTGTGTCAAATTTCGCATGTAATGAGAAATTTCGCAGATTATCACACAAAGGCATGTCTAGAGAGCAGTTTCGCAGATATAAAGGAAATTTCGCACTCAGTCTTTTTCATGAATTTTGCATATAACAAGGAAATTTCGCATTTAAAGGGAATTTTCGCATGTAGCATGGAAATTTCGCATTCAGTGTAAAGTTTCGCATGTATTGGGAAATTTTCGCAAGCTATAACACAAAGACATGTCGTGAGAAAGTTTCGCAGTCGGAGTAAAATTTTCGCAAGTGATAGTACATAGACATGTCGTGAGAAATTTTCGCAGGTTATATGAAAGTTTCGCGGAGGGAAAGAGCTTTGTGGACTGCGAAAATTTTTGTTCACTGTAGTTGCGAAATAGTGAAGATTCGAAAATATGTAATATGAAGTGATGTGTTATTAGAATTTCGCGGGGCTACACTCACTGTAGCAGGGAAAGTTTTGTCGTGAGGGAAAAAGATTTTCTCAGATAAACTTTCGCGGTACTTAACATGCTGTAGCAGCGAAAAAAAATTTTAACACATGTAAATTCTCGGGCGAAAGTTTCGAAGTTTCCTAGTCACTGTAGCAGCGAAAAATTTTAACATAAGACATTTCTCGGAGAAATTTTCGCGGAACCTCACTCACTGTAGCGCAAGAAATTTCTCGGATAAAATAAAGTTTCGCGGGGCTTAGCTCACTATAGCAGCGAAATTTAACGTTTTAAAGCAATTTTTCTGAGAATTTTTTTCGCGGTGAAGAACACAGTGCGATATCGTGCGAAACTACGCAATGATTTAGCCTTAGACCTACGCAAATCTCAACCAAAATGCAATAATCGGAACTCAATCGACTCGTAATTGGGTGGGCAATGCATATTTGAGGGTATTAAACATCAAAAAAACTAACATGCGTTCGATTTAGAGTCGAGAAAAATTAATTCAAACCTAACAGATTTAATTAAAATGGGGCAAAACAGGATAAGACGAACAGAAATCTGGATTATTTAAGGTGTATTCATACCGAAAAGTTGATTTGCGACAATGGAGTTAGCAGGAAACTGATTTTTATTGTAGATTTGACGACGACGAGAGGGGTTGCGAAATTTTGAAAGAGGGGATGCGAAATTTTTGAAAGAGGGGATGCGAAATTTTTGAAATTTTCTCGGGAATTTTTAGGATTGTGAAAATCGTTAAGGGTTTTGGGGTTTTAGGGGTTATGTGACTGTACATGCGAAATTTTGAGTTACTGGGCCGAAGTTTCGTGGGCTTGGTAAAAACCTCAATCTGAGCTGAATTTTCGCGGGTTTGGTCAAAGTTGGGTCCAATTGAAGTTCAATTGGTCCAATTTTGACCCTTTTTGACCAGAAAAATTAGAAATTCAACCCAAAATATTTTAATCGGTCCAATTTTGACTCAGTTTGACCAAACTTTAAAATTTCCACCCAATTTCCACCCAAAATTTTTTTAAAATAAATAGAAAAATCAGAAGCTCCCCCATAATCGAAAAACTTCGCGTTTTAAATAATGGAGAAAAAATTGACGCTCCCCCTTAATCGAAAAGCTTCCCGTTTTAAATAATGAAAAATCAGACGCTCCCCCTTAATCGAAAACTCCCCATCAAAAGACATAATTCAGAAGACACATAGATAATGAAGTGAAGTGGAAAAAGAAATATGTACACTTTATCAAAGTTCATGTAGGGTCGATTGATCACAACTGAATATTCAACATGCCCAACATAGTCACTAGGTGTTGGAATCGTTTGACATCCAACGGTTTTGTGAAGATGTCGGCTAGTTGATCTTCGGTTGTGATGTAGTGCAATTCAATCGTGCCTTGTTCGACATGTTCTTTGATGAAGTGGTGACGAATATCTATGTGTTTCGTTCTTGAGTGATGTACTGGATTACTCGATGTGAGCATAGACTTCGTTGCCCATAGCCTGGAAGAGGTATCCTTTGGCAGTCTCGTCGGCCTGCACGCGAGCCAGTTCATCCTCATTGATGGGACCTCTTGGAGTGCGGCGTTCATCCATGGGAGGGTTTGCGTTTGGCTGTGCAGGGATGATTGTCCAGAACTGTGCTGGGCCGTTGAAGATGGAGTCCAGAAGGTATTGAGAGAGTGGTGCGCCTTTGTTCCTGATGAACGTGAGGAACCGGTTTGTCCATATGCTGTAGTCGCCTTGTCGCAGCATCGGAGGCCTGGTGTCGGAGCCCACTGTTGAGATGTCATTCGTGGTAGACATGGTTGGTGCAGTCGAATCGTCCGTGGTTTTGATCTTGTATAGATAAGAGAGTTAGTAACGAACGATACGAGTTTAATGAGTAGAGTTTTGAGAATAAAATTGTTTAAAGAATTTCTTAGAACTAAGTGAGCGTGTGTGATGGTCGATAATGTATGGAAGAGAAATATATCTTGAAATTAGGAGAAGTTCCAGAAATTCAAATCGAGACTTGAGGAGTAAAACAAATTTTATGTCAAAAGTGGTCTAGGGTGTTAGGACTGAAGTGTTAGGATCAAATCTTAAATAAGTTTGAGAAATGTTTAACCCAAGAAGATTTTAACACGAGAAAAAGACTTAACACGTCAAGAAAAGAAGAAAAGAAAGAAAAAAAATTCGCAGTTCGAATGGACGTGATTAAATGAAGGGCCGAGAAAATGTGTTGAGAAATTTCGGTGTTTGTGAGTTTTAAAGAGAAATTCAAAAAAAAATTCTCAGTTGAAAATTTCTCGGATTTTAAAATTTCGCATGTGAGGATGATTCTCAGTTGAGAGTTTTAAAGCTTCTCAAGAAAATTTCGCACGTTAAAAAATTTCGCATCGAGAGTTGAAGTGTGGTCTTAGAAAATTTTCTCGGATTTGAAAGAGATGTGGTATTGAAAAAACTTTCTCAAATGAGATAAACTTTCTCGGCTTTTAAAACTTTCTCAGATGAGAAAAAAAAATTCTCGGCTTTGAAAACTTTCTCGGATGTAAAAATTTTCGCAAAGTTCAAAACTTTCTCGGTCTTGAAAGGAAAAATTTCGCGGCTCAGAAAGATTCGCGGAATAAGCTTTCTAGGATATGGAATTTCTGAAAATTCTCGGCTGAAAATTTCTCGACTCAGTAAAATTTCTCAGATTTTTGAAAAGTTTCGCGGCTTAGAAAAATTCTTGGAATAGACTTTCTCGCATATAAAGTTTCTCGGATTTTAAGAGTACGAAGTTGAGAAAAATTGGGTCTAAGAGAAATTTTTTTTCGCGGTTTTAAAAATTCTCGGATTTTGAGCATAGGCCGTTGCGAAAAATGCAGTGAAAGTAAAATTTTCGCGGTTTAAAAATTCTCGGATTCAACTTTGCGGATATGAAACTTTCGCGGATTTGAACGATTCAGAAAGTTTCGCGGATTTGAACGATTCAGAAAGTTTCGCGGATTTGAACGATTCAGAAAGTTTCGCGGGCAAGAACATCGAAGTACTGTTCCATTGCTTGTCGCGAATCTTTCCCAGAAAACCGTCCGTTTTCACTCAAATCTCAACCAAAATCGCTCAAACTTGATCCTAAACTTCAGAAATTCTTCCCTAAACACATAATCGACCGATTTGTGAGCTAAAAACACCAAAAAATAGGTCAAATCGACCAAGAACAGAGAATGGCCGAGATGTCCTTTTCTGAAAAGTTTTTGCTTCAATCTTGCTCAAAACTCGTTAAAACTGATCCAAAAGTGTTCTAAAAATATTTTAGGCATATACTCGATCTGGGGCAAGGTTTTAAGCACAAAAACGAAGCATCAAAACCCCAAAACAAGCTCGAAATGCCGAAAATAATTTTTTGCCCAAAAACACCTTTGATCTTTCTTGGAATCGAACGAAACTGGATTCAAATCAATGCAGATCGATCCACGTTTGCTCTGATACCACTTGTTGGACCCTATTACACCAAATCTAACCTAGGATGGATTAACCACACAAATAATCTTGAAATCAAAGCAAATGGTGTGGGGTGCTTGAGAGGATAAGATGGAGGCTCAAAAAATTTTCTCTCTAGAATAGAAACACTCACAAGCACACCTAACTATGTGTTAGGGTTTTAGTATTTATACCACATGTTGGTATATAATACTTGGGCCCTTGTGTAAGCCCATTACAAAATAGCTACGGGCTAGCCCATTACGACCTAGCCCAAATTAACTAAAAGCTAACCAACAAAGATAATAAGCTAACCAACAAAGATAATATAATGAAATTGAACACTACAAAATATTTCCTAACAATACCGAAAATTTTGGCCCAGAAAAATTTATTCGGAATTTTTTTTTATTTTAAATCTATCTAATGATATAAAAATTTTCAACCAAATATATATATATATATATATATTTTTTCAAACTTATTTAATCCGAAGGGGGGAGCAGAAATTTTTGGTGGTCAAAAACGTTTAAGTGTATTTTTAAAGAGTGATTTTGCAAGATCCGAAGCCAAAAATCGGTTTGTATCAAGTTTAAAGGTCGGGGTGCAAATTTCTCGGGGGGTGCGAAAATGATGTGTGCAAATGTGCGAAAAATGTTGTCCCGAGAAATTTCGTTGAGAGAGTGAGTCGCGAAAACTTTGAATTTCCGAAAAATTTCTCAGTTTGAAAAATAATTCTCAGTTTTTAAACGTTTTTCATGTTGAAAAATTCGCGGGTTGAGAAAAAAGCAGCTGTGTGAGAGAGACCGCGAAAAAATCATGAATTGTGAACTGAGAAAGTTTCGCAACTGAAAAATTTCTCGGATAGAAATTTCTCAGCCTGGAAAAGAAAATTTCCTCGGTTTTGAAAAATTTCTTAGTTTTGCAAAATTTCTCGGATTTGAAAAATTTCTCAGTTTTGCAAAATTTCTCGGATTTGAAAAAAATTCTCAGTTTTAGCAAAATTTCTCGGGCAGTGAAAGTTTCTCGGCCAGCGAAATTTTCTCAGGCAAACTTTCTCGGCTAAGAAATTCTCGGCCTAAAAGAAATTTCTCGGCTAAGAATTTTCTCGGGTATGAAAATTTCTCGGGCAGTGAAAGTTTCTCGGCCAGCGAAATTTTCTCAGGCAAACTTTCTCGGCTAAGAAATTCTCGGCCTAAAAAAAATTTCTCGGCTAAGAATTTTTTCGGGTATGAAAATTTCTCGGGCAGTGAAAGTTTCTCGATTTCGAAGTTTCTCAGCCTGAGAAAAAGAATTTCTCGGCTACGAAATTTTTCGGCCAAGAGCAGTGAAAAATTTCTCGGTTTCGAAATTTCTCAGCCTGAGAAAAAAATTTCTCGGCTATGAAATTTCTCAGCCTGAGAAAAAAATTTCTCGGCTATGAAATTTCTCGGCCAAGAACAGTTTACGCGCGACTTATACCAGAAAAATCAACTCGTTTTCGCTCAAATCTCACTCAAAATCGACGAAACTTGTTCCAAAACTTCAGATAAAATTTCTAAACACATAATCAACCTTTGGGATGTCTAAAAACAACAAATCGAGGTCGAAATCGCCCAAAAACTGAAAGTGACGAAAATAATTTTTCAAGCAATTTTTCACTCTAATCTTGCTCAAAACACGCAAATCCGGTCGCGTTGGGCTCTGATACCACTTGTTGGTCCCGAATGCACCAAACAAGGAATCAAAGAGGCTTTGATGGAATGAAAAGGGAGTGTTCTCACCTTTGAGTGTGTGTGTTGTGTGAAAAATTTGGATAAGCCTTTGATCTTTGATTACTTTCAAAAGTGAGTTGGTAATACCTTATATACCACATTAACCCTAGGTATATTAAGGCCCAATCACTAAATATAAATTAATTACAATCTAGTCTAAATCCCAAGCTAAAGATAATTACAAAATTAATCACAAGACTTAAACTATTGACACAATCTATTAAATATCCTAACACGTCCGCTGAGGACTGGCTGAGAACATTAGAAAGTATGTTTTAGTACAGCCGAATTCCAGAATAAGATAAAGTTCTGTGTGCTGCGTTTCTATTACGAGGAAGTGCAAGGCACTGGTGGGATACTATGTTAGTGATTGAAGATCCTAGCACGATGAGTTGGGAACGCCTCAAGGAACTTTTCAGGAGCAAGTACTACACTGCTCCAGTACGAGCCCAACGAATGAACAAGTTCATTACCTGCGACAGGGGACGATGACCATGGCATAATATGTTAGAAAATTTGAACAACTGTCCAGGTTTGCAACCCATATGGTGAGTACTGACGCATTGAAAATTTAACGTTTCTTGGAAGGCCCGAAACCCGAACTATACCGAAATGTAAATATGGCAGGATTTCAGGGAGTGACTTATGGCCAATCCATGGAAAGGGCATTAGTAGTAGAATAAGCTGAAACTCGAATTATTCGAGCCCATGAAATGAAGAGAAAATTTGTACAAGGAACGCAATGGAACGGGGGAAATCGGAAGAGACAATTTTTCTAGAAAGGTGCGAAACCTAATTTTTAGATTAGACCGGGACCACACCAATAGCCTAATTGAAATCAGGGGAGACCCCAACAATAGTACCAGTGTGCCCATGATGTGCACGACGACATCTGGGTGTCTGCATTTCACAGAATGCCAACTGCTTCAAATGTGGCTAATCAGGCCATTTTTCAAGAGCATGCCCAGAGAATGCTTCTGGAAGTCAAGCGACAACTCAGGCCAGACCGCCAGTGTACCAGCTTGAGTATACATGCTTACTTCAGAGGAGGCAAACAACAATAATCGGTAGTGGCAGGTACCCTCATTATCCATCAAACCCCAACATGCATTTTAGTAGATTCAGGAGCCACGCATTCATTTGCATCTACTAAGTGGCGAGACTCGGGGTTACACCCTACAAATCTAACTGTGAGTTCAATGCAACAATTCCGCATGGAGATTCGACCCGAACAAACCAGATTTTGCGGCACTGCCAAGTGTTAGATAATTATAGGGAATTGCATGTTGAGTTAATAGTCATTCCAATGAATGATTATGAAGTAATTCTTGGAATGGACTGGTTGCCGAAGTACGGGGCAATTATCGACTACAATCAGAAGAAGGTCACGTTTAACTTAAAGACAACTGAACCTTTTACCTTCAGGGGAACAAGCCAAGGCGGAGACATTTCTAAGATTTTAGAAATGAAGGCGCAACGTTTGATCAAGCAGGATGTGAAGCCTACCTTGTATTTGTAATAACATCGGAGGAACACTCACTCCCAAAGCTAGTAGAAGTACCTGTGGTACAAGCGTACCCTGATGTACTCCCTGAAGAGTTACCAGGACTCCCTCCTGATCGAGAGATCCAATTTACTATCGATCCCATACCAGGAGCTGCACCTATCTCGAAGGCTCCTTATCGATTAGCTCCAACCGATTTGAAAGAGTTAAAGGAACAGTTAGATGAATTAATTCAGAAAGGGTTCATTCAACCAAGCTTTTCTCCCTAGGGAGCGCCAGTTCTGTTTGTCAAGAAGAATGACGGATCTATGAGACTATGCATCGACTACACAGAGCTTAACAAGATCGCAATCAAGACAAGCATCCTCTACCGAGGATTGCTGACCTATTTGATCAATTGCAAGGCGCAACAGTGTTTTCAAAAATAGAAGATCGGGATATCACCTGTTGAAGATTCGAGAAGAAGTCGTTCGAAAGACCACTTTCAGTACAAGATATGGACACTATGAGTTTTTAGTTATGCCTTTTGGGCTGACTAACGCGCTGAAAGCATTCATGGACATGATGAACCATGTGTTCAAGCCATTCTTGGAAAAGTTAATCATCGTATTTATCTATGACATCCTTATCTATTCGAAGACGCGAGAAGAGCATGAGCAACATTTGAAGATCGTCCTTGAGATATTATGAGAGAAGCAACTGTATGCTAAATTCAAGAAGTGCGAGTTCTGGCTGGATCAAGTTGAATTTTCGGGACATGTTATATTGGGAGCAGGAATATCAGTATATCCGAGCAAGATTGAAGCTATCAACAATTGGCCTAATCCGACGAATGTAACCGAAGTAGGAAGCTTTCTTGGATTGGCGGGATATTACAGGAAATTCATCAAGGACTTCTCGAAGATTGCATCAACGTTGACACAATTAACAAAGAAGAAAGCCCCATTTATTGGAGCGACAAGTGCGAGCAAAGCTTTCAAGAATTAAAGAGGCGACTCACCTCGGCCCTAGTTTTAACAACACCCACAGGGACCGAAGGATTTTCAGTTTACAGCGATGCCTCGAAGAATGGCCTAGGATGTGTATTAATGCAAATAGAAACGTATCGCATACGCCTCTCGATAACTAAAGGAATATGAAAAGAACTACTCGACACACGATTTGGAACTCGCCGCAGTAGTCTTTGCTTTGAAGATTTGGAGGCATTACCCATATGGCGAACGATGCCAAATTTTCACAGACCACAAGAGTTTGAAATACTTCTTTACCCAGAAGAGAGTTGAACATGAGACAACCACAGTGGCTTGAACTAGTCAAGGACTACGACTGTGAGATTAGTTATCATCCAGGAAAAGCGATGTGGTAGCGGATGCACAAAGTCGAAAAGCTGTGAGTGCAGAATTATAATGATTTGAGGTAGAGATAGTGCAAAAGGGTGAAGTTGAAACAAAACTAGCGGCATTAACCCTACAACGCACATTAATAGAGCAAATTAGAAGTGCGTAAGAAAAAGACGCATTCTACTTAAAAATCAAAGAAACGCAAACAGAGCAAATGCCATCTAACTTCAAAAGTCGTTTGTATATTCCTAAAGACGCGGAACTTCGAAAAACTATTATGACAGAAGCACATGCAACGGCTATTCCATACACCCGGAGCTACGAAGATGTACAGGGATTTGCGAATAAATTATTTGTGGCCAGGGATGAAAAGATAAATAGCACATTCATAAGCAAATGTCTAACTTGCCAACAGATAAAGGCGAAGCACCAACGACCGGCAGGGACATTACAATCATTTCCAGTACCCGAATGGAAGTGGGATCACATCACAATGGACTTCGTCGTAGGCTTGCCGAAAACAGTGAAAGGTCACAACGTTATCTGGGTCATCGTTGATCGATTGACTAAGTCTGCACACTTTCTGCCGATCAATTCGATGTTCTCCTTGGAGCGGTACGCAGAATTATATGTTTAAGAAATAGTTCGACTCCACGGGGTTCCAGTTTCAATTATTTCTGACCGAGATTCAAGGTTCCTATCGAAATTTTGGATGAGCCTGTAGAAAGCAATGGGAACCAAATTGTCCTTCAGTACTGCCTATCATCCTCAAACTGACGGGCAGTCAGAACGAACAATCCAAACATTAGAAGACATGCTGAGGGCATGTGTACTTGACTTTAAAGGGAATTGGAGCAAATACCTTCCACTATAGAGTTCTCTTACAACAACAGCTATCCACGCGACGATTGGAATGGCTCCATATGAAGCTTTGTACGGGCATAAATGCAGATCCCCAATGCACTGGGATGAAGTGGAAGAACGAGCGATATTAGGTCCTGACTTGGTGCAAGACATGATGGAAGCCATTTTGAAAATACGAGAAAGAACGAGGACTGGTCAAAGCAGGCAGAAAAGTTATGCAGATCAAGATGTAGGCCGATGGAGTTTGTAGTAGACGATTGGGTATTCTTGAAAGTTTCTCGAATGAAAGGCGTAAACAGTTCGGGAAGAAGGCAAGTTGTCCTAGATACATCGGACCGTTTAGAATACTCAAGAAAATTGGCGAAGTCACTTATTAGCTGGAATTATCGGCTTCATTGGCTCAAGTTCACGACGTCTTTCACATATCAACGTTGCAAAAATACGTAGCAGATCCCAATCATGTATTGAATAACGAAGTTTTCCATCAACAACTCAAGCCAGATTTGAGTTATGAGGAAAAGTCGGTGGAGATTTTGATGTACGACGTGAAACAGTTGCGAAATAAAGAAATTCATTTAGTAAAAGTGTTATGGTAGAATTAGTCGACGAAGGAAGTGACATGGGAACGAGAGGATTATATGAGAAGTCGCTACCCTGAATTGTTTCTCCGTCCCTGATTTCGGGGGCTAAATCCTTTCTAAGGGGGACGGATGTAATACTCGTGTCCCGTAAGTAAGTTGACCAATGGATTTGCATGCATAATATGTGCTAATATGGCTGCACGTTACATGTTTAGTTAATTATGTATTTATGACTAACTAATAGAGAGGTAGATATGGGACTTAGAAAATTGTTGAGCTAGGATGGGATTTTCGAAAGAATAATTTTCAAAATGTGGGCTTTGGAAAATTATAATTGCTGAAGTATGTAATTGTCAATAGGAACTAATAACGAGATTTTAAGAATTTCAAAACTTAGGGTTTTATAGGTTTTGTTCAAAAAACTTAGTTGAAAGGTAAATTATTTTAATAATAAAAATAAAGGAGGATTGTTTTTGT
Organism: Craterostigma plantagineum; assembly: GCA_027422505.1. Classification (NCBI taxonomy): domain Eukaryota; kingdom Viridiplantae; phylum Streptophyta; class Magnoliopsida; order Lamiales; family Linderniaceae; genus Craterostigma; species Craterostigma plantagineum. The sequence continues at coordinate 1,571,072 of JAPQWV010000109.1, forward strand.
AACCAAAGGTTTCGAAAAACCTATCTATGAAGGAAAAATCTATTTTAATAATATAATAATACATATTACCTAGTTGAAGATAAGTATTAAAGTTTAGGTTGATGTCATTGGGCTAGTCGAACACGTTAAACAAGGGATAGGAGAAAAGGAAATAATTCATATAATAAGTTAGAAAGCGATCGAAAGTTTGAGTAGAGAGAAAGACAGAAGTCAAACTGAACTCATCACTAGGCTTGGAAAGACTATTACTCTGATTTTTATATGTTTTATTCATATATTAGCATGCCTAAGAATTATAAGGTACGAAAGTTTGAATATGATTAGGGTTTGTACAAGTTTAATTTTCGAAGTTTTTTTTAAAATATTTAAAGTTCTTATAATCTTGTTTTATCAAGTTTGAATTTCAGCAGGTTAAAAAATAGTTATATTTTATGAAGCTCTTATGATATTCAAACTGCTCTTGAAGAAAACCTGATTTTGATTGAGAGTTTTAAAGTTTTCAGTGTTAATATTTTTAATTCTGATTGGGTCGTGAAATATGAGCTTCCCGGACCATAGTTCGCAAACCAATGATGAAGTGGATTTCACGAATTGGAAGGGAGATTTCAAGTGTTTCGCGAGCCATGAGAGCAACACTTCGCGAAGTGGGTGTGTGAGGTATTAATATCACGAATTGGGTAAGCTTAGCGACTTATATATTGTGCAATGAGCTTCACGAACTATATAGATTCACGAAGTAGGTGCAAGGTAAAGTAAACTTCGCGAATTGAAAGGATTTAAAAACCTTTCACGAGTCTTAGGAAATTTACGAATCATAAGGGAACGAATTGGGTAAGCTTAGCGAATTATATATTGTGCAATGAGCTTCACGAACTATATAGATTCGCGAAGTAGGTGCAAGGTGAAGTAAACTTCGCGAATTGAAAGGATTTAAAAACCTTTCACGAGTCTTAGGAAGTTTACGAATCATAAGGGTCTAAGGTGGTTCGCGAATCCCATGAAGTTCACGAGTTATATGGGTTCGTGAAGTGTATGTGTGAGGTTGATTTCACGAATCATTGAGAGTGAGAAAACAACACTTCGCGAAGTTATAAAGAGCTAAGCTAGTTCGCGGGTTTAAGTGATTTCATGTGTTAGAAGAGTTCACGGGTTAACCAAAGTTTCGCGGGTTGACTTGACTTGCCAAATTTTTTTAACAGCTACCTTTCCAATACAGTTCCTAATATAATATTTCAATGCGTAGGGAATTCGAGAACTTAGATAGTTAAATAATTTAGATAGTACACTGACATCATAATTTTGTGATTAAGGTCGAGAACTAAGGATCCCACAGGATTACCAGCAAATAATTCGCGGATGACAGGTAAGTGGGAATTCCACTACAACACATGAATGAAGTTATGTGTGCTTGTTTACGTGACTATCTGTCTCGATGATCTTACGTGAATTGTCTGTTATACGTAAGGACATGGTAAGTATTTTTGTATTGTTCACGTATGCATTATCATGTGCATGCACGATTTACACGAGAGCTATACGATGTGAGCATGCACAATACATGATCGCTTGTGCGCGATAAATATTTGCCGATATAGGCATCTGATGACAACTCACAGTTGAGTCAGAGCTACTTCTACAAAGGCACCATGACGGGATGTAAGACGTCGAATAGATGTATGTGTTAGGAATATTTAAAAATCACATCTTCCCTAATTATAATATCCTAATCAGCTTAAGGAAAGATATCAAATCGATTTCGTACAATTAATTCAGCGGGATACATTTAAAAATCATAGATGCAATGTTAGGAATATTTTATAGTGTTAAATTTCATTGTGTTTATCTTAGCTGGTTTGTATTTAATTAACTTTGAGCTAGTTTTGTAATATAGTTCTTAGTTAATAGGGGTATATTATACCAACTCATGTGGTATGTATACCCCAAATCCTAAATCATTAGAGTGTGTGTTTTGTGTGTTGTATGTGTTAGTGCGTGTGTTGAATAGTAAGAAAAGAACTTTGAAAGCACCCATCGTCTACACTATCACACCACACGACTAAGCTTCAAATCCACATGCATCTATAGCGTGGTAAATCGTCCTAGGTCAGTATTGTTGCAAATAAATAGGGACCTACAAGTGGTATCAGAGCAAACACGTTTGGATTTGAGTTGATTTTACTGATTTTGCAAGCCCAAGAGCTAATTAGGGTGTTTGCGTTGATTTAAAGTGATTACCCAATATTTTCAATTGATTTGAGTGAGTTTTAGGTAGAAATCGAATCTGTTTTTCGTCATTTTTTTTGTCCAAAATTGGGTAGATGAACAAATCGCCCGAAACTGCTTCAGTACCCGATTTGCTACAATACCCGACTCTGCTACAATATCCGAAACTGCTACAGTATTCACCCCAAACTGGTACAGTAGCCGAAATTTCTACGGTAATCGCCCGAAACTACTACAGTAACCGAAAACTGCTACAGTAACTAAAAAGGCTACAGTACCCAAAACCGAATCGCCCAAGCTACAGTGCATCTCTGTTTTAAAATTTCAAATCGCCCGAATCTGATTATCAGCCAAACTTGACGTTTCGACCGAGTCTCACAATTTTTGTGGATTTGCACGATTTAGATGTTCGCCCCATTCTAAGTTTCGCTCGAAGCTGAATTCAGCGAATTCATTTTGCAAAATCGCTCACCCAATTCGGAACTTCGGTCGAATCCTCATTGCTGGTCCCTATTCTATCCAAACAATATAATAAATGACGATTTAATCACGATTAATGATAGGAAGAATTTCCTCACGTTGGTGTGTGTGTTCGTTGAAGGTTGGGAGCTTCAATAGAAATTCTCTCTCTATAATTTTAACACACAAGACACACCTAACTATGTGTTAGGGTTTTAGTATTTATACCACAAGTTGGTATATAATACTTGGGCCCTTGTAAGCCCATTGCACGAATAAGATCGCTGGGCTCTAAAACATTAAAGCCCAGTTCACTTAAATTAATTACAAGATTAAGATAACCTAATTTAATTGAACACAAGAAAATAATCCTAACAATCTCCCCCTTTGTGTTCAATTTGCAATTAGCGCTTGTCATCTTGATCTTGTAATAGTCATGAGTCCTCAAAGAACACGTATCAAAGTATGCGGTGGAAGCGTGTGTGTGCGTGTTCTTCTTCAATCTCCTCCTCCTTTATCTTGTCTTGTGATCTGTTCTTTATGAGATCCAAGCTCACCGTCTTCTGAACTTCTCTTCTCGAAGCTGCTTGCCGGATCGTCTCTTTGCATTCGATCTCTCCCTTCAATAGTTACAACTCCCCTACATCTGGTCAACCTTGAGTTGGGGGAGTTCTCTTTAAATTTGGAGAGGCGTAACGGAGGCAGATCTTCTCTTCTTGTGTCCAACTCTCCCTTCGATAGTCGCAACTCCCCCTACATTTGTTCAACATTGTGTTTGGATTGGGGAGTTCTCTTTAAATAGGGAGAGTTGTACACGAGGCGGCAACTTTGATCTTTGAAGTCTGTGATGTTTGCTAATATCTGATAGCGCTTGAGATTCAGCATTTTCTGACCTATCTTGCACTTTCATCGTAGTATTGCTCCCATTTTGCTTTAGTGCTACTCCCCCTCATGATGATCGAGTTGGGGAGATCGTCATGCGATGGATCAAAATGGGCGATTGTCTTTGGCAAGAAGATCACGTCGTCATGACAAGAAGTAGAGTTGATTGGTACTCACGGGAACTCTTTTTCTCGGCGCCAGATTGGTCTTCTTCGAGGGAAGTTGTCCGGTTCGGCCTCGAGGAAGCTTGTTTGGCTCCAGAAGAAGGTGCGTGGGGTGTGTTTTCCAAAAATGTGTTTGGCCTCCTTTGGATCTTTCCATCAATTGCATGAGAGCCCGTCTTCAGAGTGGTATGTGTGACGCCCGGGGCCGATGAGGGCGGGGAGTGATCGCCGGTGCCAGAGAGGTGCACGGACAAGGAGCGGCTCCTGGCAGGCTTCTAGGCGAAGGGGTACGTGAACGAACCGATCCGACACCCGAATGAGAGGGGATCGTGAGACTGACAATGTATGGGCGTGTCAGGCTAAGAATCGTATAAGGGAATTGATAGTACTACTCATATCACCAAGGTCGACCTACCTTTTCGGGAGTCCATCTATAGAAACTCCGAAGTTAAGCGTGCTTGACTTGGGGCAATCTAGGGATGGGTGACCCCCTGGGAAGTTTCTCAGGGTGCGTGTGAGCGAGTGCACGAAGCAGCTAAAAGGTTCAATGGTGGTACAGTGGGGCCAGACTATCAGTCGGAGTGTGGTGGGCCCAACCCCACTAGTCCCGGTAGGGACGGAAGCTATAGTGACACCCGGTATGGGACGAGTTGTTACAGGTGGTATCAGAGCACAACCTCTCAAAGTACGGTGCTGGTTCGGGGACGAACCATGCGGAAGCTGGTGGGCATGTGACGCCCGGGGCCGATGAGGGCGGGGAGTGATCGCCGGTGCCAGAGAGGTGCACGGACAAGGAGCGGCTCCTGGCAGGCTTCTAGGCGAAGGGGTACGTGAACGAACCGATCCGACACCCGAATGAGAGGGGATCGTGAGACTGACAATGTATGGGCGTGTCAGGCTAAGAATCGTATAAGGGAATTGATAGTACTACTCATATCACCAAGGTCGACCTACCTTTTCGGGAGTCCATCTATAGAAACTCCGAAGTTAAGCGTGCTTGACTTGGGGCAATCTAGGGATGGGTGACCCTCTGGGAAGTTTCTCAGGGTGCGTGTGAGCGAGTGCACGAAGCACGCTAAAAGGTTAAATGGTGGTACAGTGGGGCCAGACTATCAGTCAGAGTGTGGTGGGCCCAACCCCACTAGTCGCGGTAGGGACCGAAGCTATAGTGACACCCGTTATGGGACGGGTTGTTACAGGATGTGACGCCCGGGGCCGAAGAGGGCGGGGAGTGATCGCCGGTGCCAGGGTGCACAGACAATGAGCGGCTCCTGGCAGGCTTCTAGGCGAAGGGGTACATGAACGAACCGATCCAACACCAGAATGAGAGGGGATCCTGAGACTGACAATGTATGGGCGTGTCAGGCTAAGAATCGTATAATTGAATTGATAGTACTACTCATATCACCAAGGTCGACCTACCTTTTCGGTAGTCCATCTATAGAAACTCCGAAGTTAAGCGTGCTTGACTTGGGGCAATCTAGGGATGGGTGACCCCCTGGGAAGTTTCTCAGGGTGCGTGTGAGCGAGTGCACGAAGCACGCTAAAAGGTTAAATGGTGGTACAGTGGGGCCAGACTATCAGTCGGAGTGTGGTGGGCCCAACCCCACTAGTCCCGGTAGGGACCGAAGCTATAGTGACACCCGGTATGTGACGGGTTGTTACAGGATGTGACACCCGGGGCCGAAGAGGGCGGGGAGTGATAACCGGTGCCAGGGTGCACGGACAATGAGCGGCTCCTGGCAGGCTTCTAGGCGAAGGGGTACATGAACGAACTGATCCAACACCAGAATGAGAGGGGATCCTGAGACTGACAATGTATGGGCGTGTCAGGCTAAGAATCGTATAAAATAATTGATAGTACTACTCATATCACCAAGGTCGACCTACCTTTTCGGGAGTCCATCTATAGAAACTCCGAAGTTAAGCGTGCTTGACTTGGGGCAATCTAGGGATGGGTGACCTCCTGGGAAGTTTCTCAGGGTGCGCGTGAGCGAGTGCACGAAGCACGCTAAAAGGTTAAATGGTGGTACAGTGGGGCCAGACTATCAGTCGGAGTGTGGTGGGCCCAACCCCACTAGTCCCGGTAGGGACCGAAGCTATAGTGACACCCGGTATGTGACGGGTCGTTACAGGTGGTATCAGAGCACAACCTCTCGCAGTACGGTGCTGGTTCGGGGACGAACCAGGCGGAAGCTGGTGGGCATGTGATGCCCGGGGCCGAAGAGGGCGGGGAGTGATCGCCGGTGCCAGGGTGCACGGACAATGAGCGGCTCCTGGCAGGCTTCTAGGCGAAGGGGTATATGAACGAACCGATCCAACACCAGAATGAGAGGGGATCCTGAGACTGACAATGTATGGGCGTGTCAGGCTAAGAATCGTATAAAAGAATTGATAGTACTACTCATATCACCAAGGTCGACCTACCTTTTCGGTAGTCCATCTATAGAAACTCCGAAGTTAAGCGTGCTTGACTTGGGGCAATCTAGGGATGGGTGACCTCCTGGGAAGTTTCTCAGGGTGCGCGTGAGCGAGTGCACGAAGCACGCTAAAAGGTTAAATGGTGGTACAGTGGGGCCAGACTATCAGTCGGAGTGTGGTGGGCCCAACCCCACTAGTCCCGGTAGGGACCGAAGCTATAGTGACACCCGGTATGGGAGGGGTCGTTACAGTATGCGCGGCGGAAATGGTTGGTGCTCAGGTTGGGTAATAACCTAACGGAGCCACAAAGGCAATCCGTCGGCACGACTTCAGAGATAACCTCTGAGACGTTGCCTGTGAGGACAGGGCTCTATGAACCGGTGCCACATAGGCGTCCCATTAACATCAGTCAAGGAGCGTAGCTTGTAGAGGATGGCCCGATTCCGTTGTTGTTTTGATGTTGCAACAACATGACTTCCTTCTGATCATCGAAGCATGTCTTGGATTGACATGTCTATGGAAGTTCTGATCTGGTCACGAAGTCCAGATAAGAAAAGGCGTATGTTTCCTAAACTATAAAACAATTTGGTAGTGAGAACACCTAGACTCGATGTGTGCAAGAAAGCTCAGTGGTGTGGGGCTGACTACCACTTAGTTCTATATCTCACCTTCCAAGTGAAGCGGTGATAGATTACATGGCTCCCCGTGATTTTATGAAACATCGATCTATTGGAGATCGATGAGTGAGTAAGGCTCGGTTGTGCATGCCCCGTTGGATCATATGAGGCGACTTCTACCCGGAAGTTGATAAACATCAACTCATGCACCTATATGGGATGGCCCGAATGTTCTGTGAGGCGTGGGATTTGTGTATCATCCGCTCTGCGTCTTCTTGTCAAGATTTCCTAATTGGCGAGGGCCACTAACATGGGGTTGCTATCTCGGGGTTAGATTCAGTCGGGTCTGACTGAATCATGGGAGCCTAGAATCCATGCATGTCGGAGCAGGTCGCTTGAGATCATCTTCGTGTTTATGTTTGGATGTCACGCCTTTTGGAATTCTTGAACTCTCGAGGATTGAGTTTTCTTGGTTGGAGTCCGTCTTGGGAGGTGGAAGCTCTTTAGAGGGTTGTTCTTTCTTTTCCCTTCCTTTTTTTATAACTATATATAAGTATGTATTTATCGTAATAGTAATATGTATAGATATAGATAAAGATATAAATATCTTATATATAAATAGAAATGTAGTTTTCTTGTAAAGCTGCCACGTGTCCTCTACATTATTTATTTATTTTTTACTTAATAATTCTTATGACCACGTTGAGCATCTAACATTCAACTGTAAATCAGTGGCATACGAAACATATAACCACCATCCACCATCATTACCGCATGAAAAATAAGAAAGAAGGTGATAGGGGTGACCTTCGGTTCAGCATCCTGCTTAACTTGACTACCTGATGATAGTTACTTTTGGGGCATATGAGCAGGTAGGTAGGCTATCTGGGGACCTGTGACCTTGTACGGAAAAAGTAAGATGGGCCCTGACAACGAAATAGCTTGAGCGGGAAATATCGGGTAAAGGCGACCAAGGGACACGTGGATGGCTGTGAGTGGTCGACATTGTGAACAGAGAGGAGGCGCGCCAGTCTGAAAGTAGTACACTTGCAGGTGCTGTCTCTCCTAGGTTGTACCAGATGTCGCTGTCAAGTGGTCCCAGAGGTGTGCCAGCTAGGAAAACAAAGAGAAAAGGGGTACGTGGGAATAGAAGGAGATGAGATTCGGGAGAGACTCAAGACGACACGCAAAACACTTAGATATTTTCCTGTATTCATCTTCTTCTTCACTATTAACGCACTGTAACGAGAGAAGTAAGGTCGAGTGTGTAAATCCCGACTGTCACTAGTAACACTATTTCCGGCGGCCCGTGGACGTAGGACTTCTGTCCGAACCATGTAAAATTTGTGTCTCTTTCATTTCTTTCTTTCTCAGCACTAAAATACAGATTCTAAAACGCATCAAGAACATCAGACCCAGTCCGTTTCACCCATCACCATTTTTCCCGCACCAAATACTGCTGATCGGGGTCATACCCGCATCAAATGGCGCCGTCGTGGGAAAGATGGACTGAAACGTTAGTGCGCTGTGTAATAATAGCGAGGAAGGCAGACCGTTCTGTGTCTGTTCGAAGATAAGGCAAGAAAGGTAAACCAAGCTTGTGTCTGTTTGAAGGTAAGACGTGGAAGAGACAGTAGAAGAGTGCCGTCGTTAGGGGAGCAGTTGTAGCACCCGGGTCCTCGTAAGCAAATAGGGCCAATAAATTTATGCATAATTATGTGAAATCCTCGTGCTACTTTCGTGATTACGTGACTTATATGAATTTGAGTGGTAAATTATGTGACTAAAATTTATTTCGCGCCTTGGTGATTATATGAAATTTGTGCGCGAACTTTTGTGCCAGCTCAACTTATTTGGGAAATTTCAGAAATTAGAAATAATAATAGTTGAAGAGATAGGAAACGGACAAAGGAAAAATTAGAGCAAACAATATTAATAATAATATTAGTAGGACTATAAATTGGAAAATGGGCTAGAATGACTTCAACTTAGACCCAAAATCACTTAAGCCCAACTTGAGATCCTTAATTCAAGGGATATTTCGTCCCTTGAGTCATATCATCACCATTTAACAAGTTAACAATCATCTAAAACCCATTTCAAGTCCGAGACTTTTACTTGTAAGAAAAGCCAAACGAAAAATCTAAGCTAGCGAAGAAAGGGAGGTCGAGCTGAAAGTTTGACAAGCTTGGAAGGAGGTATAACCATCTTATTCTATATTTTGACCAATGGATAGGTGTATTTTAAGAATATAAGCACGAGAACACTCGTTTGTTAAGGCTTATTTGATTTTAATCCTTAGACGTATACTTTCTTGCCATGATTTAGTGTTCTAGGTCTAGATTAACAGGATTAGGACTTATTAAGCACGAAAAATAGGTCTGAACATGCGTTTCTATTAAGTTCGAAATTTAGGGTTTAAGGGTTCATATCAATCTCCAACGACTTCTTGAGAGAAATAGCTTTTTGATCCTTAAAGTAAGCATTTCGCGAATTAGGAAGTGTTTAGCGGGGTTGGATTCGTAAAATACAAAGCTCGCAAAACTAGAGAATGGTTCGCGAACTCGTACCGCGAAACTAGGTCACCGCTTGAAGTTTTGCGAATTGGAACTTCACTAGATTCAACAGGTCGCGAACTTGAACGGTTGAAATTGGCGAACTCGGTATTTTGCGAACTCGGCAAAACTTGGCGAACTCGACGTCTTGCGAATCCATTTGACGAACACACGACGTTTGGCAAATTGAAGCCGCGAAATGAATTTGGCGAATCCATGCAACGCTTCGCGGAATTATTTGGCGAACTCAAGCCATTTCGCGAACCCGGTTGGCGAATCAAGAATTTACGGGCCATTTCGTGAGTTGTGCTATTTGGCGAACTCATGAGATTCACGAATCACACATCATGATAGTTCGTGAACATGTGACCCCAAGATAAATGAGTTCGCGAACTATAGAATTGGCGGATTTAAGGAGTGTCACGAACCCTAAGAAAATTCACGAACTTAGGATAAGTGATAAAAATAATTTACGAACCCGAGGAAGATTAGGTCTTTCGCGAATTAGTGTAATTCATGAACAATACTTAGCGAATTATGAGCTTCCACGAATTATACACTAGCAAAGACATTTCCAGAATTAAAAGAGGTTCACGAGTCATTTAAGTTTTACGACTCTCAAGTCTAAAAGCAGTTTACAAAGTTAGTATGTTTCAAGTGTCTTAGGTTTTTCACGAATTATAGGAAACTCAAGACCTTAGTTAGTAAGTCAACTATGATAGTGTACTAACATTCGATTTTGTGCTTAAGGTCGGAGTTTAAGCAATCCACGAGGCAGGTAGTTAGAATTCTACGGACGACAGGTAAGTGGAAATCCAACTACAACACATAGCATATGTGTATGTGCTTAATTCATGTGATTACGTGATAAGGTGCTTACGTGTTTACGTGAACTTGTATGATATGGTTGCATGCTTTCGGTAAGCTTTATTGTGGCGCCCCGACTTCCTAACCGCCTAACCCAGCGCATTTCGACGTGCCTAGCGAGTTTGTAAGTAAAGAAGTGCACCGAAAACGCGTACAAATTTTTCATTTTTCATTTACGAAATGGAACATTGTTCTATACAAGACAAAAGAATGCATGTCGAACATTAAGTTCCAGACATGGTCTAACTACAACGGCGCAGGTGTGTCGGCACAGCAAAAGCTCCTATGCGCCCGGCCTCACAGGTCGTCATCCACACACACACGTCCACCCCAAAAGCAGCACGAAGCTCCAAAAGGTTGGCCTTGCCTTCAAAACACGGTCACATACCGTGATCGCCGGTGCCTACAACACACAACGTAAGGAATGAGCCACCGAGGCTCAGTAAGTAGAAATCATGCATGTGTGCATGTGTCACTCCCCCGCATCGGCAACCCGCGCCGGTGCATATAACTCTCGCAAAGGCAATCCACGCCGATGCATATAACACTCGCAAAGGCAATCCACGCCGATGTATGTAATCAATCGTACCAACGTACTCAGACTAATGTCACTCAGGGCCCTCGGCTAATCTCACTATGCACCACAAGAGCTCACGTCCCTCAGGGAAATCACGACAGCGGTCCACGCCGGATGGCCGAACCCTAGAATGCACATCGTTTCCCCTAGGTCGCCATATAATCCCGGTCGTCCCCGACTGTCCGGCGGTCGCTCACGCTGGTAGCCCACGCTGAGGTCGCCTACACCAGGGTTCCACCCTGTGTCGCTTATACCCTCAGGTCGCACCCTCCAGGTCGCACCTTACCGCCACGGGCCATGCCCAAATCCTATCCACAGGATATCAATATATATATCTAAAATAATAGTACGACGACGCTAAAACGCCGCCCTGGTAGCATAGTAGACAGCCCCTGACTCAACTACGAGCCGACACACTTGCCCACATCGGCAAGTCCTCGTCGCGTACAAGCGACACATCATTACGCACACTCAATCCCACGACCCTTCCTCACGAGTTCGTGTGTGCACGTGAGTATGCATATGCAGATGCAAGTAAATGCAACATAGGTTTACCACATTTAAATACTTAAATCAATTTACGAAGTCATGAAACCACATAAGCACGTAATCACACAAATTAGGCACGTAAATCAAGTTGTGTGTCGTAGTTGGACTTCTACTTACCTGTCGTCCGAAGGTAATTAGTATCCTCCCCGTTAGCTCCGAATGTACGACCTTTAAACATAATATCATTGGAGTGTTAGTACATTGTTTCCTTAGTTAACTTGTCAAAATAATTAATTTCCGTTACGCTACTTATTTGGACTTGTATCAATTTCCTAGACTCCAAGTCAATTAATTTGCCTTATTAAATTTCCCAAGTCATTTGATTTCTATGCTAAGTCATGTTAGAATTAATTTGTTCTAAATCATATGTGTCTCGGCGAAAGTCATTGGATTTGCTAGGTTTCGCTCGATTAAGTCTATCCAATTGATATACATAAATTTCTAGTTTCGATCGAAACTTGTCTACATCAAATTCTAATTTCAATTGGAATCATGCATGAGAAGTAACCACTTTCGATCAATTCAAGGGTTTCGCCGTGTCTTACGCCACAATTTCATCATCTTGGTTTCGATCGATACTAAGCGATGCAATTAACCACTTTCGATCGATTAAGTGTGGTATGAGATGAGGTTTCGATCGATTCGCTCTCTTTCGATAGATTGAGGGTGTTATGGGCTGGGTTTCGCCGCTTGGTGACGACATCATGTCGTCATCCTAGTTTCGCCCGAAACTAGGTGTAAATTTGGGATTGCCTTCGATCGATTTAGGGTTTCGCCCGATTGGTTCTCCAACGGCATCAGTTTCGCCGCGTGATGACGTCAGCCCTCGTCACTTTCGATCAATTTTGCATGCATGTGGTCACTTTCGATCGATTCTTATATATATTTGAGGGGAGTTTCGATCGAAACTCGTGGATCGTCCTATTCAATAGCTTTAAATCGATTCACCCGATTTACTATCTTAACAATTAATTTGGTCGAAACTTTTACTTAGCTCAATTTACTAACTATACAATAAAATTGATCGAAACTTATTTTATTGAGTTCAAGCCCTGCCCTAATGTACTAGGTTTCGATCGAAACTACTATTCAAATCAGATTGTCCGATTTTTAAATCAGTTCTCCACTTTCGGTCGAAACCTTCAACTTTCATCTTCTCAAAATTAAATCGTAACCCCTCTTTTCAGATTTCATAAGCTCTATGGTCTATGCAACCCAAAAACGTCTAGAGCTAGCTCAAAATAACCTAAGTTAACCAAATTCTAAGAAACTCAAGGATTTCCCAACCTATGACTTCATCCCCCAAATCTAGGGCTTTGCCGTATACAATACACCCCTATTTATTAAGCTTCGAACATAAGGTGTAGGTCTAGAGGTTTTCTTACCTTCTTCCAAAGCACAAAGTTGGTCTCGTGTTTCCCTTCTCTTAGCTTGAACTCACGTTCGTTCTTTGGTTATGGAGTTTTTGATGGACTTGAAATGATTTTCTAAATAAGGTTTGGGTGGGTAGGGCTTAGGTGACGAAAATATCCCTTAAATCAAGGGAGTTTGTTTGCTGAAGTCATTTCTAAGGGTTTTGGGCCAATTTCTAAATTCCTAGCCCACTTGAGACCTTTAGTCACATTTTTACTCATTGCCTAATTTCCCTCTTGGGCCTATTTTCGAAATTCTTATAAATCCGGGGACCGTGTGACCCCAAATTAATTTCCACGAGTTACCTTAATCTCGTAAGCACTTAAGGCACATAAGTAACATAGAGGCACATAAATCATACAAATGTACGTAAATTGCATAAATGCACGTAGAGCACAAAATCATATTTCGCTAATTTATTGGCCCTAAAGACTTACGGGGAACCCGGGTGCTACATCCTCCCCCCCTTAAGGAGGATTTCGCCCCCGAAATCAGCCCGTTCGGAACAATTCAGGATAGCGGGTTTTCATCTCATCCTCACGTTCCCATGTGGCTTCCTCTACTGACTGATTCCGCCACAGAACTTTTACTAGAGGAATCTCTTTGTTCCTAAGCCTCTTTGTCTCGTGCATTAATATTTCCACGGGAATTTCTTCATAACTCAGGTCTGGTTTCAAGTGTTGGTGCTGTGAGTCATTTACCACCACGTGGCTTGGGTCAGCGATATACTTCCGCAATGTGGAAACATGGAATACATCGTGTACTTGTGACAACGACGCTGGTAGTTCTAGTTGGTAAGCCACTTCACCAACTCTTTTTATTATCTTGAAGGGACCGATGTATCTCGGACTTAGTTTTCCCTTCTTTCCGAACCTTTTGACTCCCTTCATCGGTGATATCTTCACAAAGACCCAATCATTCTCCTCGAATTCTAGCGGTCTACGTCTCCGATCCGCATAATTCTTCTGTCTACTCTGCGCCGTGCGCATTCTTTCTCGGATCATCGTGATAATTTCCGTCATTTCCCGTATCATGTCTGGGCCTAACATCGCCCGTTCACCGACTTCATCCCAATGCACTGGGGACCTGCACTTCCGTCCGTACAAGGCTTCATACGGAGCCATTCCAATTGTAGCTTGGTAACTGTTGTTGTACGAGAATTCTACAAGTGGGAGGTACTTGCTCCAGTTGCCTTTGAAATCAAGTACGCAGGCTCGTAACATATCTTCCAGTGTTTGGATCGTCCGCTCGGATTGGCCGTCCGTTTGCGGATGATACGCTGTACTAAATGCCAACTTTGTCCCCATGGCCTTTTGTAAACTCGTCCAGAATTTAGATAGAAACCGTGAATCGCGGTCTGAAACTATCGTTAAGGGTGTCCCATGGAGTCTTACTATCTCTTGGATGTATAATTCTGCATACCGCTCCATGGTAAATGTTGTACTCATCGGCAGAAAATGGGCAGATTTCGTAAGTCGGTCTACGATTACCCAGATTGCGTCGTGTCCTTTCGCATTCCTTGGCAATCCGCTCACGAAATCCATCGTTATATTGTCCCATTTCCACTCTGGGATTGGTAAAGGTTGTAGTGTCCCAGCCGACCGTTGGTGTTCTGCCTTGATTTGCTGGCAAGTGAGGCATTGGCTCACGAACGTCGCCACGTCCCTTTTCATCCCCGGCCACCAGTAGTTAGTCCTTAAATCCCTATATAGCTTCGTAGCCCCTGGATGTATCGAATATGGCGTGGTATGTGCTTCCGTCATTATGTCTCGTCTAAGATCCGCGTCGTCCGGGACGTACAATCTACTCTTGTAGTATAGACTTCCGTCGTCCCGAAATGCGAAATCCGTCGTCGACTGCTCCGTCTGCGCTCCCTTAGTTTTCAGGTAAAACTCGTCGTTTTCCTGTGCCTTTTTGATCTGCTCCAGTAGCGTTGGTTGTAGAGTCAAAGCTGCTAACTTCACCTCGACTTCTCCCAATGGTACGACTTCCACGTCGAGTCGTTGAAGTTCCGCGCTTACTGATTTCCGGCTTAGTGCATCCGCTACCACGTTCGCCTTCCCTGGGTGGTAGTTGATTACGCAATCATAGTCTTTCACCAATTCTAGCCACCGTCTTTGTCTCATATTGAGTTCCTTCTGGGTGAAGAAATACTTTAAACTCTTGTGATCGGTGTAGATTTCGCATCTTTCTCCATACAAGTAGTGCCTCCAAATCTTGAGAGCGAAGACTACCGCCGCAAGCTCCAAGTCGTGTGTAGGGTAGTTCTTTTCGTACTCCTTCAGTTGTCGTGAGGCGTAAGCCACCACGTTACCGTTCTGCATCAGTACACACCCTAACCCGTTCTTCGAGGCATCGCTATACACTGAGAACCCTCCTGCTCCCGTGGGTATCGTTAGTACTGGGGCTGTAGTAAGCCGCTTTTTCAGTTCTTGGAAGCTTCGTTCACACTCCTCGTTCCATAGAAAAGGCGTGTTCTTTTTAGTCAACCTTGTCAGCGTAGAGGCGATTCTAGAGAAATCCTTGATGAATTTCCTATAGTAGCCTGCTAAGCCTAGGAAGCTCCGTACTTCCGTTACGTTAGTCGGCTGCGGCCAGTCACTAATTGCTTCTATCTTGCTCGGGTCCACCGAGATTCCCGCTCCCGAGACGATGTGTCCCAAGAACGCTACTTGATCCAGCCAAAATTCACACTTCTTATACTTGGCGTACAACTGCTTTTCCCTCAATACTCCGAGTACTACTCGTAGGTGTTGTTCGTGCTCCTCCTTCGTCTTGGAGTAGACGAGGATGTCATCTATGAACACGATCACGAACTTGTCTAAATAGGCTTCGAACACCCGGTTCATTAGGTCCATGAAGGCCGTCGGTGCGTTCGTCAGTCCAAAGGGCATAACTAAAAATTCGAAATGCCCGTATCTGGTACTGAACGCCGTTTTGGGAATGTCCTCCTTGCGGATTTTCAGTTGATGGTACCCCGACCTCAAGTCGATCTTAGAAAATACTGTGGCGCCTTGTAATTGGTCGAAGAGGTCGTCTATTCGGGGTAGTGGATACTTGTTCTTGATCGTCAGCTTGTTCAGCTTCCTGTAATCTATACACAGTCTCATCGAGCCATCCTTCTTTCGTACGAATAGGACTGGCGCACCCCAGGGAGAAAAGCTGGTCTGAATGAATCCTTTTTGTAGGAGTTCATCTATTTGTTCCTTCAACTCCTTTAATTCGGTTGGCGCTAAGCGATATGGAGCCTTGGACACTGGTGCTGCTCCCGGCACCAGGTCAATTGTAAACTCAATTTCTCTGTCTGGGGGTAATCCCGGCAAGTCCTCTGGGAATACGTCCGAGAATTCCTTAATCACGGGTACGTCTTCGAGTTTCGTGGGGGTATTCTCTTCTGCCTTCAGCGCGAACACCAGGTATGCCTCGCATCCTGAGTTGACTAATCGCTGAGCTTTTAAGGCTGATACCCTCGGAGTGCCTCTCCTCTTTGTTGTCCCCTTGAATGTTAAAAGTTCCTCCCCTTCTAAACTGAACGTAACCACTTTACGGTTACAGTCTATCACTGCTCCGTACTTCGAGAGCCAGTCCATCCCAAGGATCACCTCGTAGTCGTCCATCGGGATGACTATCAGGTCTACAGGTAATTCTCTACTACCGACTAGGATTGGGCAATTTCTTAACATTTGACTAGTCCTAGTTGGTGCCCCGCTTGGAATTGCTACGCTATACTCATAATCTACTCGCTCAGGCGTTATCCCGAGTTTCATCACATATTTCACAGACGCAAACGAGTGGGTCGCCCCGGAATCTACTAGAACGCACGTGGGAGTTTGGTGGATCAGTAGGGTACCTGCTACCACCTCCGGATTGTTCTCTGCTTCCTCGGATGTGATGGTGTACACCCGAGCTGGCACCATGTGGGGTCCTGCCTGACTCCCGGTTTGATTTCCCGAAGCACCCTCCGGGCACTGTCTCACGAAGTGGCCCGGCTTTCCACATCTAAAGAAGGTGTTGACTTGCATGTTGCAGTTCCCAAAGTGCCTTTTCCCACACCTCTGGCAGTTTGGAACCGGCGCTGCTCCCTGGTTCTGATTTGGGTTCGGGGGTCTATTCATCATCCCCTGAGGCTGTTGAGGAGGCCTGTTCTGAAATTTCTTCTTGCCCCCTTTAGGCACGAACTGCCGTTTCTGGTCTCCTCCGCTCCATTGCGCTCCTTGCATTTGCGCGAATTTGCGTTTGGCTTCTTGTGCCCTCAAGATCCTGGCTTCCGCCTGTTCAGCGACCATAGCTCTCTCTGCTACTTGAGAGTAAGTCGCTCCCTGAACTCCCGCCATGCTCACATCCCTGTAGAGCTCAGGCTTCAATCCTTCCAGGAAGCGTTCGACCTTTAGGGCTTCCGTGCTGATCATGTGAGCAGCGAACCTGGACAGCTGCTCAAACTTCCTTATGTATTCGGCCACCGTCATAGGCCCCTGCCTGAGATTGATGAATTCATTCAGGCGCTGTGCTCGAATAAGGGCGGTGAGATATTTGCCCCTGAACAACTCCTTGAATCTTTCCCAGCTCATCGTAGCGGGGTTCTCCAACACCATGATGGTGTCCCACCAGTGTCCTGCGCTCCCTCGTAGTAGGAACGCAGCACAGAGGGCTTTCTCCGCCTCCGGAACCCTGCTATAGACGAACATGCTTTCGAGAGTCCTTAACCAGTCTTCAGCTGCTGTCGAGTCAGCTGTGTCCTCGAAGGTCGGTGGGTTCAACCTTCGGAATCGTTCTCCCACCACCTCAGTCCTTTCCGCCTGAGTTGGCCCAGCATTAGTAGTATTCTGTTGGATCAGTTGTTGGATCTGCGCCGACTGCTGACGGACTAATTCCGTTAGCTGGAAAATCGTTGCATCCCGATTGTCGGGAGGGGCCGTGTTTCCCCTGTTCTGGTCGTCGCCACCACTCGACTCTCCTCTCGTTCTTACCATCTTTATACCCTATCCTGATTGTCCTATGGCCGATAAATTATACAACATAGAAATTCACATAGACTTAACACTTACTTGCAAGGCCGCTTCCGCTCTTTTGGGTGTGTGTGTGTGGGCAGTCTACAGAACCTGTGACCGAAGCTCTGATACCACCCTGTGGCGCCCCGACTTCCTAACCGCCTAACCCAGCGCATTTCTACGTGCCTAGCGAGTTTGTAAGTAAAGAAGTGCACCGAAAACGCGTACAAATTTTTCATTTTTCATTTACGAAATGGAACATTGTTCTATACAAGACAAAAGAATGCATGTCGAACATTAAGTTCCAGACATGGTCTAACTACAACGGCGCAGGTGTGTCGGCACAGCAAAAGCTCCTATGCGCCCGGCCTCACAGGTCGTCATCCACACACACACGTCCACCCCAAAAGCAGCACGAAGCTCCAAAAGGTTGGCCTTGCCTTCAAAACACGGTCACATACCGTGATCGCCGGTGCCTACAACACACAACGTAAGGAATGAGCCATCGAGGCTCAGTAAGTAGAAATCATGCATGTGTGCATGTGTCACTCCCCCGCATCGGCAACCCGCGCCGGTGCATATAACTCTCGCAAAGGCAATCCACGCCGATGCATATAACACTCGCAAAGGCAATCCACGCCGATGTATGTAATCAATCGTACCAACGTACTCAGACTAATGTCACTCAGGGCCCTCGGCTAATCTCACTATGCACCACAAGAGCTCACGTCCCTCAGGGAAATCACGACAGCGGTCCACGCCGGATGGCCGAACCCTAGAATGCACATCGTTTCCCCTAGGTCGCCATATAATCCCGGTCGTCCCCGACTGTCCGGCGGTCGCTCACGCTGGTAGCCCACGCTGAGGTCGCCTACACCAGGGTTCCACCCTGTGTCGCTTATACCCTCAGGTCGCACCCTCCAGGTCGCACCTTACCGCCACGGGCCATTGCCAAATCCTATCCACAGGATATCAATATATATCTAAAATAATAGTACGACGACGCTAAAACGCCGCCCTGGTAGCATAGTAGACAGCCCCTGACTCAACTACGAGCCGACACACTTGCCCACATCGGCAAGTCCTCGTCGCGTACAAGCGACACATCATTACGCACACTCAATCCCACGACCCTTCCTCACGAGTTCGTCTGTGCACGTGAGTATGCATATGCAGATGCAAGTAAATGCAACATAGGTTTACCACATTTAAATACTTAAATCAATTTACGAAGTCATGAAACCACATAAGCACGTAATCACACAAATTAGGCACGTAAATCAAGTTGTGTGTCGTAGTTGGACTTCTACTTACCTGTCGTCCGAAGGTAATTAGTATCCTCCCCGTTAGCTCCGAATGTACGACCTTTAAACATAATATCATTGGAGTGTTAGTACATTGTTTCCTTAGTTAACTTGTCAAAATAATTAATTTCCGTTACGCTACTTATTTGGACTTGTATCAATTTCCTAGACTCCAAGTCAATTAATTTGCCTTCTTAAATTTCCCAAGTCATTTGATTTCTATGCTAAGTCATGTTAGAATTAATTTGTTCTAAATCATATGTGTCTCGGCGAAAGTCATTGGATTTGCTAGGTTTCGCTCGATTAAGTCTATCCAATTGATATACATAAATTTCTAGTTTCGATCGAAACTTGTCTACATCAAATTCTAATTTCAATTGGAATCATGCATGAGAAGTAACCACTTTCGATCAATTCAAGGGTTTCGCCGTGTCTTACGCCACAATTTCATCATCTTGGTTTCGATCGATACTAAGCGATGCAATTAACCACTTTCGATCGATTAAGTGTGGTATGAGATGAGGTTTCGATCGATTCGCTCTCTTTCGATAGATTGAGGGTGTTATGGGCTGGGTTTCGCCGCTTGGTGACGACATCATGTCGTCATCCTAGTTTCGCCCGAAACTAGGTGTAAATTTGGGATTGCCTTCGATCGATTTAGGGTTTCGCCCGATTGGTTCTCCAACGGCATCAGTTTCGCCGCGTGATGACGTCAGCCCTCGTCACTTTCGATCAATTTTGCATGCATGTGGTCACTTTCGATCGATTCTTATATATATTTGAGGGGAGTTTCGATCGAAACTCGTGGATCGTCCTATTCAATAGCTTTAAATCGATTCACCCGATTTACTATCTTAACAATTAATTTGGTCGAAACTTTTACTTAGCTCAATTTACTAACTATACAATAAAATTGATCGAAACTTATTTTATTGAGTTCAAGCCCTGCCCTAATGTACTAGGTTTCGATCGAAACTACTATTCAAATCAGATTGTCCGATTTTTAAATCAGTTCTCCACTTTCGGTCGAAACCTTCAACTTTCATCTTCTCAAAATTAAATCGTAACCCCTCTTTTCAGATTTCATAAGCTCTATGGTCTATGCAACCCAAAAACGTCTAGAGCTAGCTCAAAATAACCTAAGTTAACCAAATTCTAAGAAACTCAAGGATTTCCCAACCTATGACTTCATCCCCCAAATCTAGGGCTTTGCCGTATACAATACACCCCTATTTATTAAGCTTCGAACATAAGGTGTAGGTCTAGAGGTTTTCTTACCTTCTTCCAAAGCACAAAGTTGGTCTCGTGTTTCCCTTCTCTTAGCTTGAACTCACGTTCGTTCTTTGGTTATGGAGTTTTTGATGGACTTGAAATGATTTTCTAAATAAGGTTTGGGTGGGTAGGGCTTAGGTGACGAAAATATCCTTAAATCAAGGGAGTTTGTTTGCTGAAGTCATTTCTAAGGGTTTTGGGCCAATTTCTAAATTCCTAGCCCACTTGAGACCTTTAGTCACATTTTTACTCATTGCCTAATTTCCCTCTTGGGCCTATTTTCGAAATTCTTATAAATCCGGGGACCGTGTGACCCCAAATTAATTTCCACGAGTTACCTTAATCTCGTAAGCACTTAAGGCACATAAGTAACATAGAGGCACATAAATCATACAAATGTACGTAAATTGCATAAATGCACGTAGAGCACAAAATCATATTTCGCTAATTTATTGGCCCTAAAGACTTACGGGGAACCCGGGTGCTACATTTATGGCGTTAATGCATTATGCATATGCACGAGCATGCACGACACATTTGGGGGTAATGAAACGATGAGCGTGCATGATTATGTCGCAAATAGCGAAAATGAAATGCCGAGGTGGGCGAGGATATTATTAGTTAAGTTAAGTGGCGGCTTCTGGGGCACCGGGACGGCGTTGATGCGCCGTCGGCGACGTTGATGCGTTGCCAGTATATGAACGATGTTGATGCGTCGGGGGATTACCATGGTTGGGTTGATGCCCTCATGGTTGGGTTGATGCCCTTATATCCCTGATTAGCGTGGTTGGGTTGATGCCCTCATGCTTTAGTATGTTTGGGTTGATGCCTCATACTTTGGGCTGATGCCCGTGGTTGGATAGAGCTCTTTACGGTGTACGCCTGGGTAAAAGTCTGCCAAGGGCCCTAAGATAAAAGATACAATATTAAGTTTGATTCATAGGACGTAAGAGGCATCGGCGTGGATTGCCTTTGCGAGGTGTTATCACGTGCACGCCATGCATGATTTCTACTTACTGAGCATATCGCTCACCCCTTACGTTATGTGTTGTAGGTACACGCGACCACGGTACGTGATCGCTTGGGTGGAAAGGCAAATCTTTTGAAGCTTCCCGCAGCTTTTGGGGTGGAGGTGTGTGCATGGATGGCGACATGTGAGGCCGGGCGTATAGAAATTCTTTTGCTGCATATGTAGACACTTCCCGTGTAATTAAGCTTTACATGTAATTAGGAATTGGAAGCATTCTTTTGACATGCAAAGAACAATGTTCCATTACATAAATGGAAAAATTTCATACGCATTTCCGCATGTCTTTCAAACAAATCATCACTAGGCACCTAGGATAACGATAGAATAGGTAGTCGGGACAGCGGGTCCTGACAGAGTGGTATCAGAGCTTCGGTCACAGGTTCTGTAGACTGTCCATGTACACACACCCAAAAGCGTGGAAGCAGCCTTGCCTGTAAGTGTTACATCTATATGAAGTTTTGTGTTGCATAATTTATTGGCCATAGGACTATCAGGATAGATAAGGAACGATGGTTAGAACTAGAGGAGAGAGCAGCGGAGGTGATGATCAGAACAGGGGAAACACAGCCCCTAGTGACAATCGTGATGCGACCATTTTCCAACTCACGGAGTTGGTACGCCAACAGTCCACCCAGATTCAGCAGCTGATTCAGCAGAACAACACAAACGCTGGATCCACTCAGACTGACAGGACAGAGATAGTCGGGGAAAGATTCCAAAGGCTGAACCCGCCAACATTCGAGGATACAGCCGACCCAACGGCAGCTGAAGACTGGATCAGGACCTTGGAGAGCATGTTCGTCTATAGCCGCGTCCCTGAGGCAGAGAAAGCCCTATGTGTTGTAGGTACACGCGACCACGGTACGTGATCGCTAGGGTGGCAAGGCAAATCTTTTGAAGCTTCCCGCAGCTTTTGGGGTGGAGGTGTGTGCATGGATGACGACCTGTGCGGCCGGGCGCATAGAAACTCTTTTACTGCATATGTAGACACTTCCCGTGTAATTAAGCTTTATTGTAATTAGGAATTGGAAGCATTCTTTTGACATGCAAAGAACAATGTTCCATTATATAAATGGAAAAATTTCATACGCATTTCCGCATGTCTTTCGAACAAATCATCACTAGGCACCTAGGATAACGATAGAATAGGTAGTCGGGACAGCGGGTCCTGACAGCAGTAGATCTTAAGGACGGATAGAAGTTGGTCAGGATGGAGGAACAGCCGCCATTGGCACAAAACCTGCAAGGGCGATTTGAGGAAGCCGCAGGGGAAACAATGGAAAACCCTATGCCGGCTCTGACGTTGGCCTCGCCGATCGAGACCCCAGCGATCACACCGACACCCACCTTTGCAGGACCGTCTAGAGCCGTTCCGCCTCAAACTCCCATAACCATGACGGTGTAACAACTAGATTTGTTGGTGAAAAACGCAGTGGATGCGGCTATAACCGCTAAGAAGGCGAGGAGCAAGGGCAAACGGAACTTCTCTGTTCAGGGCAGAACCTCAGACGGACATGTCTCAGAGTAGGCGGAGACCGTAGGAGAGAATGCGGTGGCCGGGGAAGAGACCTTACGTCCCCCGCCGAAAAGGAACCCGTCAAGGAGAGAGGTTGCCCAAGAAGGAGGAAATGATGGACCAGTGATCCCAACACCTAGACGAGGGTAGGAACCCCTCAGAGGAGTTCATGAAGGGCCAGTGAACCCGAGGAATGCCGCACCTCCAGCGACCATAGCCAGCGAATGCAGGATAGAATGAGATAGGCAAACCAGGGAACAGGAAGTGGAGGTGAGGAGCTATAGCACGCGTGGTCGAGAGGGGGCCGTCAGTTCGAAGGGACAAGAGCTCAAAAGGCAGATGTTGGACCTCAGGGAAATAGTAGACGAGATGCGGAACAGGACAACTAGGTCCGTCTCCGAGGGATGCACTAGGCTGGCACGCCTTTCGCCAAGGAGTTGTTGGAGGGAGAAGTAGCGCTTAACTTTAAACAGTTGCCGTATGAATACGATGGTACCACCGACCCGGAGGAACACGTGCTGCGTTTTAAGAACACCATCTTCTTACATAACTTCTCGGAAGGAGTGAAGTGTAGGGTTTTTCTACAACACTGGTGGGAGCTGCCCAGCAGTGGTTCAGCCAGCTAGAACCGGAGGTTATCCACTCATTCGAGGAGTTCCAAGAAAAGTTCATCAACCAATTTGCTAGCGCTCGGAAGCCTCCTAAATCTGATATGTCCTTGTTTCAAGTCAAGCAGCGATCAGATGAGAGCGTTCGATCTTATATCAGAAGATTCAATGTGGCAGCCTTAGAGGTACCCTCCGCCACTACTTCCGTTAAAATTAACGCTTTGGTTCATGGTTTGCAGGTTGGCGACTTCTTCGCGTCGCTCTCCAAAAAGCCCCCACAAACGTTCGAGGAACTGTTGGGCAGAGCGATAAGTACGTAAATCTGGAGGAAAAGCAGGCTGGCAAAGATTCGAGAGGCAACGCCCAGGACCGTACCTAAGAAAGAAACACAGAACCATAATCGGAACAAGGGAAATGTCCGAGTTGCCCATCCCTCAACGACTAGAAGGCCTATACTAGGTGGCGCGAACAGATTCCTTCCTAGGTATCAGAAATACACTTCTCTAAGAACGAGCTTGGAAGAAGTCTTGGCTGTGGCATCGAGGCATCCAGACGTCAGGTACCCTCGAGCCAGCCCTCGAGGACACCCAAAGCCCACGTCGGGGCCCTTCTGCCGTTACCATAACGAATATGGGCATCACACTGACAACTGCACGCACCTGAAGAATGAACTAGAAAGGCTGATAAAAGCAGGGAACCTTAAGGAGTTTATATATGGAGATCGAGGGCCGATCCCACCAGCACAGCCCCGGGAGAAGGAAGGTCCTGGACAAGACAAAGGAAAGCAACCTATGCTGGAAACTAACAGGCTTGGGCCTAGCCAACAAAGAGCTCACATCCTGATCATAGTTGGAGGCCCAGATGGTGGAGACTCGCACAGAGCACAGAAGTCGTATGCTCGGATGAGAGAGAGTGGAAGGCCCCGATAGGAGACAGCATAGTAGGTCAAATGGAGACCACAGGGAACATACAGTTTGGAGCGCAGGATGAGATCGACGTCGTGAGTCCCCACAACGATGCTCTCGTAATCACCACAGATGTGGCAGGATATAACGTGTCGCGAGTGTTTATGGACGGAGGTAGTTCAGCAGATATCATGTTCTTAGACTGTTTCAAGCAGATGAAGTTAGGAACGGAGCTGAAGCTGGTGCCCGCCTCCTTATATGGATTCGGCGGAGCTGGCATACAGCCCTTAGGCCAAGTCACACTCCCAGTGGGACTAAGTGAAGACCCCAGGCGGGTGGTACGAATGGTTAATTTTCTGGTTGTTGACGCAGTTTATTCATACAATATCATATTGGGGCATCCAACTATTAACGGATTCAGGGCAGTGTCTTCGACGTACCACCTGAAGATCAAATGTCCGGTAGGTGACCAGGTGGGGGAGGTTTCGGGAGACCAAGTTAGCTCTCGCCGTTGTTACGCCAACGAAGTCAAGGTTGTGACAGGCGGAAAGGAAAAAGGTGGAGTCGAAGCCAGACAAGCAAAACGTATGAAACTAGAAGAGGAAGACGAGGAGCCTACGAGGCTGCAGCCCCAGCCTGACGAAGAACTAATGACAGTGGAGCTTTACCCAGGTAGGGAGGGTTTCACCACCCAACTAGGGACGAAGATGGATGAGGAGACAACATCGCAGCTGGTCGAATATCTGAGGCGGAATGCTGATCTCTTCGCCTTCTGACCAGCAGATATGACCGGGGTAGATCCGAAGATAGCCATGCACACCTGAACATAATTCCAGGGAGCCACCCTGTGAAACAGAGACTCCGACAGTTCGGAGCTGAAAGGGATCAAGATATCAAGGCTGAGGTGGGGAAGCTGCTTAAGGCAAGACATATTAAAGAAGTATAGTTTCCCACTTGGTTGGCTAATGTGGTTATGGTCAAAAAAGGAAACGGTTCCTGGAGAATGTGCGTGGATTTCCGAGATCTCAATAAAGCTTGTCCCAAAGATCACTATCCTTTACCAAGGATAGATCAGTTGGTGGACTCCACATCTGGGTGTGAGATGTTGAGTATGATGGACGCTTATCAAGGATACCACCAGATCAAGCTAAATCCGGAGGATGTGGACAAGGTCTGCTTCTTAATAACGGATGGCACGTACGGCTACGTCCGGATGCCTTTCGGGCTTAAGAATGCAGGAGATACCTATCAACGGATGGTTGACACCGTGTTTAAGAACAAATTGGGGCGTAATATGGAAGTGTATGTGGATGACATGCTGGTCAAATCGACATGGGCTATGGATCATGTTGCTGACCTAGATGAAGCCTTCCAGACAATCCGCACCAGTGGTATGAAGCTGAACCCTGAGAAGTGCACCTTTGGGGTGCAATCAGGAAAGTTCTTGGGGTACATGGTGACGAAGAGGGGAATCGAGGTGAACCCCAACAAAGTAAAGGCCATTCTAGAAATGCAGCCACCTCGGAACATCAAGGAGGTTCAACATTTGACGGGCAGGCTGGCGGCACTGAGCAGATTCATCGCTAAGTCTGCGAATAGGAGCCTACCCTTCTTCAAAATACTTTGGAAGGGATGCCGATTCGAGTGGACGGAAGAATGCCAATAGGCATTCGAAGGGCTAAGAGATTACTTACATAATATGCCGTTATTGACCAAGCCATTACCTGGCGATGAGCTAATCTTATATTTTTCCACAGGGGAGCATGCTGTGAGTTCGGTTCTCCTGAAAGAGGAAGGTAACGCCCAGAGGCCGGTATACTTCGTGAGTAAGATAATGCACGGAGCCGAAAGCAGGTACTCCGAAATCGAGAAGACAGCCTTGGCGGTGATGGTGTCGGTCAGGAGGTTGCGCCCCTATTTCTTATCTCACAAAGTACGGGTACGCACCAATTTACTTTTGAAACAGACTCTGAGTAGACCAGACCTTTCCGGAAGAATGGTTAAGTGGGCGGTAGAGTTAGGCGAGTACGACGTCGAATTCGAGAGGCGACCTGCCATTAAAGGGCAAGCCCTGTCGGATTTCCTGTTAGAATCTATCCGAGGAGAAGCGTCACCAACTTGGAAAGCTTATGTCGATGGTTCATCAGCAGCGATTGGAGCCGGGGCAGGAGTCCTCAATATTACGCCAGAAGGGGACGAACTACAGTTCGCCGTGACATTTGACTTTCCAGCGTCCAATAATGAAGCTGAGTACGAGGCCCTAGTGAAAGGGATGGAGATCCTTAGCAGCCTAGGAGCTACAGGAGTGGTTATATACTCGGACTCCCAGTTAGTAGCTCAGCAAGTCCAAGGGAACTATGAGGCTAAGAATGAGAAGATGGTGAAGTATACTGAACGAATGGGGAAACTAGAAGCCTCTTTCGACAGTTTTGAGATACGGCAAATTCCCCGAGAGGAGAACAGTCGGGCGGATTCTTTGGCAAAGCTGGCTAGCGCCGCGGTCCCGGAGGAGACCAGGAAGGTTACAATGCTGACAGCCAGCCGAGAGGATCGGAAGGAGCAGGTGGGACGTATAGGAGAGGAAGACTACTGGAGAGCTCCTATCCTGGAGGCCTTGCGCGATCCTGAACATAAGGATGCAGAGAAATTCCGACAAAAGTTCCGCCTCATCAGAGGGGAGTTATACAAAAGGGCTTTTGTCCACCCCTACGCCCGTTGTTTGTCCAAAACGGAGGGAATATCGGTATTAGAAGAAGTGCCTGAGGGGTGTGCCGGAGACCATGCTGGGTATAAGGCGGTTGCTCGGAGAGTGATCAGGGCAGGGTATTTCTAGCCGACCTTGTTGAAGGACGCTAAGGAGCTAGTTAGGCGATGCTAAAGCTGCCAGAAACACGGTCCGAAGATCCACGTACCAGCGGAGGAGCTGGGGGTGATGCATTCCCCTTGCCCATTTGATAAATGGGGGATAGATATAGTCGGACCTATGCCTGTTGCCAAGCCCCAGAAAAAAGTTCATTATAGTGGCTGTCGATTATTTCAACAAATGGGTTGAACCTAAGGCAGTATCGAAAATCGATGAAACTAACGTAATAGATTTCTTGTGGCATCACATTTGTTGCAGGTTCGGAGCCCCTCGGATCCTAATCTCTGACAATGGCACGCAGTTCATTGGAGCCAGAGTCCGTGAGTTTTGCGCGGGGATGAAAATACAGCAGAGGTTCCTCTCTGTGGGACATCCTCAGGCTAACGGGCAGGTGGAGGTCACTAATCGTACCATCCTCCGCGGGAGAAAAGCCAGATTGGAGCAGGAGGGTGGCAGATGGTTGGAATCTCCGGATCCCGTGCTATGGTCATACCGCGTCACTCCGCGAGAAGCCACGGACGAGACGCATTTCCAGCTAGTCTACGGATCCGCCGCCCTGATACCTGTTGAGGTAGGGATGGAGACCCATAGAGTCATCCACTATGAAGAAGAGCAGAACGCACGGCTCAGAAGAGAGGATCTGGACCTGATAGGTGAAATCAGGAAGCTGGTCTTGATAAGAATAGAAAGGTATAAAAGTCGAGTAAAAGCGGCTTACGATCGCAGGGTAAAGCCTCGACAATTCCAGGCGGAAGATCTGGTCTTGAGAAGAGTAGATGTGCTCAAACCACTGAGGAAAATAGACTCGACGTGGGAGGGTCCCTACAAAGTGGCCCGTGTTTTGGGGGGCGGTGCATACGAGTTGGAGGATGAATTTGGGCGTGGAGTGCCGCGTCCCTGGAACATCTTGAAGCTTAAAAAGTACTATGCTTAGTGTTGGTTGAAAAGTTGTATATAAATCAAACAAGGAGGTGTACTCTTTTTCCTTCGCCAAGGTTTTATCCCAAGGGGGTTTTACTTGGCAAGGTTTTAACGAGGCACCATCCGCTGAATGAAACGGTTTTCCGAAAACCTGTGTCTCGATGCCCCCCCCCCCCCCTCCAAAACTAAAAATCATGAATCCGGTTTCCAGGCTACCCTGGACTCTCAATAGGCCCAGACGTGGCCGCGCAGATGTGCACTATTAGCCACGTGGCCGCGCAGATGCGCATTTATTAGCCCAGACGTGACTGGCCCAGATGTGGTCGCGCAGATGCGCACTATTAGCCCAGACGTGGCTGGCCCAGATGTGGCCGCGCAAATACGCACTATTAGCCCAGACGTGACTGGCCCAGACGTGGCCGCGCAGATGCACATTTATTCGCCCAGACGTGGCTGGGCCAGACGTGGCCGCGCAAATGCGCACTATTAGCCCAGACATGGCTGGACCAGACGTGGCCGCGCAGATGCACATTTATTAGCCCAGACGTGGCTGGCCCAGATGTGGCCGCGCAGATGCGCACTATTAGCCCAGACGTGTCCGCACGAATGCGCACTTATAGCCCAGACGTGGCCTCGCAGCTGCGCACTATTAGCCCAGACGTTGCCATGTAGGTGTGCACTTATAGCCCAGATGTGACTGTGCAGATGGCTCAAACACAGAGGTGTTCAACTTCTTGGTCACCTTGGACAAACGCTTGATGAGCGCGGATAGAACTACCACTGGTGAGCCTCATTGGTCCCCAGATCATCCAATGCTGACCTTGCGGAAGAGGAGAGGTCCGCTAACATCCAACAGACCTGAAGAAAAACGAAAATGAGCGGCGGACCCGATATACCAGTGGGTTCCCCAGGTGCGTATTTCTGTTAATTAACAATTTCTTGAAGGGGAGTTCCAATACATACACAGCCAGATGGCGTAACAATCGGGGAAAATAAGGCTGGTGAGTCAAGAGGAACGCTCTTCGTGTACTTCGGACATGCTGATAGACACCAGCACTATCCGAAGTAGGGGGAGTAGAGAGTGGTGGTGGTGCAGGTCCAAATGCCGACAGCGCAATGGGCCCAAAATATTCAAGTTCTTATGCGATAGAGTTAGAATGCAGGCAGAAAAGTGGAAAACATGCCACAACATCACGCATATTGAACAACGAAGGAAAACGACCACCAGAAAAGCATCACAAAATCCATCAGAAAAGCAACACACAGGGCCCAGAAGAAAGGAAAAGCAGCAAATGTTCAAAACATGAAAATAAAAGAGGTCCACAAGAGAAAAACAATATAAATTGTCTGGAACAGGAAAACAAATTAGCAAATCTAGGAGGGCGGAGCACCAGAGCCGGCCACGGAGTCGGAAACCTCTGAAACAGCGGACAACCCCTGCTGCTCCAACTCGGAAAGTTAACCCCGGAGGACCTCAGGTGAGACCTCCAGCGAAGTAGGCGAGCAGCGAGGCACCTCGACAGACCAGAAGTCCGGATTAGGAGCCGCCTCTGGATTCCCCTTAAAAGCTGGAGGGGCACTCATAGCTTCCATCGCCGCATCCAGGGTAGAGGTTGGCTCGCGTCCAACAGCAAAGCCTCCTAGGAAGTAATGCTGCATGAAGGGTGCGAAGTCCATCAGAGAAAGGGTGTCATGCAGATAGCCCTCATGCCAACTCTGGCTCAGCTGGGCCAGGAACTTCCTACCAAGTGGGGAGCCCATGAGATGCTTCTAGCAAAGCTGGACTCCTTCCAACTTTCCTGCGGAATTACTACCCTCGACTCTTGCTGCAAGAGTCTGCTCCAGTTCAGCCTTTAGGGTCTTTTCCCTCTCAGCCAGCAGCTCCTTAGCCTTTAGTTCGATCCGGGCTTGCTGCTCATCTATGAGCTGGTTTAGACGGGTTGCGAGCTCAGCTTCTTTAGCAGCAAGAGCAGCTGGATTGTCCTCCTCTAGCTGGCGCAATCGCTCCGAGGCTAAGTCTCTTGCACGAGCCTCGCGCTCATTCTTTTCTTGCTCAACCTCTTGCTCCAACTTCGCGATCTGTAAGTCCTACTCCTTTATCGTTTCAAGCGTGTGGCCCTCAGGGTAGGCAGAACCACCAGGCTCCAAGTCCCGATGGGAGGTCGCGCAGATAAGAGAGTGGGTGCAAAAAGGACACTAACATAACCAAGCACGAATCAACAAAGGACAAAAAGCAACCAACCTGACGAAGCCAGGAGCAAGAATTACCTTAGCCCAATGATGGGCGGTGAGCTCGGCAACAGAGGCGTCAGACTGATGATGGAGCGCCTTTTGTTGCTCGATTGGCACGATGACCTGGATAAACTTCGCTTGCTCCTCAGGGCTTAACAGTTTGTAGCTGTCGAGCATGTCCAACACCATCTTCCCGTCAGCCCGCCGATCGATGCCCCACTCACGACCCTGGTGGACAAAAGGAGTGAACTCGAAGGTATCGGGCGAAGGAGAGGTTCTCTCCAAACGTGGCCTTTTTCCCTTCGTCGCGGCAGTCTTCTTCTTTTTCTTCCTGGAAGGTGCAGGCGAGGCCCCCTTTTCACCAACGTCACCCTCAGAGTCCGATATCACCACATTTGGATCTCGCATGTCCGCTCTAGGATGGGCAGGGGGAGATGAGGACCTGATAGGAGATTTCTCACCTACCTCCGAAGTAGACAGATTAGGTTTACCATGGTCTTCTGAAGGATGAGGCTCGACGGGGACGGCAGAGTCTTCTTGCTTAACAGGAAGGGCCCGAAATGCATCTCTCCAGGAGAACGACATGCCTGCAAAAAATATATTAAGTCACGAGGGAAACCTAAAAAAGGAGGTCAGGAAGCAGGAGGGAAACCTGCTTACCCTTAGGATCGAAGGTAGAGGCTGTGAGGAGAGGCTGAAGTGGTGGAGTAGGCCGGGATAGGTCACCAGCTCAACCATGTTAAACTTTTTTTTAGAAGACCGGAGATTCAAAAGGTTGATAGGTGCTTCGTTCTCCTCGGAACATTCTGGCTGGATCCCTGAGAGTCGTTGGGGTATCTGATGAACCCAGTGGCAATGGGGAAAGTCCCAACCACCTTCTGTAGGGGCTACAAAGAAGTAAAAAGGGTGTCATTCTTTATGGGAGCCCTTGTCGTAGAAGCGTATGAGGCCGCGCAGATTCGCGCACAGGTAGAAGAAAGGTGGGGTGGACTTGAGTTGTTGAGAAAGAACGAGCTCCACAGAGGGCCTCCCGCCTGCAGCGGTGACCAGGACATAGAAAGCTACCAGTTGGCAAATAGAGGAAGGACTGAGTTTGTTCAGAGGTACCCGATAGGCCTATGACACTGAAGCTAGAAACGGGTTAACTGGGAAGCTGTCAGGACCCGTCGTCCCGCCCTCGCATTTCGTTCTAATATAATTTATCTAGTGCTTGCTATCGCGCAACTACGTAAAAATGCGAATAAAATTTTCCCATTTTAAAATATACGTGCGGAGGTTTTATACACATGTCAAAAGAATGTTCTACAGTTTCCTGGTCGTATCTACACAAAATACAAGTGCGTGTGTGTGCAGCCAAAAGCTTCCTATGCGCCCGGCCTTCACAGGTCGTCATCCATACACACACTCCCACCTCAAAAGCAGCCGGAAGGCTTCAAAAGGGTCGGCCTCGCAGAAAAGACGGATCACGTACCGTGATCGTCGGTACCTACAATACGTAACATAAAAATGAGCCACCGAGGCTCAGTAAGCAGAAATTATGCATGAATGCACGTGTCCTAACGATCGACAATCCACGTCGTCATTTTCTAATGCTCACACTCTCTTTCTCATTTTCTCGTTCTTTTTCTGACTCGTACTCATTTTTTTCTCATACTCTTACTTCATATGGGCCCTCGGCTTTCTTTCCCACTATGCGCCATATCCTAGAGATCTCATGTGTGGAGGTTCTCACACTAGAAGGTCACCCGAAGGAATCCTCCCTTACTCAGTGCGGCCTCCACGCGGACGCTTCTCACTGGTAGCCAACACCGAGGCCACTAACCGTGGAGGTCACCCGAAGAAATCTTCCCTCCCGGTTAGTGCTTTACGCACTAGAGGGTCACCCGAAGGAATCTTCCCTTACTCAGTGCGTGCCCCGGGCCGCATCCTCCAGGTTGCATCTCCCGCATACGGGGTATTCCCCCAGCCTCTTATACAGGCTCTTATGGCTTCTTTTGCCATGGCTGCATAGGGGTAGCCGTGACTCTTCATTGAGTCGACACAAACGCCAATATCGGCGAGTATACATCGCACACAGGCGATCTTACGCACGCTCTTACCTCGTGTCATACTTACTACTTATGCATGCAAGTGCTCATGTCATGCTCATGTGAATATGCAGATCATGCTTATCATACTTATAAAATAATCTTTTCGTAACATGCATTTTCCACGTAATATACACGAGCACGTAGATTCACATTATCGGACGCAGGTAAGTTACGTATCGTAGTTGAAATTCCTACTTACCTGGAGTCCGTAGATTAGCAGTCACCGGACCCGTAAATGTTCCTAAGTCCCGACCTTAGGCACGAAATATTATTGTCAGTGTACTATTTTATTTAATGGTCTAAGAATGCTAATCTTCAAGCCCTAAATGGGTATCATGGGTTAAAATAGGTTTCGAGTGGTCGGTTAAATTAAACCTCGACCTTATAAAGAAAATCTCGTTATGTTACTCAACATTTTGTCTCGACATTTCAAACAGGAAATGTCGATATGAGTCCAACATAGACCTCGACATTTTTGTTAGCTCTCGAAATTTTATTCGGTTATAAGGTCTCGACGTTCTATCGTAACATCTCGACATTTTACCTTGCATCTGTGTCGACATTTTCCGTTCAATTCCATTCGACTTTTATCTCGCCATTTTGAAACATAAAATGTCGACATGAAATTCACCTCGACAGTTTATGTTCGACCCGACATTTTATGCATGAACTCGACATTATTCTCTAGCTCGACATTTTTATTCCTTATAGAATGATTCGACATTTAACTCAATTAAGGGCCTCGACATTGTTGGCAAGGTCTCGACATTTTTACCATAGCCTTTCGACATTTTACTCGGCGTTTTATCATTCGATATTCACTCTAACATCCCGACATTATGCTTCGACAATTGGGACAGAAAATGTCGACAAGCATTCCAACATGAATCTCGACATTTAATAATTCCCGTTATGTTACTCGACATCTTTTATGACATTTCGACATTTATCCTTATAGAGTGACTCGACATTTTGCTAGACAATGGTCTCGACATCTTACATGACTTAAGATCTCGATATGTCTTATAAGTGAGTCTCGACATTTATCATATGCTTCGACATTTTCCTAAGTGGTTCCGACATTTCGTTCGAATGCAAGGACTCGACATTTTACTATCCTGCCTCGACATTTTATACAATGAAAATCTCGATATATATATATATATATATCACGTCGACATCTAGCCTAACAGTTCGACATTATATTCGACATTTGGATTAGAAAATGTCGGCATGCATTTTGCATGAACCTCGACCTTTAACACTTGTTGATATGCTATGTCGACTTCTTAAGCACTCGACATTTATATTTGTTTCGCCATTTTCATCATCTTCAGCGTTCATCATCCCCCAAATTCGCCTCGCAGCTTGTTCTTCCTAGAATTTCAAGCTCTCAATCCCATACTAAGCTACTTAACTTCACATTTGCACCTACCTAAACCCTTATTGCGACCCTAAGTTCGGCTTTTTAGGGTTTCTCGTGTTTTTCCCCAACCGTATGCCTTTAATGCCATTAATGCTCTTCAACTACCTCTAAAGTAAGGAATTTAAGAGCTTAAGGAGGGTGTTTAACTTACTAACTTCGAATTTCTCGAGCTTCTTGGTCCAAACTTGGCTCGGCTTCTTCTCCTTCTCCTTTCTTTCCTTTCGTCTTTGCTTCGTGGGTTTTCTTTTGGGTGTGTTGTCGAGTTTTGAGTTTGTTTGACTAAGTATTATTTTTATTAGGTAAGGCATGGTTTTCCTTGAAATGGGGGCTTTGTCTCCTAATTGGGCTTCTTGCAAATTTGGGCCTAATTCTTCTTTAGCCCACTTGATAATTCTTATCATAGTAAGTTCATGGCCCAAATAGAATTCTAGCCCACATTCTCATATAATTGTTATTAAGTCTTCTTCCTTCCTTAATAGTGCCTAAAAATCCCTTACATAAATTTAGGGATCGTCGTAAGCACGTTATTATTAGCACGTAATTCCCACTAAATTACGAGCATGAAATTCATGAATTCATATTAACATATCACATACACGTAATTAACACAAAATCACGTAAGTCATAGACAAAATTTATTGGTCGACCTAGTTTGCGGGGACCGGGGTCCTACATCCTCCCCCCTTAAGGAGGATTTCGCCCCCGAAATCAGTCCGTGTGAAACAATTCGGGGTAACGAATTCGCATTTCGTCCTCCCGTTCCCATGTGGCTTCTTCCGTGGACTGGTTTCGCCACAACACTTTCACTAAAGGAATGTCTTTGTTCCTAAGTCTTTTAGTCTCGTACATCAATATTTCCACCGGAATTTCTTCGTAACTTAGATCCGGCTTCAATTGTTGATGTAGGGACTCGTTTCCTAGCACGTGGTCTGGGTCAGCTATGTATTTTCGCAGTGTTGAGACGTGGAATACGTCATGCACTTGCGATAATGACGCAGGTAGCTCCAGCTGGTATGCTACCTCGCCTACTCTCTTCAGTATCCTAAACGGCCCTATGTACCTAGGACTTAGCTTCCCTTTCTTGCCAAACCTTTTCACGCCTTTCATTGGCGATACTTTAACAAACACCATATCTCCCTCTTCAAATTCTAACGGTCGACGTCTTCGATCCGCGTAGCTTTTCTGTCGGCTCTGCGCCGTTCGCATTCTTTCTCGTATGGTTGTGATTGCTTCCGTCATTTCCCGTACTATGTCAGGGCCTAACACTGCCCGTTCGCCAACCTCGTCCCAATGTACTGGGGATCTGCACCTACGCCCGTATAGCGCTTCGTACGGTGCCATCCCAATGGTGACGTGGTAGCTATTATTGTAGGAGAACTCGATCAGCGGGAGGTACTTACTCCAATTTCCTTTGAAATCGAGCACGCACGCTCGGAGCATGTCCTCCAGGGTCTGAATGGTTCGTTCGGACTGACCGTCCGTCTGCGGATGGTAGGCGGTGCTAAAAGATAGCTTCGTTCCCATCGCCTTTTGCAAGCTCGTCCAGAATTTCGAAAGAAATCTGGAGTCGCGATCCGAGACTATTGAGGATGGAACGCCGTGCAGTCGCACTATTTCTTGAATATAGAGCTCCGCGTACCGTTCCATGGAAAATGTCGTGCTAATAGGTAAGAAGTGGGCGGACTTAGTGAGTCTGTCGACAATCACCCAAATCGCGTCGTGCCCCTTCGTGTTCCTCGGCAGTCCTACTACGAAATCCATGGTAATGTTATCCCATTTCCATTCCGGAATGGGTAACGGTTGTAGGGTTCCCGCCGGCCTTTGATGCTCGGCTTTTATCTGCTGGCACGTCAGGCACTGACTCACGAAAGTCGCGATGTCCTTCTTCATGCCTGGCCACCAGTAGTTCTCCTTCAAACCTCTGTACATCTTCGTTGCTCCTGGGTGTACTGAGTATGCGGTAGCATGGGCTTCCGTCATTATCGCCCTTCTTAGCTCAGCGTTGTCTGGTACGTACAATCGGTCCTTGAAATACATCCGTCCGTCTTCCCTTATCATGAGGTCTCCGGTTGTTTGTTCCGGCTGTGCTTCCTTAGTTTTCGCGTACAGTTCGTCTGTTCCCAGCGCTGTCTTAATTTGCTCCAGCAGTGTTGGTTGCAAAGTTAAGGCTGCTAGCTGCGCCTCAACTTCGCCTAACCTTACGACTTCGACTTCCAGCAGTTGCAGTTCTGCACTGACTGCTTTTCGGCTTAAGGCATCGGCTACTATGTTCGCCTTGCCTGGGTGGTAGTTGATTACGCAGTCGTAATCCTTAACTAACTCTAACCACCTTCTTTGCCTCATATTCAACTCCTTTTGCGTAAAGAAGTACTTGAGGCTCTTGTGGTCGGTGTATATCTCACACCGCTCTCCGTAGAGGTAATGCCTCCATATCTTGAGAGCAAAGACTACTGCTGCCAGTTCTAAATCGTGCGTCGGGTAGTTTTTCTCGTACTCTTTTAGTTGACGAGAGGCGTATGCTACTACATTCCCGTTCTGCATTAGCACACACCCTAAACCATTTTTCGATGCGTCGCTATACACCGTAAATCCTCCAGTTGCCGATGGTATTGTGAGAACTGGAGCCGTCGTAAGCCTTTCCTTCAGCTCCTGGAAGCTCCGTTCGCATTCCGTGGTCCACTGAAATGGCGTATTCTTTCTGGTCAACTTCGTCAGCGTAGACGCTACCTTTGAGAAGTCCTTGATGAATTTCCTGTAATAGCCCGCCAGACCGAGGAAACTTCGTACTTTCGTTACGTTGGTCGGCCTGGGCCAGTTGCTGATGGCTTCTATCTTGTTCGGGTCTACGGAAATTCCTGCTCCCGATACAATATGCCCCAAGAATGCGACTTGGTCAAGCCAAAATTCGCACTTCTTGAACTTGGCATAAAGCTGCTTATCCCGTAATATGCTCAGAACTATCTTCAGGTGTTCTTCATGTTCCTCCTTCGTCCTTGAGTAGATTAGGATGTCATCAATGAAGACGATGACAAACCTGTCTAAATAGGGTTTGAACACCCGGTTCATTAAGTCCATAAAAGCTACGGGCGCATTAGTCAGCCCGAATGGCATCACTAAGAACTCGTAATGGCCATAACGGGTACTAAAGGCCGTCTTCGGGACATCTTCCTTCCGAATCCTTAATTGATGATAGCCCGATCTCAGGTCGATCTTAGAGAAGACCGTTGCACCTTGTAATTGGTCGAACAGATCGTCTATTCTAGGGAGTGGGTACTTGTTCTTAATCGTTAACTTGTTCAACTCCATATAGTCTATGCACAATCGCATGGACCCATCCTTCTTTTTCACGAATAGCACCGGCGCTCCCCAGGGAGAGAAACTCGGCTGTATGAACTCTTTCTGCAGGAGTTCGTCGAGTTGATCCTTTAACTCCTTCATCTCCGTCGGTGCTAGCCGATATGGTGCCTTAGATACTGGTGCCGCTCCAGGTACCAGATCTATAGCGAACTCTATTTCCCGATTGGGTGGTAGTCCCGGTAACTCCTCGGGAAATACATCAGGGAAGTCCTTAACTACCGGCACTTCCTCGAATTTCAGGGAGATATTCCCTTCTGACTTGATGGCGAATACCAGGTAGGCTTCGCACCCTGATTTGATCAGTCGTTGGGCTTTTAACGCTGATATCTTTGAGATCATGGTCCCCTTGCTGGTTCCTACGAACTTAAGGGGATCGTCCCCGCCCGTATTGAGCGTGACTATCTTGCGATGGCAGTCTATGACGGCTTCGTACTTCGATAGCCAATCCATTCCAAGGATCACCTCATAATCATTCATGGGAATTATTATGAGGTCTATGGGCAGTTCCTTGTCCCCGATTACTATTGGACAATCCCGTAAAACCTGACTGGTTTGGGTGGGATTCCCGTTCGGAACTGTTACCCTAAATTCGCACTCAGCTCGGTGAGGCGTGACTCCTACCCTCATGACATACTTAGTGGATGCGAACGAATGTGTCGCTCCTGAGTCGACTAGGATGCAAGTGGGGGTTTCGTAGACGAGGAGGGTACCTGTCACCACGGCCGGGTTATTCTCCGCTTCCTTCGAGGTTATAGTGTAGACCCGTGCCGGTACCCTTGGTGGTGCTGCCTGGTTCCCAGCCTGACTTCCGGATCCCCCTTCCGGACATGCCCTCACATAGTGGCCTGTCTTGCCACATTTGAAGCAGACGGCATTCTGGGAGTGGCAGACTCCCGTGTGCCTCCGTGCACACTTCGGGCATACGGGTAGGTCCAACTGGGGTCTACCCTGGTTTGGGTTGAACTGTGGGGGTGGTCTAGGTCGATTTGGGAAATTTGGTTTTCCACCCTTGGCCACGAACTGCCGCTTTGGGTTGTTTCCGCTCCCTTGCGGCCCTTGCACGAACTTGCGCTTTGCTTCCTGAGCGCGAGCAATTCTTGCCTCGGCTTGCTCCGCCACCAGCGCTCTCTCAGCCACTTGGGCGTACGTAGCTCCTTGTATTCCGGCCATACTCACGTCTCTGTACAGCTCGGGTTTCAGTCCTTCCATGAACCGCTCAATCTTGAGCGTGTCCGTACTGACCATATGAGCAGCAAACCTTGATAGCTGCTCGAACTTCCTGATGTACTCCGCCACTGTCATTGCTCCTTGGCGGAGGTTGATGAACTCATTCATCCTTTGGGCTCTGACTGGGGCGGTGTAATACTTCCCTCGAAAAATTTCCTTGAACCGATCCCAGCTCATCGTTAGAGGGTTTTCGATGGCTGAGACGGTGTCCCACCAGTGCCCCGCGCTCCCCCTCAGCAGGTAGGCAGCGCACATGACCTTCTCCGCCTCGGGTGTGCGGCTATGCTGGAACATGTTCTCCAGCGTCCTTAGCCAATCCTCGGCGGATGTGGGGTCTTCAGCATCCTCAAACTGTGGAGGATTTAGCTTCCTGAACCTCTCCCCGATCATCTCAATTCGTTCGGGTGGGGGAGGTAGGTTGGCTGATTGCCCACCAGCATTTTGCTGTTGGATCAGTTGTTGGATTTGGGCCGACTGCTGTCGGACCAAGTCCGTTAATTGCAGGATGGTAGCATCCCGGCTATCAGGAGGGTTGTTGGTATCCCTACCTTGGTCAGATTCTCTACTTCCTTCGCCTCTAAGTCTTACCATTTTTTTCAACCTACCTTGACAATTCCTAAGGCCAATAAATTAAACCATACAAGCAATTCACATAACATCGTACTTACATGCAAGGCCGCTTCCGCGCTTTTGAGTGTGTGTGTATGGACAGTCTGCAGGACCTGTGACCGAAGCTCTGATACCACTATGTCAGGACCCGTCGTCCCGCCCTCGCATTTCGTTCTAATATAATTTATCTAGTGCTTGCTATCGCGCAACTACGTAAAAATGCGAATAAAATTTTCCCATTTTAAAATATACGTGCGGAGGTTTTATACACATGTCAAAAGAATGTTCTACAGTTTCCTGGTCGTATCTACACAAAATACAAGTGCGTGTGTGTGCAGCCAAAAGCTTCCTATGCGCCCGGCCTTCACAGGTCGTCATCCATACACACACTCCCACCTCAAAAGCAGCCGGAAGGCTTCAAAAGGGTCGGCCTCGCAGAAAAGACGGATCACGTACCGTGATCGTCGGTACCTACAATACGTAACATAAAAATGAGCCACCGAGGCTCAGTAAGCAAAAATTATGCATGAATGCACGTGTCCTAACGATCGACAATCCACGTCGTCGTTTTCTAATGCTCACACTCTCTTTCTCATTTTCTCGTTCTTTTTCTGACTCGTACTCATTTTTTTCTCATACTCTTACTTCATATGGGCCCTCGGCTTTCTTTCCCACTATGCGCCATATCCTAGAGATCTCATGTGTGGAGGTTCTCACACTAGAAGGTCACCCGAAGGAATCCTCCCTTACTCAGTGCGGCCTCCACGCGGACGCTTCTCACTGGTAGCCAACACCGAGGCCACTAACCGTGGAGGTCACCCGAAGAAATCTTCCCTCCCGGTTAGTGCTTTACGCACTAGAGGGTCACCCGAAGGAATCTTCCCTTACTCAGTGCGTGCCCCGGGCCGCATCCTCCAGGTTGCATCTCCCGCATACGGGGTATTCCCCCAGCCTCTTATACAGGCTCTTACGGCTTCTTTTGCCATGGCTGCATAGGGGTAGCCGTGACTCTTCATTGAGTCGACACAAACGCCAATATCGGCGAGTATACATCGCACACAGGCGATCTTACGCACGCTCTTACCTCGTGTCATACTTACTACTTATGCATGCAAGTGCTCATGTCATGCTCATGTGAATATGCAGATCATGCTTATCATACTTATAAATTAATCTTTTCGTAACATGCATTTTCCACGTAATATACACGAGCACGTAGATTCACATTATCGGACGCAGGTAAGTTACGTATCGTAGTTGAAATTCCTACTTACCTGGAGTCTGTAGATTAGCAGTCACCGGACCCGTAAATGTTCCTAAGTCCCGACCTTAGGCACGAAATATTATTGTCAGTGTACTATTTTATTTAATGGTCTAAGAATGCTAATCTTCAAGCCCTAGATGGGTATCATGGGTTAAAATAGGTTTCGAGTGGTCGGTTAAATTAAACCTCGACCTTATAAAGAAAATCTCGTTATGTTACTCAACATTTTGTCTCGACATTTCAAACAGGAAATGTCGATATGAGTCCAACATAGACCTCGACATTTTTGTTAGCTCTCGACATTTTATTCGGTTATAAGGTCTCGACGTTCTATCGTAACATCTCGACATTTTACCTTGCATCTGTGTCGACATTTCCGTTCAATTCCATTCGACTTTTATCTCGCCATTTTGAAACATAAAATGTCGACATGAAATTCACCTCGACAGTTTATGTTCGACCCGACATTTTATGCATGAACTCGACATTATTCTCTAGCTCGACATTTTTATTCCTTATAGAATGATTCGACATTTAACTCAATTAAGGGCCTCGACATTGTTGGCAAGGTCTCGACATTTTTACCATAGCCTTTCGACATTTTACTCGGCGTTTTATCATTCGATATTCACTCTAACATCCCGACATTATGCTTCGACAATTGGGACAGAAAATGTCGACAAGCATTCCAACATGAATCTCGACATTTAATAATTCCCGTTATGTTACTCGACATCTTTTATGACATTTCGACATTTATCCTTATAGAGTGACTCGACATTTTGCTAGACAATGGTCTCGACATCTTACATGACTTAAGATCTCGATATGTCTTATAAGTGAGTCTCGACATTTATCATATGCTTCGACATTTTCCTAAGTGGTTCCGACATTTCGTTCGAATGCAAGGACTCGACATTTTACTATCCTGCCTCGACATTTTATACAATGAAAATCTCGATATATATATATATATATCACGTCGACATCTAGCCTAACAGTTCGACATTATATTCGACATTTGGATTAGAAAATGTCGGCATGCATTTTGCATGAACCTCGACCTTTAACACTTGTCGATATGCTATGTCGACTTCTTAAGCACTCGACATTTATATTTGTTTCGCCATTTTCATCATCTTCAGCGTTCATCATCCCCCAAATTCGCCTCGCAGCTTGTTCTTCCTAGAATTTCAAGCTCTCAATCCCATACTAAGCTACTTAACTTCACATTTGCACCTACCTAAACCCTTATTGCGACCCTAAGTTCGGCTTTTTAGGGTTTCTCGTGTTTTTCCCCAACCGTATGCCTTTAATGCCATTAATGCTCTTCAACTACCTCTAAAGTAAGGAATTTAAGAGCTTAAGGAGGGTGTTTAACTTACTAACTTCGAATTTCTCGAGCTTCTTGGTCCAAACTTGGCTCGGCTTCTTCTCCTTCTCCTTTCTTTCCTTTCGTCTTTGCTTCGTGGGTTTTCTTTTGGGTGTGTTGTCGAGTTTTTGAGTTTGTTTGACTAAGTATTATTTTTATTAGGTAAGGCATGGGTTTTCCTTGAAATGGGGGCTTTGTCTCCTAATTGGGCTTCTTGCAAATTTGGGCCTAATTCTACTTTAGCCCACTTGATAATTCTTATCATAGTAAGTTCATGGCCCAAATAGAATTCTAGCCCACATTCTCATATAATTGTTATTAAGTCTTCTTCCTTCCTTAATAGTGCCTAAAAATCCCTTACATAAATTTAGGGATCGTCGTAAGCACGTTATTATTAGCACGTAATTCCCACTAAATTACGAGCATGAAATTCATGAATTCATATTAACATATCACATACACGTAATTAACACAAAATCACGTAAGTCATAGACAAAATTTATTGGTCGACCTAGTTTGCGGGGACCGGGGTCCTACAGAAGCGCAGGCCGGCCTTTATCTGGCTTTCCCAGAAAGGAGGGTCGGAGAAGGTGGAAAGTTGGCACGCTGGCTAGGGTTTAGGATGGAGACGTGAAAGCCAGAACTGTGAAACCTTCGGGGACTAGCTTCTCTAAGCGCCGATAGGTCGATTTGGACGCGCCGAATATTTTCCAGTCGTCTACCCCAGCGCTATATCCGACAGCCCCTCGCGAGCAGGTCCGACGAGATGAAGATGAGCCAGGGACTGGTTGCGCTGGCAATGGCACGACAGAGGATGCGTCCGCAGAGGGCCGAGAAGAAGAAGGTTGGGGAAAATCGGGGGGCGCCACGTCTTGTGACGAGGCATTCCGCTTCGATCCCCTCCGGACGGTGGCACCCAGGACGGCAGAGGACGCGGAGAGGCCCGGCGATGACGGGCGCGTACTCTTAGAGGCAACGCTATCAGACATGACTTCGATGCGAATCAAGGGGAATGGAAAAACTAAGGGTAGATCGAGACGATGGAACGAGAAATAAGGAGAAAGAGAAACGAGACGATACCTGAGGAAATGGCAGACGAAGAGGAAACTTGGGCGCTACACGATTCTGAGCACTGTGCGATTTTGGGTGAAGGAGATGAGGAAAACCCTAGAGACGACGATTGGGATTTTTGTTAAGTGTGGAAATGATTTCGAAAAGGGCGAAAGACGAAAGAAACCGCCTCGAAAATTTTAAAAGGTAAAGGAGGCAGGGCTGGACACGAGTCGCCCTGGGAATACCCTTTTCCTCTGCAAAAGGTACAGGGCCTGTCTAATCGGAGTAAATGTAGTGCAGGCCAGCTAAGAAAGTCCAGAAGTACCAGAAAGGAGGAATACTCTCTTAAGTGTACTCCGAACTGTAATACCTTCGGTTCAGCATCCCGCTTAACTTGACTACCTGATGATAGTGGCTTTTGGGACATATGAGCAGGTAGGTAGGCCATCTGGGGACCTGTGACCTTGTACGGAAAAAGTAAGATGGGCTCTGACAACGAAATAGCTTGAGCGGGAAATATCGGGTAAAGCCGACCAAGGGACACGTGGATGGCTGTGAGTGGTCGACATTGTGAACATAGAGGAGGCGCGCCAGTCTGACAATAGTACACTTGCAGGTTCTGTCTCTCCTAGGTTGTACCAGATGTCGATGTCAAGTGGTCCCAGAGGTGTGCCAGTTAGGAAAACAAAGAGAAAAAGGTTATATGGGAATAGAAGGAGACGAGATTCGGGGAAGACTCCAGACGACACGCAAAACACTTAGATATTTTCTTGTATTCATCTTCTTCTTCACCATTAACGCACTGTAACGAGAGAAGTAAGGTCGAGTGTGTAAATCCCGACTGTCACTAGTAAACACTATTTTCGGTGGCCTGTGGACGTAGGACATCTGTCCGAACCACGTAAAATTTGTGTCTCTTTTATTTCTTTCTTTCTCAGCACTAAAATACAGATTCTAAAACGCATCAAGAACATCAGACCCAGTCCGTTTCACCCATCACCTTTTTTCCCGGACCAAATATTGTTGATCGGGGTCATACCCGCATCAGAAGGTAACTGATTATTTCTCGAGCGAACTCTTAAATGGCAATAGCATATCGTTTGAGGGTAAGCGACCCCTTCCAGTCGTTGGAGGTATCCACGGCAATCTTCTTCTGTCGACCCGGCGGTCCGATATTCGACACCAAGCAAGAGGGGGACCGACCTCTCCTCCAATGCCACTGAAGAACAC
Source organism: Craterostigma plantagineum (assembly GCA_027422505.1). NCBI lineage: Eukaryota > Viridiplantae > Streptophyta > Magnoliopsida > Lamiales > Linderniaceae > Craterostigma > Craterostigma plantagineum. The sequence continues at coordinate 1,615,066 of JAPQWV010000109.1, forward strand.
GCGACCACCTTCGACGGGTTGAATTTCATCAGAATCGTTGGTGATTAACAATGGGAAAATGTTGCGTAGATTTTCCGAATGAATATTCCGGGTTGGTAAAGTGAGGTGTGTCGAGGAGGTGCTTGACGAAATGTTTAAGTGGGGTCCGAGGGCCAAGGCTCTAAGTTACAGCTCTCTGATGTGTGGGTTTCTGAGGAATGTTGAGTACAAGAAAAGGTTGATGGAGTTGGTTTGGGATGCAATGAGAAAGTAGGAGGATGTTGAAGAGAGATTAGGAACCGGGGCACGCGAAAAGGGCCATGGGGACGATGCATCGTTGAGATCAGAAACCCCTGGTGAAATACGCGAATCTGGCTCAGAACCTTCAATTCTTCCAAGGAGGGGCGCGTGCATCCGACTCTGCCACGAGATCGTCTCACGGGCCAAGGCAAAGACGAACTTCTCTTTACTCGCCTACCAGCAGAACCTCAACATTGATCGGTATTTGTCATCACTTATCATTGCTTCGACAAATATAATTTACTATTAATTTGAGGGGGAAATATGGGCACACTGTATTATTGTTAATGTTAAATTCTAATCATGTTGATGAATGTTCTTGGTTAAAATATGAAGATATTTGGTCTCTGTGGGTGGATAATTGTTGTTGAGATTGCCAACGTAAAACTCCCCTCATCGATCCACATCCTATGATAGTTCTCTTTATAATCCCAGAGAAAATCCACCTCAGGTCAAATGTGTTAATTTCTGCAATTCTTTTACTCGCTCATTTAATTGTCTTTTAACACCTGATATCCTCTAATTTATCATTCAGCTAGATGAGCACTACTCCATCTTTTGAACGTATTGATTGCAGTGTGTTTATAGAAGAATCCGATGTTATATTTTATCAATAAGTTCCATCCCTATTAATTGATTTGATTGATTGTTATGACTTACATGGATTCAACTTTTTTTTCAGCATTTCTTCATCTGAGGCATATTTTTTTGGACCAATGATAATATGGCATATTATACCGACAATATCATTTATAATTTTATCACATTGGATTCTCAACCACGGAATGGGGAGGGGGAAGGATCAAAGTGCCTAGATTGAAAGTCAGGATCAATGATCAATGGGAAAGATTACAACATAACATCACATAACTATTTCGTTCAAAAGGTTGCATCAACAGTTAAGAATTTTGACGGTGAGTTCGAGATGTTGTACCTTTATTTTTTAGTTCATTGTCTTACATAGTAACTTATTTTGTATCTCCTACATCCATTGCTGATATGTGGTTCGATTTAGGCCCATATTTTAGTACAACAAAATTTAGCATAGTTTTTCTTTATCGAAAAAGTGATCAGACACACAAGATTCGTATATGGTTTGTTATTTCCTTAAAATTTTGTCAAACATTCATACTCATTCACGTGCATATTTTTTAACTAAAGCATAATTCACGTAAAAAAAATTTATTTTTTTGCACGTTGAAATTTTTTTGCAGAGGTTAAGACGACAACTAGAAGAATCAAACTGTGTTACAGTATACTCCTACTACTTGATTCATATGACGGATACTTCGAGTTGGCCTTTGGGTGAATGGAACATACGTTGATTCGTTCAACTTATAAAACTACTACTGACGAGGATTATCATAGATTCATAAGGCTTGGATTTCAGCGTCGGCAATACAATTGAAAGAGACCATGATGGTTGCCAAATATATTATTTAAGCCATACATCCACACAACAAGTCTTACCTTATTACAAAAAATTTTACATCCTTCGACCACATCTCTTCATAATTGTTCCTACACCTTATACTCATTAATTTTTCGACAATACTACGGGGTTAAGATGGTCGTCATTCTTAATAAAATATTACTTAAGCTCAGTTTTATTTGCATCCACCCAACACATACGTTAATTAACACATAATTAAGTGAATCATACATGTTTAAACCCGTGCATTGCACGGGCAAAAAACTAGTATATATATTTGTATACATATATGTATATGGGTTAAAGTAAAACTTCTCCCCCTCGAACCATGCACCTTAAAATGTACTCCCCCTAAAAATATACTCTTTCCTGGTAAATATGGAGTGATACTCCCCCTCAATATATGTACGTTTAAAAGTGTAAGCTTTCTCCCAATTAAGTGAACGTGAACGTATTTTCCTTTTCATAGCAAATGCAAACAAAAGAACTATTGTTCTTTAAAAATGCATATTAGAATGTACGTCTTTCGCTATTTAACACTTCTTAAAAAAAAGGTATTTTTGACGATTCAGTTTATATGCATAAGTGATTTTGGCTCTAAAGTTCTTTAAGATATATATGCATAGTTAAAATGTACCTATGTGAGGGTATGTAGGCCTTCCAGCTCATATGCATGCTAAGATTTAAAATTTAAAGTACTTTCAAAACATGCATGTCTATAATGTACCCTCGTGTGGTTGCTCGGATCGCTAGCCAGCCATGTATGTGGAGCAACCCGAGATATCATACACGCTGGGATGTTTGGATGCCCTCGTTGCATATCAGTCATGAATGTGGATCAGCTCTCTTAGTACCTATCCATGCTGGGTATCTGCAAAAACTTTATCGGGACTTTGGTACCCATTTTTGGATGGGTCCTCCTTTTTTAGCAGAAAACAAGTTAAGTACATTTGGTTCAGATATTGATCCTAAATCATCCTTTAAAGTCCTATTCAGTTTGATTTGTGATTTAGGAATCCAGATTTGGCGAACCTTAGAGGGAAATGACATATCAGCGCCAGTGAATGTGTTCGTAGGTCTAGAAGATCTAAAGCATTATAAGTATCAGTAATAGGAGAATTAGTATTCCTACGACAATAACGCATGTCATTCACATTATAATGATAAATGTGCGGGATTTGAGTAGTTCGTTTGCTTAAGCTTGGAACTTCTTCTTTGCACGCTTCCCTTTGGATAGGAATGGGAGAGGAAAAATCGTGAACATTTTCGACTTTAATTTTCGAAGATAATATTGATTTTCCTTGCTCCTTCCTAATTTTATTTTATTCCTTAGCTAATTTTAAAGCTCTACTTTTACTTAACGTTTCAGCTTCAGTCAATATTGACTTAGAATGATTATTAGAAGTTTTCTCAGTTTTAGGAACAAGAATGCTTCTTTTAGTTTTTGTTTTCTTTACCTGTTTTGAGGAAGATGTATTATTTGACAAATCATATGAAAAAGATAAAGAAGGGAAATTTTTGAGATATAAGATCTCCTTTAAAAGTTTTTCCTTTTCAGTGCCAAAACCTATCCTTTCAAAGTCCAATGTCTTGTAAATCTTTCAATTACGAAGGGTCTCTGGAGTATCACATAGAGTAGGCTTTTGATAATGTAAATTATTTTCCCTGTTAGAAATTAAGTTTAATGAGAGTTTTTATCTCTTTGACCTATATTCGAAATATCAGTATCTAACCGTTCAATCGTAGAGTAAAGCATACGCCGTTCCTCTAAGATAGTCTCATATTTTGATGAGACTTCATCTCGCTCATCTTCGCAAGAACGTAGACTGTTAGTTATCTCGAAGACCCTCTTTTCACTATCTTCTAACTAAGTTTCTAAGCTAATGATCTTTGACTTTGCGTTGGTCAAATCTTCATTAGCATAAGCGAGGAGCTCTTGTTGTTCAAGCAACACGGAGTAATTATTAGCACATCTTGCTTCTAATTCCTCAATCTTCCTAGCTTGAGAATCCATTTTAATTTGATTTTATATTTAATTAAAAAATAAAAGTTGGCTTTGGAACTTCTGTTTCGAAAAGTTTGGTTTACTTGAGAAGTATCGTGAAGTCTCGAAGATATTAAGTGTCGAAAATTTTTGGTGTGCGCCGATTTTGTTTTTTATGATTTCGAAAACTATGAGAAAATGACCAAGACTTTTTCTATAATTTGCCAATGATGTCCTATGTTGATTGTTGGATATAAATGATCGTTGGCACGTTTTATGGATTTGCTCTATAAAATTTGACAAAAACGTCGTCTACACTGACAATTTTTGGACTCGGAAAATTTATTTTGAAAAATTTCGAAAAAGGTTTAAAAGTGACTTTGTCCATTGGGTTCCGAAAATTTTCTCTACCCAATGATACAAATAAAAAAATTTCCGAATTTTTTTTGAAAGAATTTTTTTTAAATCGGGTACTGTAGTGTTTCGGGCGATTAACTGTATCGTTTCGGGGTACTGTTTATCGGGTGATTACTGTAGCATTTCGGGTACTGTTCATCGGACGAATACTGTAGCGTTTTGGGTACTGTTCATCGGCCGATTATTGTAGCGTTTCGGGAACTGTTCATCAACCGATTACTGTAGCGTTTCGTCGGGCAATTACTGTAGCATTTCGAGTACTGTAGTGTTTCGGGCACAGTAGCAGTTTCTGGTACTGTAGCAGTTTCGGGTATTGTAGCAAATCGGGGGATTTGTTCATCTACCCGATTCTGTACTGAAAATGACGAAAAACAGATACGATTTCTACCTAAAACTCACTCAAAGCAACTGAAAAATATTGGGTAATCACTTCAAATCACTCGAAAACACCCGAATTAGCTCTTGAGCTTGCTAAATCAGTAAAATCAACTCAAAAATTCATGAACAAGGCAAAAATTCGAACTAAAAAAATACCCAAAAATTTCAGAAATCTCACTCAAATCCAAACGTGTTTGCTCTGATACCACTTGTTTGGTCCCTATTCTGTCCAAACAATATAATAAATGACGATTTAATCACTATTAGTAATGGGAAGAATTTCCTCACGTGGGTGTGTGTGTTCGTTGAAGATTGGCAGCTTCAATAAAAATTCTCTCCCTCTCTATAATTTTAACACACAAGACACACCCAACTATGTGTTAGGGTTTTAGTATTTATACCACAAGTTGGTATTTCATACTTGGGCCCTTCTAAGCCCATTACAAGATCGCTGGGCTCTAAAACATTAAAGCCCAGTTCACCTAAATTAATTACAAGATTAAGATAACCTAATTTAATTGAACACAATAAAATAATCCTAACACTCATCTTTCAAAACTATAAATCGGGCGATCTAATTCTCACTAACTCACCCTTCGAAAATCACACTTAAACGTTATTGATCAACAAAAATTTCGACCCCCCGCGGAACAAAAAGGTTTTAAGGAGCAAAAAAAATTAAAAAAATCCACATTTCTGGAATTTTTTTTTACATCATTGGATAGTGAAAAATATTCTGAATCCAATGGAAACAACCTCTTTTAAACCTTTTTCGAAATTTTTCAAAATAAATTTTTCGGGTCCAAAAGTTTCGGTGTAGACGACGTTTTTTGTCAAATTTTTTAAAGCAAATCTACAGAACATGTCAACGATCATTTATATCCCACAATCAACTTAAGACATAATAGGCATATTATAGAAAAAGTTTTGGTACTTTTTGTCGAAGTTTCGAAATTATTTCAAAATGTTTAGGTGCGCACCAAAATTTTTTCGACACCTAATATTCGATACTTCACAACACTTTCGACAAAACCAAACTTTTCGGAACAGAATTTCAAGCCAACTTTTTTCAAAAAAAATTATTATTAACTAAAAAAAATCAAAATCAAATTAAAAGGAATGTCAAGCTAGGAAGATTGAGGAATTAGAGCAAGACGTGCTAATAATTACGCCGTGTTGCTTAAGCAACAAGAAAGCCTGGCTTATGCTAATGAAGATTTGACCAACGCAAGATCATTAGCTTAGAAACTAAGTTAGAAGATAGTGAAAAGAGGGTCTGCGATATGACTAAGAATTTACATTCTTGCGAAGCTGAGCGATATGAAGTCTCATCAAAATATGAGTCTGTCTTAGAGGAACAGCATATGCTTTATCCTATGATTAAACGGTTAGAGAATGTTATTTCGAATATAAGTATAACAGACCAAAACTCTCCTCTCCTAACTTAATTTCTAACGGGGAAAATACTTTACATGATCAAAAGCCTACTCTATGTGATACACCAGAGACTCTTCGTAAATTGAAAGATTTACAAGATACTTTGGACTCTGAAAGGATAGGTTTTGGCGATGGACAGGAAAAGCTTTTAAAGGAGATCTTATATCTCAAAAATTCCCCGTCTTTATCTGTTTCAAATGATTTGTCAAATAATACATCTTCCTCAAAATAGGTAAAAAAAACAAAAACTAAAGGAAGCATCTTTGTTCCTAAAACTGGGAAAACTTTTACTAATAATTCTAAGCCAATATTGACTAAAGCTGAAACGAGAAGTAAAATTAGAGCTTTAAAATTAGCTAACGAACAAATTAAAATTAGGAAGGAGCAAGGAAAATCAACATTATCTTCGAAAATTAAAGTTGAAAATGTTCAATATTTTTCCACTCTCATTCCTATCAAAAGGAAAGCGTGCAGAGAAGAAGTTACAAGCTTAAGCAAACGAACTTCTCAAATCCCGCACATTCATCATTATAGAGTGAATGATGTGAACTCTCGTAGGCAATACGACTCATCATTCAATGACGCATATAGCGTCATAAGCTCATATTCCTACTTGAAATACCCAGTCTAGATTCATTCTAGAAAGCATCTTATACTACTGGTTATGGAGAAAATCTTTAGGTCTTATAAACCTAGGCACACATTCACCGGCGTTGAATTGTCATTTCCCTCTAAGTTTCACCAAACGTGGATTCCTAAATCACACAAATTGAATAGGACTTTAAAGGATGATTTAGGATCAATATCTGAACCAAATGTGCTTAACTTGTTTTTTGCTAACAAGGGAGGACCCATCCAAAAATGGGTACCAAAGTCCCGATAAAGTTTTTGTAGATACCCAGCATGGGTAGGAGAGCTGCTCCGCATTCATGACTGGTATCCGACGAGGGCAGCCAAACATCCCAGCATATATGGTATCTCAGGTTACTCCACATACACGCTGACTAGCGATGCGAGCAACCACACGAGGGTATATTTTCATTATGCATGCATCTTAAAGAATTCTCTAGCTTAGATTTTTCTGTATGCATATGAGCTGACGCGCAAAATACCTATTTTAACTTAGAGCGATAAAAAGCGAAAAACATACATTTTAATATGCTCATCTTTAAATAAAATTACTTATTCAAATTTGCATCGGATTTGGAAAGAAAATACGTTATTTTCATCACGCTCATTTAAATGGGAGAAAGCTTACATTTTTAAATGTGCATAGATTGAGGGGGAGTATTACTCCATATTCACGAGGGAGAGTACATTTTTAGGGGAAGTACATCTTAGGTGCACGATTTGAGGGGGAGACTTACTTTAAGCCATATACATATACGCATATATATACCTATATCTATTACTATTACGATAATAAAATATGTATTTATCTATATAAAAAAAGAGGAAAGTAAAGCCAAAAAGGAAGAAAAGAAAGAAAAAAGAAAGAAAAACCCTCTCAGGCGCTTTCACCTCCCAAGACGGACTTCACCTGAAAACTCAACCCTCAAGATTTCGAGAATTCCAAAAGGCGTGACATCCATTCGCAAACGCGAAGATGATCTCAACCTGTGGCGCCCCTGACTTCCACCACCCATTCTTATAACTATTTTATGTTATTGCATGTGATATAAATGACATTTATATATAAAAGTGCGTACAAAATTTGTCCTTTTATATAAAGGAAATTTTCCTGTACATTACAAAATGTTCCTAGGACATAAATACATAGGTAAGTGCGAATGCGTATTCAAGCTAATCTATCGGCCCGCCACTCAGGTCGCATCCATGTCACTGCCACCTCAAAAGTTCTCCGGAAGCTGCAAAAATTGGCCTTGTCATCAAAAAATCACGTACCGTGATCCCATGAACCTACAACACATAAATTCATGGGATGAGCTTATTAAGCTCAGTAAGTGAATGCCATGCATGCCATGCACGTGCCCTAAACTGCACAGGCATCCTTGCCAATCCTAGACCTCACGTTTTTCTTGCCTTGTCTTGTCAAGGGCCCTCGGATATCTTGCTATGCACCATCATGGAGCTCGAATCCACAAGGGATAAATAAATGTATAAGTGGCAATACCCACTCATGGGAGGCTAACCCTAGGGTGCCTTTTCTGTCCCAAGGTGGTTTCATACGCCACGCGGACGCTTCACCCTGGTAGCCTATTCTGAGGTTGCCAACACCAGAGGTACCCTCGGGGTCGCTTATCCCCTCAGCTCGCATCCTCCAGGTTACAATCAAGAACTGCTCCATACTTTGATAGACAGTTCATCCCAAGGATTACTTCATAATTGTTCATTGGAATGACTATCAGGTCAACGGGTAGGATCCTATCGTCAACTAATACCGGGCTATTTCATAGAATTCGATTGGTTCGCGTCGCATCTCCGTTAGGTATGGTAATATTGTCTTCGTAATCAACTAGGTCAGGTGTAACCTCGAGTCTCCCCACATAATTAGTAGCTGCAAATGAATGCGTGGCTCATGAGTCAACTAGTATGCATGTCGGGGTGGAATGGATAAGAAGGGTACCTGCCACTACAGACGGGTTGTTCTCCGCCTCCTCGGATGTCAGTGTATATACCAGAGCGGGTACCATAGATGGTCTGACTTGATCCGGTGCTTGACTTCCAAATGTAGTTTCCGGGAACGCTTTGGAGAAGTGGCATGTCTTGCCACACTTGTAACAAGTAGCATTCTGGGAGTAGCAGACGCCTAGATGGAGCCGTGCACATTGTGGGCACGGGGGTATGGTCATTGGAAGTCTCTCTTGATTAGTATTGGGCCGTTGGGGTGGTGCAAGCTTATTCTGAAAATTAAGCTTGGTGTTCTTGGGGATGAATTGTTTCTTTGGATTACCTCCTACCCCATTTTGGTCCTTGCACGAACTTTCGTTTTGCTTCTTGCGCCCGAATAATTCGGAGCTCAGCTTGCTCCACCATTAAAGCCCGTTCTGCTACCTGAGCATAGGTAGCTCCTTGAGATCCGGGCATGTCCACATCACGGTATAGCTCCGGTTTCAGACCTGCCATGAAGCGTTCCATCTTTAATGCATCGATGCTCACCATGTGAGCCGCAATAGACAAATGCTCGAACTTCCTGATATACTCAGCCACGGTCATCGGGCCCTGGCGTAGATTGATAAATTCGTTCATTTGATAGGCTCGTACCGGGGCGGTAAAATATTTGCTCTAAAGAGCTCCTTAAACCGTTTCCATGTCATTGTCATTTGATCTTCAAAGGCGAGAATGGTATACCACCAATGTCCTGCACTTCCCCTCAGTAGGAAGGCAGCACATAAAACCTTTTCTTCCTCCGGAATTCGGCTATATTGAAACATACTCTCTAAAGTTCTCAACCAATCTTCTGCCGGTGTAGGGTCAATGGCGTCGTCGAATGTTGGGGTTGAGTTTACGGAACTGCTCCCCAACAATCTCGACCCTTTCTGCCTGTGAAAGTCCACAGTTTGATGGTCCGCCCTTATTTCGCTGTTGCATCATTTCTTGTATTTGAGCGGATTATTGTCGCACCAACTCCATGAGTTGGAGAATCGCCGTATCCAGATTATCAGTAGGAGTTGCGGGTTTCTTGCCCTTATCCGCACCCCCACTACCTTCCCCCTTGTTCTTACCCATTTCCTTTATACCTTAATAGTCCCTAAGGCTAGTAAATCATGCACGTAAGAAATTCATGAAAACATAAAACTTACTAGCAAGGTCGCTTCCGTGCTTTTGAGTGTGTACATGGACAGTCTACAGAACTTGTAACCGAAAGCTCTGATACCACCTGTGGCGCCCCTGACTTCTACCACCCATTCTTATAACTATTTTATGTGACTGCATGTGATATAAATGAAACTTATATATGAAAGTGCGTACAGAATTTTTCCTTTTATATAAAGGAAATTTTCCTGTACATTACAAATATTCCTAGGACATAAATATACATAGGTAAGTGCGAATGCGTGTTCAAAACTAATCTATCGGCCCGACTCAGGTCGCATCCATGTACACACTGCCACCTCGAAAGTCCTCCGAAAGCTTCAAAAATTGGCCTTGTCATCAAAAAATCACGTAACATGATCCCGTGAACCTACAACACTTAAATTCATGGGATGAGCTTATAAAGCTCAGTAAGTGAAAGCCATGCATGCCATGCACCTGCCCTAAATCGCACAGGCATCCATGCCAATACTTCCTAGACCTCATGTTTTTCTTGCCTTGTCTTGTCATGTAGTGCCCTCGATTATCTTGCTATGCACCATCATGGAGCTCGAATCCACAAGGGATAAATAAATGTATAAGTGGCAATACCCACTCACGAGAGGCTAACCTTAGGGCGCCTTTTCTGTCTCAAGGTGGTTTCATACGCCACGCGGACGCTTCACCCCGGTAGCCTATTCTGAGGTTGCCAACACCAGAGGTACCCTCGGTGTCGCTTATCCCCTCAGCTCGCATCCTCCAGGTTCCACGTTCCTGCCATGAGGGCATTTGCCCTTAAATGATGTCTTGTCTTGAACATGTCATGTCTTGACGGTAACGACATACGACGTCGCCATGGTAGCATAGAAGAGCCGTGACTCAACTGTGAGTCGACATCAGACGCCTATATCGGCGAATATTTACCGCTCTCAGTAGATCGTGTATCTCTAAACGTGCGTGCATATGATCATGTGATGAATATGCATGTCATGTAACGTAAATAATTCACGTAATATCACAGAAGCACATAACACATAATTATGTGTTATAGTTGGGACTTCTACTTACTTGTCGTCCAAGCTTAATTGACTCACTGCCCTGAGACGTCTTTACCTCCTGACCCTTGGATAAAATATTATAATGTTAGTACTATACTTAAATTAGGTACATGTGTCGAAATAATTCATTTTGACCCTATTAAATTATTAAAACCCTAGGTTCCAGCTCATAATCTAAGTTAAGTTAGTATTTATCAAAGACACATAGAGTTAGATGAGAGTGGCTTCTCTATAACATCAAAATCGCCCGATTGTCATGGTCTTGAAGTTACTCGATTCGACCTTGTACTGACACCTCTTTCACTCGATTTATCCTTACACTTCTTAGCATTCGGCCGATGTGTATCATGTTTGAGGGTGATCTAGGAGAAGCTCCATTCGCCTGATTCTTTATTTGTAAGACTCACAAATCACCGAGGGTTTACTCAAAAGCCAATTGCTCGATTATCTTTTATTTAAGTTTAGGGTTTCACCGATTGCATAGATTCCCCGTTGCCCGATTTGTCATGCATGGTAGTTTGATTTCGCCCAATTTGAGGTGTTTAGAGGATGAAATCGCCGAGACTTCTTTATTTGAGGTGCAAGTCGCCTGATTGCATGACATGACAGCTTTCTAAATCGTCCGATTACTTGAACTATGTGGTGTCGCCCGATTTGTACTATCACAAGTGGAAATCGCCGAGGTCTTTTTGGTATAAATCGCCAACTCCATGACATTTCCATCCTCAAATCGCCGAGTCCTAGCATCCCTACAAATCGGCCGATTCTCTCTAGACACACATTTCATTCGTCCGATTTGTTCTCATGACTTGCCAATTTCGTTGAAGCTACTTCAAGCTGTCTTCTTCTTCAAAATTTATTTCCTACCTTACTATCTTTCTATACCCGTAACCTAAATTAATCTCAGTTCCTATAGTGGATTGATTTCTATTTTAAAACCCTAAAATCCATATAAAACCCTAGTACACGAGATTCTCATATTTAATAATTCCTAGAACATGTTACTAATCTAACTGAAAACTTACAATTAGGGCAAGAATATTATACCTATTAATTTTCCTAACTCTGCTAATACGTGAACAAAGAATAATCATAGTGATGGTTGTTACTAGAGTTTCTCGTTCGACTCCTTCCTTTCTTCTAGCACACTTTCGCTAGTTTGTTGCTAATGATTCCTAAGTTGTAAATTCAATTATCTCCTTTGGCCCTTGCGTGTAATATTATCGAAATGACATCGATGGTTAGTGGTCCTTATCTAAATTCATGAAATAAGTTATTAATTCTTTAGATTCCCTTAAGTTCAAGTAAACATTACTACTAGTCTTAACGTTTGGGCCAATGTAAAGATTTAAGATGGCCAATTATAGTAGTCCAAGTCTTACTTTTATTGGTTTTATAATCTAAAATTAATTCTAAGTCCTAACTCCATTTCCTCCTTAACCCATCGTCCTAGCGGCACATAAACTCGTATAGGAATATATCACACATAAAGCATGAAATCATATAGACACATAATATCATAAAACATGTATTATGCAGTCATATAGTCATATAGCATGCATGCATATTTTATTGGCCGGCTTACTTACGGGACCTGGGTATTACACAACCAACCTGCTCCAACTCGCTGATCAAGCAACACTCATCAAATTGACGGATGCATGGATTCTAAGTTCCCATGGTTCAGTCAGGCCAAACTGAACCTAACCCGGAATGTGGCCGAGTGTTAGTGAAGATTTCAAGTCCATAAAAGCCACTACTATTATGAAATTCTTTCCAAGACCGCAGAGCGAATGATACACTAATCCCTTACCTCACACAACATTCGGACCATCCCATAAAGGTACAGGAATTGATTTTTATCAGCTCCCGGGTAGAAGTCGCCTCATTTGGTCCAATGGCGCATGCACAACCGAGCCTTACCCACTCATCGATCTCATAACAGACGGATGTTTCATTAAATCATGGGGAGCCGTGTAATCTATCACCGCTTCACTTGGAACGGGAGATATAGAACTAAGAACCACTTAGTTCTCCTCAGAAGACGAATCTGGCGCTGAGAATAAGATTGGAGAACACTTAGCGACTTCAAAATACGGAAAAAGACAAGGACAAGATGCAAACAAAATTCCAAAGATCTGCGACATCATCAAGAAATGGGTATCGGGGCGTGGATCACAGTATACATCCGGTCTACAACGTATAGCATCAAGACAAGAGGGTTCTAGCTAAAAGTGCATTTAAATCCTCCACAAGAAGAGGAGATAGCCTTTGCAGGGGGACCAAGGGGGGATTATTAGGACTCGAGAGATTCTCCATATGCCCAACAAAGATAACTCGCGCTGAATTGAAGATTGAACACTAAGGGGAAGATTGTTATGAATATTTAAAGTGTTCAATTTCATTGTGTTTATCTTAGTTGGTTTGTATTTAATTAACTTTGGCCTAGTTTTGTAATATTGTAGTTCTTAGTTACTAGGGGTATAATATACCAACTCATGTGGTATATGTACCCCCAAACCTAATTCATTAGGGTGTGTGTTTTGTGTGTTGAATGTGTGAGTGCGTGTGTTGAATAGTAAGAAAAGTACTTTGAAAGCACCCATCGTCTACACTATCACACCCCACGACTAAGCTTCAAATCCACATCTAAAGCGTGGTAAATCGTCCTAGGTCAGTATTGTTGGATCGAAATAGGGACCTACATGCAAGTTTCACTCAGGAATAAACGATTCTCAACGGATATATCACTTTCCATCTTTAGATAGCATATTTTACTTATGTAATCTGGTAGGATATCTCACACGTTTTGTTCATAAATAGCACAGAACAATATATCATAGCATGTGAGACGTCTATAACATGCGATCACATAGTTTCACCAATAAATCACAGAATCACATGCGAATCAAATATTTGACACTTTAACCATTTTATAGCTCATAATTCATGCACAGTTAAATATTATCATGTACTTAGACATTATTTGATCATTCATTGAGTTGCTTAATTTATAGACCTAACGTCATTACAATTACATAGTTCATCAAAACTCTCTAACGCTCATGGACCAAAAAGGTCAACATTCTCCCCCTTTTGATGATGACATGTAATTGATGCAGCACGGTAGCATGTAAGCATACTCGATCACGCAGTTCCTAGTGGATATGTCTAGGTGTTCAATAATCATAAAACAGAGCATACGATATTTCCTAATCACAGACGATACATATTTGCTCCCCCTTCCTAAGTGCAGTTATCTATATGACATGCAAAGATATATCATGTCATACTTAATGATATATCGTGATGCAAAATTTTAAGTTACCCGTAAGTGTGCTCCCCCTGCCTAAGTGCGCATTTTCCTAACATAATTCAAACAGCAGATAATCATCGAAGCAGGCACTTATCACTTATCAAGAAATCTCACAAATGCTAATTAGCACAGATAAGTATCAAAGCATCACTGTAACAGAGCATAAGATCATGCATCACAATATAAAAACATCACAGATATATCGTAAGACTATAGAAAAATAAGCATCGCATAAGAGCATCAGAGATATATCATAAGGTGCAAATATTATATAATTAGGGTTCCATGAACTTCCCTAAACACAAACTAACTTCCAAACTGCTACTCCCACACACTTAGATGACAAAAACGCCTAAACTTACCTTACTCCCCCTTCATCATCAAAAAATGGAGGAATACCTAAGAACCATACTGGCAAACAGAACAGAAGGAAATAACCTAAGGGCAACTACGATCAGAGCAAAGGCAGCCTACTGGCTTGAGGAAACTTCGGAATCAGCGGATATAGGAAGGGATTTCTTCATCTACTTGGTAAGCTTGGACAACTTCAGCTACAGTTCGTTGTATTGCTCCTTTATTTTCCTAAAGCGCTTCTGGTTGTCAGCCTTGTTATCGGAGATATCATGGCGTATAGCTGAAATTCCTTCCTTTTCAACGCTGAGTTCGCGTCGCTTATAACATTCGCTTTTCCTTTCGAGGTTGACCTTTTCTGGGCACTGTCCACTGACTTCTTCTCCTTGACCTTGAACCAACCGCTTTTTGAGTGATTTATTCCCATGCCGTTTAGAGTTATCAGATCCACGACGTGGATGGCCTTGTCTTTCCATGACGGTGGCAGAACTATACCTTCGCGCTCACATAAATGAGTGAGTAACATCCCATAGGGCAATGCTTTGTCTCTACTCTCAAAGGCTTGGATCATGTGCTTCAGGATGACATAGCTGAGATTGAACTTGCGGTTCTGAGATATCACGTAGACTGCAAAAGTACTCATGAAGTTCATTGTTGTTAAGTGGCCTCCACTGCCGATCTTCGCACTCCACCGGGTCATGTTGAGCATTTTGTGCAGAATGAAGTAGTCGATGGGTAACTGATTTAGGGCTTCGCCGTCAGAGAAACAGGGCTTGCTGCGGGTATTCAAAAGGTTACCGAAGACATCACTGATGTCAAAATCATCAGCGTGGCACCACTAGTTCATGTCGTAGTGACAGTAGGCTTCATCGGGAACTCCTAGCATCGCATTTATCCTCTTAGTGGTCCAATTGCATCTGCATCCCAGCACGTAGGAGTGGATGTTGATGTGCTCTTCGTGCTCCTCATAGTCGAAGTTGGCATAGAATAGCTTGACTGCCTCCGGGTAGTACGATTTGTCGATACTAAGGAACTGCTCCCAGACAAAGTCTTTTAACCAAGTGATAACCGTTCCCGGAGGCAACTTGTTGAACGCAACACCGTGACCTCTGGCGATATCCCTGTTGCTGAAGCTTTTGTAGTTGGTTTTCGCTCTTTCTTCCAGAAAGAGGGCTACATCAGGAATGTCATGGGAAGATCAGTAGATGGTATGTTGGATTCTTCTAGGTTCCGTTGTGGGGATGGCTGAACTTCTTCAAGTAGCGATGGAGGTTTCTCAGGAGTCGGGGTCGTGATGGCTGTTTCTGGTTCTGGTGAAGGAGCAGGCTTGCGA
The DNA here is from genome assembly GCA_027422505.1 of Craterostigma plantagineum. Taxonomy (NCBI): domain Eukaryota; kingdom Viridiplantae; phylum Streptophyta; class Magnoliopsida; order Lamiales; family Linderniaceae; genus Craterostigma; species Craterostigma plantagineum. Next base: position 1,630,807 of record JAPQWV010000109.1, read on the forward strand.
CTCGGAGTGAGGGTGGCATTCTTGCTTTTCTTTTTCTTCTTCTTGGCAATTTTGGTAGGCGATGAGGCTTTTTCGGCAAACTGCATTTTGGAGCGAGTATTTCGCACAGAGGATGGTGAAGGTGAGACTGGTTCGGGTGATTGTGGAGAAGATCTGACAGAGCTTCATCGAACATGGGTTCCTTTCGCTTGCGGCTTGAAGATTCCGCGACGGCGGTTTTGGTTCCAGCAGTTTTCACCATTTTGAAGTTTTGAGAATTTCGAGAGAGTTTCGGAGAAGATGATTTGAGGATGAGTATGAACTTAGGAGATTCTGGATCTTCTAAAGAGAGAGTCGGTTTATTTTAAGAGAGGATAAGGATGGATTTTAAAATTCGAATTTTGAAACTCAAATGGAAGGAGGGAAGCTGTCAGTCAGAATGGCAAAGTGATTTGACAGGATCTCTTAATTATGGAAAAGATTGAATAGGAAGGATTGTGAATATGCGAGGTTCCTAAAATAACTGAGAGGCTAAGATGATATCTCTACAAACTTCTTCCTAAAATATCCTAATCACATTCTAAGGAAAAATTCTGAGATTCGAGATTCCTAAATAATATTGGTGACAAAGGTGTAGACCTTTTTCGTCCAAATGACTATGAGAGTTTTGATTATTCCAAGTAATTATGTAAATTAGGGGATACTAATTAGAAAACTCGATATGCATGTTATATGATGTTTAAGTATGTGAAAATGTTCGATTAAGCGCTTAAACGTGATTAAAGTCTTAGGAAAATCAAATTTGAGCGATCTTGTGCTTAACTGGAATATTTATGTGATCACCTGCTTATGAACGTTTTCGTATGAATGGAATCTCATTGCGTGCTATATATGGAAAATATATGAACTGTCTGCAAGAATAAGTTATTTTAGGAAATTATATAAATGTGATCACCCGGATAGAAATGACTATGCTATATATGGAAAAGATATTCTGATTGAATGCATACATGTGATTGATTTATTTTAGGAAAGATTATCAATGATATATATCCGTTTGAGTGATATCTTGTTTGACTCTTGAATCAGTGAATCAGTGATCTATATTTCCTTATGCGAATTGGAATTAATATATTTTGGAAAGTGATTCATTGATTGGGCTTATATATGGTAATATGCTGATTGAGTCTATATATGGAATATGCTGTCTGATGAATGGAATTAAACTGGAATGAAAATAAATCTGTGGTATTTATGGTAAGTGATCATGTTGAGCGTTGAACTTAATTGGTTTATTCTTGGCATGATTCCTGAGTTAATGCACGTGATTATTGAGCTTTCTATTGCATATTTTCGTGCCTGACTTTCCTTGTGAAGTGTAGAAGCGATTATTGGGTCTATATAGAAGAAAACACTTCACGATTGAATGGTACACAACGAACATACAAGCTGTCGAATTCCTTAGAGTGATTGAGCGTTAATTTGCGATTCATTCGTAGTTGGTGTTGAGCTTAAATTTGCGAACCTGTATCAGTGAGCGATCTTTAGCAATACCCTATCCAAAACCCTTGTCTTCGGGCATGTTGTGTCTGCGGACGCATTGAACGCACAAAGGAGCACGGTTGGAGTCTTTCGTACGTGGAGGGCGAATTTGGTGGATTCGGTGGTCCTTCGGTAGCAAGCTGCATCCAGTCGGGGAATTGGTTTCCTGGGTTAACGACGTGAATCGAAACTTGGCGTGTGACAGCCTAGGTGGAGGTCTAGTTTCCGAAGTGCTTCAGTTGTTTAAGGGTCAATCATTTTGTAACCATAACCGGTAATACCTAGTAATTGATTGGAACTCTTGGGGAGATAACACCCCAAGGACAGGATTAAACCCCAGTTGGGGATATAACCTGTATAATAGTCCCGTCTCACCATACTTTCTGTTATTTACTTTCTGTGAGACAAACCCGGAACGCGTGCTAGGTGATATCTGCGAAACGATTTCTGAAATTAACTTGATATTTTGAAACAGGGTTAGGGAGATAACATTGATACTCGTACAGCTTTCTGGGAAATATACTCTGCAAATATCTTCTTAAAGAAAAGTATTTTTCAAAGAAGAAGAAGCCAAAATTTTTATAGCCTAATTCACCACCCCCCCCCCCCCCCCTCTTAGGCATTACACTTCAAAAGGGACGATCTTATGCTGGAATAGCTACGAATTGTTTCCAAAAATACCAAGATCACACTTAAGCATAAGATCTATGAGATCCGAAACATACAAAATATTCTAAGGACTGAAAGAATATCTACGGAATTTTACCTAAAATAACATATTCTGTAGTAAATGGCAGAAATTAGCAGATTTACTTACCTATTTAGCTCGATGATTCCCAATCGATCACAGATGTCGCAAAATCTTGCCTCAGTTAGGGGTTTCATGAAAATATCAGCAAGCTGATATTCCCCTTTTGAACATGATCTCGTATAAAATGATATTTAACCACTATATGCTTAGTACGAGAATGATGCACAGGATTCTTAGTAATGCTAATTGCACTAGTGCTATCACACAGAATAGGAATTTTATCGTAACCTAACCCAAAATCACTAAGGGTTTGTTTCATCGACAGAATTTGTTGACAACAATTTCCTAAGGCCATATATTCAGCTTGTGGAGAGGGCGACAGCATTTTGCTTTATACTAGACCAAGTTACCAGGGAATTTCCAAGTAGTTGGCAAGTTCCACTAGTACTTTTCCTATCGTCCCTACAGCCGGCATAGTCGGCATCGGAATATCCCATTAATGGGAACTCATCCGTATAAGAGTTCCACAGACCAAAATTAACAGTGCACTTGATATATCTAAGTATACGCTTGACTGCTGTGGAGTGAGATTTCCTAGGGTTAGACTGATATCTCGAACACATACCAACAATAATATCAGAGTGACTAGCAGTTAAGAAAAGAAGGCTTCCGAGCATACCTCGATATTGTGTTTGATCAACTGGTGTACCTGATTCGTCACTGTCTATTTTGGTGGTCCGATGCATATGGGTGGAAATTTCTTTGGAATCACTCAGTCCGAATTTTGTCAGTAATTCCTTGCTGTACTTCGTCTGGGATACAAAGGTTCCATTATCAAGTTGCTTTATTTGCAACCCGAGAAAGTAGTGTAGCTCACCCATTAAGCTCATCTCAAGTACCTTCTGCATAGACTTAGAGAATTTCTCGCAAAGAAGGTTATTAGTACTTTCAAATATGATATCATCAATATAGATTTGGACCAGTAACATGTGATCACCTTCATACTTAATAAACAGTGTTTTATCAGTAGTTCCAGTCGAAAATCCCATGTCAATCAAAACCATACTTAACCTTTCATACCATGCCCTAGGAGCATGCTTTAAACCATATAATGCTTTATTCAGTTTAAAAACATGATTTGGAAATCCTTCTCTAACAAAACCTGGGGGTTGTTCCAGATAAACTTCATCATTTATAAAAGGGACGTTTCTATTTTAGGCCCCATCCTAGGTTCCCTTTTATGTTCAGGGCCTCTTCATTTTAAATATAGTTTTAAGGACCAATTCCATATAAAATTCAAAGTAAAGGACATAAACAATGATTTGACGAAAATGCCCCTTGTAGGTATTATATAAAGAGGTATGAATCGCTATTATTATGTTACCAGATGTTATTCGAAAAACCTATTTCAACGATCGATTTGCCCTAATTTTTCGAACATACTGGGCACAAAATCGATTTTGATGTGTACTAGACGATCTCAATGATATTTACGTCGTCAGATTTAATAGATGTGAGGAATAATTCTAGAAATTCATTTACGCAAATAAGATAAATCGAGCATGTTTTTGTCGAAATTAAAGCTAATATGCATAAATTCGAGAGACCCACAGCTTGGAAATTACGTCGCGCCTTAGTGGTGACTCAATCGCCCGTCCCTCAAGATTAACAAACGGAAAGTAAAAAATCGCCAGAAAATAGTTAAAATGAGTGTTCGTTATGTGGTATCAGACAGGCATAACTGGTATAATTTTCATAAGATTCGGTACAATAGAGACGTAAAGTGGTATAGTTTTGTTAAGAAGCATTACACGAACTGGTACGGGATATTACTTAATATAATTTGGTATTACTTTTATATGATGAGGTACTAAGACATCTTAAAGTGATATAACTACCATAAGAAGTGGTTTCCAGATGTTATGCAAATGGCATCAATGGAAAAAAAACTATTTCAACGATCGATTTGCCATAACTTTTTTTGCATACTGGGCACATAATCAATTTTGATGTGTACTCGACGATCTCAATGATATTTACGTCGTCAGATTTAAGACCTGTGAGGAATAATTTCTAAAAATTCATTTACGTAAATAAGATAAAATCGAGCATGTTTTTTATCGAAATTAAAGCTAATATGGATAAATTCGAGAGACCCATAGCTTGGAAATTACGTCGTGCCTTAGTGGTGACTCAATCGTTCGTCCTTCAAGATTAACAAACTGAAAGTAAAAAATCGCCAGAAAAATAGTAAGTGTTCGTTATGTGGTATCAGAAAGGCATAACTGGTATAATTTCCATAAGATTGGGTACAATAGAGACGTAAAGTGGTATAGTTATGATAAGAAGCATTACTCGAACTGGTACGAGATATTACTTATTCTAATTTGGTATTACTTTTATATGATGAGGTACTAAGGCAGCTTAAAGTGGTATAACTACCACAACAAGTGGTTTCCAGATGTTATGCAAATGGTATCAATGGAAAAAACTACTTCAGCGATCGATTTGCCGTAAATATTTTTCCATACTGGGCACAAAAATCAATTTTGATGTGTACTCGACGATCTCAATGATATTTACGTCGTCAGATTTAAGATCTGTGATGAATAATTTTTAGAAATTCATTTACGCAAATAAGATAAATCGATCATGTTTTTGATCGAAATTAAAGCTAATATTCATAATTTCCAGAGACCCATAGCTTGGAAATTATGTCGCACCTTAGTGGTGACTCAATCGTTCGTCCCTCAAGATTAACGAACTGAAAGTGAAATCGCCGTAAAAAAAATAGTTTAAATGAGTGTTCATTATGTGGTATCAGAAAGGCGTAAGTGGTATAATTTCCACAAGATTCGGTAAAATAGAGTCGTAAAGTGGTATAGTTACGATAAGAATAAGCATTTGCGTAAGTGGTACTGAATAAGCAAGTCACTTTATTTTGGGCGGGAAAGCTGAATCTCAGTATTATTTGGGCGGGATCTTATGTAGTATATATTCATGTAATGATGTGGTACCAGAAACAATTTATATGTTACAAATGACGGTTTACGCGCTAGGGTTTCTAGTTTTATGTTTTAGAGTATCGGGGCTTTGGGTAAACGTTTTCGGGGTTACGATTAAGGGTTTACTATCGTAAGATTTGTTATATGATTGACGTATAATGTTTGTTAGAATACATTTGTTGTAAGTCATAATGGTAAATATCAATGTGATGTAAATAAAGTTGTCTATGATTTGCATTGGTGTACATTTTACATGATCAAAACCTCATTACTTGACTACTTGCATCATATTTGCAAAAACGTGACAAAATCAAGGAACTTGGTAGTTTAAATACATCCAATCTAATATTTCCACGATTTTCATTCTCTACAACCGAAAAAACCAATTTTTATTTACGAAATTATTCGAACCATTAATATGGTACAGATAATATATTATCTGGTATTACAACGAATTAATGTGGGTAATGTATTTCTACCAGGATAAATATAATGTTTACCAATATATTATTAAGTGGTATAATTTATATGTGATGTGGTATCATATAAAGATGGAGAGACCATATTCACTGACGGCCCATGAAGCTTCTGGAATGTTCTTATTTTTTGTTATGAATGGAGTATAAATTGGTACTAAACTACGCTGAAATGGTATAGTTTACATGTGATGTGGTATTGTATAAAGATGGAGACAGTTTGAGGCCCATGAAGCTTCTGGAATTGTTATGAATGGAGTATAAATTGCTACGAAACTACGCTGAAGTGGTATGATTTACATGTGATGTGGTATTGTATAAAGATGGAGATAGTTTGACGGCCCATGAAGCTTCTGGAATGTTCTTATTTTTTGTTATGAATGGAGTATAAATTGGTATGAAACTACACTGAAGTGGTATAATTTACATGTGATGTGGTATTGTATAAAGATGGAGACAGTTTGACGGCCCATGAAGCTTCTGGAATGTTCTTATTTTTTTGTCACGAAAGGAGCATAAATTGGTACCAAAATATTATTAAGTGGTACTATTTACATGTGATGTGGTATTGTATAAAGATGGAGACGGTAATAGGCCCATGAAGCTTCTGAAATGTTCCTATTTTCTGTTATAGGTGGAGTATAAATTGGTTCCAGACTATACTTAAATGATATAATTTACATGTGATGTAATATTTTATAAAGATGGAGACGGTAATAAGCCCATGGAGCTTCTGGAATGTTCTTATTTTCTGTTACGGGTGGAGTATAAATTGATACCAAACTATACTTAAGTGGTATAATTTACATGTGATGTGGTATTGTATAAAGATGGAGACAGATAATAGGCCCATGAAGCTTTTCGAATGTTCCTATTTTCTGTTACGAGTGGATTATAAATTGGTATCAGACTATACTAAGTGGTATAATTTACTTGTGATGTGGTATTTTGTAAAGATGGAGACGGTAATAGGCCCATGGAGCTTCTGGAATGTTCCTATTTTTGTTACGAATGGAGTATAAATTGGTACCAAACTATACTTAAGTGGTATAATTTACATGTGATGTGGTATTTTATAAATATGGAGACGGTAATAGGCCCATGAAGCTTCTGGGTATTTTTTGTGTGGAGTATAAATTGGTACCAAACTACACGTAAGTGGTATAATTTACATGTGATGTGGTATTGTATAAAGATAGAGACGGTAATAGACCCAAGAAGCTTCTGCAATGTTCATATTTTTTGTTACGAATGGAGTATAAATTGTCACCAGAATATTATTAAGTGGTATAATTTACATGTGATGTGCTATGAAAATAGAACTAGTTCGAAACTCAAAATACAGTACAAAACATAAGCAGAGCCATCATTCAAAACACCAAGAGTGCTAAACACAGTCAAAACACAAGCAGAGTTTGGCGATCGACGGGGTTCTTCCCAGCAACTTTCTTCTCCTTCTTCCGCCCACTTTCTTGGCGATCGACGGGATTCTTCTTCGGAGCCATCGCAAGATTCGTCGATGAAGTGTCGAAATCAGTCGGGTTTCGTCGATTAAGTGTTCAACTCGATAGTAAATTCTTCGGGTTTTCTCAATGAAGGGGGAAAGCTAATTTTAGGGTTTGTGGTACTGAAAATCGATTTTTAGTCTCAGTTCGTTTTCTTAATTGTTTTATACCATAAAATTTCAGATCATTTAATAGTACCACTTCAGTCTTACTAAATACCACTAAATAAGATTTATATACCACTTTATAACACGTGAAGATTTAGGTCTAAAAAGTCTAATGTAATTTCCGGAAAAAGTAAGGGTAAAAGAGTCTTTTCAATCTGAATGGGTCCTTATCCCTAACATATATATCATTTGGGTCCTTCTCCCTATTTAAAATATAAAGAGGCCTGAATCCTACTCAAACTTGTTAAGAGGGCCTGAATTCCAATTAGCCCTTTATATAACCATTTAAAAATGCACTTTTTACGTTTGAAATAGCTTAAAGCGTTTGCATGCATTTGCAGGTAAGACACGAATGGACTCTAGTCTAGCTATCGAAGCAAAGTTTTCATCGAAATCGATACCCTCCTCCTTTTTTTTTCAAAGGAGGAGGGTATCGCTGTTTCTTGTGATATTACCGTGTTTGTAGAGTTTGTTGCGGAAGACCTATTTGGTTTATATGATAGATTTTTTGTCTGGTCTCTCTACGAGTGTCCACACATGGCTCTTTTCGAACTGAGATAACTCATCCTCCATGGCAGAGACCCAAGATATATCGTCTAGAGCTTCATGGACTGTCTTTGGTTCCATCATTGAAAGCAGTATATCGTGGTATTCCTCCGTATCCTGATTTCGTGCAGTTGCTCGAGTTTTGATTCCAAATGTGATATTCCCTATCACTTGATCTGTTGGATAGCATGTTTGAATTTTTTGCATTGTTGTTCATTAGCACTGAGTGTATCAATGTTATCGTCTGTTGGAATTTCGTCTTCACTGTCCTTACTAACCTGTAAATCTGCACAAGACAAATTCATACCTTCCTCATGAGTAGCATCTGCGTTAGGGAATCTATTCGAAAGTAACATGTACGGATTCCTGAACAGACAGCTTCTACTATAGACACGATAGTCTTTAGAATGAAGACTATAATCAAGGCATATCCCTTCATCCACCTTAGAGTCAAATTTTCCTCACGTATATCTATCATTCAAGATAAAACATTTACATCCAAAACACACGAAAGTATCTTATATTTGGAGTTCTACCATCAAAACCAGCTGGCGACCAGCTGGTTTTGATGGTGAAAAAGCTTTTTTTATCTATTTTATGAAAATTTAATTTACTAATACTTTTTTGTTTAGTTGTGGTAATTATTAATAGATTATGTATTTATTAACAAATATATCATTAATTATAGGGTTAATTCCTTATCAGTACCTTTTGAGTTTTCAAATTCCTATTAAATACCCCTCGAATTATTTCTTCCTTATAAGTACCCATTTGAAAATTTCTTCCTGTTCAGTACCTAAAAAGGTCTTTTTAGGGTTAAAAAGTCGAAAATACCCCTGTCTCACACTTCAAATTGGACATTTATACCAACTTATTTCGAAATTATACCAGAAATTATAAAAATTATACCATCTGTTTTGGTTATCGTACCAGTAAATAACGTTATTATAATTTTATACAGCGAAAATTGGATATTATACCAACTGATTTTGAAATTATACCAGAACTTGTACAAATTATACCATCTGTTTTGGTTATCGTACAAGTAATTAACGTTTTATAATTTTATACAGCGAATTGGACATTTATACCAACTGATTTTGAAATTATACCAGAAATTGTAGAAATTATACCATATGTTTGCGTTATTATACCAGTTATTTTAATTTTATACAGTGAAATTGGACGTTATACCAACTGATTTTGAAATTATACCAGAAATTGTACAAATTATACCATCTGTTTGTGTTATTATACCAGTTATTTTAATTTTACAGTGAAAGTGGACGTCATACCAACTGATTTTGAAATTATACCAGCAATCGTTGAAATTATACTATCTCTTTTCGTTATTATACCAGTTATTAATTCTATACAGTGAAATTGGACGTTATACCAACTGATTTTGAAATTACACCACGAAATTATACCATCTATTTTCGTTATTATACCAATTATTTTAATTTTGTACAGTGAAATTGGTGTTATACCAACTGATTTTACTATTGTACCAGAAATTGTAGAAATTATACCAACTGTTGTCGTAATTATACCAACAGAATTGTACACTATATCAATTGGTATAATAATGATAACAGTTGGTATAATTAGAATAACAGTTGGTATAATAATCAATACAGTTGGTATGATGTCTAGTTTAATTTCAGAAAAGGGTATTTTCGTTCGTTTAATGTTTGGACGTATTAAACACACAACTTTTTGCAGATGGGTGCTGATAAGGAAGAAATTTTGTCAGGGATACTGATAAGGAAGTTTAGTTTTGACAGGGCCTGATAAGGAATTTACCCTTAATTATACCATTAATGAATCACTAAGTATTAATTTAATATATATTTTCCATATAATAAATATTGTTAATATATAATTACATAGCTGGCATGTCGGCCCGCGGGCTGAATTGACAGCTCTAGCTGCTACGAGTATTGAAGAGCTTATGCTCCAGCGACGACGCGTCGTTGCGAAAAAATGGCGTATCAGATAACATGGCATACACGACGACGTATCAGGCCCTGGGTCGTTACAACCATTTTATGACGTTGACGATCAACTCAATGTATTTCAATCCTCAAAGTCTCCATAAACCTACAGTTCCTATCTTCTCGGATAGAAAACACATGCATTACAACTTCAAACGAAATGCTACTACCTGCATTTATAACCCAAGAATAAAATTGCGAGTTATTATTACCAAAGGGAAAAAGAAAAAAAATGATGCATTACTGGCCCAATACTTCCTTAATTTTAGTCTTCTGTTCCTCCGTTATCGAAGCGGGAAAAAGGACCTCAAACGTTACGTATAGATCTCCTTTCTTGTTACTCATGTGCAACGGCATACCCTCTCCTTTGAACTTCCTCACTTCTTTGGGCTTCGTTATACCCTTTTCCATAAAAGCCAACATTCAATTAAAACCACCACTCTTACCTACCGACGAAAAAAAGAATCTTAATTCACCAACCTCAGAGCCAATGTCCAGCACGTGTTCGTCAAGGTGCTTTATAGTCTTCTCAAAGCCAACAAGCGCTTGAACCTGAGATTATGATGATGATGACAATAATAAGAGAAATAGGAAAAAAAACACCGATCAAGAAAAAGGAACAAGTGAAAAGTTTACCAAAGTGATGGTGACTGTGGTGCGCAGATCATTGCCTTCCCTCATGAAGACGTCATGTGGGGCAGTACATATGCGAAACTGTGCGACAAAGATGGTCGATTATGAATAACAAGAGAGTGGGTGCTTTAGTACATTGCCACTTTTATAAGAACGAAGATAAAAGAACAAACCCTAAGATCTCCAGGTTCGCCATCGACTATGGACTCACCGTCTTCATAAAATACCACCTCCTGTAAAAGTGATGCAATTTCCTTAGAAGGAGAATACTAATATTTGACTCCGCAAACAGTATTATGTGACTGCAGATTATATTACACAAGTACGGCCAATCACTTCAGTTTCTACGTAGGACAACTTATCTACATTGGTATTTGTCTACCTCATATTATATAGGTGTTGCTGACCACAAAGTCAGATAACCTGATTAAGTTATCGTATATTATGATTACCTGAATCATGTCTTTCGTATAAGTTCTACAAATGCCTAAATTGCGAAAACGGATAGATTTATAACAAATACCCTTTCATAAAATAACTATTTAAACAGACACCAAGTCATGACATGGCGATACAACGACAGTGAAAAGAATGTGGCAACATCCGACAAGACTACAAATATAAAACAAGTAATAGGGGATGGAAACTTACTTGCCCATCTTGCATTCCTTTCTCAATATCCACAGTGATAAAATCACCTTCCCTTTCGTATTTCACATTTGGGCACTGCTCGCATACCTGGAAAGGCAATGATAATTAAAGAGCGTAAACCTTCTCTACATGACGCAATAGTCAATTGCAGAAAAACAACCAAAGCAGTAGCACTGCCAGTTGACAATCAATGAAATGTCACGGAAAAATTTGGCTTCCAAGATTGGAATTGTAAATAATAAATAAAATAAACTCCAAATCTGTAATTTACAATAGAAATATTTCATTATATATCTTATTAACTATTAATAAAAAATTTATTTCAATATAATAAACTTATATATTGTGCAATATATTCAAGAAAGTTTACAAACAACAGTCATGTAGTTGAGCATGCCCAGTGATGCGCAATGTCATTTGTAGTCTGGTGATGCCCTTAATAAACAAGCAGCAAAACACACAAACAAACACATGACCATGCACATTAACATAAGTCACTTTCTGATCTTGCACAGTACCAAGATGCGCCTTAGATTTTAGTATGAATATGTGATAAAATGATTCAAATTAAAAAATACATTACCTGTTCGGTCATCTGTTGAAACATTCCAGGACCAATTTGCTTGTGATAAACCTCATTTCTGCAATTGCAACGTCTCTTTCCTGGAGCTGGTTTTAGTACGTTTTTAACCCTCCAAACCTGAAAACTCCAGGCAATTACCGTTTTGGCGTTCACATCGAAGAAATATTACCCACCAAACTACATAGGCAGTTTGCATAACAAATAAAACATTGGCAATGAAACAGTACTCTATGTATATGTTACTGCAGAATAAATGTACTTCAGCACATTTGCATTCCTATCACTCCTCGAGATATATAAATATCCTTTCTAGAAATCGTCTGCAGAAAATTGGTTTCTTTATTTCAGAAAAATACCTTCAAAGTACCTCCCATGTACAAATCTTCAAGTGAGGCATCCAACTCAACAACCACGTCATCACCTTTAACAACCTTCTCTTCCTCTTCCATTGGTCCTCCACCAAAAAATCTGGTCATAAAATTATTTATCGCTGAAAAACATATGAATCAACCACTGCGTATGATTTCATACTTCTAAGCATAAAATTCAATTGAATGACAACAATTTTACACTCTCATGAACGCAGTCATAACTAATATCTCTGAGCACTAACCACTAAGGAAAGCACAATATAGATGCTAACAAAAAAGACAGACAAGTCCAAGATGAAATGAATCTCACACCAGATATTTGTTTAATCAAATATCAACATGCATGCACTAAAATTAGAATCCAACATTTCTGACCAACTATTTCAAACTAACAGATCAATCAAATCAGATGAAATCCCTCAAATTGTGTTGATTTTGATTGAGCATCCAATCATCCCTTGAAATTATGGAATCATAAATTAGTTTATTACATTTTCAGAGTTAGACATAATCTAACATATTATAATTGCTAGGTTTTGCTGTATCACAGGTTTTGGCCAGACATAATCTTTCCCAACCTACCACCACTAATTCCTAATGGGGATTTGAGAGTCACTGACAGTCTGAATAACGCTACGAAGAAAATCTTTTCAGTACAACAATAAGCATTACTACTACTGTCTTTGTATTGCCAGTGAAAATAATACTGAGAGCAGATTTTTTGTTGTCTAAAGCACGAACAGCCATGATATAATAATCAGTAAGAGAAATGGATCAGTTAGAATAATATCAGCATAAATGTGATATAGAAACTTACGAACTAAAAATGTCCTGAATGTTCATTCCACCACCACCACCTCTACCCCCACTAGCAGCATGCTGCTTAAGGCCTTCCTCACCATATCTATCGTATATATTTCTCTTTTCACTATCCGACAACACTTCATAAGCTGCAATAAGAGAAGTTCATCGATAAAGTTTAAAATGCGCACAGTTTTCCATTTTCAAAATCCGGCCAGTAATCATTCAAAATGTACAACTCTGACATAAATATCGAGTACCATTATTGATTTCAGCAAATTTTTTATTCGCCTCTTCGTTTCCTTGATTTTTATCAGGATGATACTTCAACGCGAGCTTACGATAGGCGCGCTTTATCTGTTCGTCCGAAGCGCCCTTGGCCACTTGAAGAATGTCGTAATAATTTTTCCTGTAAATCAAGAAAAACGCAATAAACACGTTAAAAAAATTTTAAATCCCACAAAACCGCTGACGAACTACAGAAAAACCCAACCCAATGCTTACGCGGCGGTGGCGAAGATATAGTAGGACGCAAAGCATAGAAGCAGCAGTAATTTTGATCTTCGGTGCGTCATTCGGTCAGTCACAAAGATCAAAATAAAGATTACGGCACGAAAAACCTAGGGTTTTCAAATCGCCACCGATCGGAATGTAGCAGCAGTATTGTTCTCCGAAGTATTATGTTTCCAGTAGAAGAGGAGAAGTATGATTCACATTCCAAATTGTTCCTCTACGAATTACTTAGAACATGCAACGTGGTTCTGAGGAGACTCAACCAATCAGAGAGCTCAATAAATCATCTCAGCTAGTCATATACATCCACGTCATCACATTCGTACAACAATGCTGGGTCTTAAGTGGGCCCGTCATACGATTCAGTAAGTAAAACTTTCTTAATACAAACTCAAACCCAAAACTGCTGCATTCGCATTTCATTCAAGCTCTGACCAGCAATAGTTATGGGCCGTATTTCTCGGCCTAGTTTCCGTATGCAGCCCACAAGGAAGAAACCATTGGCTCATTTGGTGTGTGAATTGTGATGTAATCATCTCTGTCAGTTGGGAAATCGCCGTCGCCGGTGGTGTTTCTCTCGCCGATGGAGATGAAATCAAGGCTCCCAGCTATTAGTTACCCATTGTGTGCTGGTGAGGATGTTATTGAAGTAGTACTCTTTAGGCCTTAACGTGTTTCTGATTTGCCTTTGTTTTGCACCACATTTCCTTCAGGTGGAAGAAGAATTGGGGCGAAATCGTTGTCGAGGGTGGCGGTCTCTGCGTACGACGAAGTTCGAACGAAGGGATGGTAAGAGCTTTCTGAAATTTGTTGAACTAGGCAGCTAATCGCATTTTACATTGATTAGTTTTATATCGTCTGAAACCATTTTATGGGGGCAAAAAAACCCACTGTTTTTCTGCAAATTTAATCTGAAATTAGTATTAATACCTTTGGATTGTTAGCACGGATGTTTGATTTGTAATTCTGAACGATGGTTGTTATTGTCTTGGCAACCCATGATTACTTCTTGTTCCAGCTTTCAGGCGCAGGGTTTTGAAAGGTTTGCACACTCTTCTGCAGTTGAGGATGATGATAATGTTTTCGCCAAATTGGGGGAAGTTTCTGAATGCTCTTCTATGAAAATAAAACTGGCTACAGAGAAACCTGATCATTATGCAGATTACAAGGCAAAGTGTTTATGATCCCTTTTCTATCGTTATGGATAAAAAACTTTTGTGTAATAGATACGAAGCTCCTCATTGCTTGCAGAAATCCAATAATCACACGACAAATGGATTGGTTGACCAGCCCTCATCTTCGAATTCGATAAAGGACTTACTAGCAACCATTGGCAAGACATTGGAATCATCCAATCCCAAGAAAACCAGGAAAGGAATTGCGTCTACGTCCACTATTATTGAACCTAAGAAGATCTCATTGGTCTCCATTAAGAACGTTCCCTCTACAGTTACTCTCTCTCAGCTAGTCGAAGTTGTTTCCAAATTCGGTGAAGTTTCGGGCGCTTCATTTGAAACTGCACCTGACGATATTAAAAGCTGCAATGTTGAGTTTAAGGTATTGTATTGCGTTGTCTCAAACTCTCATCCTACTCTTCCGATGCCTAAGATTGCATTCTCATTTTAAAGGATGAAGACTCGGGCAGGAAAGCGATCTCAACTGGGAAAGTTTGGGTGAAAGGTCAAGTGTTGGCCATACAATCAATGGATGATGGTGTTAGCCCAATTGTAAGTAAGTTCAGGATCAAGAACATAAACAAGGAAACTTCTGATTATGCAATACACTCCCAATGTATGTCGGCTGGTGAACTTGTTGGCTTATCGAGGATAAGTGATGATGTCGTCGATGTTTTCTTTAACGTGAGTGGTGATAAGATGAATATGCAAATTCTTTCAAGGTGATCAACTTCCCCCTTAGTGTCTTATTATACGTACAATTATTTTCTTGACTAACTGATGATTCATAGGTTGAACAATAAAAGAGTTGACAGTAGCCATTGGTCAGCTTGTTTTATTACCACCAATTCTTCCTCCTCGGAAGCATGCTCAGCTCAGCAGATCGAGCCATGGATTTGCAGATCTTCAATCGCATTTTGGAGCTGAGGAAGGAAACCGAGTTGAGAAAAGTTCAGTTACGAGATTTAGGACGTTTGAATGAAAGTATAATGCACGTAATGGATCTGTTTTCCTCCATTGATCCATCACCAAAGAGTTGAGTGTTGGCTACTTTTGGATGAATTGCATACAGCAAATTCGGGCAGGTGCTCCTTCCCTTCCTATTTAATAGTCTTAGGTTAGATCATTTTGTAACGCGGCACAAACGTCGAAAATGATAGTCATGAGCTGGCATGTAACAACGAATTATAGCTATCCAATATGCAAGAATGAACTGTGACTTGTTAGTGATTTGTGTTGTCTTGCATTATATATGGGAATATTTTAAAAAATGGCCTTTGACATAGTCAATGTTAAAAAAATAGCCTTCAAATGTAAAACGACCAATATACCCTTACTAATTGGGCCCACATTCGAAACCAATATGTTTAATGTCGTGCGGTTTACGGTGGGTGGGCGGGGAGTAGTTCAGTGGTTGTGTAGTCAGACGTTCAAGTAAGAGGTCGTGGGTTCAAATCCCCAACAATTTTCTTTTAAGTCTCCTTCTACATGGAAGGGGGCCCGTGCTCTATAGAAGGGGTCCCATGCAGCAAGGGCCCCCTTCTATAGAGCACGGGCCCCTGCCTTATAGAAGGGGACCCGTGCTCTATAGCAGGGATCCCATGCAGCAAGGGCCCCCTACAATAAGGCAGGGGCCCGTGCTCTATAGAAGGGGGGCCCTTGCTCTATAGAAGGGGTCCCATGCAGCAAGGGCCCCCTTCTATAGAGCACGGGCCCCTGCCTTATTGTAGGGGGCCCTTGCTGCATGGGATCCCTGCTATAGAGCACGGGCCCCCTTCTATAAGGCAGGGGCCCATGCTCTATAGAAGGGGTCCCTTGCTCATGGGACCCCTTCTATAAAGCAGGGGCCCCCCAATTGTTTGCGTGAGTCCCTGCGATGATGGGACACGTTGTTGTTTTTAAAGTAACTCCTGTAAAAAGACGAAAATACCCTTAAATTCAACGCTATTTTTAAAATGGTCAAAACACCAAGGCTATTTTTTTAATGTTGACCGAGTCCAAGGCTATCTTTTTAAACGACCCATTATATATGCTAGTTATTCTGCACACTGTGCAACGATATTTACATTTGACTTAAAAAAGTTCTATCTACAAACAGATCATAACGAAGTAAAGAATAAATTAGATGTGTTTATTTGTTTATATCATATAATCAACTGAAATAATGACGATTTTATGATTTGGTGGATTTAGAAATTAATAAAATAATAAAAGAAAATTTTGAATATATGTGATTAAAATTTCGTATAATTTAACACTTGTCAAATATATGTGAGTATAGCAGTCAAAGCATTCGTTATGGGGGCCACCCATGCCCCCATGGATTGGGCTGCAAGTTTTTTGGCGGGCAGCCTAAGCGGGCCAAACCGCACGGGCCACAGGCTTTGGCAAGGAATGGAAGGTACTATTTTGATTTTGGGCTTATTGCCACGGAGCATTATAAAAACTATAAATAATGTAAATTATATGTTGGCTTTATTTTTCCATTGGGCCAAGCAAAGGGCATCGTTAAACTAAATTATTCTTTATTTTCCACGACTGGTGAGTAAGCCCAACGTCCCTCACTTTCCCGCCAAACGGGCAGGGTTTAGCGGCCATTGGCGACAATCCGTTTTGACAGCTGTATATGTGAGGACTGATAGGTTTTTATGAGCTGAAACTAGAGAGACCAAAGTATGAACGTTGGTACGGTTTGGTTATAAGGATTATAATATATATATATATAAGCACTATAAATTATTTGTTATAAGCCCATGATAAGTTATCTCAGCCCTATAACTTAGTCTATTATTGTTGGTTGTTCACTCGTAGGCTTCTTGGCATTGAAGCGATAAAGGAATGATCAGATCTTTCAAAAGTTGCGGGAGAACCTGTTGTATGTGAAGCGAGAGAAGTGTGCCCGTAAACTAATAGCACGCTGGACTATTGAACTCGGGTTGGAAATATAGAAGTCAAACACTATATTGGTTACTATTACTTATATTATTTGGGCTTCTAAGGGCATAAAACGGGAGTTAGAGTGAAAACCTGTTACGAAATAGACCGCCACGAACTTTAGGATCGATCCATCACCTTGTTCACAGATTCATAGTGTAGTTGTAGGATCACTCTTGGTACGTTTCCTGCGTGACGATCTAGAAGTCGAGATTTGAGTGGTTTACACACTTGTCACATGCTTCGAAAGTATAATCGTCAAACCGATTAGAATGTTTGGATACATGATTACACGATTCAGACTTACACGATGTACAAATTAATCAACGGAGCTCCCAATCCCTGTGGGATTGACCTAATAATGGTATGGGTGGTATTTCACCCCTTAGTTATGATTTCAAAACTCATGACTATTGTATTACGTAAATTCATGATATATTCACATGACTCTAGAGATCAGTCTCATCTTCGGAGTGTGTACTACAAATTTAAGCAATTTGGGAGTTGATCCTGGTTCTGAAACCGGGTTTTCGAAACGGACTAGAAATTTTAGTGGTTTAAGGTTTAGTAGTTTAACCGAAATCAAGCCGGAGCTAAATCGGTAACTTTAAATATAATTAATATATATGTTATGATTAAATCAACATGTTAGTTATAAACTTTTTTCTATATTAGAACTTTATAAATTAGGTGTCAAAATTAAATAAAGTAAATTTGTTGGTAGTTAGAAATTAATTATACGATGGGCGGACAGAAATTATATCTTTAAATTTGGGATCAAAACTAAATAAAGATAAAATATATGTATCATGAGTTAATTATAAAACAAAAAATAATACGAGCTACAAAGGAATCGAACCCGGACCACATAAAAAAGTTCAACAAATAACTTCATTTTTATGGTTATATTATAATTTTGTTTTTTCTTTCTCTTTTTTTTTTGTTAAGCTTAGACCGATCCGGAGCTGAATCGGAATTTCGGCCGGGTTCGCGGTTCTCCAGTCCTAACTGGCCGGACCGATCCGGTATTCAAAACCTTGGATTTGATATACCAAAGAAAAAAGGAAAGAAAAAACACGTTTCAGCACGTGCCATAAATTTTAACGGCACACGATTTTCAAGCAAAACCTACTTCTTTTCCAGTTAGATATTTGCAAATGCGGAGAAAGTTAAAAAAATAAAGAGAGAGATGAGGTGGAAAAAAAGGAGAAACAGTAAGACGTGGCTTTTTCTCGCGTACAAGACAAGGGGAATGGGAGAAATAATATGTTCGTAATTGTACCCACATATAACATCAAGATTCACAACTACTTATCTTGCCCTTGTGAATATGGGACTCCCAACTAAAACTGTTTGCCCAAATGGATGCACAAATGGCCCTTCACACATTGCAGCAAAAGAGGGTAGACATCATCAATAAAACTCTTAAACAGTATAAGGAACTTAACCAACTTAGACACCCCATGTGGACATGAACTGACAAATAATCAATGCAAGAACCCAGAATGTCTTAACCAACTAACCAAGCTACTTTTGGCCTAAGTGCGAGTTTTATCAATGAAGAAGATACTGATTTAACGGTGATATATCAATTTCCAGGTATTTTTAGAAACGATAGCTTGGATAAATCAATAAAGATACATGGACTAAATAGCCCAATAGGTCTAACCGGTACATCGTCAACCGGGAGAACAAAATCTCACAAACGAGCACAGTACAATCCCACAATGGAGACACAACACTCTCACGTGGGGAGAAAAAGATCCACAAGGGACAAAAATCGACAGAAAACAAAACTCATTATCTACGACCAAGAACTAAAGAACCTATAACAGAGAAAGCTATTAAGCTAAATCTACTATACTCTTCACTTTCACTTGGCTTTCGACTTCTGGGTTCTATCTTCATCGGACTGGCCACCACAAAGGAGAAAAAGCTCCCGAACCGCGGGTCGAGAGAAATGAGGGAGGCGGCGTGCGGGGCGGGGCGGGGCGGCAAGGTGGCGAGGCGGGGCTGAAGGCTGCCGGGGGAAGCGAGGCAGGGTGGAAGGCTGCCGGGGAAGCGAGGCGGCGAGGCTGGCAGGGGAGGGAGGGCGGCGATAGCCAAAGCTCCTTTGGTCATCGCCGCCCTCCCTCCCCCACCAGCCTCGCCGCCTCGCTTCCCTGGCATGAAGCTTCTACATTGCTAATTTAATCTCCATTGACAAAAGCTTAGCAATGCAGAAGTTGTTATGCATTCCAACTGTTGATGTTGAGCTTGCAACATAAGCAATGTTGGGGTAACATTCTAGTCAACATCTGTTGGCCGAGAATGTTCCCTATCTCAGTTTTATCTTTCATGCTCAAAACTAATTTTATTTATGACGTGGCATTTTTCTAGCGTTGTGCAGGTTTTATAAGAGCTGGAATGGGTCAAACCGTGTGGAAGAAGTGTGGATGAGCTAGAGCAAAAATAGGAAAGGAGCGTGCTAAAAATAGGAGACTTGGAGTTTAAGTGAAGACCAAGCCCTTGGGAGTGACCAAGTCGACTTAAAACGTTCTTCAACTGTCCAACTTCACTTAGTGGACGTTAGTGGACGTTATGGGCTGTCACCAAGTCGTTGGAGAGGTTTCTTACAAGTCGAAGAGCTATATAAGTCGAAGGACTTAACCTTTTGAAGTACGACTTTTTACGACGTGCACTGAGCGAAAGTGAGAGCATCTCTGAGCGAGAGTTATTCCTTGAAAGAGTTTTCTTTTTGATCTAGCTTGTTAGGTTTTAAGAATCGTGTGTGATTCGTTCCTTTTGCTAGATTAGTTTTAACTATCTTTCTTGATAGTTTGTAATCCATCTTTATAGTGGATTATTTTGCCGTGAGGCTCGCAGCAAGTTATTTGACTTGCTGCACATAATCAGCTCGTGTGATCGTTTTGTTTCATCATTAAGTTCGTTTATTTCCGCTGTGCATTTACAAGTGAGTTTGAGTGTTAGCCTAACATCTCATTCAACATCAGTAGTTTACTTAATGTTTTACATCCATTGTGTACGGGACCGCCTTCAAAGTTGTATCAGAGCCAACGCTTGACGTTACTAAGCGCTTAACATCCTCTACAATGGATATTAACAGTTCAAACAATATCGGCAAAGTTCCTGTTCTAGACGGCACCAATTACGCGTATTGGAAGGTGCGTATTCGTCAGTGCATCAAGTCAATTGATGTGCGGGCATGGGAATCAGTACTTCACGGATATACTCCACCCAGGACAGAACCAGATGCAGATGGTGAGGTCTTCGACAACCCGGCCGACGAATGGACGGTGCCTGAACGAATCTTGGCAGAATTCAACGACAAGGCACTGAACGCCATCTTCTCTACGGTGGATATCTTTATGTTTAAGATCATCCAGAACTGTACAACCGCGAAGACTGCATGGGATCTACTCCAGAGGTACTGTGAAGGTGACACAACTGTGCGAGAAACCAAACTTCGCCTCCTCCATAGTCAGTTTGAGAACATCAGATGAAGGAAGACGAGGACATCACGACGTATTTTGGAAAACTCTTGACGATTTCCAGCGAGTGTGCCAGCCTTGGAGATCCAATGTCTAACAAGGTATTAAATTCTAAAGCTATTCGTACACTGACTGGAAAGTTTAATGTGAAGGTATCGGCTATCGAGGAATCGCACAATCTGGCCATTATGGACTTCAACGTCTTGATGAACATCTTAAAAAAATATGAAACCAATCTTGAAGTCCAAAGGAGGGCCGTACGTGGAAAGAGTCTTGCACTGGTCACCCAGCCATCAAATGACATGGTCGAGGTCGACCCCAATAATGAAGAGGACCTAGCTATGGTCGTAAAGAAATTTGCGTAGTTCTTCAAGGAGAAGAATGTTGTGCAGAATGTTGGCCCAACATTCAGAAAAGGCCAGAACGCCAAAGCTGAATCCTCTTCTGCTCCTCCGGTTGCTAAACGCAAGCCTTTTGTGAGATTAGACGGAAAACCTAAGAAGAACATCAACTATGAGACAATTAGATGCTTTGAATGCCAAGGTTGGGACCATTTTGCCAACGAATGTGCAAACACACTTCGCAAGCATGGTAAGGCTATGTGGATCGACCTGTCAGACGATGAAGATGAATATGAAGAGCCTAAGCAATCGTCAGTGACCATACAGTCCTTTTCTGATGATGAAGAAGATGAAGATAATCAAATCGGCCTCACTGCGGTAACTGATGTTGAGCCATCATCTGACTCAACATCTGTAAAACATATTATTTTTTATTATGATGATTCAAACTGTCTTGATGGTCTTTTGAGTTGTGATGATACAGAACCAGAAACAGAGAGTTGTGAAGAAGCCTTTAAGCAGTTGTCCACGCAATACGATTTAGAGGAGGCGAATAACCTACAACTCCAAGCTGCGGTGAAACTGTTGGCCGAAGAAAATGAGAAAAACGAGAAGATCATTGAAGGCTTGATGGATGGCTTGAACAAGTTGGAAGCCGCACTGACACGAAAAGATAGGGAACTCGACACGCTTAAAAAACGAGTCAATAAAGCCGAGGAAACGTTCACTAAGTTGAACAAGGGTAAATCCACCCTTGAAGAAGTATTGTCTCTTGGTATTTATGATAAGCAAGGTCTAGGATATAGTGCTCAGCCTGCATGTGATAGTTCAAAACCCGTGTCTCATGATCAGCCTAAGATTGTTTTTGTTAAAGCTCAATCTATGAATGACGAAGTTGAAGTCGTAAAGCCTAAGAATAGTCCCGAGCATGTGACCCAGAAAAATAATGATAAATCATTTGTGTGTGATCATTGTAAGAAGTTAGGTCATTTGAAGTCATACTGCTGGAAATTGAAGAGAGAGATTTCTGCAAAGAAATCGATGTCGGCTGAAATGTCATCAAACATATCGGTCAACATTGAGAAATCAGTATTGAAAGATATGTCTGGAGTAGGCTCAGCTGGCACATCTTCGAATTCCAGTAAACAGAATGCGGTTAAATCTTCTAAGAAAGCTTGGATCAAGAAATCAGGTCATAAATGTTTAGTTGTATACACCTCTTTGCGAGCTAACGTGACAGGTTCATGCTACTTTGATAGCGGGTGTTCCCGACATGTTACGGGTACCAAAGAATATCTCAGTGATTACACGCCCTTAAGGAGTGGATCTGTGACGTTTGGAGGTGGTTCGAAAGGTAGAATTCTTGGCCGAGGCAGATTAAATGTGCCCGACTTTCCCAAGCTTAGCAACGTGCTCCATGTAGACGGGCCTGTTGCGAATTTGATCAGCATAAGCCAGCTGTGTGATGATGACCTCGAGGTAAGGTTTAATAAGGAGTGTTGTGAAGTTTTTAACCGAAATTCTGTTCTAGTGATGGCAGGTAAGAGATCTAGCGACAATTGCTACCTAGTTGGTGACAAATCTGGTGTGAAGGACGTGTGTCAACTATCAAAAGCCGAGGACGATGTTGTGCTTTGGCATTACAAATTAGGCCACGTCAACTACAGAACATTGGAGCAACTTATCAAACATGATGCAATCAGAGGCATTCCGAAGCTTAAGGAGTTTGGTAAGGTTGTTTGTGAGTCGTGTTTGAAGGGTAAGCAAACACATATTAGTCACAATGTTGACCAACAATCTGCCCAACATTTTAAACCTGCTCACTGTTTTCAATTAATTCACATGGATTTGATGGGTCCTATGGAAGTAGATAGCATAGGAGGTAGGAAATATGCTTATGTGCTCGTGGATGATTTTTCTAGATATGCATGGACTTTCTTTCTTAGGGAAATATCGGAATCGTTCGATTTCTTTAAGAATTTTTGTGCTATGATTAGGAACAATTTCAGTGCTACTGTCTTTCGTATTAGGTCTGATCATGGTAGAGAGTTTGAAAATCGGTATTTTGATGAGTTTTGTGATAAGAAAGGCATAGTGCATGAGTATTCATCTCCTAAGACGCCCCAACAAAATGGGGTGGCCGAAAGGAAGAATAGGACTTTACAAGAGATGGCTCGTGTTATGTTATTATCTAAGAATGTTTGTAAACGTTTTTGGGCTGAAGCATTGCATACGACATGTCACATTTCGAATCGAGTGTTCTTTAGGCAAGGTACTAAGAAAACATCGTATGAGTTGTTGAATGGTAAGAAGCCTACGGTTAAATATTTTCATGTTTTTGGATGTTTTTGTTACATGCTGAATGATCGTGAATATTTGACTAAGTTTGATTCGAAAAGTGATAAATGCATCTTTCTAGGTTACTCGTCAAATAGTCGTGCCTATCGTGTTTATAATTTGCGTTTGAAATCGGTTCAAGAATCAGTGAATGTTGTGTTCGATGATGCTACTGATCTTAGCAATATGCCTCCTCAAGTGGATATTTCAGATATTATACAAGCTGTCAAGGAACCAGAGGAGCCTGCGGATGACAATGTTGAACCAACATTGGACCCAACATCTGAACCAGAACAGAACGATGACGTTGGTCCCAGTGAAGTGCGACGAGATCCGCCAGCTAAGATTCAGAAAGATCATCCCACTGATCTTATTATTGCAGATGTGAACGAAAGTAGAAAAACCAGAGACAAGCCGCGCAAGGACTACAAATCTATGGTAAGAAACGTATGCATGAACTCGGTATACGCTGAGGTACGTTTTAATTGTTTTGTTTCTGAGATAGAACCTAAGAATGTCCTTGAAACTCTCAAGGATAATTTCTGGATAAATGCGATGCAAAAGGAACTCTTGCAGTTCGAGAAAAACCAAGTTTGGACTTTAGTCCCACGGCCGAAAGACATTAATGTCATAGGTACGAAGTGGATCTTTAAGAATAAATCCGATGAACTTGGTAGGGTGGTTAGAAACAAAGCACATTTAGTAGCTCAGGGTTATACTCAAGTAGAAGGTATAGATTTTGATGAGACGTTTGCTCCTGTTGCAAGGTTAGAATCGATTAGACTTTTGTTAGTATAGCATGTTGGCTTAACATCACGTTACACCAAATGGATGTTAAGGGTGCGTTTTTGAATGGGTATGTTGATAAGGAAATCTATGTCGAACAGCCTAAAGGGTTCGAAGATCCCCATTACCCTAACCATGTTTTTAAGCTGCAGAAGGCATTATATGGTTTGAAGCAAGTGCCTCGACCTTGGTATGCGAGGTTAGCAACGTTTTTACTTGAGTTCGGTTTCACACGAGGTGAGGCAGACCGCACGCTTTTTGTTAAAAGAGTCGGTTCTGATCTTTTGATAGCTCAAGTTTATGTTGATGACATTGTTTTTGGATCAAGCTCACAGTCTATGTTAGATCAGTTTGTGCAGGCAATGAACACTACGTTTGAGATGAGTATGATCGGCGAGTTAACATATTTTTTAGGTTTGCAGATTAAGCAAAGTAGCGACGGGATCTTTATGTCCCAAGAGAAATACGCGAGAAACACTATCAAGAAGTTCGGGCTAGACAGTGCAAAGGTAGTGAAAACGCCTATGGGGTCGACGCAGAAGGTAAGTAAAGACAATGTTGGGCCGAATGTTGATCCAACATTGTATCGCTATGATTGGCAGTTTATTGTATTATATGCGAGTAGACCTGATATAATGTATAGTGTTTGCGTATGTGCTAGATATCAATCTGAACCTAAGGTTTCTCATCTTAATGCGGTTAAGCGAATTCTTCGTTATGTGAGTGGATCGTGTAGCTTAGGACTATGGTTCTCCAAAGATACTAATTTGAGTCTTGTAGGCTATAGTGATGCTGACTGGGCAGGTGACGAGGATGACCGCAAGAGTACAAGTGGCGGCTGTTTCTTCCTAGGTAACAACTTAGTTGCGTGGTATAGTAAGAAACAGAATTGTGTGTCCTTGTCTACTGCTGAGTCTGAATATGTTGCTGCGGGTAGTTGTTGTACGCAATTATTATGGTTAAATAGCATGTTATGTGACTATGGGTTAGAGTGCGAATCCGTTCTTATGTATTGTGATAACCTTAGTGCCATTAACATCTCTAGGAATCCCATTCAACATTCACGTACAAAGCATATAGATATTAGGCATCATTTTCTGAGAGATATGGTCGAAAAAGAGTTAGTCCGCATTGAGCATATAGACACTAAACATCAGTTAGCAGACATTTTCACGAAAGCATTGGATTCTGAAAGGTTCTCGGACCTGAAGAAATCCATAGGTTTGCACATGTCGGGATAAATGTTGGCCCAACATCAGGGTCAACATAGCATATGTCAAATTTGATGGTTACTGCCTAAATGTTTGATTAAATATTCTGTTCTGTTTTCTTGTGAAATGACTTGATTCTATTCGACTGGTCCCTGAATGAACCCAATCCCTCTTTAAAGGCTCTTGGTAATACGTCCCTAGGTACACGGCATTCGCTGTGACGATGTACTTATTGCGACAAAAATCCAATCCTGATTGTTTTTAAGCATGCTCATAAACTCTCGGCTATCTTTAGGTATTTGGTAATAAGATTCCTTAGGTACACGGCATTCGCGGTGACGATGTATAATATGCGACAAAAAACCGAACCACGAAGCTGAGGGTATAAGGGCAGTGCAAAAATTTGGTTAGTTATATGAGGTGAAAGGGTAACAATAAAGGGAACTGGTCTTGAGAAGGATTAAGCAGAAAAGTCTAGGATTACGGAATCAGGATGTTGAGTCAAATGTTAGGGCAACATGTGTGACTGTCAGTTTGATATTGCTACATTTCGTGCTTTCGTTTTATTTGTGTCTGTCTTTAGTACTGCATGTGTTAGTCTTTTGTATCTACTTTAGAAATCTCTCAGATTTGCCCTAGAATTCGCGAAGAACAGCTTGTTACATTTGTCTCAAGTGGTCATCAACGTCGCTCAAACGGTTAGTATTTCTTGATTCTACCTTGACTTTGGACTTAGTGTTTTTTTTTGGTTGAATCATGATCTATAGTGCTCCTGATCTCTCGTGTGACTTAGTCGTTCGTTTACTATTTTTAGCTTCATGCTTAGTCAAGTCGTGCTCTAGTCCATGTTTGTCCTTTCGATCGGCCATATTACCTTATGATTTCAACGGTTATTTTTCAGTCCGTTAACTCCGCTATATGTGAAATTTACTGAGTGACTGTGTTTATTTTATTTCCGTTGGAACTATTCCCATAGGTATGCCTTGGCTTGAATTGATTTTGAAAGCATTCTACACAAACCCGATTTGCATATTTCGAAATTGCTTTCTAAAAATACCCTATGCTCTTCCAGTTTCTGATATAATTCGAGGATCACACACTCTGTGCTCATATCAATTTATCGAATTTATTTTTGATTTCTTTATGGCAAACTCACCTGTTTTTCTGAGTCTCAGAATGTTGGTCCAGATGTTAGCCCCACATTTACCTCGACATCTGGAAGTTGGCTAACAGAGAAGTTCTCTGAGTTGTTTTTCTTTCTTCCCAAAAAGGGGGAGAAAGTTGTGCAGATAAAAAGGGGGAGATAAGGAAATTCAGGGGGAGCAGAATAATAAGCCGAACAAACAGGGGGAGCTGACCAAGAAGAAGAAGCAACCGAGAAAGCATCAGAAGGAAACTCCATACTCCATTGAGAGTGAAGCTCTGATCCTTTCTATTTTTGCATGCATAATTGATTCTGTTTTTTATTTTTGCATGATTTGTTTTTATTATGTGCATGCTGATTTGCTTCTTGGGTGTGTTTACATGTTTGCATGCTTACTTGCTGAATATATTTATTTTGCAGATGTTTAACCTAAAACCTTGTTATGGCTATGTACTATTTTCTAGTACTTTGAATGGTCTTTAGTACTATTCTGTTTGTTCGTCTAACTCTATCCATTTTTTTCATTTTGTGGTTGAGTAGATATGGCCTTCAGGGGGAGTTTCACTATGACTAACTTCTGCATTGGTTTTGGGAAGAAAGATAAAAAGGGGGAGATTGTTGATGTTGAGCTTGCAACAGAAGCAATGTTGGGGTAACATTCTAGTCAACATCTGTTGGCCGAGAATGTTCCCTATCTCAGTTTTATCTTTCTTGCCCAAAACTAATTTTATTTATGACGTGGCATTTTTCTAGCATTGTGCAGGTTTTAGATAAGAGCTGGAATGGGTCAAACCGTGTGGAAGAAGTGTGGATGAGCTAGAGCAAAAATAGGAAAGGAGCGTGCTAAAAATAGGAGACTTGGAGCTTAAGTGAAGACCAAGCCCTTGGGAGTGACCAAGTCGACTTAAAACGTTCATCAACTGTCCAACTTCACTTAGTGGACGTTAGTGGACGTTATGGGCTGTCACCAAGTCGTTGGAGAGGTTTCTTACAAGTCGAAGATCTATATAAGTCGAAGGACTTAACCTTTTGAAGTACGACTTTTTACGACGAGCACTGAGCGAAAGTGAGAGCATCTCTGAGCGAGAGTTATTCCTTGAAAGAGTTTTATTTTTGATCTAGCTTGTTAGGTTTTAAGAATCGTGCGTGATTCGTTCCTTTTGCTAGATTAGTTTTAACTATCTTTCTTGATAGTTTGTAATCCATCGTTATAGTGGATTATTTTGCCGTGAGGCTCGCAGCAAGTTATTTGACTTGCTGCACATAGTCAGCTCGTGTGATCGTTTTGTTTCATCATTAAGTTCGTTTATTTCCGCTGTGCATTTACAAGTGAGTTTGAGTGTTAGCCTAACATCTCATCCAACATCAGTAGTTTACTTAGTGTTTTACATCCATTGTGTACGGGACCGCCTTCACCAACTATTCATATGAACAAAGAACTCACTCCCTTCAAACAAAATCATATGTAATCTACAGAAGCTTGATTGAAGAACAGAGCTGCGAATCACTTTACATTAGCAATAAATACAACATAAAGATTGCATTTTTATACGAGGGAGCTAAGACAAACGCATTATGCTAAGTGCCCAGAAGAGTTCGGAGATTGGAAATCATGCCATTTTCACCTTGAACGAATTGGGCTTAGATTCTTGGTGAATCCACTGAATGCTCCGTAACTCTTTGAACTAAACCCAATGCAACCCAACAAACCCTGTCGGTAAGGCAAAAATGTCTTCTTCTTCATCTCCTCGGCTTGCGCCCTGTTTGCAGTGTAATGCATTTCGTGGGCCGATAGCTTCCGCCGCCATACCCCGCCATTCGCCGGCTTCCCACTCGTCGGCTTAACCTTTTTAGCGCCGTCGCCATTGACGTCTTTCTTCTCCTCGCGCGACGATGATTTGGTTTTATTTTTGTCCTTTGATGGACTGCTGGCGAAATAAATGGAGGACCAAAACCCCTCTTTGCTGCTGCTGATGCTACCCACCGCCCTTCCCTCGCTTTTGCTGCGGTGGAGTAAATCCTTGAGGAAGATCCACTTCTTAGAGTTCCTCCCAGACGACGACGATGAGGAACGCGGCGGCGGCGGCGCGGTTTCCGGCGAGGCCTCATTCGCCGCCCCGTCTTCTATAATCTCTTCACTCTGATCATTGATAGTGTCCATCGCTTGCCACACGAAATCCGCCTTGTGTTCGTCAGCACTGCGAATCGGCGACATGGATCTCGATTTTCTGTGCGAATATTTGACCCCCTTCGCTCTAATCGGATCTCTGCCCCTCATTTTCGTCCCCGCCGCCTCAGCACCGGCCTCCTCCTCCTCTACGAGATAGGAAGAGTGCTTCATGGGGCGGATCCATCCGCTGTGGAAGAGCTCATCCGCCGCCGTCATCGAAGGACCGTTACCCTTCGAGGAGAGCCGCGACGAGAACTCGAACGAAGCGGATTCCAGCGATAGTATCGCCGGCTCGTCTCCGACGAAACGACATTGGACGCCATCGTTTCGGTGGATTTGCTAGAGAGTAGGAATGCATGGGGCTGGCGGGGGCGCTGAAGAAGTAACCCGACGGTGGAGGCGAGCCGCCGTGGCCTGGCTGGAAGGGGCGCTGACGAAAGGTGTCGAGCACGCGCTGTCGATGTCTTCGCTGTAATGCGGCGGCTCGTCAGTGCAAGAGACGGCCATTGCTGGTGGTGGAGAGTAAGTTTTTGGGGGAGGAAAGAAGCAATGAATTCTCTCTCTATTTCTCTGCGTTCTGATAGTATGTGTCGGCCTTGGGACGGATGGGATCCTCTATCTCAAACCCATGTCCCAATGTGTGTAGCAAATCACCGGATGTTGACACTTGTCAAATCTTGTGGTTCAGAAATTGTTTTAATTATTTTTAAAATTTTTTAATTACATAATCTATCAAGTTATAAAATAATCTTATTTCATGTCATTTATATGACAAAAACAAATAAACAACACTGAATAATTCTTTGATTCACTATGATCAAATTGATACACATATCTTATATTTTTCGATATCTATAAAAATTATTTTTTCATATATTATACAATCTCGTACACACATTGGAACAGGGTTTGGGACAGAGGATCCCATCCGGCCTTGGGAACAGCTATTATTTATTAGGGACGATTGGATTTTAGTAACCATTGCATTTTAAATCAGCCTCCGGACCCATGTCAGACAAAAAATAATATAAAGAACCCATTTCAAAATTTAAGTTAGAATTAGGGGCATTTTCATTTCAGGTCCTCTCATAACTATCATTTAGGATTTAGGCCCTCTTAGCAAAAAATTTAGTTTAAGGACCCATTTTTGTGCAGTACCACTTCATTGCTCTTACATACTAGTATGCTGAAATTCTGTACCACAAAACCATAATTCGGTACCAATTTATGATCATCTGATACCAGTTTATTTTCTGCAGTACAACTTTATTGCTTTGACATACCAGTATGTTCAAAAGTTTGTGACACAAAACGATCATTATATACCAGTTCATATATCTTTCGTACCACTTTTTTACACCACACAAAATGGGTCCTTTAACCTAAAAAATTATCAAACACGGCCTGAATTCGAAATCAAACCCTTAATGGGGCCTGATTTCGAATTGACCCTTAGAATTAAGATAGTTGGACGAAAATACCTTATAAAAGAGTAGTTATGAAGTGGTATCAGTTATCAAATTTCAGTATATTGTTATCAGTTATCACATAACAGGAAGTGTTACTCAGCACAAATATTGTGTTATTAGATGGCTAATAAGTGTTATTAACAGAATAAAATGAGCATTTATTCGGGTAAAAAAATCGAATTGTTATTTTTTTCGATTTTTTTACTCGAATTAATTATTCCGAATTAAAAAATAATAATTCGAATTATTCGAATTTTTTTTACTCGAAAAAACCTGTAGCACTTCATGGGTTTACAAAATATTGTACCACTTTTCTGTTCAACAGTACCACTTCATGGTCTACAGTACCACTTCTTCTGTTCAACAGTACTACATCATGGTCTACAAATGTTGTACCACTGCTCTATTCAACAGTACCACTTCTCTATTCAACTGTACCACTTCATGGGTCTACCGTAACACTTCACTGTTCACCAGTACCACTTCATGGGTCTACAGTACCACTTCACTATTCGACCGTACCACTTCATGGGTCCACAGTACCACTTCATGGATCTACAGTACCACTTCATGTACAGTCTATATCACTTCTTCATGGCTGCTTTGCTCGTTTGAAGAAGGCGGTGGCAGTGATTCGTAATTCTTTTTGTTTATTATGGGCAAATATGTCTTTTTTCATTGACTAGGTTCTTATTTCTAAATGAAACTTAAATTTAGGTATTATATCTATATGAAACATAAATAGGGCCTGAAATCAAAAGCAAAACTACTAAATGGGCCTGACATGTAATTACCTCTATTTATTATTGAAGTGTACGCAAATGAGTAGATATGGTTTAGTAGCTTCGCCCAGGTACAGTGAACAGTTTGAGCTGTAGTTACACGATGGGCTTGTCGCCTAGTCATCTTTAGCGTTTATTCCAAGGTTCTGAAACCGGGTTTTCGAATCGGACCGAAAATTTTACTGTTTAAGGTTTAGTAGTTTAACCGGTAAAAAATTAGAATCAAAACGGAGAAAACCGGTATCTTAAATATAATAAATATATATTTTATATATGAATCAATCAAATAATATATGAACTTTTTCAAAATATAACTCTATAAATTAAGGGGTAAAATAAATAAAAGTAAATTGCGTGGTTTGTTATAAATTAATCGTATGCCAAATATTAAATCTATGAGTTGGGGTCAAATTTGAATAAAAATAAAATAGTTAGCTAATAAGTTAATTATAACATTTTGAGCTAATAAGTTAATTATAAAATTTTGGGTGTTGGATGGATTCGAACCAAAGCCCATTAAGTAAAATACTCAACTTAACCATTAGACCAAACTAATTTATTAGTTTCCCTATTTTGTATAATTTATTTAAAACCAAAATTGTTTTATATATTTTTACATTAAAAAAAAGTCCAGACCCGACCGGACCGGATTTTTGATCGGTCCGATCAGAACCAACCGGAACCGGCCGGT
Organism: Craterostigma plantagineum; assembly: GCA_027422505.1. NCBI lineage: Eukaryota > Viridiplantae > Streptophyta > Magnoliopsida > Lamiales > Linderniaceae > Craterostigma > Craterostigma plantagineum. Next base: position 1,662,858 of record JAPQWV010000109.1, read on the forward strand.
CCGGTCTTCAAAACCATGGTTGATTTAATTGTATTGCGGTCTCCAATCAAGTCCTATGTACGTAGCATTTTTTATTTGGTAGAATGAACTTTCATTTACCACTGCCGCAAAACAAAAACTTACATCAGCATAGTACTACCTTCACTAACTACAAAACAGTAAGCAAGCCAACTAACTACAAACCATTAAGCATCACAACTCTACGGTATATATTAGAATTAAGAGTTTTCTGAGCATGACAAATAGCTTTGATCCTCCCCTGCATTTCCAGTGTGATCAGATGCAACAGTTGATCCACAGACCTCGAATTCCCTGCATGAGCTCTTCGGTTTCTCTCAGCCCAAATATGATATAGCATAGAAGCATAGCAAGCAATGCTTATGCCATACTGCGGGTGCCTCTTCTTTCCCAGCCCTACTAACTAATCACATAGGCATCAAATGAATGGAGCTGAACACTCAGGTTCAGCCAGTCCTACAGTTTCCTAACCAAACTTTGGCAATTCTAAGGATTGGTGATGAAGTAAAATATGTGCCACAGGGGGGGGGGTGAATTAGGTTACTAAAACTTTTTGCTTCTTTGATATAAAGTGTCTTTTTAAAATGAGAACAACGGAATTAAAACGTTTTGATGGTTATTCCCTTAACTGTTGATCGAGTGGATCCGTGTGAGTGCAAGTGAGCAGAAAAGTAAATAACACCTGGATTTGTAGAGTTATATCCCCAAGTGTGGTTTAGTCCTCTCCTTGAGGTTTGCTCCTCAAGAGTTTGATCAATCCACTATGTTACCGTACTCGGTTACAGAAGTGACCGATCGCCCTTACACAACCAAGACCAAGATGAACACTAGTCCGCAGCAAGGGTGCCTAACGCCGAGTTTCGTTCCACGTCGTTCCCTGAGAATCCTATTCTCCGACTGGAAACAGCTCGCTCCCGAAGGTCAGCTGGATCTCAAATCCTCCCTTCACGAAAGGCACGCTTCACTCTTGTCTCTTTGTGAGGTTCACACACGCTCAGATTGGGATGCTGGTTTTTCTAGCTTAGGCGCACTCGACTATCGCAAATGAAAGCACAAGCACTACCAGAGAATACAATAATTCGCAAATCAAAAACTCTCGTCTTTTGATCTCTGTTCTTGCTATTTCGTATGTATGTTCGTTCGTTGTTGTGTACTCGATGTAGAAGTGTCGACTTATATAAACATGTTAGTATCACACACTTCATATGGAATGTCAATCACAATAACCAGTTCAAGACATCATTCCATCACAGATATCATGCCAAATTAAGCACAAAGTATCACAACGGTCATATTCATTAATTTGCATGAATTCTTACTCTAAATACCGTTTCCATACCATATTTGTAAATCTCATTCAAATTGGCACGTTGGTACTTACGAGGATATGAAAAATAGTTCCACTCAGCATCTTATCATTTATGCGGCACATTAATCACGAATTTTCCATTTAAATAAATACCATATTCGCACAGGGAAAAATTTCGTTTGACTTAAACATTTAAGATGCAATTCTAAGTGATATGGGCATGATATCTTCCTAAATATAGATGGATTCCAGTGGATGACGTATTTTCCATGTATAGCACATATCCTTTTCATCACTACAAAAAAAATCTGTTTTAGCGACTACGAATACCGACTACATAAACAGTAGTCGCTAAAATGAAAAATACCGACTACAGTAACTAAATGGTGACTGACATCCACGTAGTCGCTAATTGTGACCACAAAAGTAGTCGATGTGTCTTACTATGTAGTCGCTATATGAAAATTTCCATGCGACCGCCAAAATATTTCTACTAAAAAAATTACCGACTACATTTTTTATTTTACTGACTACAATAAAACCCTAATAAAATTCCTCTTCTTCAATCAATCGGTCAGTTCGCACACTTTGCAAAATAAATCGCACAAACCCCTCTCAACCCTTAATCTCCACCAGCACGTCGCCCTCCTCACCCCGTCCGCTCCGTCGTTGCTTCGTCGCCGGGTTTTGGCCGCACAGCTCGTTCGAGGTCGAACCAGCCACGCCGGATTCTCGTCGGATCTTCAGGTCTCGCAGTCCGTGCAGCTTGCCCGAGCTCTCGCTGTCGTGCAGTCCCGTCGCTGCAGAATCTCGCTTGAGCTCGCCCAGCCCCGTCTCAACTGCTCTGGCTGAGCCTCCCAGCGCCGCCCGAGGCAGGTTACCACTTCTTTCGCCTGTGCTCGTCGTCGTTGTTCGCTGAGGTATGTCGCCCGTCGTACACCTAGGTCAGTTCGCTGCTCCGTCCGTCGCTCCTGCAGGTGCCTCCCTGCTCTGCCCCTAGCCCGTTTCCATCCCGTCACGTTGTTTAATTTGTTAACTGTGTTTACACTTGTTTGAATTATTAAGAATTATTCTTCACTGTTAGGTCGCTGCTCCTTTCTCGCTGTCCTCTTGCTGCTGCTGGATTCCTCAGGCAAAAGGTTTGTGAGATTGTCTGTGGGTTTATGCATATGAACTCTTTTTATGCATACAAACTTCAATGTTTACAGTTTTGTGCTTAGCCATATAATTCAAGGAATTATTTGTCTTCGGTTTGATCTTTGTAATTCCATTATTGACTTAACTATTTTATGCAATCTATGTTTGATTCAGATGACTAGAAGTCAATAACGTGCCCAACATATTCAACACGGAGTTTAGAGAAGGTATGCAAGCTTCTATATAAAATTGCTCGACTTAGTCATTATTTGTGTTCACGATTATTTACGGCTCATCAATGACACCTAGCGGGATTCGAAATCCCGAGCACATCCGTTTTATATAAAAAAGAGTTATTTTTAAATATTTAAGTTGTGTTCAAGCTTTTGGTTTTGTTAGAATTTATTTTATAAATCAAAATATAACTAAAAAAATATTTATTTAGACTAAATATCAAATTGATATGTTATTACTAGTACTTAATTTATTCTTCGTGTTCGATACTCGGATATTCACTATAGGACGATAGTACACTGCCTATCGTGCGCGGTGCTAGTTATAACATATTCGTTTTAATTATTACGTGACGTATTTGCATGAACCTTTAATATACTAACGTACACGCTCGCGATCAGGGGCGAACGTTTCCTCATAGTCAATACCTTCTTCTTGAGAATACCCTTTAGCGAACCTTGCTTTTTTGCGGATAACGTTACCATTTTCATCAAGCTTGTTGCAGAAGACCCACTTGGTACCGATGACCGACTCGTCATGAGGTCGTTCCACAAGTGTTCTGGATCTTATTGAATTGAACAAGTTCTTCCTGCATAGCAGATACCCATGAATTTTCAGTGAGAGCATCATTTACTGACCTGGGTTCCACCATGGATAGTAGAGCATTAGGGGTGTCCTCTGAAGATTGGTTTTCGTGCAGTGGCCCTAGTCTTGATCCCGGAGGAGATGTTCCCAATGACTTGATCAGTGGGATGACTGGATGTGTGCTTGAACTTTCTTTGAGGTGGAACTTCAGTAGGTTCCGGTTCAGAAGTGGGATCACCATGTGGCAACCCTCGCTTTCTAATACTAATTAGTGGCGGATTTTCGCAACGTACGTCGTGGAAGACCCGTCTAACAAAAACTTTTTTCCCAAATAAAATATATTACAGCAAAATCGGTCTACATCTTTTTCACTATACACGGGTCGTAGCCCCAAACCATCAAAATATTAAAAACCCTAATGTCGCTCCACATGTCGTCATCCATGTACAACCCTGCCCTCAAAAGTCTGTGGAGCACCGCCGTCAGCCCGCCTCAGGCTCGACGCGCACCAGCGTCGGGCTCGGTACCGACAACACGTAAAACCCCGAGCTATCGCTCAGTAGGTGAAAATATACGTTACAAGAAACGTGCACTCAATCGTGACTCAACCCCAATACCAACACTTTCATATCTCATATGGAACTGTTCTCACCTCACCATACAATGCACGCTGGTCCTACTATTAGACCTCGTCGCAACCTAAATCTCATTTCAACTACAGGTCTCACCTCAACCACCGGGCCCACAGGCTAGAACTAGGCACCTTGCGCAACCCACTTAAGGAAGGAGTTAGGAGAGCAGGTCTCGAGCACCCCCGGCTCTCTCCCGAGACGTCTACTTGCCCACGCTGGTAGCGATCTCCCTGAGCTATCTCTACCGGGTCGCTACTTTCGCCAAATAGATCATCTCATATCTCATACGAAAATGGCCTCGACAATAATGTCAGGTGCACTAGTACTACCCTCAGACTCCACTACGATTCGACGACCAAAATCGGTCACATCTACCCCACACACGCGCCTCGCACCGACACCTTGAGGTGTCATCGTATCCGCACGGTCAACCCTTCCTCACACTGATGTATCGTGCACATGAAATGCAGTGCAAAAATAATGCAACATTACATAAATAAATAATTTTCCTCGAAAACATTCAAACTCTACGCAAAGTTCACTAACGGTAACTCCTCAAATTCTCTAAGAATATTTCCCAAAATTCAGTAATAATAATTCTCCGAAAATTCCAACTCCGTTCACAAATAACCTATCTACCCGTAAATTTATTTACCTGCCCGAGGATATATTTTTCCGAAAACTATTAAATCTCAAAAACCCTAAAACGTTGAAACCCAAAGTGCCGAAAAGTATCTTAATGCCGAAAAATTTATGAAGATGCCGAACTTTAACAACACTGAAATCTTCAAAGTGATATAAACCTTGTCGAAAACTTGATCAACCTCATGAAATCTAGTAGGCCGAAAATATTGTAGTACCAAACTTTGAATGGTCGAAAGTTTAAATGAAATTGCCGAAAACTTAACAAACATACCGAAATCTTTCAACCCTTAAACAGTTCTATACCGAAAAACTTTATATTATATATATAATAACCATTTAAGAAATCACGAAAACCAAACCACTCAATGTTTCAATAATTATGTTAACACTTAACGAAACCACACAATGGTTGTTATATTATATATACTAGGTGTCGCCCCCGTGCGATGCACGGGGTTACTTTTTGTCAAATATATACAATTGTTAGGTATATTTTATAGTAGGTTCTGTCACATACATCATTCTTTTTTATTGTATAATATAAAATTAATGCATGATTATCCTTATTTCTTATAAAAAACAATATTTGAAAAACATATTCTAGTCTTACAGTTATGCAGTCTACAATCTTAAAATGTTTTATGTAGTGACGCATGATAGTTGTGTATCCTACAGTTAGGGTTGTCAATGGGGCGGGGATTCCCCGTCCCTGCAGGGATCCGCCCCGAATAGGAAGGGAATCCCGCGGGCCGGGGACGGGGGAATATTTGTTCCCACGGATATACCCACCCCGTCCCCGAGTATTTAAATAATATTTTGTATATCTAATTAGTATTGTTATAAGATAAATAATATTAAAATATACTTTGGATAATATTAAATAATATAGTTTATTATATCCAATTAGTAAGAAAAATAATATTAAAATAAACTTTGGATAATATTAAAATAATATAATATAAATAATTTTATATAAATTTTTTTTTAAAAATAGTGACGGGACGGGATCCCAGTGCGGACGGGGACGGGAACGATTTCGTCTCCGTTTGCCTCGCGGGGACGCAGATTAGATCCCCGCCCCCGACCCGCCCCGTTGGCAACCCTACATACAGACTACAATCCTACAATGTTTAATTAGTAGTTGTGCAGTCTTACAGTCTTACAATGTTAAATAGTGTGATCACATTGCTGAGTGCAGTGTAGTCTCATGGATGTGCATGCGGTCACACAGTCTTGCAGTCTGTAAAGCCATTGCAGCAGTCTTACAAACTCGCGGTCTTACGTTTCTAGAACAGTCTTCTACTGTTGTATTAAGTCTGCGATATTTCACTCTACTTTAAGTTGTTGTAATCAGTCTTGAACGTTTCCAATATTTTAAAACTACACACACTAATCTGAGTTAGATAATTGTGCCAATAAACTGGACGAATGGGGACACCACAGTCATTGATTAATGAGCACTATCCTTAGACTCCTGTTGTTATTATTGAAGACTCGCTAAATATTTAAAATCTTATGGTCCAAAACCCAGTCAATTAGCATGTTACTATTCATCTTGAACTTTGTTTAACACTCTCATAGAAGTAAGCATATAAATCAAACGCAGTTTGAAATTCGATATTTACAAAAGAACAAAACAGTTACCCAGAAGTATTGCAATCGAATTCAAATAATAAGCCATTACATTCATTAAATTCCCAAGGAAAGAGCGAACATGGGATGAATATGAAACTGTATCAAAACTGTATCACGTGTTTAGCATCAAAACTGTACCACGTGTATTTGAGGTTTACATTCATCAAATCTGAAGCTGTATCACTACAATCTTTGCATTTCATTGTTGCCACAAGGTTCAACATGGAATTTTTATTTTAGTCACTGCAATGTTGTTTGCCCCCGTGCGATGCACGGGTTATGTTTCGTGCAATATAAATCGACACGAATAGCACCCGAAATAGCATTAGAATTGTCAACATGTTTAAGTAAATGTGTAAACCCGACCACAACTCAAATATTAAGTGGGCTAAGTTAGGAATCTAATTTTCAACCCGAAATCAACCTGAAACCAACCCATTTAACCCAAAAATATAAATTATTAGAATATCCTTAACATAAATAAAATAAAAAAGGAAAAATAGATTATATGCTTGATGAATTATGCTGAGATGTCATGAAAATGAGGGTGGAAGATCAAATGGAAGATAGCTTCCTGAAAGTTCAGGTTAACTACCATCGACTTCGGTTGATATGACTTTGAAATAACTTGATATTTCCTTACGATTTCTGAGACTTCTGTTATTTGAAAGTTTAATTGTTTCTTAATTATATTGATCTTTTAGAAAAAACAAACGTTTCTCTATTGTTTTGTTTAATTTAGATTTATAATTATGTTTATTTAATTGTTTTTGCTTTTTTTTTAAAATTTTAAACGGGTTGGCTGGTTAGTGGGTTAGATTTGAGTTAAAACATGTCGGGTTTGTGTTTGATATTTCAACCCGTTTAAGTAAACAGGTTACGTTATGGTTGAAGTCTACAACCCGTTTATTAAACGGGTTGAACCCGAATGTGACCCAACCATATGTTTTGTCACACACATCATTCTTGTTATCGTGTAATATAAATTAATGCACGATTATCATTAGCTCTTTATAAAAACAATAATAAAAATTCTACAGTCTTTCAGTCTACAGTCTTACAATGTTTAAGTAGTCTCGCCTGATAGCTGTGTATCGTGCAGTCTTACAATGTTTAAGTATTAGTTGTGCAGTCTTACAGTCTTACAATGTTAAAGCGGTCTCATTGCAGACTGCTGTCTCATGGCTCTGCGTCCGGTCACACAGTCTTGCAGTCTGTAAAGTCATTGCAACAGTCTTACATACTCGCGGTCTTACGTTTCTGGAACAGTATTCTATTGTTGTATTTAGTTTGCGAGATTTTATTCTACTTTAAGTTGTAATCAGTCTTGAACGTTTCGAATATTTTCAAAACTACACACACTAATCAGATTTATATACTTGTGTAAATAAACTCCACGAATAGGGACACCATGCTCATCGATTAATGGGCTCGCTAAATATTGAAAATCGTATCCTCCAAAACCCAGTCAGTTAACATGTACTATTCATCTTGAACTTCCGTTAACATTATCATAGAAATAAGCATATAATTCAATGCAATTTGCAATTTGATATTTACAAAAGAACAAAACAATTACCCAAAAGTGTTGCAATCGAATTAAAATAATAAGCAATTGCATTCATCAAATTCCCAGGAAAAACACCACGCAGCTAAATATAAAAGCCATGAAGTATTATCAATTAGACCATAAACTGAAATACATGGAAGAAATATATCTGAGCATAATTGAGCCACCGTCATCGATCCGCATACCACAAACTGTTGTTGTTTTGCCAAGGCTCAAATAGTAGCCATCAGTGGTACGATTAAAACTTATAAAGTTGCAAAAAAGGATGATTAGCATGGTGTTTCACGTATTAATGAACCTGTACCAAAACCTCTTACCAAACTTCCCAAGGATATTTGGCAAGCCAATAGCATTCAAGTCCACAAAGAAGAGAAGCATCAACAAATCGTGGAGCGTTGCTCTATAAACTTCTCGAATCTCATTGATGCAAAGTTCTTATTAAAGAGATTCTTGCAGTTTGTTGAGCTTCGCGATCCTGATTGTAAGTATACCTTGTTGTTGCAACATAGAGAGCACAGTGTTTTTGGATATGCAATAATGGTGATCCCGATTTAAGTTTCATTACCTTGCAAGAGGAGATGATGAATAAATGGAGATATCTTGCCATGAAATGCCTTCGAATTTTTTTCTTTTCATAAGAAAATGTCGCCTTTCCACCCCTTAAGATTCGTTGGCATATGCTTCACATTTTTCTCCACTAATATTAAAAGTTGTATTATTTGCATCATTTATAAATTTCGTATCACATATATACTCACATCAACTAAATGAGATCATTATGCAATAGAAGTTTATAAAGTAAAAATGAATAACAATGCCAGATACAATATAATAAACGAGAAACCAAAAAACCAGCGCACACCCTGGTCGTTCTTGAATTTTCTTGTCTTTGAATTTCTTTCCAAAAGCCACAAACAACACTGATCTGCAAACAATTTAGTGCCCAACATCGTTATCCATTACAAGTCACAATGGTGTCTCGTGTTGCCACTCATTGATATGGCATCTCTCCCACAATCCGAGTTTTTGAAGGGAGAAAATCGAGGGATATAACTTTCAATTAGATGGCTTATCTCAGATTGTGAAACATTGTTGGTAAACTCGGGATTTCATAAGAAAGAAGGCCTCATGCTTGTTTGGACATGCTTTCCATAGCCTCCATCATAAGCTTAACGCAATGAAAGACCAAGACTTATCATTGCAATTTTGAGTAGACTATTTACAATTTGTATAAGAAAAAAGGTACCTGATTCTGATGAACCACTTTGATCTTGAGAGATTGCCTTGGCAAGTTCTTCATGTTGAGATAGGCTGGTCGATTCTGAAGGAGAAGAGTGAAATCCAGCAATAGAATAGTTCACTTTCAATCCTAAACCTTTCGACATTTCTGCAAATGATGCCGCTCGTGCATGTTGTGTTATGGCAAAAAATAGACGGTTATCGAATGGGAAATCATATTCTTACTTGAATCAAATACTATTCTTCAAAACCATACATCCATTTTTTCTAGCGAAGACTGTTCGAGTGAAGGAAAATGCTTCTTGAATTTATCTTCTTCACCTTCTATAGAAGATAGAAGAGTTAGCACCCAAGATAATTAATATCGAATCTATCACAAATAGAAGGAAATAACAATCCCAAAATGAAATCAAGATAAAACCTCAGACATAGTTCAAAAGGAAGAACTGAAACCCCAAATAAAGGAAGAACGCTAACATCATTTATCTCAAGCACAGTGTGTAGCACACATTATCTGAAAAGCGTAAGATGATTTTCGAAAGGAAGAAATTGTTCTGGAAAATCCTTGTACGAAAACTCTTCCACAGAAAAACTAAATTTTCTCAGATTGAAAGCTAATGAAAAAACCATCAAGTTGATGTCAACTCCAAATGAACTGTAATCTCACATCGTTTTTCATCGCACATAGGTATCGACACCAACACCATTGGAAAGTCCAATCCAAACTCACCCTCAGCTTTCGATAATATTTGGCCTCAATCCCATTAATTGATTGTAGACAAACCCCAATACCAGAAGGAACAGAGCAACGCACAAATCAACTAATCTTTGCAGCAAAACAGCAAGGTAATAATAAAGAAAGCATTCTCTTACCTTTTCAAGAGGTCAGAATCAAGGTAGAAGCTGCTTGCCCTGACGACTATGTCGACGATGGGCAGCGAGCAGCCATAGAGGCAGAAGGCCAGAGCACGAGCCGAATACCTCCTTCATTCTCCTTGCCTTCCTACGCACCGTCGCCCATACATCTCCGTTCTAGATCAAGATATTTGATCTATATTGAACATAAGACATGATAGATTCTTCTTCGTCTTTGAGGATTTCTTTGGCTATAACAATCTTGTTAGATGGCATTTTCCACAAAACCTATTGGACAATTCGAAGTTAGTGTCTTCCGAGCCGAGCTTCCGAGGATTACGCAAGACTTGGCTGCGATCCGCATTCGTCGCTGCTTAGTAAACATTCTTCCAATAAGAGGTCCTCTCCACCTTTGCTCTCGATTTGCGCATTAGTATTATTTTTGCAGCTCAGCTTCACGATAGTTACCTTTCTCTGCAAAAAATCGATGCCTACACCAAATCAAGGAATTAAACGAAAGAATAAAAATCATAAATAAATTACAAAAAAAAAAAGAAAAAGCAAAACACTTTTTGAAGAGATTCTTATATGCTGTAATAACGAACATACATTTGCTGTCGAGGCTAAGCATTGACGCGCACGAAGGAGGAATACAAAAATCTATTATATACCTCAGCTACATGGTTGCAAATTCTGATATATTTATCAAGAATCTTGTGCATACCTCTCCGTTTCATGACATGCCTCACTTTATTGCCTGCCTGGTCATTAGGCTAATAAAAATTTACCACCCACTGCAAAATGAGAAAAGAGAGAGGAGTAACACGATTGCTGCCGGTGAGTGACATGTCATACAAAAGAAAGGTAAACATTACATAAACGTCCGTTTTCTAAAAGGTAAACTGTTGTGTCGGCTTAAAAATCAGCAGTGTTCATTACGCCATCTGTAAAATAATAAAAAAAAGCAAAACACGTTTGAAGGGATTCTCATATGCTGTAATAGCAAATCTATTATATACCTCAGCCACATGGTTGAAAATTCTGATATTTATCAAGAATCTTGTGCATAGTATACTTCTCCGTTTCCTGATATGCCTCCATTTCTTGCCTGCCCATTCATTAGGCTAATCGAAAATTTACCTCCCACTACAAAATGGGAAAAAGAGAGAGGAGCAAGACGATTGCTGTCGATGAGTGTCATGTCATACAAAAGAAAGGTAAACATTACATAAACTCCGTTTTCTGAAAGGTAAATTGTTGTGTCGTCTTAAAAACAACAGTGTTCATTACGCCAATCTGTAAAAAAACACCCACGCAATAATCGAAAACCTCAATAAAACTAAGCACTTACTCATCGCAGACTGATGAACATGGAGCACACAAATCCTCTTCATCCCTTTCAAATTCTTCAAAGCCACGTCAGCACTGTTTTGCTCTCCTTCTCGTCTTTTCCTAGAGTCAATCTGTAAAAAAACAACCACCCAATAATCGAAAACCCCAATAAAACTAAGCACTTACTTATTGCGGGCTGACGAACATGGAACCCACGAAGCAAATCTGAAGCAACCAAGAGAAGCTTCGGAAAGGTTTCTTCTTTCTTGGTAAAGACTGCTCAGCTACCCAATGATTGGATAATACGTGGGCATGTACGATACAACTAATCAATCACAATCTGTCGTCTATGATGTATAATGGCAATTCTTGAAAGGACAGATATGCTTCTATTATGTCGAAAATTCGAGATACAATAACTCACACTGTTGGCAAGACATGGGTAATGGGTCGGTTCATCAACCCGAACCCAAACGGCTAGGACATAATTGCCACTTCTCGATGATATCAAAAAAGACGGTAATGTAATAAATCAAGTTTTATCATAAATTAAAACCTCGATAGAGTTTTACCTCGCAGATTTATCCGAAGCAGCATATCGACCCAAACGGCATGGGTCGGTTCATTTACCCGAACCAAAACGGCTAGGACATAATTGCCACTTCTCGGTGATATAAAAAAAGGCGGTAATGTAATAAATCAATTTTTATCAGAAATTGAAACCTCGATAAAGTTTTACCTCACAGATTTCTCCGAAGCAGTATATCGATCCAAACGGCGTGCTATAGTCTTTGCAGCTCACCTAAAGTACCCAGCTGCAGAATTATTACTATGCTTTCACAAAATCGAAATACAAAATCATTAAAAAAAACGAAGAAAAACGAAAGGTAAAAATAAATTCACCTTTTATGTCATTTGGAGTTATTTAGCATAAAAAATATATATATAAATGAACAAAAAGGGGAGGAAGGATTGTTCTTACCATGAAAGCCATCGATCCCTGTAGTTTGTAAGGACATGTGATGCAAGGGATCTTTCTAACCCTTCGATAGCACATATCAGAAGTTCGCCTTAGCGTGTTTGGTTTTGTTTAAGAACATCTCTTGAGTTTGTTCGATAATTGCTGGGACCACGCATACCTTCTCGTCTTTCTTTTTCTTCTTTTCGAGCTCCTCAGGCGAGAGTTCTCGCTCCATTTCTTTCACAACTACGAAGGAAAAAAAACAGCAAAAATGAGTAATAACGAAAATTCGTACTGAAAATTTCCTACAATTTGCAACTATACCTGAATGAGAGGACACAATAAGAGAACGATGATAATTGTCGGCGGCTGAGGAATAAAAGATCATAAATGGGATACCTAGGACTGTTGACCCTCCCGACGCTTTTTCAAAAGATTCTCTCTCCACTCCTCGCGGCGGCGGCAGCCCTCGTCACTCGTCAGCATCCACCGCAACCTTGATGCGGCGGACCTCCATCCTTGCGTTAGGTCCGACATCCTTTTTTATCACAGAAATAGAAAATTAGAGCATAAAGTAAAAGCAGACGGAGGTGAGAAACAAAAGAGATGGGTTTGGGAGAGCTTCATACCGTGAGAAGAAACGACATGGCTGTTCAGCTTTCTTAATTGAAGAATTTGTTGTCAGACCATTCAGTTTTCTATTAAATGAGGCCAAATTAATAAATCAACATTAATAACTCCGGCCACATGATAGTGTGTTATATAGTTCAATTGCCCCAAATAAAATATAGAATCATTCTTACAACGCCACATCAGCACTTCTATACAAAATCCAGCCGGAACCCACCTATATAATCTCAGAATAGTAATCAGAATCGGATCCGCGCGCTCTGATTGGATGGTTGGGACTTCGTTGCACACGTGTCAGAACAGGAGAGTCGCCCTCCAACTTTTATATATATATAGATAATAGACATTTCAGAAATCACGAAACCAAACGACTCAATGTTCAATAATTATACTAACACTTATGTTGACATCAAACCCCGAGAACTCCCTAAGGCCGGAAGTTTACTTTTGCCGAAAACTTATTAGACATGCTGAATTCTTCAGACACCTAAAAAAACTTGAGTGTAGAAAACCCTAATAACAAAGGCATTAAGTTCACGGAAACTTAAGTTAACACCTAGGATTGTCAAAACCTAAACATGACGAAAAGTCCATATTACCGAAATATTCAACATTAATCACTGTTCCACCCCAAAACCTTCACAAAATGCCAACATTTAAAAATTAAACAAGTTCACATATCTATACTAAAATTTATTCTAAGTCCAACTTTATCATATCCCGAATTAATCTGATCCTGAAACAGTAACCCCTAGTAGTCCTTAAAGGCTTTAATCAGTATTCTAATCTCAACATCAATACCAACGTGCACATAATATGGCTCATTAAAATTCCGGAAATCACCCTAACATGCAAGGTCACGAAACTACCATATAATTCACCTTAAACATATAAAAATCACATTTATGACAAACTTCAAACATATATCACTTAAATCACGAAAATTACATCAAACCAGACACATTTACGTGTTGTAGATGAAATATTCACCTACCTCACGTCCAAAATGCGATTTACTAATGATGGTTTGGACTGGCCGAATTTGATTCTCAATAGAGTTATCGAAGTTTTGCTTGTTTGTTCTCCTTTCGATGTTCTCTTCTCTGTCCTTTGAATTTTTAGGTCATGAGGTTAGCTAAGCGGTATGTTGGATATATATCACATTTATCCAAGCTTAGGTTGTCGTGGGTGAAGTGACTAGTAGCTTATAAACTTTTCCTCATGGATTAAGGAAAGTTTTCCCTCACAAACAATATTTAATTATTTTTGGTCCTAGCTTATCTATTAGTTAACCTTTTACTCGTTCTCTAAACACTTACCCGAAAATTAAGTCCTTTCATTTCTCGAAGTTGAGCTTGCTCAAAAATGGTACAAAGATCGCCCGTATATAATACCCTTGGCTGCCCGAAAATCAATCCTAATAAGATCCCCGAATTTAATTCTAAAGTCTCACCTGAATTTTGATTCCTCATGTCTAGCCCAAAAACTAAATACACTAACTACCCGAATATTATACTTATTGTTTGAATTATTTCCATTAGTTTATTTCTTGTTTTCGAACACCTAAGTATAAATTGTTTGCTCCCACACTATTAAATTCCCACAAATATTTCTAAGTCGTAAGTGTTAGGTCCTAATTAATCAACTCTATGATCCTAGGCATGAATTCTAAAGGAATCGATAAGAATTGCGTAGATTGAGATTTCGATCGAAAACCTTCTTGGAGAGCTTTTGAGAGAATCTCAAGTAGTGAGAGAAGATATATTTATTCTCTCTCTAGAAATCGAATTGGAAGCCTTTCGGATCAAATTCTAAAATCTTCTCTATTAAGCTCGATGTTTACAAATGTATTTATACCAAACAAGCTTGGTATAAATAACAAATAAGTCCTAAACTAAGGACAAATACAATAAAAGCCCCAATCTACGAAGACAACTAATGAATCAAAGCACAATTAAAATTTATATTCTACATTCTCCCCCTTTGTGCTTGATTTCTCTTCCGCGCTATCTGTCCTCGTCGGGCATAGTACGACCTGCGCAAGCCCAGCGCATGCTCAAAGTTCCTGAGCGTATTCCTTAGCTCCAGTCGCTCCTTAATGTCCTCAAGTAATTCCATTAGGAGCTGCTGTTCTCTCACGAACTGGTGGATCCTCAGCATCGTCTCTCTATTGATTTCTTCCAACCTCTGCTCTATGTTCTTCCTGATGACCTTGAGCGTCCCATCACAGAATTTGTGTATCTCAGTCTTCAGCATCATCCTAGTCTTCTTCACGATCGGATTGTTGTAGGTGACGCCTAGGACTGAGCTGATGTGCACGTGATTGTTGGGAAGCCCTTCGATCTCAGGTCCTTTGTTAAGTGGGCGGTCATGTTGACCTTCTTCATGTTGCTCTCCAGAGCCATCTGAAGGTCGTGTGCGGCGAAGTACTTGACTTGGCGCATCATGAACCGGTAGAGTCCCTCGAGTCCTTCTTTGTTTACGAAGCCTTGAGAACCCTTGTGCTTCTCTACGTAGAACTCGTAGAGACGGTACACCTCCTCGTGAGGAAGGTAGGGTAGGTCGCTCTCGCTGAGTTCATCTCGAGTTCTGTGTACTCTCTCGATTACATTGAACGGTGTTGGAAGTCCTCCTTTGGCGCAGTAGACGCTTAGTAGCTGGCAGATGGGAGATAGACTCTTATAATGGTTCCTTGATTGTGCTTTAGTCATCTTCATCCTCACATCCGTCCGAGATGGGTTAGCATCCAGAGATATGTCATTCTCTTTTGCTGATCCCAGTGAGAAATCCCTCTCAGCTCAAACTCGTTCGGCTTCTTGACTTTGTCCGGTGACCTCGAAATATTTTCACAAACTTCTTCAAGGAAAGGTATCTCTATTCGAATATTCTCCCACGGCGTGTCGATTCGAACAGTCCCTGGCATTTGTCTTGTGGGGGAAACCGCTCGTTGTGTGATCAGTTCTGAAAGCCCTGTGATCTTGTTCATGGTCTACACCTTCCTAAAGTTCGTCGTCTTCTATCAACACGAGGTCCACCGAAGCTTGTTGCAGAATTTGTCGAACTTCCTTGAGCCGTTGTACTTGATGCTCCTCGGGCATATAATGGGTCGCCCACACGTCCTTCGAATATGAATTTGTCGAGGAACTCATGTGGATTGACGCCATGTCCTGAAGGGCCCGGTTGATCTGGAGCTACAAAGGGAGTAGCTTGGGTTTGCGCCAGTGCTACGAGCATAGCTGCACTTGCTTCCTTCCGGAAGCAAGGGGTTTGTCAGAGTCGGTGGTGTGGGCGGAGGCGTCCTTAGGTGAAAGGATGGTGGGTCGATGTGGGTTAGAGTGGTGGTGCGGTGCGTGGTGTGGGTAGTTTGGGTGGTTTGTGTTTCACCTGCTCCAGCGCCTGTTTTCGTTGCGCCCGAGCCTTCTCCTTGGCCACTCGTAGATGTCCTTGGCCTCTTCTCCCCCTCACGATGATCCTGGTCGTCAGGATCGTCATGTCGTCATATGGAGTGAGAGCTTTGGACTCGGCACGTTTGGGTAGGTGGCTCAGGATGGTCCACCAGTCGCCTATAGAGCGATACCTCCTGAGGAGATCGGATGGTAAGACCAATGAGGCGGGCTAGAAGGATGTCATGGAGCTCGGTGATGGGATGGTGTATGGGTTGATTAGGATAGATGAGTTTTGTAAAGGGTCGGTGGGTGTGGGTTGTGAGGTTGTGAGGTCGGCTTGTGCTGAAGTTGGCTCCGAGACGGGTGCTTTCCCTAGATCTTTACGGGACGTCTCGGTTGTCGTACGCACACTCTCTATAATTTTGTCTTCGAAAGATTTGAATGCTGCGGAGAGAGTGGCCTTGAGGTGGTCTTCAGTCACAAAAGGGGCGGACGCCTCCGTAGATGGACCAAGACGACTGATGTCGCCTGTTGACAACCCTTGAGCAGACACCGGCTCCTCAGGTTGGTTGTAGTAACTAGAGGTTGTGACTGTCCGAGACTTCCATCCAATCCTTGAGTTGAATCTATAAGATTCGCTGTGACAGGCTCAGATTGAACCTGTACATCAAACATTTCGATGTCGAGGCCGGTAGTAGTCGGAGCTGAAATCTCGGCCAAGACGCTTTAAGCGATGACTGGTGTCATGTCTGATGTGGTGGTGATGGTGGAAAAGAGAGACTCAAGTGGTATACTTAATTGCCTTGGAGTCCTTCTTAAAAGTCGGATCTCCTCATCTGACTTGGTGTCTGATGAGGTAGCCCTGTGAGGGGAAGTTTGAACTGGATCATCCTCACGGGCTTGTTCCGTCACCTGAGGCTTGTTGGGTTGAATCGTGGAGATTAGAGCCTCTGTTTCTGCCATAGTTGCCAAAGTAGGTGAGCTGTGCCCTATTTCAGCTTCGGGTTGTGCTTCTTGGTGAAGGACCTCCTCAAATAATCCTTGAAACACACCAACATGAATGGGCACTTCCATTTCGAGCTGCTGATTCCGTTCTTCAGCTTCCATGTCAAGGGCCACTTTATCAATCATCAAGACATCAAGATCTGGTTGGTGAGTTTCTTGTACTGAGGTATCCTATTCAAGCTCCTGAGCCACTGCATTGATCATCGTGTCCTCAGGGCGTTGTTGTTGGGGAGGGCTGACTGTGAAATCTGTCGGGGGCCCTCAGATCATCTGTTCCGTCATATGATTCTCCCGGCAGTAGAGTTGGTATACATCTCCCGAGGGGTCGGCGGACGTAGCAACTCGAACGGTATGGCCATTAACGGCTGGTCTGTAGGACCCCGGTCCCCACAATTTAGGTTGGCCAATAAATTACGTGTACGACTTATGTGACTTTCAGTTAATTTCGTATATGATATATGCGTATGAGATGTTATGAATTTTATGCGTGTGAAATATACGTGAATTACACGCAATTAAGTGCCAAAGGAAATATCTAATGATAAGTTGGGCTAGGGATTCAACTAAATATGGGCTAGAAATCCACATTTAGGCCCAATTGTGGGAGAGACCCAAAAATGGGAGACAAGCTTCCCTAAATTAAGGGAAACCCACGCCCACCCATGCTCTACCCAACAAATGCAAGAAAATATCTAAATTAGCAAACCATCTAAACACTTTAACCCTCAAGAGAACCAACGAAACTAGGAAGAAAGAAGAAGGGAAAGGAGCCGAGAAGACTTAGCACAAAACCCCCCAAATAGCTCAAACAATGAAGTTGGTGAGTGAAATTTCTACCCCAAGCTATATCGAATTTATTTACTTAGATTATTTGATTTAAAGTGCATTAAGGATTAAGGAAAAATTCGAGGGATTCCTTAGGATATTGTCAAATTTCGGTTAACCAAGCACGTCTTAGGGCTTACAACCTCAAAGTGAGATGAGCTTAACCTAGTATTGAATAACATTGGGTAGAAGAGAAACCTTAGAGCTTAGAGTTTCGGGAAGATGATTGAAGGTACGATTTAATCAGGGAGAACCTAAGAGATTTCGGGCGATTTGGTTTTAGACTCTAGTGAAACCTAACATAATCGTGCGAATAGAAAACCCTAAGAAATCGGGTGACTCTTATTTAAGTGATGGAATCGAGCGATTTAATTTAAGGGTACCAAGTTCCACTGAAACCTTAGAAATCGGGCGATTTGAGGGTTTTGTCGCGTCGGATGAATCGAAGTGAAAACCCAAAATCGGGCGATTGGCCACCAACCAAAGGACTAGGCGATTTCCACCTTTGGAAAACCTCAAATCGACCAAATTGCCTTGAGCACCCCATGATGAAATCGGATGACTTAAGTGGATATTCCACGTGGCGTTAGGAGAACAAATCGCCGAGGAAATAAGCATAACAAACCCTAAATCGGGCGACTTGGAAGCTGTAAGAGAACTCGGCCATTTCCATCCTTTGAAGACCCCAAATCGGGCGAAATGCCTTAAGTACTCCATGCATGGAATCGAACAAATCAAATTAATTGAACACAAATCGGGCGAAACTCTCATGGCATGCATGGTTTCGGGCTGACATCATGATGATGAAAGAACACGGCGATTTCCAAATCGACCGAAACTAAGCTTAGATAGAATTCTCGTGGTGATGTAAGCGTATGCTTTATGAGAATCGGGCGAATTCAATTGCCATGCAAGCCTCACAAATCGGGCGAATTAAGCTAATGGTGATGTAACCATGTGGCGACTCACAAATCTGCCGATGGAAATTCCATGCGAAGGGAATCGGGCGAAATCACGTCATGCATCTTACCAAATCGACGAAGTAAGGTCTCGTGGAATCGGACGATTCCAAGCTTCACAAATCGACTGGATAGAGCAAACACTTAGATATTTAGCCGAACTCCTTAGGATAGAATTTAATGCTAACATAACTTAGAAATTAGTTGGGCAGGGGAATTAGCCTAGACTCGAAGCTAGCAAAATTAACGAAGTT
Organism: Craterostigma plantagineum; assembly: GCA_027422505.1. Taxonomy (NCBI): domain Eukaryota; kingdom Viridiplantae; phylum Streptophyta; class Magnoliopsida; order Lamiales; family Linderniaceae; genus Craterostigma; species Craterostigma plantagineum. Next base: position 1,682,069 of record JAPQWV010000109.1, read on the forward strand.
AGATAACTTAGTTCGACTAAATTAATTAATAAAGACATAACACTGATACGACGATATTTATGTGTAAAGGTCGTACGTTAGGAGCGAACGAGGAGAACACTAAGTACGCTCGGACGAGAGGTAAGTAGAAATCCAACTACGACACACAAATTGTTTTACGTGCCTAAATTGCGTGTTTACGTGCCTACGTGGTTTCATGAATTCGTGAAAATTGATTGAAGCATTTTAAGGTGGTAAGTTATGTTACGTTTACTTGCATCTGCATATGCATACTCACATGCACACACGAACTCGTGAGGGAGGGTCGTGGGACTGAGTGTGCATTCTATTATGTCGTTTGTATGCGACGAAGACCCGCCGATATAGGCCGGTGTGTCGACTCGCAGTTGAGTCACGGACGACTTCTATGGCACCCTATACGGCGTACGACGCCGGAATTTATGATGAGGCAGGAGGAGCGACCCAGGAAGGAGCGACCTAGCTATGCTAGCGTAGGCTAACTGGCGTAGGCAACTGCCCTGTTTGCGGAAGGAGCGACCTGGAAGGAGCGACCTAGGGGGAATCCTAGCGTAGGCTGCCAGCGTGGGTTACCGTATGACAGAGGGAACGACCTGGGAGGGTGCGACCTAGGGGAACCTAGCGTAGGCTACCCAGCGTGGGTCGCTGTCACGATCCTATTGAGGACATTGAGCTCTTAGTGATGCATAGTAAGTGCGTCGTGGGCCCTGAGTGGTACTAGTATGAGTACTAGGAGCATTGGCGCGGATCGCCTTTGCTGAGTGTTGTGTGCATCGGCGTGGATTGCCTTTGCAGGGGAGTGACACGTGCATACATGCATGATTTCCGCTTACTGAGCCTCGGTGGCTCATTCCTTACGTTGTGTGTTGTAGGCACCGACGACCACGGTATGTGATCGTGTTGAATGACAAGGCCGACCTTTTGAAGCTTCGTGCTGCTTTTGGGGTGGACGTGTGTGTGTGGATGACGACCTGTGAGGCCGGGCGCATAGGAGCTTTTGCTGTGCCGACACACCTCCACCTTTGTAGTTAGACCATGTCTGGAACATAAGGTCCGACATGCATTCTTTTGTCCTGTATAGAACGATGTTTCCATTACGTAGATGGAAAATGAAAAATTTATACGCATTTCTGATGCAATTCACTACTCACAACTCGCTAGGCACATAGGAACACGCTAGAATATAGGATTAGGAGGTCGGGTCCTGACAGAGTGGTATCTGAGCTTCGGTTACAGGTTCTGTAGACTGTCCACACACACACACCCGAAAGAGCGGAAGCGGCCTTGCAAGTAAGTGTTAAGTCTATGTGAATTTCTATGTTGTATAATTTATTGGCCATAGGACAATCAGGATAGGGTATAAAGATGGTAAGAACAAGAGGTGAGTCGAGTGGTGGCGACGACCAGAATAGGGGAAACACGGCCCCTATTGACAATCGCGATGCGACCATTTTCCAACTGACGGAACTGGTTCGCCAACAATCGGCACAGATCCAACAGCTTATTCAGCAGAACGCGGCAAACATTGGGCCGACTCAGGCAGAAAGGACTGAGATGGTGGGAGAACGGTTCCGAAGGCTGAACCCACCGACCTTCAAAGACACAGCTGACTCGACAGCAGCTGAGGACTGGTTGAGGACTCTCGAGAGTATGTTTGTCTATAGTAGGGTTCCGGAGGCGGAGAAGGCCCTTTGCGCTGCGTTCCTACTACGAGGGAGCGCAGGACACTGGTGGGACACCATCATGGTGTTGGAGAACCCCGCTACAATGAGCTGGGAAAGATTCAAGGAGTTGTTCAGGGGCAAGTACCTCACGGCCCTGATTCGAGCACAGCGCCTGAATGAATTCATTAATCTCAGGCAGGGGCTCATGACGGTGGCCGAGTACATAAGGAAGTTTGAGCAGCTGTCCAGGTTCGCTGCTCACATGATCAGCACGGAAGCTCTAAAAGTCAAACGCTTTCTGGAAGGATTGAAGCCCGAGCTCTACAGGGATGTGAGCATGGCGGGAATTCAGGGAGCTACTTACTCTCAAGTAGCAGAGAGAGCTATGGTTGCTGAACAGGCGGAAGCCAGGATCTTGAAGGCACAAGAGGCCAAACGCAAGTTCGCGCAAATGCAAGGAGCGCAATGGAGCGGAGGAGACCAGAAACGGCAGTTCGTGCCTAAAGGGGGCAAGAAGAAATTTCAGAACAGGCCTCCTCAACAGCCTCAGGGGACGATGAACAGACCCCCAAATCCAAACCAAAATCAAGGGGCAGCTCAATTCCCTAACTGTCAGAGGTGTGGAAGGAAGCACTTTGGGAACTGCAACACGCCAGCTAATGCGTGCTTCAGATGTGGAAGGATAGGTCACTTCGCAAAACAGTGCCCTGAAATCGCTCCAGGAAATCAGACAGGAAACTCAGTAAGACCCGCGATGGTGCCAGCACGGGTGTATACCATCACGTCAGAGGAAGCCGAAAACAACCCGGAGGTGGTAACAGGTACCCTACTGATCCACCAAACTCCCACGTGCATTCTAGTAGATTCCGGGGCGACCCACTCGTTTGCGTCTGTGAAGTATGTGATGAAACTCGGGGTAACGCCTGAGCGAGTGGATTATGAGTATAGCGTAGCAATCCCAAGTGGGGCACCAACTAGGACTAGCCAAATGTTAAGAAATTGCCCAATCCTATCGGTAATAGAGAATTGCCTGTAGACCTGATAGTCATCCCGATGGACGACTACGAGGTGATCCTAGGGATGGACTGGCTCTCAAAGTACGGAGAGGTAATAGACTGTAACCGTAAGATAGTTACGTTTAGCATAGAAGGGGAAGAACATTTCACCTTCGAGGGGGCAGCGAAGGGGAGAGGCACTCCGAGGATATCAGCATTAAAAGCTCAGCGACTAGTCAATTCCAGATGCGAGGCATACCTTGTGTTCGCACTGAAGGCAGAAGAAGATACCCCCACGAAACTTGAAGACGTACCCATGATTAAGGAGTTCCCGAACGTATTTCCAGAAGACCTGCCGGGACTACCCCCAGACAGAAACATTGAGTTTACGATCGACCTGGTGCCGGGAGCAGCACCAGTGTCTAAGGCACCATACCGATTAGCGCCAACCGAATTGAAGGAGTTGAAGGAACAAATAGATGAACTACAAAAAGGATTCATTCAGACCAGCTTTTCTCCCTGGGGTGCGCCAGTTCTATTCGTACGAAAGAAGGATGGCTCGATGAGACTGTGCATAGACTACAGGGAGCTGAACAAGCTGACGATCAAGAACAAGTACCCACTATCCCGAATAGACGACCTCTTCGACCAATTACAAGGCGCCACAGTGTTTTCTAAGATCGACTTGAGGTCGGGTTACCATCAACTGAAAATCCGCAAGGAAGACATTCCCAAAACGGCGTTCAGTACCAGATACGAGCACTTTGAATTTCTAGTCATGCCCTTCGGACTGACGAACGCACCGGCGGCCTTCGTGGACCTAATGAACCGGGTGTTCGAAGCCTATCTAGATAAGTTTGTAATTGTATTCATAGATGACATCCTCGTCTACTCCAAGACGAAGGAGGAGCACGAACAACACCTACGAATAGTACTCGGAGTACTGAGGGAAAAGCAGCTGTACGCCAAGTATAAGAAGTGTGAATTCTGGCTGGATCAAGTAGCGTTCTTGGGACACATCGTCTCGCAAGCGGGAATCTCGGTGGACCCGAGCAAGATCGAAGCAATTAGTGACTGGCCGCAGCCAACTAACGTAATAGAAGTACGGAGCTTCTTGGGCTTAGCGGGCTACTATAGGAAATTCAACAAGGATTTCTCTAGAATCGCCTCTACGCTGACAAGGTTGACTAAAAAGAACACCCCTTTCCTATGGAGCGACGAAGCTTTCAGGAACTGAAAAAGCGGCTTACTAGAGCCCCAGTGTTGACGATACCCACGGGAACAGGAGGGTTCTCAGTGTATAGCGACGCCTTGAAAAATGGGCTCGGATGCGTACTGATGCAGAACGGTAACGTGGTGGCTTACGCCTCACGACAACTAAAGGAGTACGAAAAGAACTACCCTACACACGACTTGGAGCTTGCTGCTGTAGTCTTCGCTCTCAAGATTTGGAGGCACTACTTGTATGGAGAAAGATGCGAAATCTACACCGATCACAAGAGTTTAAAGTATTTCTTCACCCAGAAAGAACTCAATATGAGACAGAGGCGGTGGCTGGAATTGGTGAAAGAATGATTGCGTGATCAACTACCACCCAGGCAAGGCGAATGTAGTAGCCGATGCCTTAAGCCGAGAAGCAGTGACCGCAGAACTGAAATTATTGGAAGTAGAAGTCGTACGACTAGGGGAAGTTGAGACGCAACTAGCAGCTCTAACCTTGCAACCGACGCTGCTAGAGCGGATTAAGACGGTGCAGGGAACAGACGAGCTTTATACGAAGATCAAAGAAGCGCAACCGGAACAACCGACGGGAGACCTTATAATATGGGAAGACGGACGACTATATTTCAAGGACCGGCTGTACGTGCCAGACGATGCTGAACTACGAAGAACGATAATGGTGGAAGCACGTGCCACTGTATACTCAGTACATCCCAGAGCAACGAAGATGTACAGAGGCTTAAAGGAAAATTACTGGTGGCCAGGTATGAAAAAGGACATCGCGACTTTCGTGAGTCAATGCCTGACGTGCCAGCAGATAAAAGCCGAGCACCAAAGGCCAGCGGGAACTCTACAACCGTTACCCATTCCGGAATGGAAATGGGATAACACTACCATGGATTTCGTGGTAGGACTGCCGCGGAATGCAAAAGGACACGATGCAATTTGGGTGATCGTCGATCGATTAACCAAGTCTGCCCATTTCCTACCGATTAGTACGACGTTCTCCATGGAACGATACGCCGAGCTCTATATCCAAGAAATAGTGCGACTGCATGGCGTTCCATCATCAATAGTCTCGGATCGCGACTCCAGATTCCTGTCGAAATTCTGGACGAGCTTGCAAAAGGCGATGGGAACGAAGCTATCTTTTAGTACCGCCTACCATCCGCAGACGGACGGTCAATCCGAGCGAACGATCCAAACGTTGGAGGACATGCTGCGAGCGTGCGTACTCGATTTCAAAGGAAATTGGAGTAGGTATCTCCCACTAATCGAGTTCTCGTACAATAACAGCTACCACGTCACCATTGGGATGGCACCGTACGAAGCGCTATACGGGCGCAGGTGCAGATCCACAATGCATTGGTACGAGAAATGACGGAAGCTATTACCACAATACGAGAAAGAATGCGAACTGCACAGAGTCGACAGAAAAGCTACGCAGATCGAAGGCGTCGACCACTGGAATTCGAAGAAGATGATATGGTGTTCGTTAAGGTATCACCAATGAAGGGCGTGAAAAGGTTCGGGAAGAAAGGGAAACTGAGCCCTAGGTACATTGGCCCCTTTCGAATAGTAAAGAGGGTTGGTGAGGTAGCCTATCAACTAGAGCTTCCAGTATCGCTATCACAAGTGCATGACGTGTTCCACGTCTCGACCATACGGAAGTACATAGCTGATCCGAATCATGTTCTAGGAAACGAGTCCCTACATCAGCATTTGAAGCCGGATCTGAGTTACGAAGAGATTCCGGTGGAGATATTGATGTACGAGACTAAGAGACTTAGTAATAAGGATATTCCCTTAGTGAAAGTACTGTGGCGGAACCAATCTACGGAAGAAGCCACATGGGAACGGGAGGACAAAATGAGAATTCGTTACCCCGAGTTGTTTCACACGGGCTGATTTCGGGGGCGAAATCCTCCTTAAGAGGGGGAGGATGTAAGACCCCGGTCCCCGCAATTTACGTCGGCCAATAAATTACGTGTACGACTTATGTGACTTTACGTTAATTTCGTATATGATATATGCGTATGAGATGTTACGAATTTTATGCGTGTGAATTATACGTGAATTACACGCAATTAAGTGCCAAAGGAAATATCTAATGATAAGTTGGGCTAGGGATTCAACTAAATATGGGCTAGAAATCCACATCTAGGCCCAATTGTGGGAGAGACCCAAAAATGGGAGACAAGCTTCCCTAAATTAAGGGAAACCCACGCCCACCCATGCTCTACCCAACAAATGCAAGAAAATATCTAAATTAACAAACCATCTAAACACTTTAACCCTCAAGAGAACCAACGAAACTAGGAAGAAAGAAGAAGGGAAAGGAGCCGAGAAAACTTAGCACAAAACGCCCCAAATAGCTCAAACATCGAAGTTGGTGAGTGAAATTTCTAACCCAAGCTATATCGAATTTATTTACTTAGATTATTTGATTTAAAGTACATTAAGGATTAAGGAAAAATTCGAGGGATTCCTTAGGATATTGTCAAATTTCAGTTAACCAAGCACGTCTTAGGGCTTACAACCTCAAAGTGAGATGAGCTTAACCTAGTATTGAATGACATTGGGTAGAAGAGAAACCTTAGAACTTAGAGTTTCGGGAAGATGATTGAAGGTACGATTTAATCAGGGAGAACCTAAGAGATTTCGGGAGATTTGGTTTTAGACTCTAGTGAAACCTAACATAATCGTGCGAATAGAAAACCCTAAGAAATCGGGTTACTCTTATTTAAGTGATGGAATCGATAATTTAAGGGTACCAAGTTCCACTAAAACCTTAGAAATCGGGCGATTTGAGGGTTTTGTCGAGTCGGACGAATCGAAGTGCAAACCCAAAATCGGGCGATTGGCCACCAACCAAAGGACTAGGCGATTTCCACCTTTGGAAAACCTCAAATCGACCAAATTGCCTTGAGCACCCCATGATGAAATCGGATGACTTATGTGGATATTCCACGTGGCGTTAGGAGAACAAATCGCCGAGGAAATAAGCATAACAAACCCTAAATCGGGCGACTTGGAAGCTGTAAGAGAACTCGGCCATTTCCATCCTTTGAAGACCCCAAATCGGGCGAAATGCCTTAAGTACTCCATGCATGGAATCGAACAAATCAAATTAATTGAACTCGGGCGAAACTCTCATGGCATGCATGGTTTCGGGCTGACATCATGATGATGAAAGAACACGGCGATTTCCAAATCGACCGAAACTAAGCTTAGATAGAATTCTCGTGGTGATGTAAGCGTATGCATGAGAATCGGGCGAATTCAATTGCCATGCAAGCCTCACAAATCGGGCGAATTAAGCTAATGGTAATGTAACCATGTGGCGACTCACAAATCGGCCGATGGAAATTCCATGCGAAGGGAATCGGGCGAAATCACGTCATGCACCTTACCAAATCGACGAAGTAAGGTCTCGTGGAATCGGGCGATTCCAAGCTTCACAAATCGACTGAATGGAGCAAACACTTAGATATTTAGCCGAACTCCTTAGGATAGAATTTAATGCTAACATAACTTAGAAATTAGTTGGGCAGGGGAATTAGCCTAGACTCGAAGCTAGCAAAATTAACGAAGTTAGATAACTTAGTTCGACTAAATTAATTAATAAAGACATAACACTGATACGACGATATTTATGTGTAAAGGTCGTACGTTAGGAGCAAACGAGGAGAACACTAAGTACGCTAGGACGACAGGTAAGTAGAAATCCAACTACGACACACAACTTGTTTTACGTGCCTAAATTGCGTGTTTACGTGCCTACGTGGTTTCATGAATTCGTGAAAATTTATTCAAGCATTTTAAGGTGGTAAGTTATGTTACGTTTACTTGCATCTGCATATGCATACTCACATGCACACACGAACTCGTGAGGGAGGGTCGTGGGACTGAGTGTGCATTCTATTATGTCGCTTGTATGCGACGAAGACCCGCCGATATAGGCCGGTGTGTCGACTCGCAGTTGAGTCACGGACGACTTCTATGGCACCCTATACGGCGTACGACGCCGGAATTTATGATGAGGCAGGAGGAGCGACCCAGGAAGGAGCGACCTAGCTATGCTAGCGTAGGCTAACTGGCGTAGGCAACTGCCCTGTTTGCGGAAGGAGCGACCTGGAAGGAGCGACCTAGGGGGAATCCTAGCGTAGGCTGCCAGCGTGGGCTACCGTATGACAGAGGGGACGACCTGGGAGGGTGGCGACCTAGGGAAACCTAGCGTAGGCTACCCAGCGTGGGTCGCTGTCAGGATCCTATTGAGGACATTGAGCTCTTAGTGGTGCATAGTAAGTGCGTCGTGGGCCCTGAGTGGTACTAGTATGAGTACTAGGAGCATTGGCGCGGATCGCCTTTGCTGAGTGTTGTGTGCATCGGCGTGGATTGCCTTTGCAGGGGAGTGACACGTGCATACATGCATGATTTCCGCTTACTGAGCCTCGGTGGCTCATTCCTTACATTGTGTGTTGTAGGCACCGACGACCACGGTATGTGATCGTGTTGAAAGACAAGGCCGACCTTTTGAAGCTTCGTGCTGCTTTTGGGGTGGACGTGTGTGTGTGGATGACGACCTGTGAGGCCGGGCGCATAGGAGCTTTTGCTGTGCCGCCACACCTCCACCTTTGTAGTTAGACCATGTCTGGAACATAATGTCCGACATGCATTCTTTTGTCCTGTATAGAACGATGTTTCCGTTACGTAGATGGAAAATGAAAAATTTATACGCATTTCTGATGCAATTCACTACTCACAACTCGCTAGGCACATAGGAACACGCTAGAATATAGGATTAGGAGGTCGGGTCCTGACATGGTCAAAGTCCGTTAGTTTTGGATTGTGGAAAAATTTCAGCCGCGGTGGTTGGTAATTCCCTCCAGGAGGTAGACGATGAATGTTCTGCTCGTGCAACTCCATGTATTGTCGAATGATGACGGAGAACCACCGGGCGTACGGCACATTCTTTGAGTGTTTGTTTTCCTTCTGCCTAATCTGCTCGGCTAGATCATTCCAGATCAGTTGAGCGAAATCGTAATTTTGCGAGAAGACGATTCCATGGAAAATCCTCAGAATTTTGCCGTTGCCTTTGTCGAAGCCGGCGTGCTTCGGGGATAGACATTTGTTGATGATCCCAAACAATGTCTTCCACGGATGAGGAATCCCGTTGCTCTGCATTTGGGCGAGTTCGGTGAGCGGCGGAAGGTATCCCAGCTGATGGAAGTCACGTACTAGCTCCGCATCAGTTGGAAGGGGGTCGTAGTTCGGGTGTAGGGGAGGTCGAGGATGAGACCAAAGTCATTCTTGTTCGTATTTATGCGCCTCGTCCCTATCACCGTTGTGAAGCTGTATGCCCCTTCAATAACGTGGCACTTGATCATCCCCAAAATTGTTGAAGGTAGACAATAGGCACTGAGGCCGTCACCGTCAGAGCATGCCACAGGGGATGACCTTGTAGTATAGACACCATAATCTCGTCAGGACACCGAAAGGACGTTATGTCGAGCTGGAAATTAGTGTCTTGTACACTGAGGTACATGGCCTTTTCTTAGATGTGATTGTACGTAGGATAGTGATCCATCTGAAAAACAATTCATTAATGTAAACCATTAATTCGAGATTTAAATCGAGTCGAAATTAATTTTGAAGAGTATATGAATTGGCACATAGGTATACGAGAGTGAACATTGAAGATAATAATGACATTTCGATATATGTATATAAGTCATATGAAGGTTTAGTCGAAAATTTTACTAAGTATTTACCAACACAGTTCACTCCGTGAAGTTTTTTCGTACGCAAAATTGAAATTTCAATTGTGTTCCTAAGTGCTGATTTCTAATTAAAATCTCCGTTAATTTTTGCGATCGAAAATTTTATACGCTAAGGTCAGCAACAGTGTAAAGGACTTAAGAAATTTTACGAAGTGTTGAACTTAACGTGTGATACTGTAGCCGAGAACTTTTACGATCAAGAAAAATTTTCGTGTAAATTTACGATCGAGAAAATCAATTTCCGTGTAAATTTACGATCGAGAAATTTTTCGCGCGAGAATAAAGTTTTTCGTCGTGAAAGTTATCGAGCACGAAAGTACTTCGATTTCAAAATAGTTTTTCGCTATGGAATTTTACGATCGAGAAAAATTGACAGCGAGAAACTTGGTGACTTGCCGAGAAAATTTTCGATCGATGAAAATCATTACTTTGGATGTTTGCGATCAAGAAATTCTATCGTCGAAAAATTGACTTTTTCGCTGCTAAATTTTTCGACCAAGTACAAAATTTAAATCGAAATTACTGTTTGCGATTGTAAGTTTTGCGCTCGAAACTTATTTTGCATCTATTAGATCTATTTCGTTCAGTAATCTATTCGCTCCCATAAAATCCAAATTCAAATTCTCAATTATTTGTTTTTTAATCTACGTTATCTTTCTTAGCAACAAAAAAACAAAAAAAAAATTATCGATCGAAAAACTTTTACATTGCAAACAGTAGATCAATTGAAATTCAATTGACACTGTTTGAGAGCAAAAAAGTTATTCGACGCGTTCAAAAGGTAAAATTCCAGTTTCGTTGTTCTTTCAATCAAACTCAAATAACGCAGAAGCTTATCACAATCTACCATAAAACGATCCAGAGACTTCGAAACTATCTTAGTATGGCGATTTTAACCTAGATTTTACTTAGATATTGGTCTAAAATACTGCAAATAAGCTTTCGAGTTCTCAGAATACGAACAGTCGAGAAATGAACACAAAATCAAGCGAAATGTTTTAAGTAAAGATGCACATGAAGTTTAAACACACGACAATCCCTGAAGTCAATTCTACCTTCTAAAGACGAAAATCAGAGGAAAAATCGAAAGATTGAAGAGTTTTGCGTTCGTCTTTTGAGAGAAAAAGTTTTTCGCACGAGAATTTTGACTGTTGAATTTTGCGATCGAGGGTTTTAGCGTGTATTTAGGGATTTTCATCTTCAAGCAGTAAGTACTTTAATGGGCTGATTAGACGTTTTCGACACTTAAGAATTTCTAGGCCCGTTACTATTCGCGATCGAGAAACTTACGGTCGAGAAATTTCCTATGGTTACTGTTTAATTTTCCTCGCGACTAATTTCGATCAAGAAATTTCATTTGGTTCCTGTTTAATTTTCGCTCGTATGCAAGCGAAACTTACAACTTGGTCCCAAATAATTTTTCGCTCGAGAATCTGTAAGAGAAAATTACTAATTTTGCCTAAATTTCTCGATAGCAAGGTTCTCTGTGTTTTCAGATAGATCCAAGGTTTTCAGATCCCTGTGATTCTGGTTGATGACATCTGTCTCTGTCTTCTCATTTTATAAATGTAGGGCCCGAGACCCACAAATTAGGTCGGCCAATAAATTATGTATATGACCTAAGTTGTTTCGTGCTAATTAGCGTACGTGTTATATGTTTATGCGATTTTATGAATTTCATGCTCATGTTGTTATGAGAATTACGTGCAATTACGTGCCGATGAATATGTACTATGACGACCCCTAAATTATGTGAGTGATTTTCGAAAATAATGCTAATGAAGGACATGACAATGATAATAATAGTAAAAGAGAAAACAAATGGGAGTTGGGCTAGGATTCTCTTGGGCCATGAATTATTAAATTTGGGCTCAACCCCTTTTGGAAATCCATTTAGGGGACAAAGCTTCCTCAAAACAAGGAGATCCCACGCCACTAGAGTCCCATCACCATGCTCACCTCAAGATATTTAATCTAAATCTTTTTATTAACTGCATAAACTTACTAGGAGAGAAACCAACGAAAATTAAAGGAGGAAGAAGGGAGAAAATCGAAGAAGCTCCAAACGACACCCTCAAAATTAGCCAAGGATTCGAGTAAGTGAAATCATCCCCCTAAGTTATTTCGAGTTGCCTTAGTAGAAATATTAAATTAAATCACATTGAGGATTTCTTTGAGATTAATTAAGCGTTGATAGCCTAACTCGTTCTAAGGGTTGTAACCTTAGCTGGGGATGATCTTAGGATGGTATGGGGCGTGTTTAGGTGGAAGAGGACCCTAAGAATTGATGAATCCCGGGAAGATTTAATTAGGAATTTCGATAGGAAAATATCGAGTTGAAAAGTCGAGACATAATCTCGAGAGCTAATTAGTGAATCTTGATATCTTTGCAGATGTTAAGTGTTAAAACCTAGTTATAATCTCGATATGTTATATATAATGTCATATATGTAAGACTCGACATCTTTGTGTAGGTAAATATCGAAAGATAGATGAATGTCGATATTAAAGTCGAGATTAATGTCGAGCGGAATTAAGTACAAAATGTCGAGTCCTTTTATTTGGATAAAATGTCGAGTTCAAAGAAATCGATATAAATGTCGAAATGAATGTCGAAGGATAGAATGTCGAAATAGAGGACAATGTCGAGAGCTAATGAAAAATGTCGAGATCTTCAAATGTCGAGAAGGTACAAATTTTCGAAATTGAGACTGATTTCGTGAAAATGTCGAAGTAAATGTCGAGGTAGATGTCGAGACCGATGTCGAGCTGAGCAAAAAGTCGTTTGAAGAATGTCAAGGAAAAATGTCGACAATGATGTCGAGATTCACGTTGAGTTCATGTCGACATTTTCAGTTCAAAATGTCGAAATACAATGTTGATAGATCAAGGTAAATATCGAAAGGATAGATATAATGTCGAGTAAGATGTCGAGATGCAAGGTAAAATGTCGAAGCTAGGAAAAATGTCGAGATCATTACATACAATATATATGTCGAAATCCTTGTGATAATATCGAGGTGAAGTTCGAAGATTTATTCATTGTATCGACATTTAAATATAAGAAATGTCGAGAATCATGCTAAAATTTATGTCGACATTTTGTTTAATGTCGAAGTACATGGCATGATTGTGTGTTTATTTAAACCCGAGATTTAACTTAACCTACAACTCGAGATCTACTGTTAATCCGTGTCGAGACCCCTATGTATTATATAAATATCGAACCCTATGCAACTTGGCGAACCCATGTATTTTGCAAATTAAATAGGGCAATGACTTAGACTTCGCGAAAAACACTTCGCAATTTTGGAACTTCACGGGGCATGTGAGAGTGTGCGAATCCGACTAGAATTACCAAAAATATGTTCCTAACTTAGAAATTAGCATACTTAAGCCATTAAATAAAATAGTGCACTGACACCAATATTTCATGCCTAAGGTCGAGACTTAAGAACACTTACGGGTCAGGTGACTGCTAGCCTACGGACGCCAGGTAAGTAGAAATTCAACTACGACACGTAACCTGCCTGCGTCCAATTATGTGAATTACGTGCTCGTGAATTTTGTATGAAATGTGTACGTATGATACGATTAAATTATGTGCATGATGCATGATTTGAATATGTACATGAGCATGGCATGAGCATTTGCACGCATGCGTAGTGTATAAGACGCGAGGTATGAGCGTACATAAGATCGCCTGTGTGCGATGTTTACTCGCCGATATTGGCAAATGTGTCGACTCGAATGAAGAGTCACGGCTTCCCCTATGCAGCCAGTAAGGCGAATGAATCTATAAGGCATGTATAAGAGGCTGGGGGAAATACCCCGTATGGGGGAGATCCAACCTGGAGGATGCGGCCCGGGGCACACGCTGAGTAAGGAAAGATTCCTTCGGGTGACCTTCCAGCGTGTAAAGCACCACCCGGAGGGAAGATTCCTTCGGGTGACCTCCGTGGTTAGTGGCCTCGGTGTTGGCTACCAGCGAGAAGCGCCCGCGTGGAGGCCACACTGAGTAAGGGAAGATTCCTTCGGGTGACCTTCTAGGGTGTGAACCTCCGCACTTGAGATCTCTATAAGATGGCGTATAGTGGGATTGAAATTCGAGGGCCCGTATGAAGTAAGAGTATGAGAAAAAGAGTACGAGTATAAGAAAAAGAGTATGAGCGTTAGAAAACGACGGCGTGGATTGTCGTTCGTTAGGACACGTGCATACATGCATAATTTCTGCTTACTGAGCCTCGGTGGCTCATTGTTCATGTTACGTGTTGTAGGTACCGACGATCACTATACGTGATCCGACTTTTATGCGAGGCCGATCTTTTGAAGCTATCTGGCTGCTTTTGAGGTGGGAGTGAGTGTATGGATGACGACCTGTGAAGGCCGGGCGCATAGGAAGCTTTTGGCTGCACACACACACACATGCACTTATTTTGTGTAGATATGGCCAGGAAAACTGTATAACATTCTTTTGACTTGTATGTAATATTTCCGCAAGCAAATTTTAAAATGAAAAATTTTATTCGCATTTTTACGCTTTTATCCGATAATAAAGCATTAGATACTTAAAATTAGAACGGAATACGAGGGCGGGACGTCGGGTCCTGACAGAGTGGTATCAAAGCTTCGGTCACAGGTCCTGCAGACTGTCCATATACACACACTCAAAAGCACGGAAGCGGCCTTGCTTGTAAGTATCATGTTATGTGAATTCTTTGTATGATTTAATTTATTGGCCTTAGGAATTGTCAGGATAGGTGAAAATGGTAAGACTTAGGGGTGAAGGAAGTAGGGAGTCGGATCAAGGTAGGGACCCTAATAACCCTACCGACAGTCGGGATGCTACCATCCTGCAACTCATGGAACTGGTCCGGCAACAATCGGCCCAGATCCAACAGCTGATCCAACAGCAAAACGCTGCTGGACAATCAGCCAACTTACCTCCCCCACCCGAGCGAATTGAGATGATTGGGGAGAGGTTCGGGAAGCTTAATCCTCCACTATTTGAGGATGCCGTAGACCCCACCTCCACCGAGGATTGGCTGAGAACGCTGGAGAACATGTTCCAGCACAGCCGCACACCGGAGGCGGAGAAGGTTATGTGCGCTGCCTACCTGCTGAGGGGGAGCGCTGGGCACTGGTGGGATACCATCTCAGCCATCGAAAGCCCTCTAACGATGAGCTGGGATCGGGGTAAGGAGATCTTTCGAGGGAAGTACTACACCGCTCCTGTTAGAGCCCAGAGGATGAACGAGTTTATCAACCTCCGCCAAGGGGCAATGACAGTGGCGGAATACATCAGGAAGTTCGAGCAGCTTTCAAGATTCGCTGCTCATATGGTTAGTACGGACGCGCTCGAGATCGAGCGGTTCATGGAAGGGTTGAAACCCGAGCTGTACAGAGACGTGAGTATGGCCGGGATACAAGGAGCCACGTACGCGCAAGTGGCTGAGAAGGCGCTTGTGGCGGAGCAAGCCGAGGCTAGAATTGCTCGCGCCCAGGAAGCAAAGCGCAAGTTTGTACAAGGGCCGCAAGGGAGCGGAAGCAACCCAAAGCGGCAGTTCGTAGCCAAGGGTGGAAAACCAAATTTCCCGAATCGACCGGGACCACCCCCACAGTTCAACCCAAACCAGGGTAGACCCCAGTTGGACCTACCCGTATGCCCGAAGTGTGCACGGAGGCACACGGGAGTCTGCAACTCCCAAAATGCCGTCTGCTTCAAATGTGGCAAGACGGGCCACTATCTAAGGGCATGTCCGGAGAGCGGATCCGAAAGTCAAGCTGGGAACCAGGCAGCACCACCAAGGGTACCGGCTAGGGTTTTCACCATAACCTCCGAGGAAGCGGAAAACAACCCGACCGTGGTAACAGGTACCCTCCTCGTCTATGAAACCCCCACATGCATCCTAGCGACTCAGGAGCGACACATTCGTTCGCATCCACTAAGTACGTCACAAGGGTAGGAGTCACGCCTCACCGAGCTGAGTGCGAGTTTAGGGTAACAGTTCCGAACGGGAATCCTACCCAAACTAATCAAGTTTTACGGGATTGCCCAGTAGTGATCGGGGATAAGGAACTGCCCATAGACCTCATAATAATTCCCATGAATGATTATGAGGTGATCCTTGGGATGGATTGGCTATCGAAGTACGGAGCTGTCATAGACTGCCACCGCAAGATAGTCACGCTCAATACGGACGGGAATGAACCCCTCAAGTTCGTAGGAACTAGTAAAGGGACTATGATCTCTAGGATATCAGCGTTGAAAGCCCAACGACTGATCAGATCGGGGTGTGAAGCTTGTCTTGTATTCGCTATCAAGTCGGAAGAGAACGCCTCCCCGAAATTCGAGGAAGTGCCGATAGTTAAGGACTTCCCCGAAGTATTTCCCGAGGAGCTACCGGGGCTACCACCCGAACGGGAAATAGAGTTCGCTATAGATCTGGTACCTGGAGCGGCACCAGTACCTAAGACCCCATATCGGCTAGCACCGACAGAAATGAAAGAGCTAAAGGATCAACTCGACGAACTCATACAGAAGGAGTTCATACAGCCGAGTTTTTCGCCCTGGGGAGCGCCGGTGCTATTCGTGAAGAAGAAAGACGGGTCCATGCGATTATGCATAGACTACAGGGAGTTGAACAAGTTGACGATCAAGAACAAGTACCCACTCCCTAGGATAGACGATCTGTTCGATCAACTGCAAGGTGCAACGGTTTTCTCTAAGATCGACTTAAGATCGGGCTATCATCAGTTAAGGATCCGGAAGGAAGACGCTCCGAAGACGGCCTTTAGTACCCGTTATGGCCACTATGAGTTCCTGGTGATGCCATTCGGGTTGACTAATGCGCCCGCAGCTTTTATGGACTTAATGAACCGGGTGTTCAAGCTATACTTAGATAGGTTCGTCATCGTCTTCATTGATGACATCCTAATCTACTCGAAGACGAAGGAGGAGCACGAAGAACACCTGAGAATAGTTATGAATATATTACGAGACAAGCGACTATACGCCAAGTTCAAGAAGTGAGAATTTTGGCTCGACCAAGTCGCCTTCTTGGGGCATATAGTATCCGGAGCAGGAATCTCCGTAGACCCGAGCAAGATAGACGCAATTAGCAATTGGCCCAGACCGACGAATGTGACGGAAGTACGAAGTTTCCTCGGTCTGGCAGGGTACTATAGGAAGTTCATAAAGGACTTCTCGAAAATAGCGTCTACACTGACGAGGCTGACTAAGAAGAATACACCGTTCCAGTGGACCGCGGAATGTGAACGGAGTTTCCCGGAACTGAAAGAAAGGCTTACGACGGCCCCAGTTCTCACAATACCATCGGGAACTGGAGGGTTTACCGTTTACAGCGATGCGTCGAAGAACGGGTTAGGGTGTATGCTAATGCAGAACGGGAATGTAGTAGCATACGCCTCTCGTCAACTGAAGGAGTACGAGAAGAATTACCCGACGCACGACCTAGAGTTGGCAGCAGTGGTCTTTGCTCTCAAGATCTGGAGGCATTATCTCTATGGAGAGCGGTGTGAGATATACACTGACCACAAGAGCCTTAAGTACTTCTTTACCCAAAAGGAGCTGAATATGAGGCAGAGGAGGTGGTTAGAACTAGTCAAGGATTACGATTGCGTAATCAACTACCACCCAGGCAAGGCGAACATAGCAGCCGATGCCTTAAGCCGAAAAGCAGTGAGCACGGAACTGCAGCTACTGGAAGTTGAGGTCGTACGACTAGGCGAAGTCGAGGCGCAATTAGCAGCTTTGAACCTGCAGCCTACGCTGTTAGAGCGAATTAAGACAGTGCAAGCCGCCGACGAGCTTTATATGAAGATCAAGGAAGTGCAACAGGAACCACCGGCGGGAGATCTCATAATACGGGAAGACGGACGGATGTATTTCAAAGACCGGTTGTACGTGCCAGACGACACCGCACTAAGGACTATAATGACGGAAGCACACGCCACGGCGTACTCTGTACATCCAGGGGCAACGAAGATGTACAAAGGCTTAAAGGAAAATTACTGGTGGCCAGGCATGAAAAAGGACATTGCGACTTTCATAAGTCAATGCCTGACGTGCCAGCAGATAAAAGCCGAGCATCAAAGGCCGGCGGGAACCCTACAACCGTTACCCATTCCGGAATGGAAGTGGGATAACATTACCATGGACTTCGCAGTAGGACTGCCGAGGAATGCGAAAGGGCACGACGCAATTTGGGTAATCGTCGACAGACTAACCAAGTCGGCCCATTTCCTACCTATTAACACGACGTTCTCCATGGAACGATACGCCGAGCTCTATATCCAAGAAATGTGCGACTGCACGGCATTCCATCCTCAATAGTCTCGGATCGCGACCCCAGATTTCTATCGAAATTCTGGACGAGCTTGCAAAAGGTGATGGGAACGAAGCTATCTTTTAGCACCGCATACCATCCACAGACGGACGGCCAATCCAAGCGAACTATTCAGACGCTGGAGGACATGCTCCGAGCGTGTGTGCTCGATTTCAAAGGAAATTGGAGTAGGTACCTCCCACTAATCGAGTTCTCATATAATAATAGCTACCACGTCACCATTGGGATGGCACCGTACGAAGCGCTATACGGGCGTAGGTGCAGATCCCCAGTACATTGGGACGAGGTTGGTGAACGAGCAATGTTAGGCCCGGACATCGTACGAGAAATGACAGAGGCTATTTCCACGATACGCGAACGAATGCGAACGGCACAGAGTCGACAGAAAAGCTACGCAGATCGAAGACGTCGACCACTGGAATTTGACGAAGGCGATATGGTGTTCGTAAAAGTATCGCCGATGAAGGGCGTAAAAAGATTCGGGAGGAAAGGGAAACTAAGCCCTAGGTACATTGGTCCTTTTCGAATAGTAAAACGGGTTGGTGAGGTAGCCTATCAACTAGAGCTGCCAGCATCACTATCGCAAGTACATGACGTGTTCCACGTCTCAACCCTACGAAAGTACTTAGCTGACCCGAACCACGTGCTAGGAAACGAGTCCCTACATCAGCAATTGAAGCCGGATCTAAGTTACGAAGAGATTCCGGTGGAAATATTGATGTACGAGACTAAGAAGCTTAGGAATAAGGATATTCCCTTAGTGAAAGTACTGTGGCGGAACCAGTCCACGGAAGAAGCCACATGGGAACGGGAGGACGAAATGAGAATCCGTTATCCCGAGTTGTTTCACATGGGTTGATTTCGGGGGCGAAATCCTCCTTAAGGGGCGGAGGATGTAGGGCCCGAGACCCGCAAATTAGGTCGGCCAATAAATTATGTATATGACCTAAGTAGTTTCGTGCTAATTAGCGTACGTGTTATATGTTTATACGATTTTATGAATTTCATGCTCATGTTGTTATGAGAATTACGTGCAATTACGTGCCGATGAATATGTACTATGACGACCCCTAAATTATGTGAGTGATTTTCGAAAATAATGCTAATGAAGGACATGACAATGATAATAATAGTAAAAGAGAAAACAAATGGGAGTTGGGCTAGGATTCTCTTGGGCCATGAATTATTAAATTTGGGCTCAACCCCTTTTGGAAATCCATTTAGGGGACAAAGCTTCCTCAAAACAAGGAGATCCCACGCCACTAGAGTCCCATCACCATGCTCACCTCAAGATATTTAATCTAAATCTTTTTATTAACTGCATAAACTTACTAGGAGAGAAACCAACGAAAATTAAAGGAGGAAGAAGGGAGAAAATCGAAGAAGCTCCAAACGACACCCTCAAAATTAGCCAAGGATTCGAGTAAGTGAAATCATCCCCCTAAGTTATTTCGAGTTGCCTTAGTAGAAATATTAAATCACATTGAGGATTTCTTTGAGATTAATTAAGCGTTGATAGCCTAACTCGTTCTAAGGGTTGTAACCTTAGCTAGAATATCGAAAGATAGATGAATGTCGATATTAAAGTCGAGATTAATGTCGAGCGGAATTAAGTACAAAATGTCGAGTCCTTTTATTTGGATAAAATGTCGAGTTCAAAGAAATCGATATAAATGTCGAAATGAATGTCGAAGGATAGAATGTCGAAATAGAGGACAATGTCGAGAGCTAATGAAAAATGTCGAGATCTTCAAATGTCGAGAAGGTACAAATTTTCGAAATTGAGACTGATTTCGTGAAAATGTCGAAGTAAATGTCAAGGTAGATGTCGAGACCGATGTCGAGCTGAGCAAAAAGTCGTTTGAAGAATGTCAAGGAAAAATGTCGACAATGATGTCGAGATTCACGTTGAGTTCATGTCGACATTTTCAGTTCAAAATGTCGAAATACAATGTTGATAGATCAAGGTAAATATCGAAAGGATAGATATAATGTCGAGTAAGATGTCGAGATGCAAGGTAAAATGTCGAAGCTAGGAAAAATGTCGAGATCATTACATACAATATATATGTCGAAATCCTTGTGATAATATCGAGGTGAAGTTCGAAGATTTATTCATTGTATCGACATTTAAATATAAGAAATGTCGAGAATCATGCTAAAATTTATGTCGACATTTTGTTTAATGTCGAAGTACATGGCATGATTGTGTGTTTATTTAAACCCGAGATTTAACTTAACCTACAACTCGAGATCTACTGTTAATCCGTGTCGAGACCCCTATGTATTATATAAATATCGAACCCTATGCAACTTGGCGAACCCATGTATTTTGCAAATTAAATAGGGCAATGACTTAGACTTCGCGAAAAACACTTCGCAATTTTGGAACTTCACGGGGCATGTGAGAGTGTGCGAATCCGACTAGAATTACCAAAAATATGTTCCTAACTTAGAAATTAGCATACTTAAGCCATTAAATAAAATAGTGCACTGACACCAATATTTCATGCCTAAGGTCGAGACTTAAGAACACTTACGGGTCAGGTGACTGCTAGCCTACGGACGCCAGGTAAGTAGAAATTCAACTACGACACGTAACCTGCCTGCGTCCAATTATGTGAATTACGTGCTCGTGAATTTTGTATGAAATGTGTACGTATGATACGATTAAATTATGTGCATGATGCATGATTTGAATATGTACATGAGCATGGCATGAGCATTTGCACGCATGCGTAGTGTATAAGACGCGAGGTATGAGCGTACATAAGATCGCCTGTGTGCGATGTTTTGAAGCTATCCGGCTGCTTTTGAGGTGGGAGTGTGTGTATGGATGACGACCTGTGAAGGCCGGGCGCATAGGAAGCTTTTGGCTACACACACACACACATGCACTTATTTTGTGTAGATATGGCCAGGAAAACTGTATAACATTCTTTTGACTTGTATGTAATATTTCCGCAAGCTAATTTTAAAATGAAAAATTTTATTCGCATTTTTACGCTTTTATCCGATAATAAAGCATTAGATACTTAAAATTAGAACGGAATACGAGGGCGGGACGTCGGGTCCTGATAATAAATCTGCAAGGCTTAAAGCAACAGATGTCGAAAATATTAGAGTTAATTTTAGAACCAATTATATTTATTTTATTTGATTCCCCTAGAAAATTTTTTGAGATAAATTGGTTAAAATCAAATTCATAAAACACGTTGACCATCCAAATATTTAACCAACCAAAGTTTAAACCAATGTCGTGTGCACCAAATCCTGTAAATTCGTGAAGTCCTTCTAATTCAGGTGCGTGGTACGGGAAAATTTAGATCGAATTCTGCAACACTTAGAGAAGAATCATCAAAAATATTTGGGGCTTAGACATAAATTTTGTAAATGCTCCTCCTCAAATAATGCATCTCAATTGATTCATTAAATAAGCATATAAATCAATCAAAGAGACACTTGTTAGAAACACTCGATTTATCAAGATTAGCTTAGATACATGTTCCCCTATACATGTAACTGTGATTTCGCGCAAGGGTATGAGCAAGAACAAATATTAGAATTTTTATCAATTCAATTCCAATGCAAATATCTATTGCATGTCAAAATGTGCGATTAAAACTATATTATTATTATTATTATTATTATTATTTTCGCATGTATATTAATATTATTAATACCATGGGGTCAGATTATTTTGCTATGATCATTGTCACGCTTAAAAATTCATACGACAGTTGAAAGATTAAATGCCGTCAAGTCATGTCAGCAAAGTAAAGTACTAGGTTCAAAGAATGATCCATTTCGACAACTCTCATTAGGTTCGCTCTAGCACTCTTTTAATTTTTTTTACTAGGGATTTATATCGCTCAAGTCAACACATGTCATATTAAGTCAAAATACCTGTGATCGAGGCGCTTTTAATCATTTTGCCTTTGCAAGAGACCGTCGATTTGGAATCAAAGGGACTTTGAGAAATTTTAATTTGGCTCTGACTTTGAAGGGAGGATAATGTTTGGGAAAAATAGGCTTTATGTCATCTTCCGTTTCTTTGTCGTTCTCCTTTTCTCCGGGATTTTTTTCTTTCGTCTTTTCATTCTCAACCTTTATTGTTTTTATATTCGTCTGCACTTGATCAAGCTGAAGCTCCGCTTCTCTACGAAGCTGAGAGATTATCTAGGGCGAAGTTCTTCTTGTTCGTTCTCGGGCCGATACCATGCTCCTTTTCTCTTATTCCCTAGAGAGGTTTCACAGATTATCGATTTGAAGAAGTTCATGGTTATGGAATTCGAACCCAAGGCCGTGCTCCTCTTCTCGTTGTCTCGATATAAGACAGGATTATCGTTGGAGAAGTTCACTTCTAAGCGCTCCTCTTTCCAGCCGTTCTGACGAGTGTACGAGATTATCTATGGAGAAGTTCACAGCAAGATCCATGCCTCCGTCTTAAATGTTTTGAGAGTGTCATAGTTGAGAAGGCAGGTTCTTTTGATCTGTTTGTTGTGCGTTTAGCATTCCTCGTGTGTGTTTTTTCTCCTTATTTTGTCATCTGTTTTTTTGTCTAGTTATTCTCCCCCTCCTTTTCTTGATTGAGTATCCCGTCCAAATCATTAAATCGCCGGTTGAAGGCATAAAGGGTTTTCAATTGAAGAAAAGGAATTTGGCGAAAGCTCAAAATGGATGACTAAAGGTATCTTAAAGGAATGAAAATTTAGATTGGGCCAAGTGAGGAATTTCCTAAGTTCCCTAATCATTTTCAGAACGATCTATTACACGGCAAGTATGAGGCCGAGAGTCACAAGTTAATGACAAGCAATTAATGTGTGACTCACTCAAGAAAAGATCCGGCAAGAGTAATAAAAAGGCTAGAATCCTCACTTACATGAAGTGGTTTTGTGTCTTAGTGGAACAAATTCAATACCTAAGAAACAGAAGAATGCGACTTAGACTGACAAAATTTAAGCAATCAATCAGTCTCATGTCAGTCAATTCTATTCGTGACGTAGATCGAGCATCCTAAAGATATCGTCATACCCCTAATATTATACTTTTATGTATATATATATATATTATTTTTTTATATTTTATTTTTTTAAATGAAAAATTTCACGCAAGATTTAACATTTGTTAAGTATAGAAAACACATAGCATAGAATACATGAACGCACATAGGATCACATCATGCACAACACGGAAGGTTCAACATGCCTAATTTTCCGACAAGGAATTGGAACCGTTATTCGTCCAAAGCCTTGGCGAAGATGTCGGCTAGTTGATGTTCCGTGTTCACAAAATACATGTCAATCGTGCCTTTTTCTACGTGTTCTTTGATGAAGTGATATCGTATGTCTATGTGTTCTGTGCGTGAGTGGTGAACAGGATTACATGTAATCGCAATGACACTTTGGCTATCGCTATAAATGGGTATATTATTTAGATTGTACCCATAATCGTGAAGCTGAGTCCGCATCCATAGCATTAGCGAGCAACAGCTTGCAGCCGTGAAGTATTCTGCCTCGTCCGTCGATGTTGACACGCAGTTATGCTTTTTGGATGACCAGCAGACTAGTTTTTCGCCTAAAAATTGAGCGCCACCGGATGTACTTTTCCTGTCCATTCGGCAACCTGCATAGTCAGCGTCAGTATAGCCAATTAATTTGAAATTTGTTCCTTTAGGATACCATAGTCCTAAGGTGGAGATGTCCTTAAGGTAACGCAGAATTCGCTTCACCGCAAGCATGTGAGATTCTTTGGGATCGGCTTGAAAACGGGCACATAGACATGTGGCAAACATGATGTCCGGCCGGCTTGAGGTAAGATAAAGAAGAGAGCCGATGATGCTGCGATATAATGTAATGTCGACCGCTTTTCCTGTGGGATCGGCATCCAACTTGCAGCTTGTGGACATGGGAGTGCTGAGTGGCTTGCTCTGATCTTGGTGGGATTTCTTCAAGATGTCCTTGATGTATTTAGTCTGACTGATGAATATCCCATCATCGAGCTGCCTTACTTGAAGTCCTAAGAAGAACTGCATCTCGCCCATGTGGCTCATTTCAAATTTGCTCTTCATCAATTCTCCAAATCTCTTGCATAGCCGTGAATTTGTTGATCCGAATATGATGTCGTCTACATAGACTTGGACGACCATCAAATCTTTGTCTTGCCATTTTATGAAGAGGGTCGTATCGATCGTTCCTCGGATAAAGCCAGATTTTACGAGGAAATCGCTCAATACGTCATACCAAGTGCGTGGAGCTAGTTTTAGTCCGTAGATAGCTTTGTCCAATCGATAGTGATCGGGATGTTTTTGATCAATGAAGCCTTCTGGCTGAGCGACGTAGACTTCCTCTTTTAGCACGACATTGAGAAAGGCGGTCCTTACATCCATTTGGTAGACTTTGAAGTCTTTTCATGTGCCGCATAAGCCAGGAAGAGACGAATGGCTTCGATTCGGGCAACCGGAGCATATGTCTCGTCGTAGTCAATTCCTTCCTGTTGGTTATAGCCCTTCGCAACCAATCTAGATTTGTTCCTAGTCACTTCACCATCTTCATTCCTTTTGTTTTGAAATACCCATTTCGTTCCGATGATTGTTTTCCCATGCGGACGGGATACTAGGGTCCACACTTGAAGACGCTCAAATTGGTTGATTTTCTCTTGCATTGCTATCACCCAATCCGGGTCTTTTAGTGCGTCTGCTACCTTAGTTGGCTCATTTTGGCTTAAGAAGCAGCTGAATAAACTGTGTTGATGACGTGTTCGTACTCCACGTGAAGGATCACCAATAATCTGATCAACCGGATGTGCTCGAGTCCATTTTCGCTCATGGGGTAGTGCAGAGCTAGACGCATCGGTCATTTGAGGACTGAGACTTCCAATGATTTCAGATTCGTCAGGAGATAGAGGTAAGTCAGATTCTGCTTTTGGATTGAGTGATTCTGTAGAGACTTCCTTATTTACTGTTGTAGGTTCGTCATTGATCTGTGGTAATTCTGAATCGGGTGAGGTAGGGACATTTGAAGAGCTCGGTATACTGGGCTCGTCGAGTGAGGGTTCCACTAACGGTGTTGCTATAATGTTTTCTGACCGATATACGGGCTCAAAGAGAGAGTCCAAATCTTCCAACGCAAGTTTCAGTGCTTCTTCAGACGTTGAATCTGGAGTTGTTGCCATCTTCTGTTGGTTTTGTGGCAACACACCAATGTATACGGGTTCTGAACTGTCGTATTCAGAAGCCATCGGGTTTGGTACGGGTCCTGAACTGAGGTGTGCAGGAGCCATTTCTGCCACTGCGTGGAAAGTGACGTTGTAGCTTTCTTTGATTGATCGGTTGGACTTGATGTAAAATCGATACGTCTTTGACGTTGATTAATACCCAACGAATGTGCTTCGAATGCTTTGGGGTCGAACTTAGCACGTTGCTCTCTGTCATTCGCCACAAAGCACTTGCATCCGAAGACCTTGAAGAATGAGATATTGGGTACTCGCTTGTTTATTATTTCGTACGGAGTTTTATTAAAGTGCTTGTGAACCACCGTCCTGTTCCGAGTGAAACAGGCGGTTTACTGCTTCAGCCCATAGAAAGGGTGGGAGGCCGTAATGAATCAGCATTGTACGGCCGGTCTCTACTAGAGTTCTGTTTTTCCTTTCAACAACCCCAATTTGTTGTGGGGTCTTGGCAGCCGAGAATTGCTGATTAATGCCAAGTTTCTGATAAAAGTCACTGAGATACTTGTTTTTGAACTCAGTGCCGTTGTCCGTTCAGACGACTTGGATGGATAGTTGCAGCAAATTCTGAGTAGTGTTCACGAAATTAACTGTGAAGTCCCCTGTCTCATTTTTAGTTCGAAGGAACATCGTCCATGTGTAGCGGGAGTAATCATCAACGATAACTAGTACGTACTTCCGCCCACTAATACTCTGTGTTAGCTCCTACGATTAACAACTCTATGATCCTAGCCATGAATTCTAAGTAATTCGATGATAATGATTGACATTAAGATTCGATCGAAAAACTCAAATGAAGAACAAGAGAGAGAATTCGAGTAGAGTGAGAAAGTTACTATTGTTTCTCTCTATAGGAATTGAATTGCAAGCCTTTCGATCAATTTCCAAAACTTTCTCTATTAAGCATAATGTGTGTACAAGTATTTATACCAAACAAACTTGGTATAACTATCTAACTAGTCATAATCTATGGACTAACACAAATAAATCCCCTAATTACAAGGACAACTAATGAAATCAAGCACAATTAAAATGTATACTCTACAATCTCCCCCTTTGGGCTTGTTGCGTCTCTGCGCTGTTTGTCCTCGTCGGGCATAATATGATCTGCGCAAGCCCAGCGCATACTCAAAGTTCCTGAGCGTGTTCCTCACCTCCAGTCGCTCCTCGATATCTTCAAGTAGTTCCATTAGGAGCGGCTGTTCTCTCACGAACCTTTGGATCCTCAGCATCGTATCTCGATTGATTTCTTCCAACCTCTGCTCGATGTTTTTCCCGACGACCTTGAGCATCCCATCGCAAAACTTATGAATCTCAGTCTTCAGCATCAACCTATTCTTCTTGGCTATTGGATTGTGGTAGGTGATGCCTAGGACAAGCTGATATGCACATGATTGTTGGGAAGCCCTTCGATCTCAGGTCCTTTGTTGAGCGGAGCGGTCATGTTAACCTTCTTCATGTTGCTCTCCAGAGCCATCTGAAGGTCATGTGCGGCGAAGTACTTGACTCGGTGCTTCATGAACCGGTAGAGTCCCTCGAGTCCTTCTTTCTTGATGAAGCCTTGAGGACCTTTGTACTTCTCCACGTACAGCTGATAGAGATGGTATACCTCATCAGCAGGGATGTACGGTAGGTCGCTCTCACTTAGATCTTCTCGAGTTCTATCTACTCGCTCGATGGTGTAGTGAGGTGTTGGAAGTCCTCCTTTTGCACAGTAGGCGCTGAGTAGTTGGCATATTGGGGAGAGACTCTTATAGTGGATCTTGACTTGTTCTTTAGTCATCCCCAGCCTTACATCAGGTCCAAGTTTGGTCAGACTCCAGAGGTAGGTCATCCTCTTCTGCTGATCCCAGTGAGAGATCCCTCTCAGCTCGAACTCGTTCGGCTTCTTAACTTTCTCCGGTGACCTCCAAATGTTTTCACGAACTTCTTCAAGGAAGGGGATTTCTATTCGGATGTTCTCCGACGGCGTATCGATCCGAACGGTCCCTGGCGTTAGTCTTGTGGGGGAATCCGCTCGTTGCGCGATCAACTCTGGTAGCCTTGGGATATCTTGTTGGTAGTCTTCACCTTCTTGAAGCTCGTCGTATTCTATGATCACGAGGTCTATGGATGCTTGTTGTAGGAAATTCCGAATGTCTGAAGCCGTTGTCTTTGATGCTCCTCGGGCATGGAATGGGTCATCCACTGTCCTTCGAAGTCGTATTTGTCTAGAACCTCATGTGGATTGACGCCATGTCCTGAGGGGCCCGGTTGGTCTGGAGCGACCGAGGGAGTAGCTTGAGTAGCTGCTAGGGCTATGAGCATCGCGGCACTTGCTTCTTCTTCCGGAAACAAGGGGCTTGTCAGAATCAGTGGGGTGGATGGGGTTGACTGACACGTTCTGATGGTGGGTTGGTAGAATGGGCGTAGAGATTGTGTGCAGTGCGTGGTGGTGGTGGTTTGTGTAGTGGGTTGTGAGGTTTCTTCGGCTTCAGTTCTTGTCTGCGCAGAGCCCGAGCCTTGGCCTTGTTCTTGACCACTCGTAGATGTCCGTGGTCTCTTCTTCCCCTCATGAGCGTCCTGATTGTCAGGATCGTCATGTCTGCGTCTTGAGTGGGAGCTTTGGCCTCGGCAAGTTTCAGTAGGTGGCTCAGGATGATCCACCATTCGCCTATAAAGAGACTCTTCTTGAGGCAACCGGATGGAAAGGCCGATCAGGCGGGCGAGTAGGATGTCCTGGAGCTCGGTTATGGGTATGGTGTATGGGTTGATGAGGATGGATGAAGTGGCTAAAGAGTCGGTGGGTGTGGATTGTAGAGGTGTGAGGTTGGGCTGTGACGAGGTGCCTTCGGAGACAGGTGCTTTCCCGGTGTCTCTGCGGGATGTCTCTATGGCAGTCGGCATTCTCTCCATTATTTTGTCTTCAAGCGATTGAACAGCAGCGGTGAGAGCGGCTTGGAATTCTCGTTCGTCACAAACGGTGTGGAAGCCTACGTCGAAGATGTACCAGGTCGACTGATGTCGCCTGTTGACAACCCATGGGAGGGCACCGGCTTCTCAGGTTGGCTCACAGTCACTTGAGGTTGTGACTGTACGAGACTTCTATCCAATCCTCGACTCGAATCTAGAAGATTCGCATCTATGGGTGTTATGGCAGGCTCGGGTTGGGCCTGCAAACCAGACCCGGTAGATTTGGTTGCGGCTCAAGATTGAGCGAAGAAGTGCCAGCAACACTTGAAGAAGTGATCAGCATGGTATCTGGTGAGGTGGTGACGGCGGGGAAGAGGGACTCCAATAGTATGCTAAGTCGTGTGGGACCTATCAATCTGATCTCCTCATCGGACTCCGTGTCTGATGAGGTGGCTGTGTGAGGAAAAGGTTCTCGCTCAATGTCCTCACGAGCCGGTTCCGTCACTTGTGGAAGAGAGCTTTGCCACATTTCTATCTCGGGTTGTGCTTATTGTTGAAGAACCTCCTCAATAGTTTCTTCGAGCACGCCAACATGGACGGGCACTTCCACTTGGAATGTTTCGGTTGGAGCTTCCTGTTCCAACTCTGCCGCCACAGCATCGATCAATGTGGCATCTATGTCAGGAATGTGTTCGTCCTGAGTTGGAATCTCCTGCTCTAGCGCTAGGGCCACTTCATCAATCAACATGGCCTCAGGGCTTGAGTGTTGTTGCGGTTGGGCCGAGGGCTAAGTCCAAAATCTGTCGGGGCCCTCGAATCATCTCCTCGGAGAGGTGATTCTCCCGGCAGTACATACAGTATACGTCTCCTCTGGGGTTGGTCCAAGTCCGTGAGCCATGGATTGTGAAAGAATTTAAGCCTGGGTGGTTGATAATTTCCTCCAGGAGGTAGACGATGGATGGACTCGTGCATCTCCATGAATTCCTTGATGATTACATTAAACCACCGAGGGTAGGGCACATTCTTCGATCTCCGATTCTCCTTTTGCCGAATCTGGTCTGCAAGATCATTCCAGATCAACTGCGTGAAATCGTAATTTCTGGAGAATGCGAGTCCGTGAAAGATCCGCAGTATGTTGCCATTGCCCTTGTCGAAGCCAGCATGCTTGGGCGATAGACACTTGTTCACAATCCCGAACAGTGTCTTCCACGGATGAGGGATACCGCTGCTCTGGACCTGAGCTAGCTTGGTGAGCTGCAGTTGATATCCCATCTGCATGAAATCATGCACCATTTCTGCGTCTGATGGGAGCGGGTCGTAGTTTGCACTGTATGGAAAGTCCAGAATCATTCCGAACTGGTTCTTGTCCATATGTATGTGCTGCGTCCCAATTATGGTTGAGAAGGAGAATGCTCCATTATCCACCGCTCCTTGTATACATCCCCAGAATTGCTGGAGATAGACCATTGGCACCGATGCGGTGACCGTCATTGCATGCCAGATGGGGTGGCCTTGCAGGATAGAGACAATGATCTCGTCTGGACACCGAAAGGTGCTCAGATCGAGCTGGAAATTCGTATCCTGGACCTTCAGATATAAGTTGTGGTCGTATATGTGATTATAACGAGGGTAGCGATCCATCTGAAAAACAAGAGATATAAAAGTTCATTAGTTCATAAATTTAATTTTAGTCGAAAACTGATTTAATTTCATCAAACTATAATATTGTATCAAGTCATGACATGTTTGATGAATTTTGAATTGAAATCGTGTAGCATGCATATAGGATACTTGATTTTAAAAACATGTAATCGCATGATTGTAATTTCGAATTAAATATATAACGCGTGAAAAGAGTTCGAAATTTTCTAAGTATTTGATCGCGGGAAATGTCACTGTTCATGCCGAGATATTTTTCGCTCGATAAATTTGGTTTTCAAATTGATTTCAATTGAAATAACTCCGTTTAATTTTGCGATCGAGAAAATTTTACTCGCTAATGTTCGCTACAGTGTAAAAGACTTAGAAAAAATATCTTCTAAGTGTTGAAGTTGGAACCGTGAGACTGTAGCCGATCAATTTTTACGATCGAGAAAAATTCCGCGTAAATTTACGATCGAGAAATTATTTCTCAGGTAAATTTACTATCGAAAAAATTTCCTCGACTGATTAAAATTTTTCGATTTGAAATTTGTCGAGCGGTACGTGATTTTCGATCCTAAGTAAAATTTTTGCTGCGATATTTTTCTATCGAGAAATTAGTCAACGAAAAACTAAGTCGATCGTCGAGAAATTTTTCGATCAATTAAATCCTAAGCAGCGAATTTTACGATCGAAAAATTAAGCGTTGAAAAATTAATTTTTCGCTGCTAAATTTTTGCGACCGTAATAAAATTCAATCGAAAATTCTATTTTGCGATAGTAAGTTTTATGCTCGATCTAATTTGCATCTAAATTGTCTATTCAGTGCTTAAATTTTTCGCTCACAGAAAATCCTAATTAGATTTCTCGATGGTAATTAATTTTTTGGTCAAAATCTTCTGTTTTAGCGATTAAGTCAGAATTTTATCGATCAAAAACTAATTCGATACAGACAGTATCTCAATTGAATCGGAATTCAATTAAGACTGTTTGCGATCGATAAAGTTCTTCGATGGCTTCAAACATTCAAATGCCCAGTTTTATCTAAATTCAAATTAGAGTCGAAGATGCAGATTTTCCGAAGATTTATACTACCAAATTCATAAAGAACACCGAAACTATTTTAAGTACAGGCATTAATCTCAGATAAAACTCATAATCATGCCTAAATCACTATAAAATAGCATACGGTTTTCTCAGTTTTGAAGAACGGTCGAGAATCTAATCTTAATAATGCAAAAAACTACAAAATCCAGATGCTATTGAAGTTAAATCACACGCAAATGTCAAAAGAATCTCATTTCTACCTTAAACAGACAATTTGATGTTGAAAATCGAAAGATTTTTGAGAAATCGGAAATGTCTGTGAAAGCTTTTCGAGAGAGAAATTTTTGCGATTTAGGGTTGCGTGAGAAAAAGTTTTTCGACTGACCAAAAAGTGAACTTTTAATAACTCGCTGTAAGTCAATGTTGGGTTTGCGATTTGACATTTTGCAATTAAATGGTCAGGCCCATTACTATTTGCGCTCGAGAAATTTTTGATTCGAAAATTGCTCTTCAATTCAATTTTTCGATCACAAATTATCGCGGCTAATCAAAATCGTTCCCAACATTGTTTACGATCGAGAAACTTATGATCGCAAATTAATTCTTATATCCAGTTTCTCGATAGTAAGTACTTCTAAAATTTTCAGATTGACCCCTATTTCAAATAAAATCACATGGTAAAGCTCCCCTTCAGAATTAAAATAAATGCAATTAACTCCATGTATTTTCTGTGTAGTAACGTCTAGCTTCCCTGGCAGAAATTAAAAAATCTGTACCACTTAGAGAAAAACGTTAGAGATAATGGAGTTAATCAACAATTATTTTAGGCATATATTTTTTTTGAAATATTTGGTCTGTGACTAGCTCCTTTCCTTGTAGTGTCGACGCCTCACTCCTTAATTTTTGTTTGAAAAAATCTGAAACGCTTAGAGAAAAATGTCAAGAATATTTGGAGCTAATGCACGATTTTTATATTTGCTCCCCCTCAAATAATGCGCAAGAATTGACTAAACATGCAAGTATATGAAATCAATTCAAGTCACGAGCATATAAAACACAAATTTACCTAGTAAGCACATATACATGGTCCCCAAAAACATGTACTGAAGATATTGCGTGAGGTAAGAGCAATGAAAAATTTATGTAAACAATTCAGTACCAATGCAATCTAAAATTACATTTAGAATGTGCGATAACAAAATAAATTCGCATTTATTCAATTCAACGCATATGAAACATAATATTTCATGTCAGAATGTGCGAAATTTCTCCTTTGACGATTTTTTTTTTTTCAGAAATTAAAAAATATTAATTTTTGTTTTTATGTATATTACTATTATTATAGTATGTGGTCAGATTATTTTGCCTCGATCAATCGTCACACCTAAAGGTTTACGAGACATTTGAAAGAAGAAAATGCCGTCAAGTCATGTCGTCAAACTAAAGTCCTAAGTTCATAGACTGGTCCATTTCGACAACTCTCACTAGGTTCGCTCTTGCACTCAATTATTTCTAACTTGGGATTTTTATATTTATATCATTCAAGTCAACACAAGCAATTTTAAGTTAATTTACCTGTGATCGAGGCATTTTTAATCATTTCACCTAAGCGAGAGACCGTCGATTGGAATCAAAGGGTTGTAAGGGTTTTAGTTTGGCTAGGACTTAGAAGGAAAGGAATTTAGAGGAAAGTGAGCTTATCTCTTCCTCATCTTCCATTTCTACGTCCGTCTCCCTTTTTTTTCGGCGTCTTTCTTCTTTTCAATCTCTTCTCCCTCTTTTTCTTTTAAGAACTATCCCTTTTTATGCTATGCTCAAGCTGAAGCTCCGCTTCTCCACGAGGCTATAGGAGATTATCGTAGGCGAAGTTCTTCTTGTTGGTTCTCGGGCCGATACCGTGCTCCTCTTCTCTTAATCCCTATAGAGGTTTCAGAGATTATCTTTGTGGAAAAGTTCACGGTTATGGAATTCGTACCCAAGGCTGCGCTCCTCTTCTCGTTTTCCCGATATAAGACTGGATTATCGTAGGAGAAGTCACTTCGTGGTGCTCCTCTTTCCAGCCGTTCTGACGAGCGTATGAGATTATCGTTGGAGAAGTTCATAGCAGGATCCATGCCACCTTCTAAGAGATAGTCGGAAGGCAGGTTCCTTTGGTCTGATTTTTGCGCGTTGAGCAATACCTTCTTTTGTCATCATCCTTTTTTTTTTTTATTTTCTGCCCCTCCTTTTCTCGTTTGAACAACCATCCGAAGAGTATAGAAGACGGTTGAAGGCTGGGAATGGGATTCAAAAGGAAGAAAAGGACATCGGAGAAGGCTCAAAGTGGATGACTAAGGGCTAATGTGGGGAAAAATTTTTTATAAGGCCGAGTGAGGAATAACCTAAGCGCCCTTATCATTTTCCTAACGATCTAAGGCAAGGTGAGTATGAAGCCAAGTATAACTAGTTAAGACAAGTAATTGATGTGTGACTTACTCGAGAAATAGATCAAAAGAAAGAAAAAAAAACTTGAATCCTCACATATGTATAGTGGCTTTGTGTCTAGTGGAGCAACCTAATGACCTTTAGACACAAGAATGCGACTTAGACTGACAAAATTAAGCACTTAAATCGATCGCATGTCGGGGTAAAATTCTAAGGGACTTTATATCAAAGCATTCTAAAGGATTTCGTCATCCCCCTATACTATAGGTATATGTATAGGATTTTATGATATATATATTTTTTTATTATATTCACTCAAGATCAAACATGAAGCAAAGAAAACACATAGAATAGAGCATCTAATAGCACAAAAGATCAGGTATTGCACATATCACGGAAGATTCAACATGCCTAATTCTCCGACAAGGAATTGAAATCGTTTTTCATCCAATGCCTTGGTGAAAATGTCAGCTAGTTGGTACTCCGTGTTCACGAAATACATATCTATGGTGCCTTTTTCTACATGATCTTTGATAAAGTGATATCTAATGTCTATGTGTTTTGTGCGTGAGTGATGAACAGGATTGCAAGTAATAGCGATGGCACTTTGACTATCACTATATATGGGTATATTATTTAAATTGTACCCATAGTCACGAAGCTGAGTCCGCATCCACGGCATCTGGGAGCAACAACTTGCAGCAGCAACGTATTTCGCTTCGGCCGTCGAAGTTGACACACAGTTCTGCTTTTCGGATGACCAGCAGACCAGCTTTTCGCCTAGAAATTGAGCGCCATCGGATGTGCTTTCCTGCCATTCGGTAACCTGCATAATCAGCGTCAGTATAGGCTATAAGTTTGAAATTCGTACCCTTTTGGATACCATAGTCCAAGGGTAGAAGTGCCCTTAAGGTAACGCAGAACCTTTTAACCGCGAGCATATTGGATTCTTTGGGATCGGCTTGAAAACGGGCACATAAGCAGGTGGCAAACATGATATTCGGCCGGCTCGAAATGAGGTAGAGAAGAGATCCAATGATGCTGCGATACAGTGTGACATCGACTGACTTGCCAGAGGGATCGGCATCCAACTTGCAGCTTGGTGACATAGGAGTGCTGAGAGGCTTGCTCTGATCTTGATGGAATTTCTTCAGAATATCCTTGATGTATTTTGTCTGACTGATGAAAATCCCATCTTCGAGTTGCCTGACTTGTAGTCCTAAGAAGAACTGCATCTCTCCCATGTGACTCATCTCGAACTTGCGTTTCATTAGATCTCCAAACTTCGTGCAGAGCCGTGAATTAGTTGATCCGGAGATGATGTCGTCGACGTATACTTGAACGACCATCAGATCTTTGTCTTGCCATTTGATGAAGAGGGTTGTGTCTATCATTCCTCGTATGAATCCAGACTTCACGAGGAATTCACTCAGGACATCGTACTAAGCACGTGGGGCTTGTTTTAGTCCATAGAGAGTTTTGTCCTATCGATAGACGTGATCGGGATGTTCTTGATCAACGAAGCCTTCCGGCTGAGCGACGTAGACTTCTTCTTTTAACACGCCATTGAGAAAGGCGGTCTTAACATCCATCTAATAGACTTTGAAGTCTTTGTGAGCCGCATAAGCTAGGAGAAGACGGATAGCTTCGATTCGGGCTACAGGAGCATATGTCTCGTCGTAGTCGATGCCTTCCTATTGATTGTATTCCTTCGCAACTAGCCTTGCTTTGATCACTTCACCATCTTCATTCTTCTTGTTTTTGAATACCCATTTACTTCCGACAATTATTTTCCCATGCGGACGGGGTACTAAGGTCCACACTTGAAGACGTTCGAATTGATGAATTTCATCATGCGTCGCTATTATCCATTCCAGGTCTTGAAGTGCGTTTGCTACCTTGGTAGGCTCATTTTTACTTAAGAAGCAGCTGGAGAGACTGTGTTGACGACGTGTCCTCACTCCATCCGAAGGATTGCCAATTATCTGATCAACCGGGTGACCTCTAGTCCACTTGCGCTCATGAGGCAAGGCTGAAGTCGATGCATCAGCCATCTGTGGGTCTAGATTTCCTATAGTCTCTGATTGATCAATTGCTTGAGGAAGTTCCAATTCTGCACCTGAATGATCGTCTCTGATGATTCTTCCTCAATAACCATTGTAGGTTCTTCGTTATTCTATGGCAATTCCGAATCGAGTGAGGTAGGGACATTAAAAACACTTGGTACGTCGGTCTCGTCGGGTGGAGAATCCACTATAGGTGTAGCAGTTTGTGACCGATATACTGGCTCGAAGAGATAGTCCAAATCGTCTAATGCAAGTCTCACTGCTTCTTCTGACGTTGAATTCGGAGTTGTTGCCATCTTCTGTTTGTTTTGTGCCAACACACCAGTGAAAATAGGTTCTGAACTGTTATATTCAGAAGCTATCTGGTTAAGTACGGGTCCTGAACTGAGGTGTGCAGGAGCCATCGGGTTAAGCACGGGTCCTGGACTGAAGTGACCAGAAGCCATATCCGCCACTTCGTGGAAAGTGACATTGTAGCTTTCTTTGATTGTGTGGTTGGACTTGATGTATACTCGGTACGCTTTTGAGGTTGAATAATACCCGACGAAAGTGGCTTCGAATGCTTTAGGGTCGAACTTAGCGCGTTGCACTCGGTCGTTCGCCACAAAGCACTTGCACCCGAAGACTTTAAGGAATGAAATGTTGGGTACTCGTTGGTTGATAATTTCGTACGGAGTCTTGTCAAAGCGCTTGTGAGTCACCATCCTGTTTTGAGTGAAACAGACGGTATTTACTGCTTCCGCCCAGAGAAAATGTGGAAGACCAGAGTGGATGAGCATCGTACGCGCGGCTTCCATTAAAGTTCTGTTCTTTCGTTCGACTACCCCATTCTGTTGAGGAGTCTTGGCGGCTGAAAATTGTTGACTTATTCCCAGTTTCTGATAATATTCACTGAGACATTTGTTCTTGAACTCAGTGCCATTGTCTGTTCGAATGACTTGGATCTGCTGCAGCAAATTTTGAGTAGTGTTCACGAAATTGACGATCAAGTCCGCTGTCTCATCTTTAGTTCGGAGGAACCTTGTCCATGTGTAGCGAGAGTAGTAATCGACTATGACCAGCAGATACTAGCGTCCATTTATACTCTGTTTCTTCATCGGGCCACAAAGGTCCATATATAGCAGTTCCGGAGGACGTGAAGTAGAGGCCACTTGTTTGATATGATGAGATGCTCGCTTCATTTTTCCTAATTGGCACGCCGAACATTGATGCTCTTTTTGTAAAGTTATAGTTGGAAGACCATGAACCAACTTTTTCGTTGAGAGATGTTGAAGAGCTTTGCTGTTGAGATGAGACATGCGTTGATGCCATAAGCTGTCCTCTGAATTACAGTCTGAGATATGAGGAAAACAGCTGTCGAGGGCCGCACGGACGTCAGGTTGATCGTGTAAAGGTTGGATTTCCGAAGTCCATAGAGGAGTTCTGTATCCTAACTGTCCAAAATTCTGCATCGGTCAGCGTGAAAGACCACTTGAAATCCCTTATCACAGAATTGGCATATGCTGAACAAGTTATGGTGGAGGCCTTCGACGTAGGAGACATCTTTTATAGTCAGATTCTCCAGAATGATATCCCCAAGTCCTAGAATCGGGGCTGAATCGTTGTTTTCAAACCTGACTTTTCCATTCAGTCGTTCTTCATAGTTGCTCAGCAGCTCTTGATTTCCCGTCATGTGTGTGGAGCAACCAGAGTCGAGGTACCACACATGATGGATCTGCAAAAACAAGTTAGAGAGCTTTAGGTACCCATTTAAGCATGGGTCCTCTCAGATTAACAGATTTAATTTTAGGTTCAGATGTGATTCCTAAATTAATACTTGAGGGAGTTCTAATAACCCATATCACTTTCGTAGGAGTGGTTTTGGGTGATGCCTCTTTAGGCGACTTGGCCGTTTTGGCTTTTGTCGTCCTAGGCAGAGATTTAGGAACCCATTTGGGTTGAACCTTGCAGGGAAGGTTAATTTCAGCACGCACAAATGTTTTGGTAGGCTTGACTGAGGAAAAGATCTTTTCTTTTGATAATCTCCTAAGGTGCTTGGGGGACTCAATCTTTACGGGATACCTTAGGTGAGTACCAGCATGTACGACGCCATATGCTTTCTTTATGGCTGGATCTTGTTTCCTACGTGTCTTCCTAGTGGTGCTTCTTAAAGGTGATGGGCTGAAGAGTACACGTAGAAGCAATTACTCTAAGCGAAGAAATGGCTCTTTTATTTCTAGGAGTGTCATTTATTCGTACAGAGGGATCTTAAGCGTACTCAAATCTACTTGCTCCTTCTTAAGACTAGGCACTCTCGCCTTCGATTCTAGCACTTGCCCTATGCTCCCTGTAGACGTAGGTAAAGTAACTTTAGTCTTAGCACTCTTAACAGAATTATTAATATACTTTTGATCTTTCGAAGGTGATTTTTTGATTTTCACGCTTTTCATAATAGGATGAGAGATAGTTTGGGAGGATGAGGAAGCTTTGAGATTTTCCATCTCTTTTAAGAACATTTTCTTTTCAGCTTCGAAATTCTCTCTTTCTTTATCTAGTTTTGCTTGAGATTCCTCTATCAGTTTGATTATAGGAGGTTTGTAGAGAGAACTTTTATAAGGAGCGTCTTTGGCTTCCTCGAGGACTGTTTGAGGGTCAGGAAGTTGAAATAGGTCAGAGACAGGTGTTGATGACGGTTTCATATTTCTGTCTCTTTCATTTAGCGCAGTGTAGTCAAAGGGACCTCAGGCCCATGTGAAGCTTTTCTCATAGATGAATCAAAATTATTTTGGCACGTCGATTCAGTAAATTCTCTAAGAGAGGTTACTCCTAAACCCATGTGCTTAATATCATATATTTCTTTTTTCCGTAGAACTCGTGGGTTAGTGAAACATATGCCTTCTATAGGATGTAGAACTCTATATCCTTGGGCTTGTTCAAAAATATCGTATGTTGGGATTGTCCCCTACGCGTAACTATATCATCTAATTTCTTAATTTTAGCATATAGTTTCTTGCGTTCCTCACCTAGGAGAGCATAATTATTTTCTACCGTCAGTTTGGCGGCTTGACAGGCGTCTAGTTCTTTACTAAGCTCACTAACCTTAGCATTTGATATTTCTAATTGAGCTTATGAGTTAGTGATCTTAGTGGTAGCTTCGGTTATCCTACAATTTAAGGTGGCTTTCTCGTTGAGATTCCTAACCAAGCAATTGTAGATATTTGCTAGCCTATCTTCTAATTCCTTAATCTTTTCGCTATGCTGTCCTAATTGAGGTTGACTAGTCTCTCTAGAATGTGGGCTCTTAGTAAGTTCTTCTATTTTAGCACTAGAGCTCCTAAGTTCTGATTCGAGACTATTTATCCTCTCCCGAGACCTAGAAAGTTTATCCTCTACTTCCTTAATACTTTTCTGCTCACCTTTCATGTTAGTATATTGTTTTTGATATGAATCTAACATGGTCAATAATGTGGAATGTAGGTCTACCTCTTGTGAAGAGGTGGATTCGTTTTCGTCGTCCGTATGATTGGCAGTTTCAGCGTCCGATTCATGGTCGAGACGGGCCATGAGGGCTACATTCTCTTCTTCAGAACTCGACGTGTCCTCGAGCCATCGGTCTTGTTCGGCCATGAGAGCTACTCCAGCTTCCTTCTGTTTAGTCAATTGGAGCTTCCGGAGTTGTAGTTGGCATCTCTCTTCTTCGGAAGAGTGCACTCTCTGGCAAAGTGACCTGGCTTGCCACAGTTGAAGCATTTGTTAGCCTCTTTTGGGTTCTTGAATTCGGAGCTCTCTGGTGCACGTTCTTTGTTATTAGAGCTTGTAGTCCAAAGTCTGTTGGCTGAGGTTGAAGACTTCTTCTTGAAGTACTTCTTACTCATCATTTTTCCTATTAGAGCCAACTGCTTTCCTAGAGCTTTCATGTTTGGCTCAACGTCGGAGTTCGACTCTTCTTCCGACTCTGAAGTAGAATGAGGCCTAACGATCTTTTCTTTTCTCGATTTTGAGCTCCTCTTCTCTGAGACTGAGGCAACAGTGTCTTCGATCTGTTTGCCCTTCTGCTCCTTTTGAATCTCGCTTATATCATCCTCATGTTGTGCGAGATTGTCAAACACGGCATGGATATCCAACTCCTCTAGATCTTTATTCTGTCGAATTTGAGTGGATATTTTCTTCTATTCCGTGGGATGAGAAGAGAGAAATCTGATGTTTGTGTCCATATTGGTCTTCGTGATTTCTATCTTTCTCAGTTGAGAAGAGTGAGGTATCTTTGGCTGATCTCATATAGACTCTCCTCCCGCTTTGCTTTGAAGGAGTCGTAATCAGTGAGAATGTTAGCCTTTTTGGCCTTTATGCCAACTTCCATCCTCTGCATCATCCTATGCAGTTCATCCCACATTCCTTTAGCCGATGAAAGGCTATCAATCTGTCTATATATGTCGTTGGGGATGCCCTGCATGAGGGTATTCATGGCTACTAGATCAGCCTTAGCTGGAGCCCTCTCCTCGATTGAGTACTCCCTAGGCTCCTTCAGTCGCCTAGATGCGAGAATTTGAGGGGTTACCGATTCATCACCGGGGACATTCACCCAAAACAGTGCGGGTCCCTCTTCTAGTGATTTCAGCAAATTCTCGGCTTGATCTTTAAAGCGATGAAATTGAGGAAGCGGCTTCTCCAAACGGTATATTTGCCTCGTTGCAAAATCGGCGGACGGTTGTCATTTCCGAGCGAGTATGCATCCATTTTTTGTTGTAGTTGAGTTGTTGAAGGATCTTCGTTAAGTGTTTTGAACGTTTCAAGATGATGTAATGTGCTTTACAAGTGACAAAGTTCGTTGGTACCATTTGATTCGAAAAATAGTTCGAGAATTATATTTGATTCAATCTTTAAAGTTTGATCGAAGATAATTTCGTCGAAAAGAATATAATGTGTACTGTTCTCGTGCGAGGAAGTCTGTCAGCGAAATATTTTTCGAGCGAAATAAATTGCCCAAAATCGTTCCGTCGAGAAAAACTTCCAGATAGTGAATTTATTTCGATCGTAAAGAAACAGTACGTTAGTAAGTTTCTCGACAAGTCAAAATAAATCTGTTGACTAGAAAAGTTTCTCGTGTGTAAATGATTTTTAGCTTGGTCAAACTTTAAATGTCTGACCGAAAATGTTTTTCGAGATAAAGTATTTACGCATGCAAAGTCAAAATTGGTCTTCCTCGAAAAAGATTTTCGCTGAATAATGCTCGAGAAATATTTTTAACTAAAATCGTTTCTAGTGTTGACGATTCTAGCACTGACTTCGTATTCTGACCGAGAAAAATTCTCGCGCCAAGTTTTTTCGATCGAGAAATTAATCCGATCGTAAACCTAGCGAGAAAAATTAGGACGATCGAGAAAATCGCAGAATACGATTAACACAGATTCAAGCAAAAAACAACGAATTAGACAGTGAAATTTCAGGTAATTGCTCGCAATCATTTACAAACTACGCACGACCAAGCAATTAAACACGTTATGAAGCAAAGTATGTCGAATTTGATCAAAATCAGAACGTGTTCTTTATGTTCTTCGCAAACAGTAAATCACAGAATCGATTTAATCCTAAAAACAAAGTTCAAACAGCTACAAATCTGATCGCAATCATCATTTAACACTTAAACGAGCACAGAAACATCAGACTCAAGTCAATTAAGCACAGAATTAAGCTATTGGATCGAAAAAAAATTTTTACGCCAAACTGTTCTTCGATGAACAGTAAACTGAAAATGATTTTCGATCCAAATCCAACAATTTTTTATTCAAAACAGAACGAATTGTTAATATTAACAACCTATGATCCTAGGCATGAATTCTTAGTAATTCGATGATAATGATTGACATTAAGATTCGATCGAAAAACTCAAATGAAGAACAAGAGAGAGAATTCGAGTAGAGTGAGAAAGTTACTATTGTTTCTCTCTCTAGGAATTGAACTGCAAGCCTTTCGGATCAATTTCCAAAACTTTCTCTATTAAGCATAATGTGTGTACAAGTATTTATACCAAACAAACTTGGTATAAATATCTAACTAGTCCTAATCTATGGACTAATACAAATAAAGCCCCTAATTACAAGAACAACTAATGAAATCAAGCACAATTAAAATGTATACTGTACACTCTGTGTCAGCATAGGTCCACAGAGATCCATATGTAGCAATTCCAAAGGACGTGAAGTGGAGGCAACTAGTTTAACATGATGGGATGCTCGCTTCATTTTCCTAATTGGCATGCCGAACACTAATGCTCTTTTTGTAGACTAATTGTTGGTAGACCGTGAACCAACTTTTTCGTTGATAGTCGTTGAAGAGCTTTGATGTTTAGA
This sequence comes from Craterostigma plantagineum, assembly GCA_027422505.1. Classification (NCBI taxonomy): domain Eukaryota; kingdom Viridiplantae; phylum Streptophyta; class Magnoliopsida; order Lamiales; family Linderniaceae; genus Craterostigma; species Craterostigma plantagineum. Next base: position 1,723,745 of record JAPQWV010000109.1, read on the forward strand.
TGAGACACACGTTGATGCCATAAGTTGTTCCTCTGAATTGTAATCTGGGAGATGAGGCAAACAGCTTTCGTAGTCCGCACAGACGTCAGATTGATCGTGTAAAGATTAGATTTCCGAAGTCCTTGCAGGATTTTTTGTTCCGACTGTCCAATATTTTGCACCGGTCAGCATGAAAGACCACCTGGAAGCCTTTGTCACAGAATTGGGCTATGCTGAACAAGTTATGGCGGTGACCTTCAACGTAAGAGACATCTTTTATCGTCAGATTTTCCAGAATGATGTTCCCAACTCCTAGTATGGGGGCTGAGTCGTTATTTCAGAATCTGATTTTTCCATTCGGTCTGTCTTTGTAGTCGCTCAGCAGCTCTTGTATTCCCGTCATGTGTGTGGAGCAACCAGAGTCGAGGTACCACACATGATGGATCTGCAAAAACAATTAGAGCGCTTTAGGTACCCACTTGTAAATGGGTCCTCGTGGATTAGAAGATTTAGTCTTAGGTTCAGATAATGTTCCTAAATTATCACTTTTAGTGACTTTAGCAACCCAAACATCTTTAAAGATGTGGATTTGGTTTTGCCCATGGTAGGAGACTTGGCCTTTTTGGCTTTTTTCTTCTTAGGCGGAGTCTTAGGAATCCAGAACATGATAGGGAAGGAACAAATGCTATGGTAGGCTTGATCGAGGAAATGATCTTCTCATTGGATAGTCTCCTAAGGTGTTTGGTGGATTCAATCTTAACGGGATACCTTAGGTGAGAACAAGCATGTATAGCGCCATATGCTTTCTTAATGGCTGGATCTTGTTTCCTACGGGTCATCCTAGAAGCATTTGTCTAAGAATGGATGTTTGATTTCGTAGTTGAAGAGCCTATTTCAAAGTTGGTGCTTCTAAAGATGATAGGTTTTAAAGAACAAGTAGAAGCAATTAATTGGAGAGATGAAATAGCTCTTTTATTTCTACGAGTGTCTTTTATTTTTACAGAAGGAGAAGATAAGCTTGTAACTTTAACATCTATGGGCTCCTTCTTAATATCTAGGCTGGACACTTTCGCCTTCGGTTTCTCTAGCTCAAGTACTACGCTCCCTGTCGACGTAGTAGGTACAAAGTTAGAGTTAGTATTTTTAACATTTTTATTTTTAGACTTATGATCTTTTGAAGACGATTTTTCTATCTTCACGTTTTTCAGAATGATATTTCTTTTGGAGGAGACGTGTTAGGATATTTAGTGATTGTGTCAATAGTTTTGGTCTTGGGTTTAACAGTGTAATTATCTTTGTAGCTTGGGCTTTGGACTAGAATGTAATTATTTAAATTTTTAGTGCATGGGCCTTAATATACCTAGGGTTAATGTGGTATATAAGGTTTTACCAACACAATTTGAAAGGTAATCAAAGATCAAAAGGCTTACCCTATTTTTCACACAATACACACACTTGAAGGTGAGATCCTCTCCCTTTTCATTCCATTAAAGCCTCTTTGATTCCTTGTTTGGTGCAATCGGGACCAACAAGTGGTATCAGAGCGAACGTGGATCGATCTGCATTGATTTGAATCCAGTTTCGTTCGATTCCGAGAAAGATCAAAGGTGTTTTGGGCAAAAATCACTTTCGGGTATTTTTGAACTCGTTTTGGGGTTTTAATGCCTCGTTTTTGTGTTTAAAACCTTTCCCCAGATCGATTCTATGCCTAAAATGTTTTTAGAACACTTTTGGATCAGTTTTAACGAGTTTTGAGCAAGATCGAAGCAAAAACTCTTCAGAAAAGGACATCTCGGCCATTCTCTGTTTTTGGTCGATTTGATCTATTTTTTCTTGTTTTTAGCCCACAAATCGGTCGATTATGTGTTTAGGGAAGAATTTCTGAAGTTGAGTATCAAGTTTGAGCGATTTTGGTTGAGATTTGAGCAAGAACTGGACGATTTTCTGGCAAAACGCATAAAAGCAATGGAACAGTGAAAGCTCGTTCTTGACCGCGAAAATTTTTGCTTAATCGTTCAAGTCCGCGAAATTTTCCCATCTGCGAAATTTGATTCCGAGAATTTACCTAGAACCGCGAAAAATTTCACTTTCACTGCATTTTTCGCAACTGCCTATTTTCAAAATCCGAGAAACCTTCATCTGCGAAATTTGCTTACTCTTCATATATCCGAGAAACTTTGTACCTGAGAAAGCTTATTCCGCGAATTTCTCTGAGCCGCGAAATTTTTCAAAACCGAGAAAGTTTACAAATTCGCGAAATTTTCTTAAAAAAAAAAAACACACGACTTTTCAATCCAAGAAATTTTCAGCCGAGAAAGTTTATTTCATCCGAGAAAGTTTTTCAAAAACCACAATTCTTTCAAATCCGAGAAAAACTTCCTAAAATCACACTTCAACTCTTGATGCGAAATTTCTTGCGTAGGTGGTAAAAATTCAAAATCAAGAATCTTTCTCACTTGCGAAATTTTAAAATCCGAGAAATTTTCAACTGAGATTTTTCTTCCGAGAATTTCTCTTTAAACCTCACAAACACCGAAATTTCTCAACACATAATTTCTTGGATAATTCTTCATATAATCATGTCCCTTCAAACTGCGAATTTTCTTTTCCTGACGTGTTAAGGTTTTTGCCTTTCTCGAGTTAAAATTTTCTCCGGTTAAAATTTTTCTCAAACTTATTTAAGATTTGATCCTTACACTTTAGTCCTATCACCCTAGACCACTTTTGACATAAATCTTTTTTCTCGCCTCAAATCTCGTCTTTTTAAATTTCTAGAACTTCTCCTTATTTCTGATATATCTTCCCTTCATACATTATCGACCATCACACACGCTCACTTAGTTCTAAGAAATTCTTTAAACAATTTTTTTCAAAACTCTACACGTTAAACTCATATTTCTCGTCTCGTTCGTTACTAACTCTCTTATCTATACAAGATCAAAACCACGGACGATTCGACTGCACCAACCATGTCTACCACGAATGACATCTCAACAGTGGGCTCCGACACAAGGCCTCCGATGCTGCGACAAGGCGACTACAGCATATGGACAAACCGATTCCTCACGTTCATCAGGAACAAAGGCGCACCACTCTCTCAATACCTTCTGGACTCCATCTTCAATGGTCCAGCACAGTTCTGAACGATCATCCCTGCACAGCCAAACGCAAACCCTCCCATGGATGAACGCCGCACTCCAAGAGGTCCCATCAATGAGGATGAACAGGCTCGCCTACAGGCCGATGAGACTGCCAAAGGATATCTCTTCCAGGCTATGGGAAACGAGGTCTACGCTCACATTGAGTACTGCACACCTGCTAAGGAAATATGGGATGAACTCGTGGAAATTATGGCAGGCACAACTGAGAGTGCTCAAGGGAGGAAATTAGCATGTCTCTCGCAGTATGAACACTTCCAGGCCTATGAAGGAGAGGAACTGCGTGACACATACCTCCGATACCTGAAGGTCATCAATGAACTCAAGAAATCCAGGATCTCGAGGGACAAATTCGATATCAACAACCGCTTCCTTGGTAGCCTCAAACCACATTGGGACAATGCAATCGTGATGATGATTCAGAGTAAGGACCTCTCCAACACTTCCATCCATGCTCTCTATGACAGTCTGTCTGCCTATGCTCCTTACGTTCAACCTCAGTCCACCAACACTCGAGTCGACCCACTGGCCCTCCTCTCGAACAAGACCAATGAACGACCTTCCGCCACAAAAACCAAACAGAACAAAGGGAAGCTACCAGCTGCTATATCTGACTCCTCTTCAAGATCCGAAGCTGATACAGAATCTGATGAAGATGTTCGTGATCTACGCAAACAACTGGCAATGCTCACAAAGATGGTCTCAAAAAGGATCGGGAAAAAACCCTCACCCTCCTCCAATGGCCAAAGAACCTTTAGCGGCACCAACAAGACCACTCCCACGGAAGAATCTCAGCACCTCAAAGGTCTGTGAAGTGCTTTCGGTGTGGAAAGACAGGTCACTTTGCCAAGGAATGCCACGCACCACGCATAAAGGACTCTGGCTACTACGACCGTAAGGCCAGAATGACCCGCAAAATGGAAAGTGGGAAAGTTCTTCTCACCGAAGAAGCTGAATGGGTGAACGACACTTCAGAAGACGAGGAGCCTAAGGATGAAGATTGCTGCATGGCAAGGCTGGTAGAACATGACGAGGATGAGGAGATGGTCAACACCGGTGAGAATGCCACTAAGACGCCTACTAACAACGAGGCTGAGGTACGAATTTCGCAACTCGATGATATGTTTAATCACCGGCACACCATTAAGAAACCCACCGTAGATGCTCGGGATTATGATGAACTTAAGCTAAAATTTGAAAACAACTATGCCTTACTTAGTTTAAAAGTAGAAGAGCTCGCCTGTGCAAACGAACGTCTAATGGCCTCTGAAGCGTTAGTCAAACGTCTGGAAAGCAAGAATAAACAAAGTGAGACTAGGGTTAAGGAAACCACACTGGCCATCAGTTCATGCAAAACATCTCGTCTTCTGACGGCATCCCAATACGAACTGCTCACAAAGGAAAGAGTTAGGCCGTACCGAAAGGTGAAAGAACTCGAAGAGCAACTTCACCTTAGAAACGAAAACTCACACATCTTATGCCTATTGAACCAACCAGTTGAAACAGAATTCTACAACGCCCGGGGGGGAATCGGCCTGTCTAGCAATTGCAAATCAACACCACTAACAGTTAAAAGGTATAACATGTGTAATACTGCGTTCCTGCAAACAAGAAATGGTGCTCCCTCACAACTTAGGCCATTTGTGAGATCATCCTCCATTGTTATCTCGGAAGAAAAGAGGGTACAGAACATTCATTGGGCGGAAATCGCGTATGACTACACAGAAATGAATGCTAGGGATAAGACTAAGATACCTTCACTTTCGGAGGATGTCGAAACTCCACTCCCTACCAAAGAACAGGAAATTGCTTTCCAAGAAGAGATCTCTCGCACCTATATCCCAAAGAAACTTCTGCTCATAGCAGAACTAGAACGAACACTAGAATTAGAGCGGAAGACCTTCGCAAAGGAGCGAGATGAACTACTTAGCAAAATCTCTACACTAGAACAATTTCACAGTACAAACAATTCCTCTACATCAAGTCAAGTACCCGATTCTCAAACATGTAAATGTAAGAGGTCGGCAAAGATGACTCCTGAAGCTGAAACTTGTTCAAACACTAACTCACGTATTCCTATGGATACAGGGAATGTGAGTTCGACGTCTCCGGAAGGGAGTTCATTTGAAGTAAAGGAGGACCCGCTCTACGATGACAAGAAAAAAAGACCATCCCATATTTGTATTTCCAATCTATGTACTGACTCCCAACATCTTAAGGACGTAGACAATTATGCTGCCAAAACTTATCTTTCCTTTGCCAAACTAAAGTCTATGTGTTGCTGCAATGACTTCATTCTTCCACGCTTTCATGAATATGAGGCACACGAACACGCAACACCCCGACCAAAAAGGCAAACCTCCCCTACGACGCCCTTGCATTTTCCCAGTTCATCTACGCCCACGGTTAAGCGAAAACGCCATCCAACGGCGAATACAAAGTCACCTACTGCTCGCAAGCAGAAGACGACTAAAACCAAAAGGCGACAACAGCAACCAAAACCCTCACGTCAATTCACGAATAAGACAACGTATATGCAAGCGCAAGTTAGGCAAATATGGGTTAGAAAAACCATAATCCCACCTCCTCAAACAAATCACAAAGGGAAAGCTAAATTAGATCCAACACAACCTGATTTAGACCCCACATTTCCCGTTAAGCGTATGAAAATTTTACTTGTATCACAAGATGGTCCCGTTTCTGCGACAAAGGATACAAGGTTCTCTTCGAATCTGACATCTGCAGCATTATAGATGCCTCAGGACAACCTCTTCTTTCTGGAACGCGCACGTCTCACCTTTACATACTCAATCTTACGACCTCTCGGCCAATATGCCTTCTCTCCCGTGCTGCACCCAAGTTGAACGATCTATGGCACCGGCGTCTTTCACACCTTAATTTCAAGACTATCAACAAACTGCGTCAGAATAAACTCGTCAACGGTCTACCCCAACTGTCATATCATAAGGAACACCTCCGCTCTGCCTGTGAATTGGGGAAGATGAAGCGATCATCACACATCTCTAAGGAAACACCGTCCTCTAAGCTCATCCTTGAGCTCTTACACATGGATCTATGTGGCCCAATGCCTACGGCTACACTTGGAGGAAGACGGTATATTCTTGTGATTGTCGACGACTTCTCACGCTATACATGGACAAAACTCGTTCGCACAAAGGATGAAGTTCCTGATTTAATCATCGAGTTTGTTGTTATGTCCCAAACTCTTCATCAACAGAAGGTTCGGATTATCAGAACTGACAATGGAACTGAGTTTAAGAACAAGAAGCTCAGTGATTTCTATGCTACTCAGGGCATCACCCAGCAGTTCTCAGCTGTGAAGACACCAGAACAGAATGGTGTCGTTGAGCTTAAGAATAGGACACTAGTTGGAGCAGCTAGGACTCTCCTCATCCAATCCGAACTTCCTCACTCTCTTTGGGGCGAAACTATTCAAACGGCCTGTTACACGCAAAACCGGGCTTCCATCCACAAGAGATTCAACCGCACCCCATACGAGATGCTGAATAACCGTCGTATCCCAGATATATCTTATCTAAGGGTCTTCGGATGCCGATGTTTTGTGGCCAATGATCGCCAACATCTTGGGAAGCTTGATCCAAAAGCACTTGAAGGAATCTTTGTTGGATATTCGCTGAACTCAAAGGCATACAGAGTCTATCTTAGGGAGAAACGATCAGTAATAGAGCGCACAAATGTCACATTTGACGAAAGCGAAGGCGACCTCATAGCTTCTGCTCATATCAGTCCAGAACCAGGTCTTTTACAGTCGTTGACAAGAGGTCAACCTTCAACGACGGGAACTTCCTCATCTGAGGGCCATTCTGGTGAACTGGATCTCAATCTACTCTTCGAGTACTTCTATCCAGTCCCCAAGACTCCCGTCGCCACCACTCAAACTACCGCTGCACCCACCCCACCTACACCACCAGCTATCAGCAATGATGTCGTCCCGCCAAACTTGGATGATCTCAATCTCAACGAAGACGACATTTTACCCAACCCTGGGAACATTGCTGATCCTGATGCTAAACCTTCTCAATCTACTACGGTTGAGATCTCTTCTTCGGACACCGGACCCCACTCTGATGAGTCTCCAATCGATACAAATGCGGCCAGCTCCTCACAGACCAATGTACCACTTTGGGCTCGCTCTCATCCTACCGATCAGATTATTGGGGATCCCACATCCTGTGTTTCGACGCGTTTCGCTACAAAATGAAAGTCTGTTTGCTTGCTATCTCAGTCAAGCCGAACCATCACGAGTAGCTGAAGCTCTCAACGATCCTGATTGGCTGATTGCAATGCAGGAGGAAATAAATCAGTTTGAACGATTACAAGTTTGGGAACTCGTACCACGACCTCACAATAGATCCATTATCGGCACAAAGTGGATCTTCAAGAACAAAAAGGATGAAGACGGTGTTGTCATCCGCAATAAAGCAAGACTTGTGGCTAAGGGGTACAACCAACAAGAAGGCATCGACTACGATGAAACTTTCGCCCCAGTTGCCAGGATCGAAGCCATACGAATTTTTCTTGCCTTTGCTGCTCACAAGAACTTTAAAGTCTACCAAATGGACGTGAAGACTGCATTTCTGAATGGATTTCTCAAAGAAGAAGTGTACGTTGATCAACCTGAAGGGTTCTTGAGCGAAGAGATTTCCTCATCACGTATATCGACTCTACAAGGCCCTCTACGGACTAAAACAGGCTCCCCGAGCTTGGTATGACGTCCTTTCAGACTTCCTTGTTCAGTCTGGATTTAAGAAAGGATCTCTGGATACAACTCTCTTCACCAAGCGGAGTGGCCCGGACATCATGATTGTACAGATTTATGTCGATGACATCATTTTTGGATCGACCGAACCACAAATGTGTGAAGAGTTCGAAGAATTGATGAAAGAGAAATTCGAAATGAGTATGATGGGCGAGCTGAATTTCTTTCTTGGTCTTCAAGTAAAGCAACTCCCCGACGGAATCTTCATCAACCAGTCCAAATACATCCATGACATCCTCGAGAAAAATGGCATGAAGGATGCTAAGACTGCTGCTACACCTATGTCACCCTCTGGCCGACCCGACGCAAACCCATCTGGTTCTGACCAAACCATATACCGAGGGATAATAGGCTCTCTTCTGTACCTCACTGCTAGTCGACCGGATATCGTTCTCTCGACAGGAATCTGCGCTCGTTTCCAGGCTACACCTAAGGAATCCCATCTCACTGCTGTCAAAAGGATTCTCCGCTATCTCAAAGGAACACCCAATCTGGGTTTGTGGTACCCCACTCGATCGGACTTCAAACTGGTTGGATTCTCTGACTCGGATTATGCAGGATGCAAGATGAATAGGAAAAGCACCTCTGGAGCTGCACACTTCTTGGACGGTAAACTCGTGAGTTGGTCGTCTCGAAAACAAAACTGTGTCTCAACTTCATCGACGGAGGCAGAATATGTCGCCGCCGCTAGTTGTTGTTCACAACTTTTGTGGATGAGAACCCAACTACGAGATTTTAATTTTCATGTTGATAAAATTCCCATTTATTGTGACTCTAAGAGTGCAATTGCGATGACGAGTAACCCGGTACATCACTCGCGAACGAAACACATAGATATTCGTCACCACTTCATCAAAGAACATGTCGAACAAGGGACGATTGGATTGCACTACGTCACAACCGAAGATCAGCTGGCCGACATTTTCACAAAACCGTTGGATGTCAAACGATTCCAACACCTTGTGACTATGTTGGGCATGTTGAATATTCAGCTGTGATCAATCGACCCTACATGAACTTTGATAAAGTGTACATATGTCCTTTCACTTCATTTCATTCTCTATGTGTCTTCTAAATTATGTCTTTTGAGGGGGAGTTTTCGATTAAGGGGGAGCTTCTGATTTTTACATTATTTAAAAAGGAAGTTTTTCGATTAAGGGGGAGTCTCTGATTTTGCCTATTCTTTTTTTTTTTAAAAAAAGGAAAAAATATTTTTGGGTTGAATTTTTAAATTTCTGGTCAAACAGGGTCAAAATTGGACAAATTGAACTTTAATTGGACCCAATTTTAACCAAGTCCGCAAAAATCAGATCTGGATCCAATTTTGACCAAGCCCACGAATTTCGGCCCATTAACTTAAAAATTTCGCATAAACAGTAACAAAATCCCTAAAACCCCAAAACCCTTAACGTTTCTCACAATCTTACAAATACCCGAGAAAATTTCAAAAATTTCGCAACCCTTTTCAAAAATGTCTCAACTCCTCGCATCGTCGTCGTCGTCGTCAAATCTGCATTCAAAATCCGTTTCCTGCTAACTCCATTGTCGCAAATCAGCTTTTCGGTATGAATACACCTCAAATAAACCAATTTCCGTTCGTTTTATCCTGTTTTTGCCCCGTTTTGTTAAATCTGTTAGGTTAAAATTAATTTTTCTCAGCTTTGAATAGGACGCATGTTAGGTTTTTGGTGTTTAAAACCCCCAAATATGCATTGCCCGTCCAATTTCGAGTCGATTGAGTCCAGACTATTGCATTTTGGTTAAGATTTGAGTAAGTCTAAAGCAACAAATCATTGCGTCGTTTCGCACGTTTTCGCACAGTGTTCTTCACCGAGAAAATTTTCAGAAAATGCTTTAAACGTTAGATTTCGCTGCTACAGTGAACAAGGCCCCGCGAAATTTTTTCTTTCCGAGAAATTTCTTGTGCTACAGTGAGTGAGGTCCTGCGAAATTTTATCCGAGAAATCTGTAGCGTTAAAATTTTCTCGCTGCTACAGTGACTAAGGACCTGCGAAAACTTTCATCCGAGAATTTACGTGTGTTAAAAAATTTCGCTGCTACAGCATGTGAAGCCCCGCGAAATTCTCATACACATCACTTCATATTACATATTTTCTCATCTTCACTATTTTGCAACTACAGTGACCCAAAATTTCAACCCCAGAATTTTTATCACTTAAGCAGATTTTCTTCAAAGCTCCATCACTCTGCGAAACTTCTATATCATTTGAGAAAATTCAAAACTTGCGAAATTTTTGCTAACTTGAAAACTCTTTCTACCTGCGAAAATTTAATACCGTTTTTAGAACAAATTTTCACCGCGAAATTCTTGGATTACATGCGAAAAAATTACACTAAATGCGAAAATTCTCACGACATGTCTATGTGCTATAACTTGCGAAAATTTCCCAATACATGCGAAAACCTACTCTATCTGCGAAAATTTTCTCGCCATGCCTAGATATTATAACCTGCGAAACATTACCACTACATGCGAAAATTTCCTCTGAATGCGAAATTTCCTTGCTATATGCGAAAACTTACTCTGAATGCGAAATTTCCTTGATATGTGAAAATTAACATTACGTGCGAAAATTTTTGAACAACTTGCGAAGTTTCTTAACGTGCGAATTTTTTTTTCTTTCCATGCGAAATTCTACACTACATGCGAGAATTGTCTTCGGCTAGCTCATTTACCAAACTTTTCGCATATCACATAAACACCTTCAATACAGAAATTTTCTAAGTATTGAAAACTTTCGTAATTTAAGGCTGCTTTCATGTTCATGTTCTCACGATTTAATCCGTACTAATCATATTACAATTACTGTCGAGCACAGATATGACCAACAAAGATCAAGGTACACTTGAAGCACTTGAGGCGGCTGCAATCCAAAGGGACATCGCTCGCATCGAGCTCAACACGCGTACCTATGTCCCACCAATCGAGCAGATCTTCCCAACAAGTCAATGGGCGGCCTTGATTCCCAACAATTACATGGTGGACTTGGACAGCTTTCGGTGCGATGCCCCCATCATTATAGAAATCCTCAAAGGGCACCCACTTCGCCACGCCCTCACTCATGGCGAGCTAGAAGCACAAGTGTATCTTCAACAATTCTGGCACACGTTGCAGATAGCTGGACCACTCCACCTTGCTAAAAACTTATCCGCCATAATTGATCAAGAAACGGTGGTCCTCACTCGAAAGATACTCCAAGAAGTGCTTCAACTCCCTGTCTACTCCCCATACGACCCGCTACCAACACATGAACAACTCATCGAGGACATAGACAGACTGGGCTATCAACCAGAAAACAAAAAGAAGAAGGGCCCACTTGTCCTCAGTGAAGTCACCACCCGCAATCTACCTCAACCGTGGCGAACGCTGTACCTGCTGGTGAACAAATGCATGTTAGGGAAGCATGCTGGTCAGGACCGCGGAAACTTTCAAATCCTCACCATCCTGACCGGCATCGCCCACAACCGCAAGTACAACCACGCCGACATCATATGGATGGATCTCGTCTCCATGATCCAACGTCGCGACCGGGAAGTCGCAAAGGGAGTCACAAACCGCTTCGTCCCCTACATGCGGTGGCTCCCAGCTCTCATCAAACATTTCCGCTTGCACTCCACCAACATTCGCATCCGCCCGGCAACGGAACACTTCCTAATCCCCACTGTCGAGAAGTTCGCCAAGAAAAACACTCCGGCGAAAGATCGACACGCAATGATAATCCCAGACGACGTTCTCGCCTACGCCGACCCGACCAACCTGCACATCCAAGAATACCGTGCCTCTACAGCCTCTTTCCGCGAAAGCCCTCATCCACTATCCACTGTCCCTACGCCGCAGATCAACCCCACTGCTCCTAACCCCGGGACTAGCCAAAACCCCACCACCACCGCCAAAAAGTCATCGAGTCGCGCCGCATCCTCTTCCACCCGCGTTCCGAAAAAACGGTCGCTAGTGGATGACGTAAGCCGCCCCACGGAGCGTCGATCGAAACAAAAACACGATCGACCTCCTCAGCCACATATAAGCCGAGCCTAACCAATAGGTACAGAAGGTGATGTGTTCACCTCCCGAGTAGAAGACGTGGCATCTGGCTCAACCACGCAAACGACCCCACCAATTCACTTATCTTCCTCTCTACAGGAAGATATTTCATTCCACGAGGAGCCACGTATGCCATCGACATCCCGCTTGGAGATAGTCGATGTTGAAACAAGCAGTCCCTCGCCTCAGACTGTATCCTCTTCATGCACATCGAGTATAGTGCCCTCACTCCCCATAATTTCTTACGTTTCTAGGACACATACACCTTTTACCGCACTACAGAGTCTTCGTGATTCTGTCAGAACGCTCGGTGATGTCTCTGTGACTGAGAGCGGAAGACCTAGCACGGCCAACATCACAACAACCGTGAGCCTAGGCCATCATTCCATTGAGTCTGTCTCATCGATGATGCCAACGGGAAGTCTGAGTGACCCCGTCTTTTCCCGTCCTGTGCAAACGGGCGGCCGATCGGCTATCTTCTCCGATTCGGTGACAGTTGGAATTCTTCGTGATTCCAACTTGTTAAACTTACCCCAGTTCGTGACTGAGACCGCATTAGAGACTCGTCTTCAAGGGTTTGCAAAGACTGTTGAGGCGTCTATCCTCGATAAAGTCTACGCGCGTCTCGATGCGTCCACCATCGACAAAGGCAAAGGTGTGGCCCCGGAGACGCCACCACCAACTCAAAATGTGGACGCTGAAGCTGTTCTCTCCTCCATCTCCGCAAAGGAACTCTTCTACATCCTACGAGCAAGATTCGAGTCAATGGCAGAACTCGACGAGGAGGAACAGCAAATGAAGAGGATAATGACTCAACCGATGTCTTGCCGCACTCAAGGCGAGTCGAGGGGGATCAGGCATGACGATCAAGACGATGATCAAGATCGCCGCGAGGGGGAGAATAGGCCGCAAGCCTCACAAACTCAAGGACCCATACAATCGACGCCGCCCTCCTCCTCTGCACCTGAAACAACGCCCGCAACAGAAACCTCACACCCCACTAGCCAAAAGCCCACCCTATCAACCCCGAGTCACCAGCCAAATCACCCTCACCTCCACCTACTACCGTCTCCGAAACTCTAACTGTCACATCGACATTAGAGACCACAACCACCACATCTCCACCACCCGACACTCAAATCATCCTCGCCAAAACCATCACCACAATCCATAAACTCCTCCGACGCAACACCCTCGCCACCACACAGCCATACCCCTCTCAATACCGACTCCAATGTAGCTTCCGAGGATGTCTACTGCGCACAGAACGAGATCGAGGCCTACATCTTCAACGATGAATGGCTCTACACACCCGCCGATGCAGTAGCAGCCAGGAAGTTGGTAGAAAATGCTCGACGTCTGCTAAAAGAAGCTTCACTCACACTGATCAACACTGCAGACAACGAGAACGGAGAGGAATACGACGCTGAACCCGCCGAACTCGAGAACATCCTTCACTATCAAGCGCAGCACGCTGAGGCTTCTGCTGCTCAACCGGATGTGCCCACGGCGAATATACCAGAAGCACCGTGGGAAAACAAAAAGATCACCACGCCATTTCAAGAAGAGATCAGGAAGAGGATCTGGCGGCGCAAGGAGCAGATCATAACGGCCTTCGATGAATACGAGCTAATGAACATCCAGAACTGGAGCGAAGAAAAGAAGAAGCACTATCGATGGAGTCTTCTTTGCCACAAGTGCACAAAGAGGACGCTGTCCGATGAAGAAAACATTGCTCTGGAAATGAATCGGGCCCCCATCTGCAATGTCACTGACCTCCATCAAGAATCGAAAGGACGTATTCACTATCCAGTGTTCACGGTAATGAGGCAAGATGAGAGCTACAGTGAAGTCAGTGAGGCGGACTTCAAGTTTCTGCGCTTGGGTGACCTGTACAGCATGCTGGAATCCATGAAGCAGTTCAGACTCGTCCTCAGAAGTTCTGGACACCTCGTACGGGCTGAACCGGTCACCATGGGCTACATAGCTCTCAAGCGCCATATGCTCCGACAGGTCACATTCTTCGCCACCCACGATCTGCAGATGGCGGTGGAGCACAACCTGAAGAAGGTGAACCTAACTCGCCCATCTTTCAAGAACGCGGACGACTACCGAGAAGGCGATGTGATCGACGGAGATGATCCGGCGGTCGCCTACTCGAACTACAAGGGAAAGATGAGGCTGCTGCGCTGCTCCGAAGTGGCAAAATTCTCAGATGGGACGCTCACCATCATCCAAGACAAACTCATGAGGATTGCCGCATCCTTTCGGAAGAAGATCCACACTGCCGATCCAAGTTCGCGAAGTTCATCGACGCTATAGCTGATCGAATGGTCCTTCGTAGGAATCTCCGCGCCTTCGAGTTCAAGCTAGGACTTCGCGAAACACTAACACGCTAATCCACCATCACAACGCCCAAGATCCAAGACTCCCAACAATTGACACAAAGGGGGAGATTGTTAGGATATTTAGTGATTGTGTCAATAGTTTTGGTCTTGGGTTTAACAGTGTAATTATCTTTGTAGCTTGGGCTTTGGACTAGAATGTAATTATTTAATTTTTTAGTGTATGGGCCTTAATATACCTAGGGTTAATGTGGTATATAAGGTTTTACCAACACAATTTGAAAGGTAATCAAAGATCAAAAGGCTTATCCTATTTTTCACACAATACACACACTTGAAGGTGAGATCCTCTCCCTTTTCATTCCATTAAAGCCTCTTTGATTCCTTGTTTGGTGCAACCGGGACCAACAAGTGGTATCAGAGCGAACGTGGATCGATCTGCATTGATTTGAATCCAGTTTCGTTCGATTCCGAGAAAGATCAAAGGTGTTTTGGGCAAAAATCACTTTCGGGTATTTTTGAACTCGTTTTGGGGTTTTAATGCCTCGTTTTTGTGTTTAAAACCTTTCCCCAGATCGATTCTATGCCTAAAATGTTTTTAGAACACTTTTGGATCGGTTTTAAAGATGAAATAGCTCTTTTATTTCTACGAGTGTCTTTTATTTTTACAGAAGGAGAAGATAAGCTTGTAACTTTAACATCTATGGGCTCCTTCTTAATATCTAGGCTGGACACTTTCGCCTTCGGTTTCTCTAGCTCAAGTACTACGCTCCCTGTCGACGTAGTAGGTACAAAGTTAGAGTTAGTATTTTTAACATATTTATTTTTAGACTATGATCTTTTGAAGACGATTTTTCTATCTTCACGTTTTTCAGAATGATATTTCTTTTGGAGGAGATGTGTTAGGATATTTAGTGATTGTGTCAATAGTTTTGGTCTTGGGTTTAACAATGTAATTATCTTTGTAGCTTGGGCTTTGGACTAGAATGTAATTATTTAAATTTTTAGTGTATGGGCCTTAATATACCTAGGGTTAATGTGGTAATAAGGTTTTACCAACACAATTTGAAAGGTAATCAAAGATCAAAAAGCTTATCCTATTTTTCACATAATACACACACTTGAAGGTGAGATCCTCTCCCTTTTCATTCCATTAAAGCCTCTTTGATTCCTTGTTTGGTGCAATCGGGACCAACAAGATGCGTGAGAAATGGTGCTTGAGATGGAGGAAGCTTTGAGATTTTCCATATCTTTTTGGAATTTAGTCTTTTCAACTTCAAAATTCTCTCTTTCTTTATCTAAGGCAATTCGTAATTCCTCTATTTTCTTAACTATTGGAGGGATGTAGAGAGAATTTTCAGAACGATGAGTTTGAGCTTCCTCATTTTTAGAATTATCTTCAAGAAAATTAACAGTTTCAAGGCTCCAGCCCTTGGGAGATACCCAAGTTTTGTCGATGTATGAAAAGGGTATTTCAGCCCTTGTAATGGCTTGTCTCTTGGCTTCTTCTTCCTCAAATATTACTTTTGAGTTGGTAAAGTTCATAAGAGAAGTTAGTCCGAGACCCATGTACGAGATATCATAAAGTTGTTTGCAATTAATTTTCTTGAGGTTATGTGGGTTCTCATAGCCTAAGCCATACCTATAGTCATAGAATTCTAAGTCCTTGGGCTGATTCAAGAATTTAGTTTGATCAGTATGTGCCCTTTTCACAACAAGATCTTCTAACTTCTTGATTTTTGTATATAGCTTCTTAAGCTCATCTCCTAAGTGAGCAAAGTTATTCTCCACCGTTACCTTGGCGGCTTGACAGGCATCTAGGTCCTTCTCGAGTTCACCAACCTTAGTATTCAATTTATCTAATTCGGCTTCTAGATTAGTGATCTTGGAAGTTGCTTCTGTTAATCTACAATTGAGATTATCTTTCTCATTGAGATTTCTAATCAAACAATTATAGTTATTTTCTAGCCTGTCTTCTAATTCCTCCACTTTCGAGCTATGCTTCTCTAACGAAATATGCTTAGTCTCACTAAGGTTCGAGCTCTTAGTTAGTTCATCTATTTCCGCACTAGAGCTCCTAAGTTCTAATTCGAGACTAGCTATTTTCTCCTCAGACTTAGCTAGTTTCTTCTCTACTTCCTTTACGCTTTTCTGCTCAAGTTGCATGTTAGTGTATGCTAATGATATGATTCTAACATGGTCAATAATGTGGAAGGAGAGATTACCTCATGTGAAGAATCGGATGCTTGGTCCTCGTCCGTCGAGTTTGAGTCTTCGGCGTCTGATTGTTTGTCTTGGAGGGCCATTAGAGCTAGATTCTCTTCCTCAGAGCTAGATGTGTCCTCAAGCCAGTGGTCTTGTTCAGCCATTAGAGCTACTCCAGCTTCCTTTTGTTTCGTAAGTTGACGCTTCCTGGAGTAGTAATTTGTGTCTCTCTTCTTCGGGAGAGTACATTCTCGAGCGTAATGACCAGGTTTTCCGCAGTTAAAAAATTTGGTCGGTTCTTTGATAGACTTGACCTCAGAAGTCTCAGGTGCAGGTTCTTTGTTCTTCGAGCTTGAGGTCCTAAGTCGATTGGCTGATGATGAGGACTCTCTTTGAAGTACTGTTTGTTCATCATTTTCCCAATTAGCGCCAACTGCTTTCCCAGCATTTTCATGTTAGGCTCCATGTCTGAATCTGATTCGTCTTCAGATTCTGAGGGGGTAGGAGGCTTAACGATCTTTTCTTTTCGCAATTTTGCGGTCCTCCTGTCTGAGACGAGGGCAACTGAGTCGTCGATAAGTTTTCCCTTCTGCTCCTTCTGAATCTCGCTTATGTCTTTCTCTTGTGCAAGATTGTCAAACATGGCATGGATATCCAGCTCCTGAAGGTCTTTATTCTGTCTGATCTGAGTGGATATCGTTTTCCATTCTGAGGGCAGGGAGGAAAAAAATCTGATGTTTGTTTCCATGTTTGTCTTAGAGATTTCGATTTTCCTCATCTCATTTAGGAGGGTGAGATATCTCTGGTATAGATCATGTAAGCACTCCTCTGGTTTAGCTCTGAATGAATCGTAGGCTCTGATAATATTAGCCTTCTTGGCCTTGATACCGACTTCTGTTCGTTGCATCATCTTGTGCAGCTCATCCCACATTCCCTTAGCGGTTGGAATACTATCGATTTGTCGATAGATATCATTTGGGATTCCTTGCATAAGCGTGTTCTTGGCTATTAGATCAGTTTTTGCTCTCACTCTTTCCTCCGCAGTATATTGCCTAGGCTCTTTCAGTCGCCTAGAGGTAGGAATTGTAGGGTTGGTAGTGTTGTCCCCGGGAACATCTACCCAGAACTGAGCTGGACCTTGCTCAATTGATGAGAGAAGGTCTTCTGCCTGTTCCTTCAGCTCTATGAAATTTAGAAATCGGCTTCTCCAGACTGTATATTCGCCTCTCTTGAGAATTGGAGGACGATTATCATTTCCTAGTGAGTAAGCATCCATGTCTTCTTCGAGTTGATGTAGGATCTTCGTTTGTTGTTTTGATGTCTTGAACTTATGTGATGTGCTTCACAAATAGCCGATTAGTTAGTAGCGTTTGATTCTAGATTAGATTCGAGAATTATTTTTGACTCAATCTTTAAAGTTTGATCAAAAATTAATTCGTCGAGAAAATTGTCACTGTTACTGTTCTCGTGCGAGAGAGTATGTAAGCAAAAAATTTTACGAGCGAGAAAAATTGCTCAAAATCTTTTGGTCGAGAAAAAAAATTTGGATCGCGAATTTACTTCGAGCGCGGAGAAACAGTATTGTTTAGTAAGTTTCTCGCTGGGTCAAAATAAATTCGTTGACTGAAAAAGTTTCTCGGACGCAAAAGGTTTTCGCTTAGTCAAACTGAGGAGTCTGACCGAAAAAGTTTTTCGACAGTAAGTTTTACGCACACAAAGTCAGAATTGGTCTTTGTCGAAAAAGTTTTTCGCTAATTAATGCTCGAGAAAGTTTTCTACTAACGTCGTTCTTGACAGAGACGACTTTAGGTCTGACTTCGTATTTTGATCGAGAAAAATTCTCTCGCAGAGTTTTTCGATCGAGAAATTAATCTGATCGAAGAATCTAGCGAGAAAAATTAAGATGATCACAAAAAATCATAGAATACAATTAACACTGATTCAAGCAAAAATGATGAATTAGACCGTGAAATTACACCTATCTGCTCGAAATCAACTACTGACTACGCACGAACAGGCAATTAAACACGTCATGAAGCAAAATATGTCGAATTTAAGCAAAACCAGAACATGTTCAAACTGTTCTTCGCGCGAACAGTAACTTCTTGAATCAAATCAAATCTGCTAAATCGAAGTTCAAACAGCTACAGATCTAATCGCAATCAACTTATATCATTAAGCACAGAATCATCAAATTCAAGCTAAATAAGCACAGAATTGAGCTATTAGATCGAAATTGAATTTCGCGCCAAAACTATTCTTCGATGGAACAGTGTCAGAATTAAAATTTCGATCAAATTCTAACAAATTTCGATTCAAAACAGAACGAATCTGCTCTGATCCGAATTGTTAGGTCCTAATTAATCAACTCTGTGATCCTAGGCATGAATTCTA
Organism: Craterostigma plantagineum; assembly: GCA_027422505.1. Lineage (NCBI taxonomy): Eukaryota > Viridiplantae > Streptophyta > Magnoliopsida > Lamiales > Linderniaceae > Craterostigma > Craterostigma plantagineum. The sequence goes on from JAPQWV010000109.1 coordinate 1,742,690, forward strand.
AAGGAATCGAGAAGAATTGCATAGATTGAGATTTCGATCGAAAACCTTCTTGGAGAGCTTTTGAGAGAATCTCAAGTAGTGAGAGAAGATATTTTTGTTTCTCTCTCTAGAAATCGAATTGCAAGCCTCTCGGATCAAATTCTAAAATCTTCTCTATTAAGCTCAATGTTTACAAATGTATTTATACCAAACAAGCTTGGTATAAATAACAAATAAGTTCTAAACTAAGGACAAATACAATAAAAGCCCCAATCTACGAAGACAGCTAATGAATCAAAGCACAATTAAAATTGATATTCTACAGTAAGTTTATGTCCCTAACTATTCCAAAATCCCGTATTAAAATTTACGGGTATTACATCCTCCCTCCCTTAAAAGAATTTCGTCCCCGAAATTATGCCGAAGCAAATCCTTCGGGTAACTATTTCTTCTATTCCCTGGTTTACCTGTATCCTGTTAGGGTAACATCTAGTTTCACATTTGCCTCATAATTTAGGTGACATATTAAAATGGGTGACCCAATTTTCTAAGATCGATAAACACGTTTTGGGTACATCAAAATATATTAACGTACCCCGGTGTCGGCGTTGGGAGGGTTTCAGTTTCTTCGACTGTTAGGGTGTATATCCTTCCTGTGGTCGGTGGAAGTCGTGCCTGCTCTTGCACGGGAGTAGGATTAGGATATGTGTTTATTCGGCAGTCGCATGCGAAATGCCCTGACTTACACATCGGAAACATTGGTTCACAGGTCTAGGACCGGGGCGCAAACACCCGTGTGAAAGCGTCCACATTGTTGACATCGTGGAGCGGGGTTCAATGGTCGGACAGGGGCATTGATTGGCACTTGATTAGGCCTAGGGTGTCCATTCTGCCGCCCTGGACGGTGATTTTGATTATCGTTGGGGCCCATTTCAAAGTTTTTATGCTTCCTATTGCCCTCATTTCCTTGCTAGTTTTCATTTCTTCTCTTTGCCTCCCGCGCTTCTACAATTTGGGCCTCCACTTGCTCTGCGATAAGTGCTCGTTCGGCCACTTGAGCGAATGTTACCCGGCTATGCTAACGTCTCGATAGATCTCGGGTTTGAGACCTACCTGGAATCGTTCTATCTTCAAAGCGTTAGTTGCCACCATGTGTGGGGCGAAACGGGATAATTCCTCAAACTTGCGAATATATTCTGCAATAGGCTTCTCGCCTTGTTTGAGGTTTATTAACTCGTTCATCTTCCGAGTTCGATCGAAGGTCGTAAAATATTTGTCGCGGAATAATTCGGAATCTTTCCAACGACATAGTCATTGGGTCTTCTATTTTGATGGTGTCCCACCAAAACCTCGCATTCCCTCGAAGCATTGAGATAACACATAACACTTTCTCGTTTTCTGGGACACGGCTATACAGGAACATGTCCTCGACTGTCAGCAACCAATCCTCAGCCATAGTAGGATCGGTGGCGTCTGAGAATGTAGGGGGGTTCCTTTTCCTAAACTGTTCGCCTATAATCTCCACATAGTCCGGTTGTGGAGATGGACGAAGTTCAGACGAGTTTCGATTCAAAATGAGCTCATTAATCTGATCCGACTGACGTTGGATCAGCTCAATAAGACGCATGATAGTTGAATTAGTTGCGTCACGTTCATTAGTAGGGGATGCAGGTGCTGTCCTACCGCTAAGGCTCGACTCCCCACCTTGTTCTGTACGACCTCTAGTCATTTTCTTATTGTTATCTACACACAGTCAAGCAAATAAACACATCAATTTCGCATATAGTCAAAATAAATCGTAAACCTTACAAGAAAGGCTGATCCTCCAGGCTTTTGAGCGGCCGTACATGGAAAGTCTACAGAATCTATATCCTAAGCTCTGATACCGCCTGTGGCGACCCTCGCTTTCTAATACTAATTAGTGGCGGATTTTCGCAACGTAAGTAGTCATCAGGTCTGCATTTGCTTCCTAGATTCTTTTACATGGATTTTCGCTTGCTAAATCCAATCGTTTTATGAAATCAAACCCCATGTTATGGTGAAGATTGTTGAAAATGTATTTTTTTGTTCCCCTTTATCCATTGTCTGCATTTGCTTCCTAGATTCTTTTGCCTATGAAGTTCTGATAGTTCACTTTGATTTTTCTGGTTCTACGTTTTGATGATGCAACTCATTTTTTGGTACGTTATATGTATGTTTTTGGTACGTTAAATGCATGTTTCCAATATTGTATATGCATTATAATGGTACGATATGTTTTCGTATATAATATCAAATTGATCATAATTTGCAGAATCTTCATGTATGAGAAGAACAATAAGATAACAATCATTCTTGTTTCCAAAGATGCGTCGGGCACAATTGTCGTTTCACTCTTTTGTCCATATGTTGCAATATAGTGTGGCCTATTTTTTGGTCATATGTTGAACATATATTAATTCATTGTGGATACTTTGATTACAAGAATGTTTTTGTTGTTAGTGTAATGGTGGTGGATGTAGTAAGACACTGTTATGACTAAAATGATGTTTGTTTCGCGTGTATTTTTGCTACAATAACAATGGTAAAAGAGGTACGGTAACTGTAGTGTATTTTTTTTTATTTGAATACCAAATAATTCGAAAAATAGTACAAATGAAATTTGATGAAATTTAGTGGATTCTATCTCTACTTATTCCCCCGATTCTTCAAAGACTGAAAAATTCTTGGGTATTGAAATTTCTTGATTTGGGCCTTTGTTGAAGTTCCTTGGTGGACTTTTGGGCTTGATCACGAAAATCTTCAGTTTCCATCTTCGAGTCTCGATTTTGATCTTCGAGTCGTGAGCTTGGTCTTGGGCTTAGACTCTTGAACTTGGGATTTGAGTTTTGAGCTAGATCTTGGGTTTCGATTCTTGAACTTGGGCTTTGAGTCTTAAGCTTGGGCCTCAGTTCTTGAACTTGGGCTTAGAACCTTGAGCTTGATCTTGGGCTTCGATTCTTGAACTTGGGCTTTGAGTCTTGAGCTTGGGCCTCGATTCGTGAACTTGGGCTTTGAACCTTGAGCTTGATCTTGGGCTTCGATTCTTGAACTTGGGCTTTGAGTCTTGAGCTTGGCTTCGATTCTTAAAGCGCGTTCTTGATCTTCGAATCTTCGAGTCTTCAAATCTTCAAGGCTTGATCTTCGTCTTCCAATCTTCGATCTTCTAGTCTTCAAATCTTCAAAGCTTGATCTTCGATCTTCAAGGCTTGATCTTCGTCTTCGAATCTTCGAGTCGTCAAATCTTCAAGGCTAGATCTTCGAATCTTCGAGTCTTCAAATCTTCAAGGCTTCGTCTTCGAATCTTCGATCATCGTTTCTTCAAATCTTCAAGGCCTGATCTTCGAATCTTCAAGGCTTGATCTTCGTTCTCGAACGTTTTCAATCCTCGAGCGTCTTCGATCTTCGTTCTCAAACGTCTTCAATCCTCGAGCGTCTTCGATCTTCGTTCTCGAACGTCTTCAATCGTCGAGCGTCTTCGATCTTCGTTCTCGAACGTCTTCAATCCTCAAGCATCTTCAATCTTTTATTCGAACACGATGTACTTCGCAGAGATAATCGAAAGCTTTAAAAGTCTTATATTGTCTCTTGAAGCTCGTGTTTTCTTGAGTGTTTGTGACTTGTGATTCCTGAATTCTGAAGCCCCTTATTTATAGGAGTAGAGAATTCACAGTTATGGAAAATATAATCTTTTTGGGATGATTTCTTTCATATTTGTGTCGATTTGTTTCATATATGATTTGATTTTGATTTGATTTGATTATTTTTTACTTGATTCTCTCAATACTGCCGATTTTGTGATATTTGATTTGATTCATTTACCTATTTAACAAATCTCTACAAAGCTTTCCTTATGTAGATTTTGTATTAAAGGAATATATATTACCATATACGATAATATATTAATTAAATGAACTATTTATTAACTTGAGATTAATTTATGGATCTCAAGAAATAGAAATTTAATTAAATGATCTTATTTTATTTCTTGGAATTAACTTATTAAATCCCAATCAAATATCAAAGACAATTTATTTGTTTATTTATTTTTTAATTGTCTACAAATGCCCCCACTTTAAGTCTTGTTGACGGACTTACGGAGACGAGATTTGAAGTATATATTCTTTTTAATTACGTCGACTATAGTGTTATCCGCTTGCTACCCCGTCGTCACGCACTAGATCTTGTTGCCTTTTGGCTTGCCTGTAGTATTCGCCCACTGACCAGTTAGGAAAAGATATTGTTATGCCGAAGTATGTGAGCCTCCATGCTTTGTACGAAGAAATAAAATTCCCATGCTGACTTAAGCAAGCATATGCAAGATATATTTTATTTTGGGAATTTAATATAACCCATATTAGGTTCCACTCTTGTGCATAAGTAAGCCCCCCTTTTCCCCCGTTAGATCCCTCATAGCAAACCAACTTATTGCATAAGTCTCCCAGTTGGACTTGAAAAGATAAAGTCCTCCACAGCGAAAGCCACGAGCAATCCAGCTCTTCTAGGCAAGCTTCTATATCTCTCTGTCTTCTTTTTTTCTAATCGACGTTTGCACCATCTTGTTTAGACTATGCTTCTCCCACTTTCAGGTTCGAACATGATTTCTTCAAAGACATTGTATCTTCTTCCGACGTACAACACCTAGCTATACTCGAGGATGAGAAGCAATCTGTCGAAGATGGCATCGTGCTCGTAGTCTACCCTCCTCTTATTGGGTCGTTCAGCGAAGTTCGGAGGACTTCGAATCCGCCATACTCACCGGATTGGTCAGCAATAAACGATCTGGACCGAAAGGCTTGGATTTTGAAGTCGAGTCATCATTCACTGCCGAACAATCCCCATCATCGTTTGTCGTCACACAACTCACTTCCTCCTCCTTCGTTGGAACGTGCGATCATCGAAGGGGATTCGGGTGTTATGTGGGGGAACACTGTTGTTCGATTTCCCGGCAAATTCAAGTATATCGAAGGGTATTGGAAGTGGACCGAAGACGTTCTTTGTCGATACGAGAAAACACTGAGAGACATCCAAGTTCACGACCCGATATACGCTTCGCTTTTCACATATGACGTTGACATCATGGAGGCCGTTTGTGAGGCGTGGTGCCAAACTACCAACACGCTTCTGACCTCTCATGGGGAACTGTCAATTTCTTTGTGGGACCTATATAACCTTGTAGGGCTTACGATGAACGGCTCTCTCTATGATGAAGTCGTTCCTTCCGCATCAGAGCTGAATGGCATCGACGAGGCTGGCGATCAATACATTCCTTGTTCCTGCCGATACTTATTTCATACCTACTCTAACTCCAGAGCCGCGAAGGTCGATCTTCTCGGGTATCTATGTTGCAGTGGGTGAAGTTTGGTCGAAAGAGGAGATAAAGTACGTTCAACCTCCTCCTCGCAAGGAGAGAAAAAACGTTCGTACCCGGGACAATTCGACTCATAACCCTCTCGGTGTCCTGGGACAGTACCGTCCGTGGTCCCCTGGAGCTAAGAAGTTATTTTCCAGTTTGGGTCGTAGAGGAAACTTGCAGGACGAGGTCTACTTGGCAGCATTTTTGGCCTGTTGGTTGTGCGCATTCGCCCTTCCCATCGAAGAGGTTGGCTTTATGCGCCCTAGTGTCTTAAAAGTCGCATGCCTCTTGGCGTCCGGTCAAAAGATGGGCTTGGCACATCCTGTTCTAGCTAACATATATAATGGTCTTAATCTTATTACAAGTTCTTTGAAGTTTGGCGAAACCCATGCCGCTTTCCCAGCCCATTTCCTTTATGTTTGGTTGGCTTGCTACCTCTAGACTCATTTTAAACTTTACAAAGTTTGAAAGGTTCGAAGATGACATGCTATTATGGCGAAAACGGCGCAAGGCATATTAGTCCTGCCGAGGCTGATAGGAGGATTCTCAAAGGCGACGTAATTTTTTGGACTTGCAACATTTTGACTCCGAATCAAGACTTTCTCTTCACGGACTACGGAAGTGCAGAAGAATACGAGCAAAACTATTTCATGGCTGTCCGTTCGAGTCGGATCCCGTTGAGGCGAGGAGATCGCTCTATTATTTGAGCCATATAGTCTGCATCGTTTCAATCATCAATTCGGGTTCCTTCAGGATGTGCCTGGCACCTTGAAGCATGATATCCGGGAGGGGTCTTTGAGTGAAGGCCTTTATTATTGGCGCACATTTATCCAGACTAAAACGAGTTCTCGAGTATGGTTCCCTAGCATGCCTCCATGCACTTGGAAGTATTATACGGAGTCGTATAAGAAGTGGTGGTCTGAAGTTCATGGGAATTATTTTACTGAAAATGTCGTGAAGCTAATTGGTGCTGGGGTACCATGCTTAGGGTCCAAGCAGGCTGTCGAGGGCGAATTGGCAGCGGCATTCCACCATCCTTCTGATGACATTTGTAACCCCATTGCGACCGCGCGCGCCTCGGTTGACGCCTTGAGCAAACGAGCGATCCATGCTTATCTGGAGATACCGCAAGTAGTAATGCTGATCGTCATTGGAAGAGACCTGAGAAGAGTAGTCATTGCCCTGAAGACATTGGAAACAGACACACTTCGTTGGATAATAAGGTCGTCTTTCCAAACTCTGAAATATATATTGCCTATATTATTATTTATATATGTTTTTATTTCTTATTTTTATTATACATATTTTCTAGTTAGAAACATGACATCTCTTTCCCTTTCTTTGTTAAAGGCAGGGTTGATGATGCAGTAATTGAAGTCAGGCCCGTGTTAGGTCCTACGATTAACAACTCTACGATCCTAGGCTAGAATTCATAGTAATTCGATTGTTTAGATAAACGATAGAATTCAATCGAAAAACTCAAATGAAGAACAAGAGAGAGAATTTGAGTAGAGTGAGAAAGTTACTGTTGTTTCTCTCTCTAGAAATCGAATTGCAAGCCCTTCGGATCAATTCCAAAACTTTCTCCATTCAGCTCAATTGATTTACATGTATTTATACCAAACAAACTTGGTATAAATATCAAACTAGTCCTAATCTAAGGACTACTATACAAAACGCCCCTAATTACAAGGACAACTAATGAAATCAAGCACAATTACAAATGGTATTCTATAATCTCCCCCTTTGTGCTTGATTGCGTCTCCGCGCCGTTTGTCCTCGTCGGGCGTAATATGATCTGCGCAAGCCCAGCGCATGCTCGTAGTTCCTCAGCGTGATCCTTAGCTCCAGTCGCTCCTCAATATCTTCTAATAGTTCCATTAGGAGCGGCTGTTCTCTCACGAACCTATGGATCCTCAGCATCGTATCTCGATTGATTTCTTCCAACCCCTGCTCGATGTTTTTCCTGACGACCTTGAGCGTTCCATCGCAAAACTTATGAATCTCAGTCTTCAGCATCAACCTATTCTTCTTTGCTATTGGATTGTGGTAGGTGATGCCTAGGACTGAGCTGATGTGCATGTGATTGTTGGGAAGCCCTTCGATCTCAGGTCCTTTGTTGAGCGGAGCGGTCATGTTGACCTTCTTCATATTGCTCTCAAGCGCCATTTGAAGGTCGTGAGCGGCGAAGTACTTGACTTGTCGCATCATGAGCCGGTAAAGCCCTTCGAGGCCTTCTTTCTTGATGAAGCCCTGAGGACCTTTGTACTTCTCCACGTATAGCTGATAAAGACGGTACACTTCATCGGTGGGGAGGTACTGCAGGTCGCTCTCGCTCAGTTCCTCTCGGGTCCTGTCCACTCGATCGATGATGTAGTGAGGTGTTGGAAGTCCTCCTTTGTCACAGTAGATGCTGAGTAGTTGGCTTATTGGGGAGAGACTCTTATAATGGCTCTTGGCTTGTGTCTTAGTCATCCCCAGCCTAACATCAGGTCCTAGTTTGGTCAGCATCTAGAGGTAGGTCATCCTCTTCTGCTGATCCCAATGAGAGATCCCTCTAAGCTCGAACTCGTTCGGCTTCTTCACTCTGTCCGGAGACCTCCAAATATTCTCACGAACTTCCTCTAGGAAAGGAATTTCTATTTGGATGTTCTCCCGTGGCGTGTCGATTCGAACGGTCCCTGGCATTAGCCTTGGAGAGGGAACCGCCTGTTGAGCGATTAATTCTGGTAGCCTTGGGATAACTCGCTCGTAGTCTTCACCTTCCTAAAGCTCGTCGTCTTCTATGATTACGAGGTCGATAGACGCTTGTTGTAGAAAGCGCCGATCGTCGTGAAGCCGTCGCCTTTGATGCTCCTCGGGCATGGAATGGGTCATCCACTGTCCTTCGAAGATGTACTTGTCTAGGGCCTCGTGTGGATTGACGCCATGTCCAGAGGGTCCCGGTTGGTCTGGAGCGACTGAGGGAGTGGCTTGGGTAGCTGCTATAGCTACAAGCATCGCAGCACTTGCTTCTTCTTCCGGAAGCAAGGGGCTTGAGTAGATCGGTGGTGTGGACGGAGGCGTCCTGAGGTGAAAGGTTGGTGGTTCAATGTGGGCGGTGCGGTGCGTGGTGTAGGTAGTTTGGGTGGTTTGTGTTTGGTGGGTGATTTGTGTTTGGGTTTGGTGGGTTTGTGTTTGGGTTTCACCAGCTCCAGCGCTTGTCTGCGTAGCGCCCGAGCCTTGTCCTTGGCCACTTGTTGATGTCCTTGGCCTCTTCTCCCCCTCATGAGGGTCCTGATCGTCAAGATCGTCATGTCTGCGCCGTGAGTGGGAGCTTTGGCCTCGGCAGGTGTCAGTCGGTGGCTCAAGATGGTCCACCAATCGCCTATAGAGGGGTTCTTCTTACGGCGATCGGATGGAAAGGCCTATCAGACGGGCGAGAAGAATGTCATGGAGCTCGGTGATGGGGATTGTGTATGGATTGATGAGGATGGAGGAAGTGGCTAGAGGGTCGGTGGGTATGGGTTGTGGAGGTGTGGGGTTGATTTGTGATGAAGGGCCTTCAGAGGCAGGTGCTTTCCCGGTTTTTCTTCGGGATGCCTCGAGTGCTTGGAGTACTCTCTCCGTGATTTTGTCTTCCATAGACTGTACAGCGGCAGAGAGAGCGGCCTGGAACTGGTCGTTCGTCACGAAGGGTGCGGACGCCTCCTGAGATGGACCAGGACGACTGATGTCGTCTGTTATCAACCCTTGAGTAGACACCGACTCTGTGGGTTGGCTCACAGTCACTTGAGGTTGTGACTGTATGAGACTTCCACCCAATCTTCGAGTCGAATCTTGAGGATTCGTCTCTATGGGTGTTAAGGCAGGCTCAGGTTGCGCCTGCGAACTAGACACCACGTTGGTTGGTTGCGGCTCAAGATTGAGCGAAGAAGTGCCGGCAACACTTGTCGTTGTGGTCAGCGTAGTATCTGGTGCGTTGGTGACGGCTGGGAAGAGGGACTCCAGTTGAATGCTAAGTCTCCTGGGAGTCCTCCTTATCAGACTTATTTCCTCGTCAGACTCCGTCTCAGGCGAGGTGGCCGTGTGAGGAGTGAGGTCTCGATAGACGTCCTCCAGTGCCTGACCCGTCACCGGTGGAAGTGAAGTTTGCCCCATTTCGACTTCGGGCTGTGCTTCTTGTTGAAGAACTTCCTCAAACGTTTCTTCGAGCACGCCAATATGTACGGGCTCTTCCACTTGTAATTCGAGTGCAGGAGCCTCGAGCTCCATCTCTGTAGCCACGACGTCTATCAGGGTATCATCTACGTCGGGCATTGGCTCTTCGACCAATGTTGGCTCCTGAGCTAGCTCCTGAGCGACATCATCAATCATCGCGTACTCATGGCTTAGCTGTTGTTGTTGTTGGTGAGGGCTAGCTCCAAGCACTGTCGGGGGCCCTCGAATCATTTCCTCGATGAGATTCCTGTCCCGACAGTATTGCTTGTAGACGTCTTCGTTGGGGTCCGCGAGACGAAGGAGCTCGAATGAGATCGGCATCGACGGTTGGTCCAGGTCCGTGAGCCGTGGGTTGTGGAAGAACTTAAGCCTTGGTGGTTGGTAATTTCCGCCAGGAGGCAGAGTAGGGATGGTCTGGTGCAGCGCCATGATCTCCCTGATGATGATGCTGAACCACCGAGCATAAGGCACGTTCTTTGATAGCCGATTCTCCTTCTGCCGAATCTGGTCCGCGAGGTCGTTCCAGATCAGCTGAGTGTAGTCATAATTTCTTGCGAAGGCGATGCCGTGGAAGATCCTCAAAATATTGCTGTTGCCCTTATCAAATCCCGCGGGTGTGGGATTCCGCTGCTCTGGACCTGAGCTAATCTTGTGAGCGGCAGTTGGTATCCCATGTGCAAGAAGTCTTGAATCATCTCAGCATCGGATGGGAGCGGGTCGTAATTATTGCTGTGGGGCAAGTCCAGTACCATGCCGAACTAGTTCTTGTCCATGCTGATATGCCGCGTCCCGATCCTTGTTGAGAATCTGAAGCCTCCATTGTCCACTTCTCCTTGTATGCAGCCCCAGAACTGCTTGAGATATACCATCGGCACTGATGCCGTGACCGTTAACGCATGCCAGATGGGGTGACCTCTCAGGATAGAGACAATAATCTCGTCCGGGCATCGAAAGGTGCTCAGATCGAGCTGAAATTTGTATCATGGACCTTCAGATACAGGTTGTGGTCGTATATGTGATTATATCTTGTATAGCGATCCATCTGAAAAATATAACAAATCATTAGTTCGTAATTTTTGATATTAGTCGAGAATGAATTTAATTTCATCAAACTATAATATTGCATCAAGTCATGACATGTTTGATGAATTTTGAGTTGAAATCGTATGATATGCATATAGGAATTTCTATTTTGAAAAAAATATAATGGCATGATGGTAATTTTGAGTTAAACACCTAATTGCGTGAAAAAGAGTTTGAAAATTTTCCAAGTGTTTAATCGCAAGTAATGGCACTGTTCATGCCGAGAAATTTTTCGCTCGATAAAATTGATTTTGAAAATGATTTCCTATGCATTGATTTCAATTGTAATGACTCAGTTTAATTTTTCGATCGAGAAAATTTTATTCGCTAATGTTCGCTACAGAGTAAAAGACCTAGAAAAATTTTCTAAGTGTTGAAGTTGAAATCGAGACTGTAGTCGATCTATTTTACGATCGAGAAAAATTCCGTGTAAATTTACGATCGAGAAATTATTTCTCAGGTAAATTTACTATCGAGAAAATTTCCTCGATTGAATAAAATTTTCGATTTGAAATTTGTCGAGCAGTATGTGATTTTCGATTGTAAGTAACAAATTTTTTTTTTCGCTGCGATATAATTCTATCGAGAAACTGGTCAAGAGAGAATAAGTCAACCGTCGAGAAATTTTTCAATCAATTATGTCCGAAGCGACGAATTTTACGATCAAAAAATTAAGCGTTGAAAAATTAATTTTTTTTTCGCTGCTAAATTTTTACCACCAAAATCCAATTAACACGAAAATTCTATTTTGCGATAGTAAGTTTTGCGCTCGATAAAATTTGCATCTAAATTATCTATTCAGTGCTTAAGTTTTTAGCACACAGAAAATCCTAATTAGATTTCTCGATGGTAAGTAATTTTTCGGTCAAAATCATCTATCTTGACGACTAAGTCAAATTTTTATCGATCGAGAACTAATTTGACACAAACAGTATCTCAATTGAATCGGAATTCAATTAAGATTGTTTGCAATCGACAAAGTTCTTCGATACCTTTAAACATTCAAAAAGCCAGTTTTATTGAAACTCAAATCTCAGTCGAAGATGCAGACTTTCCGAAGATTTATACTACTAGATTCATCAAGAACATCGAAACAATGTTAAGTGCATGCATTAATCTCATATAACACTCATAATCAATCCTAAATCACTATAAAACAGTATACGATTTCTCAGTTTTGAAGAACAGTCGAAAATCTAAACTTAAACATGCGAAGAACTTCAAAAAGCAGATGCTAACGACGTTAAATCACACGCAACTATCAACAGATTCTCATTTCTACCTTAAACAGACAATTTTGAGTTAAAATGGAAAGATTTGTGAGTGATTTGAACTGTCTGTGAAAGTTTTTCGCCAGAGAATTTTTTGCGATTTAGGGTTGCGTGAGAAAAAGTTTTTCGACTGACACAAAGATGAACTTTTATTTACTCGCTGTAATTCGATGTTGGGTTTCCGATTTGACGTTTTACGATTAAATGGACAGGCCCATTACTATTTGCGCTCGAGAAATTTTCGATTCGAAAATTGATCTTCAATTCAATTTTCTCGATCGCAAATTATTGCGGTTAATCAACAATTGTTCCCAACACTGTCTTGCGATCGAGAAACTTATGATAGCGAATTAATTCTTATATCCAATTTCTCGATTGTAAATGCTTCTAAAAATTTTCAGATTGATCCCTATTTCAAATAAAATCACATTGTAAAGCTCCCCCTGAGAATTTTAAATAAATGCAATTAACTCCCTGTATTTTCTGTGTAGTAGCGTCTAGCTTCCCTGGCAGTGATTAAAAAAAAATCTACGTCTGTGACTAGCTCCTTTCCTTGTAGTGTCGACGTCTCACTCCTTAATTTTGAAAGATCTGAAATGCAAAAAAAAACGTCAAAAATATTTGGAGCTAATCTACAAGTCTAATACTTGCTCCCCCTCAAATGATGCACAAGAATTGATTAATTATGCAAGCATATGAAATCAATTCAAGTCACGAGCACACAAATTTACCAAGTAAGCATGTATACATGGTCCCCGAAAACATGTACTTTAAAATATTGTGTGAGGGTAGAAGCAATGAAAAATTTATCGCATTTAAACAATTCAGTACCAATGCAATCTAACATTGCATTTTAGAATGTGCGATACACTAAAGAAATTCGCATTTATTCAATTCAACGCATATGAAATATAACATTTCATGTCAAAATATGCGAAATTTTTATTATTTATTATTTATTTATTATTATTATATATGTATATATATATATTTTATTTATGTGGTCAGATTATTTTGCTTCGATCAATCGTCACGCCTAAAATTTTACGAGACATTTGAAAGAAGAAAATGCCATCAAGTCATGTCGTCAAACTAAAGTCCTGAGTTCATAGACTGGTCCATTTCGACAACTCTCACTAGGTTCGCTCTTGGTCTCAATTAGCTATCTTGGGATTTTTATATTTTTATCACTCAAGTCAACACAAGCAATTTTAAGTCAATTTACCTGTGATCGAGGCATTTTTAATCATTTCACCTAAGCGAGAGACCGTCTATGTGGAATCAAAGGGTCGTAAGGGTTATAATTTGGCTAGGACTTAGAACGGAAGGAATTTAAAGGAAAGTGAGCTTATCTCTTCATCGTCTTCCAATTCTACGTCCGTCTCCCTTTTTTTCGACGTCTTTCTTCTTTTCAATCATTTCTCCCTCCTTTTCTTTTAAGAACTATCCCTTTTTATGTTATGCTCAAGCTGAAGCTCCGCTTCTCCATGAGGCTCTAGGAGATTATCGTAGGCGAAGTTCTTTTTGTTGGTTCTCGGGCCGATACCGCGCTCATCTTCTCTTAATTCCTATTGAGGTTTTAGAGATTATCAAATTGGAGAAGTTCGGTTATGGAATTCGTACTCGAGGCTGCACTCCTGTTCTCGTTTCCCAATATAAGACCGGATTATCGTTGGAGAAGTTCACTTCGTGGTGCTCCTCTTCCAGCCGTTCTGACGAGCGTACGAGATTATCGTTGGAGAAGTTCACAGCAGGAACCATGCCACTTTCTGCAAGGTAGTCGGAAGGCCGGTTCCTTTGGTCTGATTTTTGCGCGTTGAGCAATGCCTTCTTTTGTCATCATCTTACTTTTTCTTTTGTTATCTCCCCCTCCTTTTCTCGTTTGAACAACCATTCGAAGAGTATAGAGTTCGGTTGAAGGCTGGGAATGGGTTTCAAGTGAAGAAAAGGACATCGGAGAAGGCTCAAAGTGGATGACTAAGGGCTAACGTGGGGGAATTTATATAAGGCCGCATGAGGAATATCCTATACTCCCTTATCGTTTTCCTGACGATCTAACGCAAGATGAGTATGACACCAAGAATCACTAGGTAAGACAAGTAATTTATGTGCGACTCACTCGAGAAGTAGATCCAAAGAAAGGAAAAAGGAACAAGGCTTGAATCCTCACGCATGTAGAGTGACTTTGTGTCTAGTGGAACAATCAAATGACCTTTTAGACACAAGAATGCGACTTAGACTGACAAATTTTAAGCAATTAAATCGATCGCATGTCGGGGTAAAATTCTAAGTGACTTTAGATCAAAGCATCCTAAAGGATTTCGTCATACCCCTATATATTATATATAGAAATATATATTATATATATATATATATATTTTATTATTTTTATCGCGCAAGATAAGGACAAATAAGCATAGAAAACACATGGAATAGAGCATGTGATAGCACAGAAGATCAGGTAATGCACATATTACGGAAGATTCAACATGCCTAATTTTCCAACAAGGAATTGAAATCGTTTCTTATCCAAGGCCTTGGTGAAAATGTCGGCTAGTTGAAATTCCGTGTTCACAAAGTACATGTGACGCTCGGGGCCGATGAGGGCGGGGAGTGATCGCCGGTGCCAGAGAGGTGCACGGACAAGGAGAGGCTCCTGGCAGGCTTCTAGGCGAAGGGGTAGTGAACAAACCGATCCGACACCCGAATGAGAGGGGATCCTGAGACTGACAATGTATGGGCGTGTCAGGCTAAGAATAGTATAAGGAAATTGATAGTACTACTCATATCACCAAGGTCGACCTACCTTTTCGGGAGTCCATCTATAGAAACTCCGAAGTTAAGCGTGCTTGACTTGGGGCAATCTAGGGATGGGTGACCCCCTGGGAAGTTTCTCAGGGTGCGTGTGAGCGAGTGCACGAAGCACGCTAAAAGGTTAAATGGTGGTACAGTGGGGCCAGACTATCAGTCGGATTGTGGTGGGCCCAACCCCACTGGTCCCGGTAGGGACCGATGCTATAGTGACACCCGGTATGGGACGGGTCGTTACAGGTGGTATCAGAGCACAACCTCTCACAGTACGGTGCTGGTTCGGGGACGAACCAGGCGGAAGCTAGTGGGCATGTGATGCCTGGGGCTAGGGTTGCAAACGAATCGAATCGAATCGAATATCATAATATTCAATTTGTATTCGTTAATTTTTTCAAGTATTCGTATTCGATTCGATTCGTATTCGAATCCTAAAAATCGATTCGATTCGATTCGATAACGATATTCGAATATATTCGCGAATATTCGAATATTCGAATATTCGAAAAAAAAATCAATTTTTCCCCATAAAACCTGTTAGAATAATTTTTTCCCCATAAAACATGTTAGAATTAGAAAATAATTCCGAAAAATTACAAAATCTAAGAAACAACTCAATGTTCGTATTTGCTTTTTATTTTTACACTTGGAGCGTGAGTTAAATAGATGAAAGATTTGCTTTATTTCCTTTTATGGGTCAAAACAAATAAATAATTTGGGTCTAATATTTTATTTGGGCTTACAAGTATATATTATTATTTAAATATATATTACATATAACGAATCGAATATTCGTTAATTTTCGAATCGAATACAGACATATTCTTATTCGTATTCGAAATTATTCGAATCATAAAAAGTATTTGTATTCGTATTCGTATTCGTTTATTTCGAATTCGAATCTTAAATTTCGAATCGAATCTCGAACCGAACCGAATATATTCGGTTCATTTGCAACCCTACCTGGGGCCGATGAGGGCGGGGAGTGATCGCCGGTGCCAGAGAGGTGCACGGACAAGGAGCGGCTCCTGGCAGGCTTCTAGGCGAAGGGGTACGTGAACGAATGGATCCGACACCCGAATGAGAGGGGATCCTGAGACTGACAATGTATGGGCGTGTCAGGCTAAGAATAGTATAAGGAAATTGATAGTACTACTCATATCACCAAGGTCGACCTACCTTTTCGGGAGTCCATCTATAGAAACTCCGAAGTTAAACGTGCTTGACTTGGGGCAATCTAGGGATGGGTGACCCCCTGGGAAGTTTCTCAGGGTGCGTGTGAGCGAGTGCACGAAGCATGCTAAAAGGTTAAATGGTGGTACAGTGGGGCCAGACTATCAGTCGGAGTGTGGTGGGCCCAACCCCACTGGTCCCGGTAGGGACCGATGCTATAGTGACACCCGGTATGGGACGGGTCGTTACAGTACATCTCTATCGTGCCTTTTTCTACGTGATCTTTGATAAAATGATATCTAATGTCTATGTGTTTTGTGCGTGAATGATGAACATGATTGCAAGTTATGGCAATTGCACTCTGACTATCACTATATATGGGTATATTATTTAGATTGTACCCATAGTCGCGAAGCTGTGTCCACATCCACAGCATCTGTGAGCAATAGCTGGCGGCAGCTCCGTATTCTGCTTCGGCCGTCGAAGTGGACACACAGTTCTGCTTTTTGGATGACCAGCAAACCAGCTTTTCGCCTAAAAATTCAGCGCCACCGGACGTGCTTTTCCTGTCCATTCGGCAACCTGCATAGTCAGCGTCAGTGTAGCCGATAAGTTTAAAATTCGTACCCTTTGGATACCATAGGCCAAGGGTAGAGGTGCCCTTAAGGTAGCGTAAAATTCTTTTGACCGCGAGCATATGGGATTCTTTGGGATCGGCTTGAAAACGGGCACACAAGCAGGTGGCAAACATGATATCCGGCCGACTCGAAGTGAGGTAGAGAAGAGATCCAATAATACTACGATACAGAGTGATGTCGACCGATTTACCAGAGGGATCGGCATCCAACTTGCAGCTTGGTGACATAGGAGTGCCGAGAGGCTTGCTCTGGTCTTGATGAAACTTCTTCAGAATATTCGTGATGTATTTTGTTTGACTGATGAAAATTCCATCATTGAGCTGCCTGACTTCAAGGCCTAACAAAAATTTCATCTCTCCCATGTGACTCATCTCGAATTTGCTCTTCATGAGATCTCCAAACTTCTTGCAGAGCCGAGGATTTGTTGATCCGAAGATGATGTCGTCGACGTATACTTGGACGACCATCAGATCTTTGTCATGCCATTTAATGAAGAGGGTTGTGTCTATCGTTCCTCGTATGAATCCAGACTTCACGAGGAAATCACTCAGGACATCGTACCAAGCACGTGGGGCTTGTTTTAGTCCATAGAGAGCTTTGTCCAAGCGATAGACATGATCGGGATGTTCTTGATCAACGAAACCTTCCGGCTGAGCGACGTAGACTTCTTCTTTTAACACGCCATTGAGAAAGGCGGTTTTAACATCCATCTGATAGATTTTGAAGTCTTTGTGAGCCGCATAAGCCAGCAGGAGGCGGATAGCTTCGATACGGGCAACAGGAGCATAGGTCTCGTCGTAGTCGATGCCTTCCTTAGCAACTAGCCTTGCTTTGTTTCGGATCACTTCACCATCTTCGTTCTTCTTATTCTTGAAAACCCATTTAGTTCCGACCACTGTTTTCCCATGTGGACGGGGTACCAAGGTCCACACTTGAAAATGTTCGAATTGATTGATTTCCTCTTGCATTGCAATTGTCCAATCCGGGTCTCGAAGTGCGTCTGCTACTTTGGTAGGCTCGTTTTGGCTCAGGAAGCAACTGAAAAGACTGTGTCGACGACGTGTCCTCACACCAACCGAATGATCGCCAATTATCTGATCAACCGAGTGGCCTCTCGTCCACTTGCGCTCATGAGGCAAGGCTGAAGTCGATGCGTCAGCCATCTGTGGATCTAGATTGCTTATAGTCTCTGATTGATCATTTGTCTGAGGAAATTCCAATAATGCACTTGGATTGATCGTCTCTGATGATACTTCCTCGATGACCACTGTAGGTTCTTCGGTGTTCTGTGGCAATTCTGAATCGGGTGGGGTAGAGGTGTGAGATGAACTTGGTACGTCGGTCTCGTTCGGTAGATAATCCGTTGTAGGTGTAGTCGTGTATGACCGATATACCGGTTCGAAGAGAGTATCCAAGTCGTCTATTGCAAGTCTCGTTGCTTCGTCTGACACTGATCCTGAAGTTGTTGCCATCTTCTGTTGGTTTTGTGCCAACACACCAGTGATTACGGGTTCTGAAATGTTGTCTTCAGAAGCCAACGGGTTGAGAACGGGTCCTGAACTGAGTTGAGCAGGAACCAACGGGTTAGGCACGGGTTAGGAACCAACGGGTTCATCTCTCCCATGTGACTCATCTCGAATTTGCTCTTTATGAGATCTCCAAACTTCTTGCAGAGCCGAGGATTTGTTGATCCGAAGATGATGTCGTCGACGTATACTTGGACGACCATCAGATCTTTGTCATGCCATTTAATGAAGAGGGTTGTGTCTATCGTTCCTCGTATGAATCCAGACTTCACGAGGAAATCACTCAGGACATCGTACCAAGCACGTGGGGCTTGTTTTAGTCCATAGAGAGCTTTGTCCAAGCGATAGACATGATCGGGATGTTCTTGATCAACGAAACCTTCCGGCTGAGCGACGTAGACTTCTTCTTTTAACACGCCATTGAGAAAGGCGGTTTTAACATCCATTTGATAGATTTTGAAGTCTTTGTGAGCCGCATAAGCCAGCAGGAGGCGGATAGCTTCGATACGGGCAACAGGAGCATAGGTCTCGTCGTAGTCGATGCCTTCCTTAGCAACTAGCCTTGCTTTGTTTCGGATCACTTCACCATCTTCGTTCTTCTTATTCTTGAAAACCCATTTAGTTCCGACCACTATTTTCCCATGTGGACGGGGTACCAAGGTCCACACTTGAAAATGTTCGAATTGATTGATTTCCTCTTGCATTGCAATTGTCCAATTCGGGTCTCGAAGTGCGTCTGCTACTTTGGTAGGCTCGTTTTGGCTCAGGAAGCAACTGAAAAGACTGTGTCGACGACGTGTCCTCACACCAACCGAATGATCGCCAATTATTTGATCAACCGAGTGGCCTCTCGTCCACTTGCGCTCATGAGGCAAGGCTGAAGTCGATGCGTCAGCCATCTGTGGATCTAGATTGCCTATAGTCTCTGATTGATCATTTGTCTGAGGAAATTCCAATACTGCACTTGGATTGATCGTCTCTGATGATACTTCCTCGATGACCACTGTAGGTTCTTCGGTGTTCTGTGACAATTCTGAATCGGGTGGGGTAGAGGTGTGAGATGAACTTGGTACGTCGGTCTCGTTCGGTAGATAATCCATTGTAGGTGTAGTCGTGTATGACCGATATACCGGTTCGAAGAGAGTATCCAAGTCGTCTATTGCAAGTCTCGTTGCTTCGTCTGACACTGATCCTGAAGTTGTTGCCATCTTCTGTTGGTTTTGTGCCAACACACCAATGATTACGGGTTCTGAAATGTTGTCTTCAGAAGCCAACGGGTTGAGAACGGGTCCTGAACTGAGTTGAGCAGGAACCAACGGGTTAGGCACGGGTTAGGAACCAACGGGTTCATCTCTCCCATGTGACTCATCTCGAATTTGCTCTTTATGAGATCTCCAAACTTCTTGCAGAGCCGAGGATTTGTTGATCCGAAGATGATGTCGTCGACGTATACTTGGACGACCATCAGATCTTTGTCATGCCATTTAATGAAGAGGGTTGTGTCTATCGTTCCTCGTATGAATCCAGACTTCACGAGGAAATCACTCAGGACATCGTACCAAGCACGTGGGGCTTGTTTTAGTCCATAGAGAGCTTTGTCCAAGCGATAGACATGATCGGGATGTTCTTGATCAACGAAACCTTCCGGCTGAGCGACGTAGACTTCTTCTTTTAACACGCCATTGAGAAAGGCGGTTTTAACATCCATCTGATAGATTTTGAAGTCTTTGTGAGCTGCATAAGCCAGCAGGAGGCGGATAGCTTCGATACGGGCAACAGGAGCATAGGTCTCGTCGTAGTCGATGCCTTCCTTAGCAACTAGCCTTGCTTTGTTTCGGATCACTTTACCATCTTCGTTCTTCTTATTCTTGAAAACCCATTTAGTTCCGACCACTGTTTTCCCATGTGGACGGGGTACCAAGGTCCACACTTGAAAATGTTCGAATTGATTGATTTCCTCTTGCATTGCAATTGTCCAATCCGGGTCTCGAAGTGCGTCTGCTACTTTGGTAGGCTCGTTTTGGCTCAGGAAGCAACTGAAAAGACTGTATCGACGACGTGTCCTCACACCAACCGAATGATCGCCAATTATCTGATCAACCGAGTGGCCTCTCGTCCACTTGCGCTCATGAGGCAAGGCTGAAGTCGATGCGTCAGCCATCTGTGGATCTAGATTGCCTATAGTCTCTGATTGATCATTTGTCTGAGGAAATTCCAATACTGCACTTGGATTGATCGTCTCTGATGATACTTCCTCGATGACCACTGTAGGTTCTTCGGTGTTCTGTGGCAATTCTGATTCGGGTGGGGTAGAGGTGTGAGATGAACTTGGTACGTCGGTCTCGTTCGGTAGATAATCCATTGTAGGTATAGTCGTGTATGACCGATATACCGGTTCGAAGAGAGTATCCAAGTCGTCTATTGCAAGTCTCGTTGCTTCGTCTGACACTGATCCTGAAGTTGTTGCCATCTTCTGTTGGTTTTGTGCCAACACACCAGTGATTACGGGTTCTGAAATGTTGTCTTCAGAAGCCAACGGGTTGAGAACGGGTCCTGAACTGAGTTGAGCAGGAACCAACGGGTTAGGCACGGGTCCTGGACTGAATTGACCAGAAGCCATTTCTGTCACTTCGTGGAAAGTGACATTATAGCTTTCCTTAATAGTTCGGTTGGACTTGATGTATACTCGGTACGCTTTTGATGTTGAAGAGTACCCGACAAATGTAGCTTCGAATGCTTTAGGGTCGAACTTTGCACGTTGCTCTCGGTTGCAGCAAATTTTGAGTTGTGTTCGCAAAATTGATAATCAAGTCACCAGTCTCATCTTTCGTTCGGAAGAACTTTGTCCACGTGTAGCGAGAATAGTCATCCACAATCACTAGGACATAGTTTCTTCCATTGATACTCTGAGTCTGCATCGGACCACAGAGATCCATGTGAATTAGTTCCAATGGTCGAGAAGTAGACGCAATTTGCTTGACGTGATGAGATGCTCGCTTCATTTTTCCTATTTGACAGGCCGAACAGTGATGCTCCTTTTGTAGTAGTATAGTTGGAAGACCGTGAACCAACTTTTTCGTAGAAAGGCGTTTGAGAGCTTTCATATTCAGATGAGACTGTCGTTGATGCCATAAGCTGTTCCTCTGTAAATCAGTCTGAGAAATGAGGCATACAGCTGTCGCGGGCCGCACAGACGTCAGGTTGATCGTGTAAAGATTGGATCTCCGAAGTCCTTGAAGGAGTTCTGTGTCCTGACTATCCAAAATTCTGCACCGGTCAGTGATATATAACAATTTATAATATTTTATACCCCGTAAAAGTGCATTTTTGGTCGATATTTGTACAATCATACACGAATATTTTGCGCTTACATTTCACTTACATGTCTTGCAGACTTCGGAGGAAAATAGACCAAAAAAATGAGATTGTTCGGAATATGATATCTCGACGAGACTGAAAAGCTGAAAATCGAGTTCGAACAGCGATTTGATTACCGACCAAACCAAAGCAAGCAAATCAAGCGAGCTTGTCTCTATGGCTGAAAGATGAAGACAAGAAATACCAACGGCTGAATGAGACTTTATTTAGGCCCATAAGCCCGTATAAGTTCACTTTGAGTTGATTCAATCGGCCCAAGTAAGAACTCTACTAAAAGGTCATTCAGAAGAGATAAGAAATACCAACGGTTGAAAGATGAAGACAAGCCACAATCACACGTAGCTCAAGGCAGGAAAATATAATCAGATTCATCGAAGGACTGCTCTTAGACGGCTAAGAGTAGAAACTTAGGAAACATCTTACATCAAGGAACGGCTCAAGATCAAGCACACTGCTCAAGGCATTCAAAGGGCTGCGCCGGCGCACAACGACTGAGAAGATGTTTGTCCACTTCGCTTCAAGAGATCTATAAATAGAGCTAAACTCGACAGAGGGTGGGGCATCGAATAGAATAGGGCTTTAGTGTTTTTGGTACTGCTGTTTTCATTTCCTGTGGTGTCGGTTTCTGCTTTCATTTTTCTTTTTAATCTTTATTGAGAGGAACCACAAAGAAGTCTGTGAGATAGATTAGTAATTTCATCGTTATATTTTTATTAAGAGTGTGGTAGAGAGTTTGAATGAGAGACCAAGCATGTGAGTGAGGGTAGATGATGCGAGAGAGCATTAGAAATTGAGAAGAGCTGTGAGGAGATCGATTCCTTCTCATTTTAAGAACTGCTTTTGTTTTTCCATAGTTGTTGTGAGTTTTCCTTCTTTCAGTACTTTCAATATTAAAGCTTTCTTTTCCTAGTAATGATTTCTAATCAAAGCAAGAACGATTCATTCCTTTTGGTGCTAATTCTCGAGGACTAAGCCAATTGTTGGTTTGAGAGAGAATTGCACAAATGATGCTATTTTGAGAATGCAATTACAAAACTAGTTGTGTTTTTAAATCTATTACAAAACTAATCAACTTTTTTAATTCTAACTATTTTTGTTTTCATTTTAACCACGAAAATACTTAAAATTATAAATTTTCATTATTGTTATCTTTAAATAGCACAACACTTGCAAAAATTTAACCCCAAATTTTAACTCAAATATATTAAAAATATATTACTTAAAGAAATAATCAAAAGAAGCATGACCGTCATCTACTCCACGTGAGTTCGATAACTAGAGCTGCCAAATCGGGCCGCCGGGCCTGGCCGGTCCGTAGCCCGCCAAACCCCGCCTTGGGTGGGGCGGGCGCGGGTAAGCCCGCCGTCTGACTGGCCTAGGAATTGAAGGCCCGTCCCGCCCAATTAAATTAAAAAAAAATTAAAAAAAAATAAAGGAAAAAACAATAAAAATTACTTAAAAACAATATAATTTATTTATATCAATATTTAATAAAAAAATATCACATTGAGCCCTCCAGGAATTATAATATGATATTTTTTATTAAATATTAATACATAAATAAATTATATATGTATGTTAGTATTTTTTAGCTCCGATTTTTAATTTACTCAAATTTAATAATATAAATAAATTATTACGATTAGCTTTAATTAGAATTAATTTTGAGCATAAATATTTAATTTTTATTGTTTATTTCTTTACTTTTCGAAATTTTTCTTTTTTTCTACGAATTTTTATTTTTAATTTGGGCGGGGCCTTCAATTTCCAGGCCTGCCAAACGGCGGGCTTACCCGCACCCGCCCCGCCCACGGCGACCTTTGGTGAGCTACGTGTGGGCCGCCCCGCCGGCCTGTTTTGACAGCTTTAGATATCGAACTCACGTGGGAAGAGTAGGTCACGGTCACGCGAAGTAAGTTTTTTTTTTTTTTTGATTATTTCTTCAAGTAATATATTTTAATATATTTGAGTTAAAATAAGTTGGGGTAAAAATTTAATTATTAACAAGTGTTGTGATATTTGAAGATAACAATAGTGAAATTTGTAATATTAAGTAATTTCGTGGTTAAAATGAAAGTAAAAATAGTTAGAATTATAAAAGTTGATTAGTTTTGTAACAGGTTTAAAAACTCAACTAGTTTTGCCATTGCATTCTCAAAATAACACCATTTATGTAATTCTCTCGTTGGTTTGAGGTAAGGCTTTGTGTGGAAAGAGACAAGTTGCATACGGATTTATAATTCACACGGTCATAAGCTTATTATTATTATTGGTTTTCCATCATCAATATAAATATTAATTTTACACTCTTTTGATTAAAATGTTTAGCGACTATTATATTATCATTGTCAGTTTCGATATTTATTTTCGTTCAATTTTGCGTTAAAAATTATAATCAAACCCAACCCCCCTCACTATTAATATAATTATTATTAACATTATTATTATCCTTATTATTATTATTTAATAATAATATTATTATTATTACTACTATTATTATTATTAACATTATATTATCCTTATTATTATTACTACTGTTATTATTATTAATAATATTACTATCATTATTAACATTATTAATATCATTATTATTATTATTATTATTATCGATCAAGTTTGAAATTAGAAGTAAATCAACCATTTTCCCTGTGGAGACGATCCCTACTGTCGCTATACTAATGTTTAGTGAATAAGGTGATTAATTTATTTTTGGCCGTTTTCGACGGACCAGTCAGCATGGAAGACCACCTGGAATTCTTTGTCACAGAATTGGCCTATGCTGAACAAGTTATGGCGGAGGCCTTCGACGTATGAGACATCTTTGATGGTCAGATTCTTCAGAATGATATCCCCAAGTCCTAGAATCGGGGCTGAATCGTTGTTCCCAAATCTGACTTTGCCGTTAGGTCGGTCTTTGTAGTTGCTCAGCAGCTCTTGATTACCAGTCATGTGTGTGGAGCAACCAGAGTCGAGGTACCACACATGATGGATCTGCAAAAACAATTTAGAGAGCTTTAGGTACCCACTTAAACATGGGTCTTCTCGGATTAGCAGATTTAGTTTTGGGTTCAGATATGACTCCTAAATCTATTTTTGGAAGAGTCTTAATAACCCATTGCACTTTTGAAAAAGTGGATTTGGGTTTTGCTTCTATAGGAGACTTGGCCCTTTTGGCTTTTGTCGTCCTAGGCGGAGATTTAGGAACCCATTTGGGTTGAACCTTACAGAGAAGGTTAATTTCAGCACGTACAAATGCTTTGGAGGGTTTGACTGAGGAAAAGATCTTTTCTTGTGATAGTCTCCTAAGGTGCTTTGGGGATTTAATTTCTACGGATACCTTAGGTGAGTACATTCATGTACGGCGCCATAAGCTTTCTTTATGGCTGGATCTTGTTTCCTACGTGTCTTCGTAGTGGCATTTGTTTCAGAATGATTAATTTTTGACGTAGAGCCTATTTCGAAGTTGGTGCTTCTAAAGGTGATCGGCTAAAGTGAATAAGTAGAAGCAACTATCTTAAAAGTGGAAATAGCTCTTTTATTTCTACGAGTGTCTTTTATTGTAACATAAGGAGTAGCATGCTCAGAAACATTTAAATCTAATGGCTCCTTCTTTATCTTAGTGCTAGACACTATCGCCTTTGTTTTTAGTGCTGACGCTACGCTCCCTGTAGACGTAGGTAAAGTGAAATTAGTCATAGCACTTTTAACAGAATTATTTTTACAACATTTATCTTTCAAAGGCGATTTTTCATTTTTCACGCTTTTTGTAATAGCGTGAGAGGTAGTTTGGGAGGACGAGGAAGCCTTGAGATTTTCCATCTCCTAAAAGAATTTTTTCTTTTCAGCTTCGAAACTCTCCCGTTCTTTTTCTAACTTTGCCTGTGACTCCTCTATCTGTTTTATGGTAGGGGGTTTGTAGAGAGAATTTTTATAATTAATGGTTTTAACTTCCTCGTGATGTGTTCGAGAGTCAGGAGGTAGAATTTGAACTAAATTGCAGACACGTGTTAGAGTTTCTTTCCTATTTCTGTCCCTTTCATTTAGTTCTTTGTAGTCAAAGGGGATTTCTGGACCATGTGGACCTTGTCTAATGGATGAATCGAAAGTATTTTCGTAAGACGATTCAGTAAAATTTCTAAGAGAGGTTATTCCTAAGCCCATGTGTTTAACATCGTATATTTCTTTCTTTTGTAAACACACGGGTTAGTGAAACATATGCCTTCTATAGGATTATAGAACTCTATATCCTTGGGCTTGTTCAAAAATATCGTCTGTTCGGATTGTCCCCTACGCGTAACTATTTCGTCTAATTTCTTTACTTTAGCATGTAGTTTCTTGCGTTCCTCACCTAGGAGAGCATAATTATTTTCCACGGTTAGTTTAGCGGCTTGACAGGCATCGAAATCCTTACTAAGCTCACTAATCTTAGCATTCGATGTTTCTAATTGTGCTTCTAAGTTAGTGATCTTAGAGGTAGCTTCGGTTATCCTACAATTTAAAATGGCTTTCTCGTTGAGATTTCTAACCAAGCAATTGTAGTTATTTGCTAGCCTATCTTCTAATTCCTTAATCTTTTCGCTCTGTTGTCCTAGTTGAGGTTGACTAGTCTCTCTAGACTGTAGGCTCTTAGTAAGTTCATCTATTTTTGCACTAGAGCTCTTAAGTTCTTGTTCGAGACTGTCTATCTTCTCCTGAGCTCTCTCAAGTTCGTTCTCTACTTCCTTTATACTTTTCTGCTCATGTTTCATGTTAGCATATTGCTTTTGATATGATTCTAACATGGTCAATAATGTGGAAGGAGTGACTACCTCATTTGAAGACATGGATGCGTTGTCGTCGTCTGTACGAGTGGATGTTTCGGCGTCCAATTCGTTGTCGAGACGGGCCATGAGGGCTAAGTTCTCTTCATCGGAGCTCGACGTGTCCTCGAGCCATTGGTCCTGTTCGGCCATGAGAGCTACTCCAGCTTCTTTCTGTTTTGTCAATTGAAACTTCCTGGAGTGGTAGTTTGCATCTCTTTTCTTCGGGAGAGTGCACTCTCTGGCGAAGTGACCTGCTTTGCCACAGTTAAAGCATTTGTTAGTCTCTTTGGGATTCTTGACCTCGGAACTCTTCGGAGCACGTTCTTTGTTCTTGGAGCTTGTAGTCCGAAGTTTATTGGCTTAGGTTGAAGACTTCTTCTTGAAGTACTTCTTGCTCATCATTTGTCCAATGAGAGCTAACTGTTTTCCAAGGGCTTTCATGTTCGGCTCGATGTCGGAGTCCGATTCATCTTCCGACTCTGATGATGAAGGTGGCCTAACGATCTTTTCCTTTCTTGATCTCGTTTAGACTCTCCTCCGGCTTTGCTTTGAATGAGTCGTAAGCAGTGAGAATGTTTGCCTTCTTGGCCTTTATGCCGACTTCCGTCCTTTGCATCATCCTATGCAGCTCATCCCACATCCCTTTGGCCGATGTAAGGCTGTCGATTTGTCTGTATATATCGTTGGGGATGCCCTGCATAAGGGTATTCATGGCTACAAGATCAGCCTTAGCTCGAGCTCTTTCCTCCAGAGAGTATTCTCTAGGCTCTTTTAGTCGCCTGGAAGCTGGAATTGCTGGAGTAGCTGTTTCGTCCCCGGGTACATGAACCTAGAACTGTGCCGGTCCCTCTTCAAGGGACTTCAGTAGATTTTCGGCTTGATCCTTTAGAGTGATGAAATTCAGAAAGCGGCTTATCCACACTATCTATTCGCCTCTTTGCAAGATCGGCGGACGGTTGTCATTTCCGAGTGAGTATGCATCCATGTTTGTATTGTAGTCGAGTTGTTGAAGGATCTTCGTTAAAATGTTTTGAAGGTTGAAGATGATGTAATGTGCTTCACAAGTGACAAAATCCGTTAGTAGCGTTTGATTCGAAAATTAGATCGACAATTATTTTCGATTCAATCTTTAAAGTTTGATCGAAATTAATTCCGTCGAGATGGAATGTACTGAGTACTGTTCTCGTGCGAGAAATTTTGTTAGCGTGATATTTTACGAGCGGGATAAATTGCTCAAAATCATTCGGTCGAGAAAAATTTCTTGATCGTGAATTTATTTCGATCGTAAAGAAACAGTACGTTAGTAAGTTTCTCGACAAGTCAAAGTAAATCTGTTGACTAGAAAAATTTTCTCGCGTGTAAATGATTTTCGCCTGGTCAAACGTTAAAAGGTTTGACTGAAAAAGTTTTTCGAATGAAAGTTTTTACGCATGCAAAGTCAAAATAAGTCTCTCTCAAAAAAGTTTTTCGCTATACAATGCTCGAGAAATATTTCTAACTAAAATCGTTTCTGCTGATGACGATTCTAGCGCTGAGTTCGTATTCTGACCGAGAAAAATTCTCGCGCTAAGTTTATCGATCGAGAAACTAATCCGATCGCAAAACTTAGCGAGAAACATTTGAGCAATCGAGAAAAATTCACAGAATACGACTAACACAAATTCGAGCAAAAACAAAGAATCGGATAGTGAAGTTTGAGGTAATTGCTCGCAATCAAGTACTAATCACGGACGAACAAGCAATTAAACACGTTATGAAGCAAAATATATCGAATTTTATCAAAATCAGAACGTGTTCTTCATGTTCTTCGCAAACAGTAACACGCAGAAGCAATTCAATCCTAAAAATCGAAGTTTAAACTGCTACAGAACTGATCACAATGATGATCTAACACTTAAACAAGCACAGAAACACCAAATTCGAGTCAATTAAGCACAGAATTAAGCTATTGGATCGAAAAAGGTTTTCGCGCCAAACCTGTTCTTCGATGAACAGTATCTAGAAAACGATTTTCGATCTAATTCTAACAATTTTCGATTCAAAGCAGAACGAATCTGCTCTGATACCAATTGTTAGGTCCTACGATTAACAACTCTACGATCCTAGGCTAGAATTCATAGTAATTCGATCGTTTAGATAAACGATGGAATTCAATCGAAAAACTCAAATGAAGAACAAGAGAGAGAATTTGAGTAGAGTGAGAAAGTTACTGTTGTTTCTCTCTCTAGAAATCGAATTGCAAGCCCTAATCTAAGTACTACTATACAAAACTTGGTATAAATATCAAACTAGTCCTAATCTAAGGACTACTATACAAAACGCCCCTAATTACAAGGACAACTAATGAAATCAAGCACAATTACAAATGGTATTCTACAGCCCGCGGTAGCGTTTAAACTCCTGTTCTAAATATATATATTTTTCTTGCATACTCTTATTATTGTTGGTCCTTCACGACGTCGTCCCTTTTTTATTCTGATAGTTCATTGAGATCATCGAGCGACCAGAAGCAAGTCAGGCTCGGTGTTAGGACCTAACTCTTTGTTGGGCAATCCTTCTCTCGTTGAAGTTGAGTCGAAGAACGCATCGGGACCCAAGGTCGGGTCAGTGAGCCGCTGATGTCTCTGTTTTCGAAGGCAGCAAGCTAGTTCTAAAACACAAAATAGCATTCCTTCAGGCGATGTGGGATGATTCGCTTAGAAGGATAGTAAACACTTCGATCGATTCTCTTTCTTCGCTAAGGCCAGATGTTGATGTGGTCCTCAAATCGACGAAGCGGCTTGAGTTGGTGGGTGCCTCTCACCTAGAAGAGTTCCTCAAAGTTCATTTTGACAAAGCTTCTAATTATGATGAGGCGAGATCAGCATTTTCTGATAGACCTTCTGAAGAGCAGCGTACGTATCATCTTAAAGAAGCCGAAAACTGTCTCGAAGATGTTCGTGTGCGGGAACAAGCAAAAGACAACCAAGTTCAATCAGAGAAGGATGAATTGGCTTGGATCGAAAATGAGTGCATAAAGTTGAAGAAAATGAAGAAAATCTTATATCTTCTATCAAGCATGGCGAAGAACTTCTTCAAGCGATTCAAACCGAACGTCGTGAAGCCGAGGGGACGGTTACTTCTTTTCGTAATGCACTTCCGATACACGAGGAGATTGCAAAGAACCTGAGCGCGACCCAGAAAATTCTCCAAGTCGCTATAGCTTTATGTCTTCTTATTATTCAGTTTCTGAATAACTTTATTAAGTCATAAATAAAAGTATGCTTTCTTTACATATCACCGATTTCTCCTTTTGTCCCTTTGCTTCGGATATTTCGCGTATTGTGAGTGGCTCAACACACTTGATTGATCTGCTTAGAGCTATTTGTCGAATAAACTTCTCGATCCCCGTCTAGGCTTTCATCCGACACCTCCGATGCTATATCTATCTTCATCTCACGAAGTTGTTACTTGCCCTTTTTTTTTTCTTTTTAATATATGACTGAACATAGATAATGTTCAAGCTGCCTACGTACCCTTTGAGGGAATCAAGTCATTTCTCGTAGTTCAATTTTTATTTTTTTTCTTTATTTATTTTTTTGAGGGGTGGTGCCGTGCACAGTTTATACTCATGCGGGCTAGGAGTATCTGTTGTTTAACCACACCAAACTATGTGGTATAAGATAGCAGTTTAAACATATGCACTTATCATTGATGTTTGCCTTTTCACTGTTTATACTCGTGCGGGCCAGGAGTAACATGCAGTTTAGACTCGTACGCCAAGGAGTAACATGAAGTTTAAGCTCGTACGTTAAGGAGCGACATGCAGTTCTAAGCTCGTACGTTAAGGAGCAGCATGCAGTTTAAGCTCGTACGTTAAGGAGCAGCATGTAGTTTAAGCTCGTACGTCAAGGAGCAACTTCTTTTTTTTTTGTTTGTTTGGGTTCTTTTTCTCCTTTTTCTTTCTTTTTTCTTTTTTTTTTCTTTACTTTTTTTCTTTTTTTGTCCTTTTTTTCTTTTCTTTTATTCTTTTTTTGTCCTGTTTTTTCTTTTCTATTTTTTTTTTTTTTTTGTCCTTTTTTTCTTTCTTTTTTTTTCCAGGTCCTCCCGTTTTTTAGGCATAGTAACTGTTGGTCCCGATTTCACCAAACAAGAAATCAAAGAGGCTTTAATGGAATGAAAAGGGAGAGGATCTCACCGAAGTGTGTGTATTGTGTGAAAAATAGGATAAGCCTTTTTATCTTTGATTACCTTTCAAATTGTGTTGGTAAAACCTTATATACCACATAAACCCTAGGTATATTAAGGCCCAAACTCTAAATATTAACTAATTACATTCTAGCCCAAATCTCAAACTAAAGGATAATTACAAAATTAATCCCAAGACTAAAACTATTGACACAATCTATTAAATATCCTAACAATCTCCCCCTTTGTGTCAATTGTTGGGAGTCTTGGATCTTGAGCGTAGCGGTGGTGGATCAGCGAGTGTGTGTTTCGCAAAGTCCTAACTTGAACTCGAAGGCACGGAGATTCCTTCGAAGCACGATTCGATCAGCTATGGCGTCAATAAACTTCGCGAACTTGGAGCGGCAGTGTGGGTCTTCTTCCGAAAGTATGCGGCAAATTCTCATGAGCTTGTCTTGGATGATGGTGAGTGTTCCATCCGAGAATTTTGCCACTTCAGAGCAGCGCAGTAGCCTCATCTTTACCTTGTAGTTCGAGTAGGCGACCGCTGGATCATCTCCGTCGATCACATCACCCTCTCGGTAGTCGTCTGCATTCTTGAAAGATGGGCGAGTCAGGTTCACCTTCTTCAGGTTGTGCTCTACCGCCATCTGCAGGTCGTGGGTGGCGTAGAATCTGACTTGTCGTAGCATGTGGCGCTTGAGAGCCACATAACCCATGGTGACCGGTTCAGCCCGTACGAGATGTCCCGAACTTCTGAGGACGAGTCTGAACTGCTTCATGGATTTCAGCATGTTGTACAGATCACCTAAGCGCAGATATTTGAAGTCCGCCTCGCTTACTTCACAGCAGCTCTCGTCCTGCCTCATCACCGTGAACACTGGATAGTGAACACGTCCTTTCGACTCTTGGCGAAGGTCAGTGACTTTGCAGATGGGGGCCCGACTCATTTCCAGAGCGATGTTCTCTTCATCGGACAGCGTCCTCTTTGTGCACTTGTGGCAAAGAAGGCTCCATCGATAGAGCTTCTTCTTTTCCTCGCTCCAATTTTGAATGTTCATCAGCTCATATTCGTTGAAGGTCGTGATGATTTGCTCCTTGCGCCGCCAGATCCTCTTCCCGATCTCCTCTTGAAATGGCACGGTGATCTTCTTATTTTCCCACGGTGCTTCTGGTATATCCGCCGTGGGCACATCCGGTTGAGCAGCAGGAGCCTCAGCTTGCTGCGCTTGAAATTGTAGGATGTTCTCGAGTTCGGCAGGTTCAGCGTCGTACTCCTCTCCGTTCTCGTTGTCTGCAGTGTTGATTAGCGTGAGCGAGGCTTCCTTTAGCAGACGTCGAGCATTTTCCACTAACTTCTTGGCTGCTACTGCATCGGCGGGTGTGTACAGCCATTCATCGTTGTAGATGTAGGCCTCGATCTCGTTCTGTGCACAGTAGACATCCTCGGAAGCTACATTGGCATCGGTGTTGAGAGGGGTATGGCTGTGTGGTGGCGAAGGTGTTGCGTCCGAGGAGTTTGAGGATTGTGGGGATGGTTGTGGTGGAGATTCTTGTGGTTCGGATGAGGTGATGGTTTTGGTTAGGATGATTTGGGCGTCGGTTGGTGTAGATGTGGTGGTTGTGGTCTCTAATGCCGATGTGACAGTTAGAGTTTCGGAGACGGTAGTAGGTGGAGGTGAGGGTGATTTGGCTGGTGACTCGGGGTTGATAGGGTGGGCTTTTTGGCAAGTGGGGTGTGAGGTTTCTGCGGGCGTTGTTTCAGGTGCAGAGGAGGAGGGCGACGTCGATTGTATGGGTCCTTGAGTTTGTGAGGCTTGCGGTCTATTCTCCCCCTCGCGGCGATCTTGATCATCGTCTTGATCGTCGCGCCTGATTCCGCTCGACTCGCCTTGAGTGCGGCAAGTCATCGGTTGAGTCATTATCCTCTTCATTTGCTGTTCCTCCTCGTCGAGTTCCGCCAATGGTGGACGCATCGAGACGCGCGTAGACTTTATCAAGGATAGACGTCTCAAGAGTCTTTGCAAACTCTTGAAGACGAGTCTCTAACGCGGTCTCAGTCACGAACTGGGGTAAGTTTAACAAGTTGGAATCACGAAGAATTCCAACTGTCACCGAATCGGAGAAGATAGCCGATCGGCCGTCCGTTTGCACAGGACGGGAAAAGACGGGGTCACACAGACTTCCCGTTGGCATCATCGATGAGACAGACTCAATCGAATGATGGCCTAGGCTCACGGTTGTTGTGATGTTGGCCGTGCTAGGTCTTCCGCTCTCAGTCACAGAGACATCACCGAGCGTTCTGACAGAATCACGAAGACTCTGTAGTGCGGTAAAAGGTGTATGTGTCCTAGAAACGTAAGAAATTATGGGGAGTGAGGGCACTATACTCGATGTGCATGAAGAGGATACAGTCTGAGGCGAGGGACTGCTTGTTTCAACATCGACTATCTCCAAGCGGGATGTCGATGGCATACGTGGCTCCTCGTGGAATGAAATATCTTCCTGTAGAGAGGAAGATAAGTGGATTGGTGGGGTCGTTTGCGTGGTTGAGCCAGATGCCACGTCTTCTACTCGGGAGGTGAACACATCACCTCCTGTACCTATTGGTTCGGCTCGGCTTATATGTGGCTGAGGAGGTCGATCGTGTTTTTGTTTTGATCGACGCTCCGTGGGGCGGCTTACGTCATCCTCTCGCAACAGTTTTTTCGGAACGCGCTTGAAAGAGGATGCGGCGCGACTCGATGACTTTTTGGAGGTGGTGGTGGGGTTTTGGCTAGTCCCGGGGTTAGGAGCAGTGTGGTTGATCTGCGCCGTAGGGATAGTGGATAGTGGATGAGGGCTTTCGCGGAAAGAGGCTATAGAGGCACGGTATTCTTGGACGTGCAGGTTGGTCGGGTCGGCGTAGGCGAGGACGTCGTCTGGGATTATCATTGCGTGTCGATCTTTCCCCGGAGTGTTTTTCTTGGCGAACTTCTCGACAGTGGGGATTTGGAAGTGTTCCGTTGCCGGGCGGAGGCGAATGTTGGTGGAGTGCAAGCGGAAATGTTTGATGAGAGCTGGGAGCCACCGCATGTAGGGGACGAAGCGGTTTGTGACTCCCTTGGTGACTTCCCGGTCGCGACGTTGGATCATGGAGACGAGATCCATCCATATGATGTCGGCGTAGTTGTACTTGCGGTTGTGGGCGATGCCGGTGAGGATGGTGAGGATTTGAAAGTTTCCGCGGTCCTGACCAGCATGCTTCCCTGACATGCATTTGTTCACCAGCAGGTACAGCGTTCGCCACGGTTGAGGTAGATTGCGGGTGGTGACTTCACTAAGGACAAGTGGGCCCTTCTTCTTCTTGGTTTCTGGTTGATAGCCCAGCCGGTCTATATCCTCGATGAGTTGTTCATGGGTTGGTAGCGGGTCGTATGGGGAGTAGACAGGGAGAGCACTTCTTGGAGTATCTTTCGAGTGAGGACCACCGTTTCTTGATCAATTATGGCGGATAAGTTTTTAGCAAGGTGGAGTGGTCCAGCTATCTGCAACGTGTGCCAGAATTGTTGAAGATACACTTGTGCTTCTGGCTCGCCATGAGTGAGGGCGTGGCGAACTGGGTGCCCTTTGAGGATTTCTATAATGATGGGGGCATCGCACCGAAAGCTGTCCAAGTCCACCATGTAATTGCTGGGAATCAAGGCCGCTCATTGACTAGTTGGGAAGATCTGCTCGATCGGTGGAACATATGTTAGAGTATTGAGCTCGATTCGAGCGATGTCCCTTTGGAGTGCTGCTGCCTCAAGTGCTTCAATTGTATCTTGATTTTTGCTAGTCATATCTGTGCTTGACAGTAATTTTAACATGATTAGTACGGACTAAGTTGCGAGAAAATGGATATACGTAATTTGTGGGTATAACAATATAGTGAAACATACAAGTGCGCAAAATCGTAAGGATATAAATAAAACTAACTAGCCGAGAGAAAAAAAATTCATTTAATGTAGAATTTCGCGCAGGAAATTTTTCGCAAGTTAAGACTTTTAGCAATTTGTCCAAAATTTTCGCATGTAATGAGAAATTTTTCAGATTATCGCACATAGACAGGTCGAGAGTAATTTTCGCATATATTGGAAAAATTCGCATGTGTTAGATTTTCGCACGTAGTAAAAACTTTCGCAGATTATGAGATGTCACAAGTTATCAAAACTTTCGCATGCAACGGAAATTTCGCTGATTATCACATATAGACATGTCGAAAAAAAAAAATTGCATTTAGTTTAAAAATTCGCATGTGGTGGCAACTTTTCGCAAGTTATGGAATTTCACATGTTATCTAAAAATTTTCGCGGTTAAAAATTTTCTCAAGAGGTGTGAAATTTTCTCAAGTGATATGAGGGTTGCACAGAGTGATAAATCTTTGAGGGAAATCTGTTTAAGTGGTAAAATTTCTCGGGTTGGAATTGACAAGTGAAAAGAAATTCTCGGATTGTTAACTTTCTCAGATTGAGAAATTTTAAGAAATTGGTTACTGTAGTTGCGAAATGGTGATGGTGCGAAAAAATGTAATATGAAGTGTGGTATATGAAAATTTCGCGGGGCATGACATACTGTAGCAGCGAAAATTTTGACGTATGGAAACATTTTCTATCATAAAACTTTCGCGGGATTTTATTCACTGTAGCCACGGAATTTTTTAATGAACGTAAAATTTTCTTGGATAAAAATTTCGCGGGGCCTTAGACAGTGTAGCAAGAAATTTCTCAAAGAAAAAAATCCGCGGGACGTTGCTCACTGTAGCAGCGAAAATCTAATGGAAAAGAAAAAAAATTTCTCGGATAAGATTTTCTCAGGATTTTACGTGTTGTAGAAGAGAAACTTATCGTGAGGAATTTCTCGGATAAAATTTCGCAGAACCTTACTCACTGTAGCAGCGAAAACCTATTGTTAAAGTAATTTTTCCAGAAAATTTTCGCGGTGAAGAACACTGTGCGAAATCGTACAAAATGACGCTGTGATTTTTGCCTTAGACCTACTCAAATCTTAACCACAATGCAATGAACTGGACTCAATCGACTCGAAATCGGACGGGAATTACATATTTGGGGGTTACAAACACCTAAAATCTAACATGCGTCCTGATTTAAGCCGAGAAATAATATTAACCTAGAAAAATTCAGCAAATACGGGGCATAGACATGATTAAAACGAACTGAAATTGGTTTATTTAGGGTGTTTTCATACCGAAAAGTTGATTTTGACAACGGAGAATGCAGGAAAACGGGTTTTGAGGACAGATTTGATGACGACGATGACGGGAGAGGTTGAGAAAGTTTTAAGTGTGGGGTGCGAAATTTTTGAATTTTTTCTCGGGAATTAGTAGGATTGTGAAAAAGAGTTAAGTGTTTTGGGGTTTTAGGGGTTTAGTGAATGTTCATGCGAAATTTTTAATGGGCCGAAATTCGTGGGCTTGGTCAAGATTGGGCCCTGATTCAATTTTCGCGGGTTTGGTCAAAATTGGGTCCAATTGGTGTTCAATTGGTCCAATTTTGACTCTGTTTTGACCAAGGAATTAAAATTTCAATCAAAATTTTTTTATTTTTATTATTATTATAAGATTTTTTTTTAAATTAAAAAGGCATAATCAGAAACTCCCCCTTAACCTAAAAACTTCCCCTTTTAATTTGAGAGAAAAATAATCAGAAACTCCCCCTTAATCGAAAACTCCCCCTTGAGAGATATAATTTAGAAGACACATAGAGAATGAAGTGAAGTGAAAAGGAAATATGTACACTTTATCAAAGTTCATGTAGGGTCGATTGATCACAACTGAATATTCAACATGCCCAACATATTCACTAGGTGTTGGAATCGTTTGACATCCAACGGTTTTGTGAAAATGTCGGCCAGTTGATCTTCGGTTGTGACGTAGTGCAATTCAATCGTCCCTTGTTCGACATGTTCTTTGATGAAGTGGTGACGAATATCTATGTGTTTCGTTCTCGAGTGATGTACCGGATTACTCGCCATCGCAATCGCACTCTTTGAGTCACAGTAAATGGGAATTTTATCAGCATGAAAATTAAAATCTCGTAGTTGGGTTCTCATCCACAAAAGCTGTGAACAACAACTAGCCGCGGCGACATATTCTGCCTCCGTCGACGATGTTGAGACACAGTTTTGTTTTCGAGAAGACCAACTCACGAGTTTACCGCCCAGGAAGTGTGCAGCTCCAGAGGTGCGTTTTCTATCCATCTTGCATCCTGCATAGTCCGAGTCAGAGAATCCAACCAGTTTGAAGTCCGATCGAGTGGGGTACCACAAACCCAGATTGGGTGTTCCTTTGAGATAGCAGAGAATCCTTTTGACAGCAGTGAGATGGGATTCCTTACGTGTAGCCTGGAAACGAGCGCAGATTCCTGTTGAGAGAACGATATCCGGTCGACTAGCAGTGAGGTACAGAAGAGATCCTATTATCCCACGATAGACGGTTTGGTCAACGGGAGCACCAGATGGGTCCGCGTCGGGTCGGCCAGAGGGAGACATAGGTGTAGCAGCAGTCTTAGCATCCTTCATTCCATATTTCTCGAGGATGTCATGGATGTATTTGGACTGGTTGATGAAGATTCCGTCGGGGAGTTGCTTTACTTGAAGACCAAGAAAGAAATTCAGCTCGCCCATCATACTCATTTTAAACTTCTCTTTCATCAATTCTGCAAACTCTTCACATAGTTGTGGTTTAGTCGATGCAAAAATGATGTCATCGACATATATCTGCACAATCATGATGTCCGGGCCACTCCGCTTGGTGAAGAGAGTTGTATCCAGAGATCCTTTCTTGAACCCAGACTGAACAAGGAACTCTGAAAGAACGTCGTACCAAGCTCGGGGGAGCCTGTTTTAGTCCGTAGAGGGCCTTGTAGAGTCGATATACGTGATGAGGAAACTCTTCGCTCAAGAACCCTTCCGGTTGATCAACGTACACTTCTTCTTTGAGAAATCCATTCAGAAATGAAGTCTTCACGTCCATTTGGTAAACTTTAAAGTTCTTCTGAGCAGCAAAGGCAAGAAAATTTCGTATAGCTTCGATCCTGGCAACGGGGGCAAAAGTTTCATCGTAGTCGATGCCTTCTTGTTGGTTGTACCCCTTAGCCACAAGTCTTGCTTTATTGCGGATGACAACACCGTCTTCATCCTTTTTGTTCTTGAAGATCCACTTCGTGCCGATAATGGATCTGTTGTGAGGTCGTGGTACGAGTTCCCAGACTTGTAAACGTTCAAACTGATTTATTTCCTCCTGCATTGCAATCAGCCAATCAGGATCATTGAGAGCTTCAGCTACTCGTGATGGTTCGGCTTGACTGAGGTAGCAAGCGAACAGACTTTCATTCATCGTAGCCGAACGCGTCGAAACACCGGATGTGGGATCCCCAATAATCTGATCGGTAGGATGAGAGCGAGCCCAAAGTGGTACATTGGTACATTTGTATCGATTGGAGGCTCGTTAGATTGGGGTCCGGTGTCCGAAGAAGAGATCTCACCCGTAGTAGATTGAGAAGGTTCAGAATCAGGATCAGCAATGTTCCCCGGGTTGGGTAAAACGTCGTCTTCGTTGAGATTGAGATCATCCAAGTTTGGCGGGACGACATCATCGCTGATAGCTGGTGGTGTAGGTGGGGTAGGTGCAGCGGTAGTTTGAGTGGTGGCGACGGGAGTCTTGGGGACTGGATAGAAGTACTCGAAGAGTAGATCGAGATCCAGTTCACCAGAATTGCCCTCAGATGAGGAGATTCCCGTCGTTGAAGGTTGACCTTTTGTCAACGACTGTAGAAGACCTGGTTCTGGACTGATATGAGCAGAAGCCATGAGGTCGCCTTCGCTTTCGTCAAATGTGACATATGTGCTCTCTGTTACTGATCGTTTCTCCCTAAGATAGACTCTGCATGCCTTCGAGTTCAGAGAATATCCAACAAAGATTCCTTCAAGTGCTTTTGGATCAAGCTTCCCAAGATGTTGGCGATCATTGGCCACAAAACATCGGCAACCGAAGACCCTTAAATAAGATATATCTGGGATACGACGGTTATTCAGCATCTCGTATGGGGTGCGGTTGAATCTCTTGTGGATGGAAGCCCGGTTCTGCGTGTAACAGGCCGTTTGAATAGCTTCGCCCCAAAGAGAGTGAGGAAGTCCGGATTGGATGAGGAGTGTCCTAGCTGCTTCAACTAGTGTCCTATTCTTACGCTCAACGACACCATTCTGTTCTGGTGTCTTCACAGCTGAGAACTGGTGGGTGATGCCCTGAGTAGCATAGAAATCACTGAGCTTCTTGTTCTTAAACTCAGTTCCATTGTCAGTTCTGATAATCCGAACCTTCTGTTGATGAAGAGTTTGGGACGTAACAACAAACTCGATGATTAAATCAG
Organism: Craterostigma plantagineum; assembly: GCA_027422505.1. Classification (NCBI taxonomy): domain Eukaryota; kingdom Viridiplantae; phylum Streptophyta; class Magnoliopsida; order Lamiales; family Linderniaceae; genus Craterostigma; species Craterostigma plantagineum. The sequence goes on from JAPQWV010000109.1 coordinate 1,781,497, forward strand.
GAACTTCATCCTTTGTGCAAACGAGTTTCGTCCATGTATAGCGTGAGAAGTCGTCGACAGTCACAAGAATATACCGTCTTCCTCCGAGTGTAGCCGTAGGCATTGGGCCACATAGATCCATGTGTAAGAGCTCAAGGATGAGCTTAGAGGACGGCGTTTCCTTAGAGAAGTGTGATGATCGCTTCATCTTCCCCAATTCACAGGCGTAGCAGAGGTGTTCCTTATGATATGACAGTTGGGGTAGACCGCTGACGAGTTTATTCTAACGCAGTTTGTTGATAGTCTTGAAATTGAGGTGTGAAAGACGCCGGTGCCATAGATCGTTCAACTTGGGTGCAGCACGCGAGAGAAGGCAAATTGGTCGAGAGGTCGTAAGATTGAGTACGTAAAGGTGAGACGTGCGAGTTCCAGAAAGAAGAGGCTGTCCCGAGGCAGCAATAATGCTGCAGATGTCATATTCGAAGACAACCTTGTATCCTTTGTCGCAGAAATGACCAATCCTGAAGAGATTTTAGCTCAAACCCTCGACGTAAGAGATGCCCTTAATCGTCAGTTTGTCATGGACGAGATCACCAGTTCCGAGAATTGGCGCCATTTGACGGTTTCCGAAGGAGACCCTTCCGAGATAGCGCTCGGAGAAGTTGCTCAACAGCTCTTTGTTCCCCGTCATGTGTGTGGAGCAACCCGAGTCTAGATACCACACATGACAGACCTACAATCATCAGCAAATGTTGGGTCCCCGTTTACGGACGAGACCTTCTTGTGATATAAGTAAAATTTTCATGCGCTTAACGGGAAATGTGGGGTCTAAATCAGGTTGTGTTGGATCTAATTTAGCTTTCCCTTTGTGATTTGTTTGAGGAGGTGAGATTATGGTTTTTCTAACCCATTTTTGCCTAACTTGCGCTTGCATATACGTTGTCTTATTTGTGAATTGACGTGAAGGTTTTGGTTGTTGTTGTCGCCTTTTGGTTTTAGTCGTCTTTTGCTTGCGAGCAGTAGGAGACTTTGTATTCAGCGTTGGATGGCGTTTTCGCTTAACCGTGGGCGTAGATGAACTGGGAGAATGCAGGGGCGTTGTAGAGGAGGTTTGCCTTTTTGGTCGGAGTGTTGCGTGTTCGTGTGCCTCATATTCATGAAAGCGTGGAAGAATAAAGTCATTGCAGCAACACATAGACATTAGTTTGTCAAAGGAAAGATACATTCTGGTAACATAATTATCTACGTCCTTAAGATGTTGGGATTCAGTACATGGGTTGGAAAAGACGAATATAGGATGGTCTTTTCTTCTTGGCATCGAAGAGCGGGTCCTCCTTTATTCCAAATGAACTTCCTTCCAAAGACGTCGAACGCACATTCCCTGTATCCATAGGAATACGAGAGTTAGTGTTTGAACAAGTTTCAGCTTCAGGAGTCATCTCCTCCATCCTCTTACATTTACATGTTTGAGAATCGGGTACTTAACTCGATGTAGAGGGATAGTTCGTATTGTGAAATTGTTCTAGTGTAGAGATTTTGCTAAGTAGTTCATCTCGCTCCTTTGCAAAGGCCTTCCTTTCTAATTCTAGTGTTCGTTCTAGTTCTGCTATGAGTAGAAGTTTCTTTGGGATGTAGGTGCGAGAGAGCGCATCTTGGAAAGCAACTTCCTGTTCTTTGGTTGGGAGTAAGGTTTCGACATCCTCCGAGAGTGAAGGTATCTTAGTCTTATCTCTATCATTCAATTCTGTGTAGTCATACGCGATTTCTGCCCAATGAATGTTCTGTACTCTTTTTTCTTCCGAGATGACAGCGGAGGATGATCTCACAAATGGCTTAAGTTGCGGGGGAGCACCATTTTTTGTTTGCAGGAACGTAGTGTTACACATGTTATACCTTTTAACTGTTAGCGGTGTTGGATTGCAATTACTGGCCAGGCCAATTCCCTCCCGGGCGTTGTAGAATTCTGTTTCAACTGGTTGGTTCAATAGGCATAAGATGCGTGTGTTTTCGTTTCTAAGGTGAAGTTGCTCTTCAAGTTCTTTCACCTTTCGGTACAGCCTAACCCTTTCCTTTGTAAGCAGTTCGTATTGGGATGCCGTCAGAAGACGAGATGTTTCGCATGAACTGATGGCCAGTGTGGTTTCCTTCACCTTATTTTCACTTTGCTTATTCTTGCTTTGCAGACGTTTGACTAACGCTTCAGAGGCCATTAGACGTTCGTTTGCACAAGCGAGCTCTTCTACTTTTAAACTAAGTAATGTATAGTTGTTTTCAAATTTTAGCTTAAGTTCTTCATACTCCCTAGCGTCTACGGTGGTTTTATTAATGGTGTGACGGTGATTGAACACATCATCGAGTTGCGAAATTCGTACCTCAGACTCGGCGTTGGTAGGAGTCTTAGCTGTGTTCTCATCGGTGTTGGCCATCTCCTCGTCCTCATCATGTTCGACCAGCCTTGCCATGCAGCAATCTTCATCCTGACGCTCCTCGTCTTCTGAAGTGTCGTTCACCCATTCAGCTTCTTCGGTAAGTAAAACTTTCCCACTTTCCATTTTGCGGGTCATTCTGGCCTTACGGTCGTAGTAGCCAGAGTCCTTCATGCGTGGGGCGTGGCATTCCTTGGCAAAGTGACCTGTCTTTCCACACCGAAAGCACTTCACAGACTTTTGAGGTGCTGAGTCCTCCTCTTTCTTTATCGGCTTAGATTCTTCCGTGGGAGTGGTCTTTTTGGTGCCGCTAAAGGTTCTTTGGCGATTGGAGGAGGATGAGGATTTTTTTCCGATCTTCTTTGTGACCATCTTTGTGAGCATTGCCAGTTGCTTGCGTAGATCACGATTATCTTCATCAGATTCTGTATCAGCTTCGGATCCTGAAGAGGCGTCAGATACAACGGCTGGTAGCTTCCCTTTGTTCTGTTTGGCCTTAGCGATGGAAGATCGTTCGGTAGTTTTGTTTGAGAGGAGAGCCAGTGGGTCGACTCGAGTGTTGGTGGACTGAGGTTGCACGTAAGGAGCATATGCAGACAGGCTGTCGTAGAGAGCATGGATGGAGGTGTTGGAGAGGTCCTTACTCTGAATCATCATCACAGTTGCATTTTCCCAATGTGGTTTGAGGCTACCAAGGAAGCGGTTGTTGATGTCAAATTTGTCCCTCGAGATCTTGGCTTTCTTGAGTTCATTGATGACCTTCAAGTATCGGAGGTATGTGTCACGCAACTCCTCTCCTTCATAGGCTTGGAAGTGTTCATACTGCGAGAGACATGCTGATTTCCTCCCCTGAGCACTTTCAGTTGTGCCTGCCATGATTTCCACGAGTTCATCCCATATTTCCTTAGCAGTTGTGCAGCACTCGATGTGAGCGTAGACTTCGTTGCCCATAGCCTGGAAGAGGTATCCTTTGGCAGTCTCGTCGGCCTGTACGCGAGCCTCTTCATCCTCATTGATGGGACCTCTTGGAGTGCGGCGTTCATCCATGGGAGGGTGGTTTGCGTTTGGCTGTGCAGGGATGATCGTCCAGAACTGTGCTGGACCATTGAAGATGGAGTCCAGAAGGTATTGAGAGAGTGGTGCGCCTTTGTTCCTGATGAACGTGAGGAATCGGTTTGTCCATATGCTGTAGTCGCCTTGTCGCAGCATCGGAGGCCTGGTGTCGGAGCCCACTGTTGAGATGTCATTCGTGGTAGACATGGTTGGTGCAGTCGAATCGTCCGTGGTTTTGATCTTGTATAGATAACAGAGTTAGTAACGAACGAGACGAGAAATATGAGTTTAACGTGTAGAGTTTTGAGAAAAAGAATTGTTTAAAGAATTTCTTAGAACTAAGTGAGCGTGTGTGATGGTCGATAATGTATGAAGGGAAGATATATCTTGAAATAAGGAGTTCTAGAAATTTAAAAACGAGATTTGAGGCGAGAAAAAATTTATGTCAAAAGTGGTCTAGTGTGATAGGACTAAAGTGTAAGGATCAAATCTTAAATAAGTTTGGAAAAAATTTAACCCGAGAAAATTTTAACTCGAGAAAAAGGCAGAAACCTTAACACGTCAGGAAAAGAAAATTCGCAGTTTGAAGGGACATGATTATATGAAGGATTATCCGAGAAATTATGTGTTGAGAAATTTCGGTGTTTGTGAGTTTTAAAGAGAAATTCTCGGAAGAAAAAAAAATTCTCAGTTGAAAATTTCTCGGATTTTAAAATTTCGCATGTGAGAAGGATTCTTGATTTTGAATTTTTACCACTTACGCAAGAAATTTCGCATTAGGAAGTTTTTCTCGGATTTGAAAGAATTGTGGTTTTTGAAAAACTTTCTCGGATGAAATAAACTTTCTCGGCTGAAAAATTAAGAAAATTTCGCGAATTTGTAAACTTTCTCGGTTTTGAAAAATTTCGCGGCTCAGAGAAATTCGCGGAATAAGCTTTCTCAGGTACAAAGTTTCTCGGATATATGAAGAGTAAGCAAATTTCGCAGATGAAGGTTTCTCGGATTTTGAAATAGGCAGTTGCGAAAAATGCAGTGAAAGTGAAATTTTTCGCGGTTCTAGGTAAATTCTCGAAATCAAATTTCGCAGATGGGAAAATTTCGCGGACTTGAACGATTAAGCAAAAATTTCGCGGTCAAGAACGAGCTTTCACTGTTCCATTGCTTTCATGCGTTTTGCCAGAAAATCGTCCAGTTCTTGCTCAAATCTCAACCAAAATCGCTCAAACTTGATCCTAAACTTCAGAAATTCTTCCCTAAGCACATAATCGACCGATTTGTGGGCTAGAACCAACAAAAAACAGGTCAAATCGACCAAAAACAGAGAATGGCCGAGATGTCCTTTTCTGAAGAATTTTTGCTTCGATCTTGCTCAAAACTCGTTAAAACTGATCCAAAAGTGTTCTAAAAACATTTTAGGCATAGAATCGATCTGGGGGAAGGTTTTAAACACAAAAACGAAGCATTAAAAATCCAAAACGAGTTCAAAATGCCCGAAAGTGATTTTTGCCCAAAACACCTTTGATCTTTCTCGGAATCGAACGAAACTGGATTCAAATCAATGCAGATCGATCCACGTTTGCTCTGATACCACTTGTTGGTCCCGATTGCACCAAACAAGGAATCAAAGAGGCTTTAATGGAATGAAAAGGGAGAGGATCTCACCTTCAAGAGTGTGTATTGTGTGAAAAATAGGATAAGCCTTTTTATCTTTGATTACCTTTCAAATTGTGTTGGTAAAACCTTATATACCACATTAACCCTAGGTATATTAAGGCCCAAACTCTAAATATTAACTAATTACATTCTAGCCCAAATCTCAAACTAAAGGATAATTACAAAATTAATCCCAAGACTAAAACTATTGACACAATCTATTAAATATCCTAACAGTAACGTTTCAAGAACGTTGATTGGGCAAATTCTTAATCCGTCTTCGGACACCAACTTGTATGCTCCGCTCGTATAGACTTCCTTTACAATGTAGGGAACATCCCATTTTGATTTGAACTTGCCCCCAACTCGACGGTTGGTGATGATTGGTCTTCTTACCGCAAGTACCCAATCTCCGACTTGAAATGACCTATGCTTCACCTTCTTATTAAATGCTCTCGAAAGACGAGCTTGATAGCATTCCAGCCTTTGTTGCGCGTCGAGTCTCTTTTCATCAAGAGCTTCTAATTCTTCGAACGTAAGCGAGCGTTCTCCACCGTAGTGAGTCCTTCTTGTATAGCCATCCTAAGAGAAGGGATTTGTTGTTCTAGCGAAATTACGGCTTCAGTTCCGTAAACGGTAGCCTAGGGTGTCGATTCAGTTGGCATTCTGTGAGTGGTTCGGTATGCCCATAAAGCTTCATTAATTCTTTGGTGCCAGTCCTTCTTCGATTTTGACACTATCTTCTTCAAGAGATTGCACAACGTCTCGCTGAATGCTTCAGTGAGTCCATTTGCGGCAGCGTTACACATAGATGATTTCCTATGTTTGAACCCAAACTTCTCGCAGAGCTTATCTATTGTGCTATTACAGAATGGTTTTCCACTATCAATTAATGTAGCGAGGGATCCCGAAGCGATAAATAATGTTGATGCCAATGAAATCAGCGACATTTTCCTTCTTTATTTCTTTTAGAGGAATAGCCTTGGCCCATTTGGAAAGTATTCTGTTCCAGCCAGAATGTATGAGTGTCCACCCGATGACTTTGTCATTGGTCCCATGACATCTAATCCCCAAGCGTGGAACGACCATGCAGCAATTGTTGGATGTAGTGGCTCAGGGGTGTATAAGGTTAGCATGGAACTGGCAAGCTTGACATCTTCGTGCACGATCTAAGCAATCTTTAACCATCGTTGGCCAGTAATATCCCATCCATTTTATGGAAAGTGCAACTTCGGTCCAGACTGATGAGCATCACATATTCCTGAGTGAGCTTCCTCCATGGCTTGACCAGCTTCTTCTTCACTTAAACATCTCAAGAATACACCATCAAAAGACCTGCGGTAAAGTGTTCCTTTGTGGAAGATGAAACAAGGTGCTCGTCGTCGAACATCAATTCTTTGATGTGGGTCATCGGGCAGTTTTCCATGTTCCAAGTAATCGACCAATAATTGTCTCCAGTGTTCTTCCTCCACTTCAAATACTTCAATGGTGTGATTTTCTTCCTCGGTAGCATTATCGTCTTCACTATCATCATCAAAATCGGGTGGCACGACCCAATTTCGACAAATAGGTATTTGGGTTTTCTCATGCGGCGTTGAAAAAGTCAAAGCGAGTCTGGCTAATGCATCCGCTTGCTTGTTTTTGGATCTCGGCACATGCTCAATTGTCGCTTCCCCGAGATATCTTATCAGCCTTCTAGCATAGTTGCAATATGAGAGGAGCTCAGGCTTCTTTGCTTCATATGAGCAGATTATCTGGCTAACAATCAACTTGGAGTCGCCATATATTGCGAGTTGTCTTTGTTTAATCTCCACAACCATCTCTAATCCAAGAATTAGAGCCTGGTACTCGGCGACATTGTTCGAGCAATTCTGTGTCAGGGTGAAGGAATAAGGAAGCACTTCTCCATCGGAATGGCAAATACTACTCCAACTCTGGCCCCTTCAAGATGAGAAGCTCCATCGAAATACATCTTCCACGGGGAACTACTTCGACCAAGAGTACGTGTTTGTCGGGCAATTCGTGGCATAACTCCAACTCTGCTGGGATAGGGTGATCAGCGAGGAAATCTGCCAAGACTTTTCCCTTAATAGCCTTTTGAGGCACATATGTGATTTCGAATTGTTGCAACTGTAAATACCACCTCTCAAGCCCGTCCGAAAGCACCGGTTTAGACATTACGTATTTCAGCGGATTTGCCCTTGACACCTGTTAGGTCCTCTGTTATCAACTCAATCAATCCTAGGCATGAATTATAAGGAAATCAATTAGAATGATTTAAATTGAAATTCGATCGAAAACCTTCGATGAAGAACATGAGAGAGAATTCCTTTAGTGAGATGATATTTTCTGAGTTTCTCTCTCTAGAAATGAATTCGATAGCCTTTCGGATCAATTCTCTAAATTTCTGTATTAAGCATAATGTTTGTACAAGTATTTATACCAAACAAACTTGGTATAAATATCTAACTAGTCCTAATCAATGGACTAATACAAATAAAGCCCCTAATTACAAGGACAACTAATGAAATCAAGCACAATCTAAAGTGTATACTCTACAATCTCCCCCTTTGTGCTTGATTGCGTCTCCGCGCTGTTTGTCCTCGTCGGGCAAAGTATGACATGCGCAAGCCCAGCGCATGCTCAAAGTTCCTGAGTGTGTTCCTTAGCTCCAGTCGCTCCTCGATATCTTCTAGTAGTTCTATTAGGAGCGGCTGTTCTCTCACGAAACGTTGGATTCTCAGCATTGTATCTCTATTGATTTCTTCCAATCTTTGCTCTATGTCCTTCCTGATGACCTTGAGCGTTCCATCACAAAACTTGTTGATTTCAGTCTTGCATCAACCTATTCTTCTTACAGGGAACGATAGACACAACCCACTTCATCAAATGGCAAGACAAAGATCTGATGGTCGTCCAAGTATACGTCGACGACATCATCTTCGGATCAACTAATCCACGGCTCTGCACAAGTTTGGAGATCTAATGCAAAGCAAGTTTGAAATGAGTCACATGGGAGAGATGCAGTTCTTCTTAGGACTCCAAATCAGGCAACTCGAAGATGGGATTTTCATCAGTCAGACAAAATACATCAAGGATATTCTGAAGAAATTCCATCAAGATCAGAGCAAGCCTCTCAGCACTCCTTTGTCACCAAGCTGCAAGTTGGATGCCGGTCCCTCTGGAAAATCGGTCGACATCACGCCGTATCGCAGCATCATTGGATCTCTTCTCTATCTCACCTCAAGCCGTCCAGATATCATGTTTGCCACCTGCTTATGTGCCCGTTTTCAAGCCGATCCCAAAGAATCCCAGATGCTCGCGGTTAAAAGGATTCTGCGTTACCTTTAGGGCACTCCTACCCTTGGACTATGGTATCCAAAGGGTACGAATTTCAAACTAATCGGCTATACTGACGCTGATTATGCAGGTTGCCGAATGGACAGGAAAAGCACGTCCGGTGGCGCTCAATTTCTAGGCGAAAAGCTGGTCTGCTAGTCATCCAAAAAGCAGAACTGTGTGTCAACTTCGACGGCCGAAGCGGAATACGTGGCCGCCGCCAGTTGTTGCTCCCAGATGTTGTGGATGCGGACTCAGCTTCGCGACTATGGGTACAATTTAAATAATATACCCATATATAGTAATAGTTCAAAGCCATCGCTATTACCTGCAATCCTGTTCATCACTCACGCACAAAACACATAGACATTAGATATCACTTTATCAAAGATCATGTAGAAAAAGGCACCATAGATATGTATTTCGTGAACACGGAGTACCGACTAGCTGACATTTTAACCAAGGCATTGGATGAAAAACGATTTCAATTCCTTGTCGGACAATTAGGCATGTTGAATCTTCCGTAATATGTGCTTTACCTGATCCTCTGTGGATCTAAATGTTCTATGCTATGTGTTTTCTTTGCTTATATGCTTTATCTTGCGTGAAATAATTAACTATATATAGGGGATGACAAAATCCTTTAGGATGCTTTGATCTAAAGTCACTTAGAATTTTACCCCGACATGCGATCGATTTAATTGCTTAATTTTGTCGGTCTAAGTCGCATTCTTGTGTCTAAAGGTCATTAGGTTGCTCCACTAGACACAACGCCACTATCCATAAGTGAGGATTCAAGCCTTGTTTCTTCTTTCTTTGGATCTATTTCTCGAGTGAGTCACACATCAATTACTTGTCTTAACTAGTGATACTTGGCTTCATACTCACCTTGCCTTAGATCGTTAGGAAAATGATAAGGGGGCTTAGGTTATTCCTCACTCGGCCTTTCAAAATTTTTGATGACAAAAGAAGGCATTGCTCAACGCGCAAAAATCAGACCAAAGGAACCTGCCTTCCGACTATCTCTTAGAAGGTGGCATGGATCCTGCTGTGAACTTCTCCAACGATAATCTCGTACGATCGTCAGAACGGCTGGAAAGAGGAGCATCACGAAGTGAACTTCTCCAACGATAATCCGGTCTTATATCGAGAAACGAGAAGAGGAGTGCAGCCTTGGGTACGAACTCCATAACCGTGAACTTTTCCAAAAAGATAATCTCTGAAACCTCTCTAGGGATTAAGAGAAGAGGAGCACGGTATCGGCCCGAGAACCAACAAGAAGAACTTCGCCTACGTTAATCTCCTTAGCCTCGTGGAGAAGCGGAGCTTCAGCTCGAGCATAGCATAAAATGGGATAGTTCTTAAAAGAAAAAGAGGGAGAAAAGATTGAAAAGAAGAATGACGCCGAAAAAAAAAGAGACGGACGTAGAAATGGAAGATGACGAAGAGATAAGCTCACTTTCCTCTAAATTCCTTCCCTTCTAAGTCCTAGCCAAACTAAAACCCTTACAACCCTTTGATTCCAATCGACAGTCTCTCGCTTAGGTGAAATGATTAAAAATGCCTCGATCACAGGTAAATTGACTTAAAATTGCTTGTGTTGACTTGAGCGAGATAAATATAAAAATCCCAAGTTAGAAATAATTGAGTGCAAGAGCGAACCTAATGAGAGTTGTCAAAATGGACCAGTCTATGAACTTAGGACTTTAGTTTGACGACATATGACGGCATTTTCATCCTTCAAATGTCTTGTAAAATTTTAGGTGGGACGATTGATCAAAGCAAAATAATCTGACCCCATATAAAAACATGTTATATACATAAAAAAAATTCGCACATTCTGATATGAAATATTATGTTTCATATGCGTTGAATTGAATAAATGCGAATTTATTTTTGTTATCGCACATATTATGTTTCAGATGCGTTGAATTGAATAAATGCGAATTTATTTTTGTTATCGCACATTCTAAATGTAATTTTAGATTGCATTGGTACTGAATTGTTTAATGCGATAAATTTCTCATTGCTCTTACCCTCATACAATATCTTCAGTACATGTTTTTGGGGACCATGTATATGTGCTTACTAGGTAAATGTATGTGTTATATGCTCGTAACTTGAATTGATTTCATATGCTTGCATGTTTAGTCAATTTTCGTGCATTATTTGAGGGGGAGCAAATATAAAAATCGTGCATTAGCTCCAAATATTTTTGTTTTTTTTTTTTCTCTAAGTATTTCAGATTCCTTCAAACAAAATAAAGGAATGAGACGTCGATACTACGAGACAAGGAGCTATTGTCACAGACCAAATATTTCAAAGGAAAACTTGCCAAAAATAATTGTTGATTAACTCTATTATCGTTTTTTTCTCTAAGTGGTACAAATTTCTATTATTCTGCCAGGGGAGCTAGACGTTACTACATAGAAAATCCAGGGAGTTAATTGCATTTATTTTAATTCTGAGGGGGAGCGGGAGCATTACAATGTGATTTTATTTGACATATGGATCAATCTGAAATTTTTAGTACTTACTGTTAGGAATATTTTGTAGCATCCTTTGATTTATGTAACATTGGGTTTATTTAGTGGATTGTAGTAGTTTGGGGAGACTTATGATATTAGTTAATAGTTTTGTATTGGGCTTTAACATACCAAATAGTTGTGGTATATAAAGCCTCATTTACCCTAATTAGGTTTTTATCAAAAGAATTAGAAAGGTAAGCCACCTTGTACTTTCCTTAGAAAAACACACACTAACACGCACTCAAGGTGTTCTTCACGTTTTACACATTCAAACCTTTCTTTTGATCCTTGTTTGGTAATATAAGGGCCAACAAGTGGTATCAGAGCCTAACGCAGATCAATATCTTCCATTTGAATCCAGTTTTGCTTGATTCCGACGTGATTTTAAGAAGTCTTTGGCTTGAAAACTCATTTTCAATATTTTCTCTGTTTTTGGGTGTTCTTTAATTCGTTTTCAATAATTTTTGACCCCCAAAACGTTAGAAAACTACTATTGAAGGTGAACTTCGAGACCAACAAATGTAGTGTCACAGATATCAATGGAAGAGAGCTACTCACTGGACACAGGAAGACGAATCTCTACTCCATTGACCTCAAGACTGTCCGACCGACATGCCTTATTTCTCGAGCCTCTCTACATCAGAACGATCTCTGGCATCAGCGACTTTCCCATCTCAACTTCAAAGACCTGAACAAACTGCGATCAGAAAACTTGGTAAAAGGGCTTCCCTCGTTCAGATATCACAAAGAGCATCTTTGCTCGGCGTGTGAAATGGGAAAGATAAGGAAGGCCTCCCACCGGACCAAACACATAGCCTCAACTTCCAAACCTCTCAAACTCATTCATATGGATCTGTGTGGACCCATGCGCACTCAGACCATTAATGGGCGAAAATATGTGTTAGTCATTGTGGATGATTTCTCACGCTACACATGGACTAAATTTCTGAGAACCAAGGATGAAACTCCAGGTCTAATCATTGAGTTTATCAAAACCGCTCAAAACCTCTACCAACTAAGTGTACAAATCATCAGAACTGATAATGGGACAGAATTCAAGAACAGAAAACTCAGTGACTTCTATGCATCACTTGGAATCACCCAACAGTTCGCAACAGCTAAAACACCTCAACAAAATGGGATAGTTGAGCGCAAGAACAGAACCTTAGTTGAAGCAACTCGTACACTCCTCATTCACTCTGGATTACCTCACTTCTTGTGGGCCGAAGCAATGAACACAGCTTGTTTCACTCAAAATCGTGGCTCACTTCACAAGAGGTTCAATAGGACTCCCTATGAGTTGATAAATCGTAGAGTGCCAGACGTCTCATTCCTGAAAGTCTTTGGGTGCAAGTGCTATGTGGCAAATCGTGAAGATAGAGGCAAACTTGATCCAAAAGCATTCGAAGGCATACTGGTGGGATACTCAACAACATCAAAAGCCTATCGCATATATCTCAAGGAGAAAAGATCTGTTATGGAGAGCATTAACGTAACGTTTGATGAAGTAGACCGAGTCGTTTCTGCACAAATCAGTCCAGAACCAGGACTTCTACGAGAATTGACAAAGGATCAACCTAGCACTTCCTCTGTGAACGAAACTTCAAAAACAAATGAGTTAAGTGACATGGAACTCGATCTCTTATTTGAAGATCTCTTCCCAAAGCCGCTACCACCCACTGCTCCAACAACTTCTGCGGCACCAGAAAATATTGATCATGCGGAGCCGAGCAATGACAATAACCCTCCTACAATGGAAAATCTTCACCTTGATGATGATAGTGAACCCCCAACAGATACAGAGATCATATCCAGCTCAGGTGCTGAAACTCCTCAGCCTTATGATACAACAATAGAAATTTCTTCAGGAGAGTCAGTAATGCCACAACCTGGAGAAGAAATAGAACATCAGGCTGATCAAGGTGGAGAAACAATACACGATACGAACACAGCTGGATCATCACAACCTAGTACCAGAAAGTGGACTCGAGCCCACCCAAACTCACAAATAATTGGAGATCCCTCCACTGGGGTAACCACTCGGGCATCAACGATAAACGAAAGCCTCTACTCCTGCTTTCTCAGTCAAAAGGAACCCAGTAAAGTAGCTGAAGCACTCACCGATCCAGACTGGATAATTGCAATGCAGGAGGAAATCAATCAGTTTGAGAGGTTGAAAGTTTGGAACCTAGTACCTAGACCAGCTGGGAAAACCATTATAGGGACTAAATGGGTGTTTAAGAACAAAAAGGACGAGCAAGGAGTTGTTATCCGGAATAAAGCAAGGCTGGTGGCAAAAGGTTACAATCAACAAGAAGGAATCGACTATGATGAGACATATGCCCCAGTCGCAAGAATAGAAGCCATCAGGATATTTTTAGCTTTCGCTGCACACAAGAACTTCACAGTCTACCAGATGGATGTCAAAACTGCATTCCTCAACGGAATACTAAAAGAAGAAGTTTTTGTATCCCAGCCTGAATGTTTTGTAAACGAACAACTCCCAGACCACGTCTACAGACTCGATAAAGCTCTCTATGGACTTATACAAGCTCCCAGAGCCTGGTACGAGGTCCTCTCGGATTTTCTCATCTCATCTGGTTTCACAAAAGGGAAAATTGATACGACTCTTTTTATCAAGAAGGACGGCTCAGACATTATGCTAGTGCAGATCTACGTTGACGACATCATATTCGGGTCAACAGACTCACGAATGTGCAGGAACTTTGGGGATCTGATGAAGCAGAAATTCGAAATGAGCATGATGGGCGAACTAAGTTTCTTCTTAAGACTTCAGGTTAAACAGCTTCACGATGGAATCTTCATCAGTCAATCCAAGTACATTCACTACATACTCAAGAAGTACAACTTGGACAACTCAAATACTGCCATGACTCCCATGTCTACCTCATGCAAACTTGACGCAGATTCCTCAGGAAAATCTGTTAACCAGACAACTTATCGAGGCATGATAGGATCCTTGCTCTATCTTACATCCAGTAGGCCTGATATCATGTTCGCCACGTGTCTCTGTGCACGCTTTAAAGCTGATCCAAAGGAATCTCACATGCTCGCCGTCAAGCGAATTTTCAAATATCTCAAGGGAACTCCGAATCTAGGTCTATGGTACCCGATGGAATCAAGCTTTGAACTCGTAGGATACACCGATGCTGATTACGCAGGATGCAAGCTGGACAGAAAGAGCACTTCTGGAGCAGCTCAATTTCTCGGGGGTAAACTCGTTACCTGGTCGTCTCGAAAGAAAAATTGTGTCTCAACATCGACAGCAGAGGCAGAATATGTCGCTGCTGCGAGTTGCTGCTCACAAATTTTGTGGATGAGAACCCAGCTGCGAGATTTTGGCATAACGTTAAATCATATCCCAATTTTTAGTGACTCTAAAAGTGCTATAGCTATAACAAGTAATCCAGTACATCATTCACGCACAAAACATATAGACATTAGATATCACTTTATCAAGGAACATGTGGAACAAGGTACAATCGAAATGCATTTTGTTCACACAGATCTTCAACTTGCTGACTTATTTACTAAGGCATTGGATGAAAAGCGATTCCAATTCTTGGTATCTAGGTTAGGCATGTTGAACCATAAGACATGATCGATTGTCCCTACATGAACCTGATATTGTGTAAATAGATCATTTAATTTTTCTCTATATGTTCTGAATGTTAAAAAAAATCCTACTATCGAACTAATTTATGCATGGATCTAGGGGGAGTCTTTCATTATTATGCACTAATTTAGGGGAAGTCATTGAACGGTTCGCACAAATCTAGGGGGAGTCTCTCAAAATTATGCACTAAACAGTTCACACAAGGAGTTTTTATGATTTCTCATCAAATTTAAATAATATAGTATGGTGAAACTCCTTAAATTTCTATCGAAATTAAATTATTCAAATATTTCAAATATCACAAATATTTCTCGGCGAAACTGAAAATTCTCTTGAAATTCTTTTTAAATTTACTCGGCGAAACTACATATCGCTCGAAAGTCATTTCAATTGAATTGGCTAGCCCGAAACTCATCTCCAATTTAATTGACAATGAATTTTCAATTACTTCAAAACATGTCTCGACGAAACTACATATCGCCCGAAACCCTTTCAAATTGATTTGCCAATCGCACTAAACAAGTTTCGATCGAAACTGAATTTTAACTCTTGCTATTATTTTCTCGGCGAAACTGACTTTCGCCCGAAACACGTTTCGATTGAAATTGCAATTTGATTAAATACTTTTATAATGCTATCGGCGAAACTGACTTTCGCCCGAAACTCAATTCAATCGATCGAAAATCAAAATTAACTCTTTGAAATTATTCTCGGCGAAACTGAGACTCTGCTTATTTAAATAGAGTTTCGCCAGAAACACTGTTCTACTTCATCGATTTTCAAATTCACTCTTAAACCCTCTATGCAATCGGACACAAACTTATCACGGTCTCACTCTGTTTTACCGATTATTGCAACTCCAAATCCCTCATTGGTAAGGAAAAACGTTTAATCTACAGCTTTTAACTGATAATTTTCTCATTCTTGCAGGTTACGCAGATTAGGGTTGCGTGAGTTCGAGCGAATCACTGTTAAAACGTGTTTTCATCTCGTCTAGATTCGCTCGACACTAAACTCTAGTTTCAATTTCACATCACAATCGATCGATTGTCACTGAAAATCTTACTTATTCTGTGTTTTCAAATCGACGGATTCGAGGGTTTTACTACTTTCGATCGAAACATGGCATTTCAATATTCAACATAATTTTAATCGTTTTGACTTAACCCTTTCGGCCGAAACTATTCCACGGTTTAGATCGAAACTGACGACAAAATTAATTTTAATCGATCGACACTATCTCACAGTTTTGCTCTATTCCACGGTTTCGATCGAAACTGAAGGATCAATTGAATCAATCGATTCGTAATTTAAATTTTACCACATTGGACTTTCGACCGAAACTAGTTATTTCAATTTGTATTTGGATTTCAATGGCTCGACTTAAGACTTTCGATCGAAACTCGTTAACAATATGATTTGAATTGCACACTTTACAATCTTGCTCGAAACTTGTTAACAACTGATACATTTTAAATTGAAATTGAATATTTGCTCGACACTGATTGACAAGTCATTGACTATGAATTGCTTCGCCGATTGATTACCAAAATTTCAACATTTATTCCTATCGACGAATTTACTCAAACGTTTTGCACAATTTCTCTAAGTCTTAATGAGTTGACTAAGTTTGACCTTGACCCGTCCTTTGCTCTTATCTTGCAGATATACCAAAATGGTGCGACTAATTGATGAGATTTTCGCCTCCAAGGACTGGGCACAGAGGCAACCAAATAACCTCCAACTCGACTTTGCCAATACCTCGTGCCCAGATCCTATCATTATTAAAATCCTTGCAAACCACCCTCTAAAAACCGCCCTAATCATCACCGAGGTCGTCCCTGAAGTATATGTGCAACAATTCTGGTCTACCCTTCAAAAACCAATCAATAACCCAATAATAACCACCCTTTCCGCCAAAATCGACAACACCATAGTTGTTTTTACTCCATCCATTCTCCGTTCCATACTAAACCTACCTCATTCACTCCTATATAGGGGTGTGCATGGTGCGGTTTTATGCGGTTCTTGACATATTCAACACAGAATTGCTATATGCGGTTTTTCGAATAAAAAAATTGAAATTGCGGTTTTCAAAATTAAAACCACACGTGCGGTTTGGAGCGGTTTTTGCGGTTACGGTGCGGTTTGCGGTTTTTAACCGTTATATAATATACTTGTATTCTATCTAATGATTCCAGTATTACTTAACGAGTTTAGACTCAAACCAAAGACTAACAATATTATAAATTCAACGTTAATTCAAACAAATCAAGTCTAATATTACGAAATATAAAGATTGTAGTCTCACTAAAAAGCTTTTATTCTTTCATCGTGAACGAGGTAGATCCTTCCAATTCTGTAAATTAAAAAAAAACATTTTACTATTATTTGATAAAATAATCTAATAAACAATTAAAATAATATGATACTTACCTTTGTCGAATTCTTCAAATTGTTCAATATCCTCTATCGCCGCACGAAGATCGATTGGCGAATGACTAGATCGTAACCAATTCTGAGTACATATGAGAGCTTCCACCATTTTTGGAGATAAGGAGCTTCTGAACGAATCAATTATACGCCCACTTGTACTAAAAGCAGATTCAGAAGAAACCGTTGATACAGGAATTGCTAGCACCTCCCTTGCGATTCTTGATAGAACCGGATATTTTGGAGTATTCACCTTCCACCAATTCAGAACATCAAAATCCTTACTTGTTTTTTCACAACAATCTAGTAAGTATTTTGCAACTTCTGATTTGTTCTCGACGCATTGCTCATCTTCCAAGTGTTTAGCAAATTGAGAATCTAGCAACTCGCTCAAATCATTTTCGTCATCAACCTGCATATGGCTAGTGATTTCAACGTCACTTGATTGTTGTACATCAGAACCTGCGTAATTCATATACAACGAACTTAACAAGTTCTCTATTCTATACGTCATCTTCTTCGCAAAAGACGCATCACCTTCTGACATTGTTGTCAAACCAAAGTCCAAATACTTCAACTTGTATCTTGGATCTAGAAAATAGCCACAAACAACAACCAATTGATGTTATCAGTATTTCCCCAATACTTGTTAAACTTCTCTTTCATGCGAAGAGCCATACAAGCCATGTGATGTTCTTTATTGAGCATAGTAGACAAGCCAACATAAACAGTTGTAAGCTCACGGAAGAAGGCGTTCGAAGTGATATGTAGTGAACCAGAGAATCTCAAAGTCACATTGTAGAAAATCTTCAAGAACTTAACGAAGTTCCTTGCGTTACTCCAATCTTCGGCCATTGGAGGTCCAAGTATTTTATTCCCTTTCGATTTTCCTCCTTTTATCACCATCTCTTCATGATTTAGCTCATAACAATCAAAGTAATCTATGTACCTTTGTTCTTCATCTCCCAACCTTTCAAAAACTTTCTCGAATTTTCGGCAGCCTCAAGCATCAAGTAAGTCGAATTCCACCGTGTTTCCACATCTAAGCAAACAATGCTCTTACAATCGATTTTTTCTTTCTCAACACATTTCTTAAAAACTTTAAGCCTAGCAGGAGAAGACCTCGCATATTTCACGGCATTTCGAATGCGCATTATGGAATCGTGTTGCTCTTCTAGCCCCTCTTTGACGATCAAATTAACTATGTGAGCCGAACATCTCATATGCAAGTAATCATTGTTCAAGATAACATCCGCCCACTTGCATTTTCGTTTCAAGTAACTGATCGCTCGATCATTAGAGCTAGCATTATCAACAGTAATCGTTAAAACCTTATCAATGCCCCAATGGTTCAGGCACTCTTCGATGTGTTTTCCTAGCGTTTCCCCTTTATGATTTTCAATAAGACAGAAGTTGATGATTCTTTTCTGCAATTTCCAATCATCGTTTACCCAATGCGCTGCAATTTCAAACACACTCTCTGTGATTTTAGAAGAATTTTCAACTTTTTCTTCTCTTCAACAAAAATCTTCATGCAATCTCTAGCCACAGTATACCTAGACGGCACTCTAAATCTTGGTTCCAAAGTATGAGAATAATCTTTAAAACCTTCTCCTTCTACAAACCTAAAAGGCAACTCGTCAATGATAATCATCCTAGCAAGGTTATTCCTGAACAGTTCAAGATTAAGGTTCTTTCCCCCACCAGCAGACTTCTCATTTTGGCTCGCAGACAAACCACTAAAATCATGCATAGTTTTCTGCTTTTTTCTATTCTATACGGATACTTTTTGCATAAAGACTCCAAATGCGTCCATAAACTAGTAGTTCCATTGTTTCTGGGATGAGCAGCATAACTTGTACCACAATAATTGCAAGCAGCTCTAGGAGGATTACTACCCTCCAATCTAGTAAAGTGAGACCATATCTCGGATACCTTCTTCGAGCTTTCTTTCTTATCAAGGTCAACCGACTTGGTCCTTTGTTTCTTCCGAGGAAGTATTGGAGGTTTCTTACCCGCATTTGTTGATGGATTATTGGGTTGGTTGTTGATATTACCATCACTCGAATCAATTTTTTGAGCTTCTTCTTGTTCAATCATCGGATCCTACCAACGAAAAGAAAAATAATTATTATCTAAGCTTTATAGTAGATTTAATCAAGTGTAGAAACTAATATATATATATATATATTACTTACACTGACGCATTCGTTGAGGTTTTCAACTGGAGGTGATGTCGAAGCTTCCATTGGTGAAAGTGATGTAGAAGTCGAACTTACTAGGGTAATTGATTTGGGAGTGTTGGTGTTGGATAGAAATTAGAATCAGAAAATTAAACTATGCGGGCTTTGCTTCTTGGTGTTAATCGATATCACCATCAACCATATTTGTTGGGCTTGATCCAATAAAAGGTTGTGATTAATCTTATAATTATATTTATTAATCTGAAACGTTTTTTTTAGAACTAAAAAATTATAATAATATTATTAATCTGAAAACTAATAACTAAACATTAATATTTGAATAGTAATAAAAATTTAAATATATAAAGTAGGGTGCGGTTTGGTTCGGTGCGGTTTACACAAAAAATCCACACCGAACCATATATACGGTGCGGTTCGATGAATAAAAAATAAACCACGGTTTAGACGGTTAATATGTGATACGGTGTGGTGCGGTGTGGTGCGGGCGGTGCGGGTGGTTTTTGAAAATCGTTGCACACCCCTACTCCTATATGATCCCCACCCCTCCAATGACGACCTAATCAGGGACTTCCTATTCATGGGCCACAAACCTAACGCCCAAAACACCATACACTTACATGACTTCACTGCCAAAGACATCCCTGCACCTTGGAGGACTCTGTTTCTCATTGTCAACAAGTGCCTCTCGCCAAAGCACTCCGGGTCCGACAAGTGCAACCGGAACATCATGCTTATCTTCCATGGGATCGTCTTCAACAGAAATTATGATGTCGCCCAACTCATCTGGTCGGACATCCTCGATCAACTACGAAGGCGAGGTCTGGGATCAACGAAGCCGGTGCTTCCTTACTTACGGTGGCTACCTGTCATCGTCCAACATTTCGTGGATCTTCATCCCGAAATCGAACGTCGACCAAGAGACGAGGGTTATCAATCTCCGAAGCTCACAAAAATCCAATCGACGAAGAGCAAAATCGATCAGGAGGCCATGATCATCCCAGACCACTTACGTCGCCTCCTCGATCCGAATGAGCCGGAGCTACGCAAATATATGCGAGCCAACAAACTCGACGACGTCCCCATGGTTCAACACATCCCAGTTGAACCTAACCCAGGGACAAGCCAACCTCCACCACCGAATGTAGGTCTAGGAAGCTCTTCATCCCCAACGCCAAAACAAAAGCGAAAATCCAAAGGGGATGACAGAGGCAGTCAGCAGGAACGGCGTACAAAACAAAAACACGATCGTCTTCCTCAGTCCACGAGTCCACTAATAAGCCGGACCGAGACCATAGGTACAGGGGATAATTTTGTCTTCCTCCGAGTAGAAGTCGCGACATCGGGTCCAATCGCGCAAACTACCCTTCCCAGCCACTCAATCATCTCCCAACAGATGATTGTTTCACATACTCACGAGGTGCCACGTCATTCATCACCACCTCGCTCGGAGGTGGTTGATGTAACAAGCAGTCCTCCGCCTCAGACTGCACCTTCTTTGATCACAACAAGTCTAGTGCCCTTACCGTCCATAATTTTTCCACTTTCTAGGACACTACAATTATCTGCACTTCTAGATCTTAGTGATCTAGACCGAACGCTCTACGATGTCTCCGTACTAGAGTGTAGTACGGAACAGAGCGGAAGACCCAACGTAGTCAACATCACTGCAGCTACGACCTTGGGCCATCAATCTGAGCCTGTCTCAGCTTTGATGTCAACGATGAGCCTAAGTGGCCTCGGTCTTTCAAGCCCTGTGCAAACAGGCGGCACATCAGTACCCTCCACTGATGTTGTGACGACGGGACGTCTTAGTGACTCCGTCAGGTTATTTTCCCCATTCGTGACGGAGGCAAGGTTGGAAGATCATCTGGCTGAGCTCAGAAAGGATCTCGAGGACACGATCATGGCCCAAGTCTACAGCGCTATTGGGACGTCCTCTCGAGACAAAGGAAAAGCCCCCGTCACCGAAGAAGCTGCCCCCCACTCCACACCCTCTCCTGACGCTGACGGTGGGCCGTGGAACGTCCCAATCTCCGAACTCATTGACGTTCTACTGGCCAGACTCCGCACTGCGCCGAAGCTGACCACATATGAAGCGGAGGTACTCAGACGTTTGGAACTTCCATTCAACCCAACGAACCCAGGCGAGGCACCCCGACGATCCTGACGACCCTGACGGTGGGGGTCGTCCCGAGGGGGAGACGAGACGAGGGATAGGGCCTCGACCTACGCCGCCACAGCTAACACCCACCAGAACAAAACCACCCACACCGAAGCAAACAATGAAAACTATCCGAACTACCACCAAAACAATCCAACAGCCCTCCTCACCAACTATGAGCCTCTCACCTCCTCTTCCCACAAACCAAGACAGTCCCTTATTATATCCATCATCTCCCATCCTTTCCCTTCAGACCAACGAACCAATCCAACAAACCGAAGAACTGTACAATCCACATGGCGCCGTGGAAAACTACATCTTCAACGAGGATTGGATAACCAAACCGGTGGACCCAGCCATGGCCAGAGGACTAATGGAGAATGCCAGATATTTTCTAATGAAGGCAAACATCAGCCTGGCCCTTATCGATGACGATGAACTCGAGGAAGGTGAAGACTACGAAGCAGACATCCCAGAACTTCCCGAGATACTCCAACACATCGTCATTGATGAGGAAGGTCCACCAATGAAGATGAAGACAAAGGAGGTGGTGGAATTGCCATGGGAGAATGTCTAAGTAACTGCCCCCTATCAAGAAGAAATTCGAAGGAGAATCTGGAGAAAAGAGGACAGAATCAAGAAGCTCGACGAACTTGAGCTTAGAGGACTGAGCCATCTCTCCAGACCAAAAGCAGTTCAGTACCTGCTGTCGCTTCGACGAATTCTGATGTTCAGAGGACAAGGGGCAACGTAGACACTCTGAGAAAGGAAGAGAGAAAGAAGCCCAGAATCAGAGAAATTATGCGGGTTCGCAAAGTGTGGTTCGCTGACATGGAAATGCCTATCTACAAGGTACGGCGAGAAAATGAAGAATGTGTAGAACTGAATGAAGCCGACCTCGCCTACATCAGAGGAGAAGATGTCGAACAAATAGCGAGGGAATATAGAATGCTTGGAGCACTCAAGACGCCAGAACTCAGGCTTGGCTACTGCGCACTGAAGAGGTTCATTCTACGCCAAGTCAAGTTCAACGCAACACATGATATACAAATGGTGGTCGAGAGCAACATGAAGAAGGTGAATCTGACGAAGCCATCCTTTGAGGTCCCAGATCCAAGTTATGGTGAAGGGCACATCATAAATGAAGACGACGATCCATCAATCGTCTACATCAACTTCAAAGGAGAGAAGAGACTTATGAAGACATCAGAGATTCACAAGTTCAGCAACGGAACCCTACTGATTATCAGGAAGAAGCTCAGAAGGATACTCGAGCAGCTAAAAGAAGAAGAATACGAAGTTCAAGAGAAATACGAAAAGCTGATCGAGACCATCTCTGCGAAGATTTCCTTTCGAAGAAGGTTACGTTCGTTTGAGTACTTCTTAGGGCTCAGGAAATCTCCATACCATGTGCAGAAACCCAAGAAGAAGACAACTTCAAGGACACCAAAGCAAAAAGGATGCTAAGGGGGAGATTGTTAGGAATATTTTGTAGCATCGTTTGATTTATGTAACATTGGGTTTATTTAGTGGATTGTAGTAGTTTGGGGAGACTTATGATATTAGTTAATAGTTTTGTAATGGGCTTTAATATACCAAATAGTTGTGGTATATAAAGCCCCATTTACCCTAATTAGGTTTTTATCAAAAGAATTAGAAAGGAAAGCCACCTTGTACTTTTCCTTAGAAAAACACACACTAACATGCACTCAAGGTGTTCTTCACGTTTTACACATTCAAACCTTTCTTCTGATCCTTGTTTGGTAATATAAGGGCCAACACTTACAATCGAGAAATTGGATATAAGAATTAATTCACAATCATATGTTTCTCGATCGTAAACAGTGTTGGGAACGATTCTGATTGGCCGCGATAATTTGCGATTGCGAAATTGAATTGAAGAGCAATTTTCGATTCAATATTTCTCGAGCGCAAATGGTAATGGGCCTGATCTATTTAATCGCAAAACGTCCAATCGCAAACCCAACATCGATTTGCAGTGAGTTAATAAAAGTTCACTTTTTGTCAGTCGAAAAACTTTATCTCACGCAAACCTAAATTGCAAAATTTCTCTCTCGAAGAACTTTCACAGACAGTTCAAATCTCTCACAAATCTTTCGATTTTCAACACCAAATTGTCTGTTAAGGTAGAGATTCATCTGACATTTGCGTGCGATTTAACTCCATTAGCATCTGCATTTTGTAGTTTTTCGCTTGATTAGGATTAGATTCTCGACTGTTCTTCAAACTGAGAAAACCGTCTACTATTTTATAGTGATTTAGGCATGATTACGAGTTTTATCTGGGATAATGCCTGCACTTAAGCTAGTTTTGATTTTTTTTATCTGGTAGATTAAACTTTCGAAAATTCTACATCTTAGACCACTAAAATGAGTTTTTAAAGAAACTGGGTATTTGAATGTTTGAAGCCATCGAAGAACTTTGTCGATCGCAAAGAGTCTCAATTGAATTCCGATTCAATTGAGATACTGTTTATCTCGAGTTAGTTTTCGATCGCTAAAGTTTGACTTAGTCGTAAGAAAGAAGATTTTGACCAACAAATCACTTACCATCGAGAAATCTAATTAGGTTTTCTACGAGCGAAAAATTTAAGCGCTGAATAGACAATTTAGATGCAAATTAGATAGAGCGTAAAATTAACTATCGCAAAATAGAATTTTCGATTTCATTTTATTTCGGTCGCAGAAATTGAGCAGCGAAAAATCATGCGCAGAAATGGTGCATGATTTCATGCAGATGGGATATCAACCGCAGCTCACCAAGCTAGCTCAGGTCCAGAGCAGCGGTATCCCTCATCAGTGGAAGACACTGTTTGGGATTGTGAACAAATGTCTATCGCCCAAGCATGCCAGATTCGACAAGGGCAATGGCAACATACTGCGAATCTTTCACGGACTCGCATTCTCCAGAAATTACGATTTCACGCAGCTGATCTGGAATGATCTTGCAGACCAGATTCGGCAAAAGGAGAATTGGAGATCGATGCCTTACGCTCGGTGGTTCAATGTGATCATCAGGGAACACATGGAGTTGCACGAGTCCATCCCTCGTCTACCTCCTGGAGGAAATTATCAACCACCAAGGCTCAAATTCTTCCACAATCCACGGCTCACGGACTTGGACCAACCGTCGATGCCGATTTCTTTTGAGCTGCAACGTCTCGCCGACCTCCAGGGAGACGTATATCGAACTTACTGCCGGGAGAATCACCTCACCGAGGAGATGATTCGAGGGCCCCCAACAGATTTTGGAGTTAGCCCTCCCCAACTGCAACACCAACAAATCCCTGAGGACACGATGATAGATGATGTCGCTCAGGAGCTTCAACAGGAGTCTCCTTTGGTCGAAGAGCCAATGCCCGACGTAGATGATACACTGATAGACGTCGTGGCTACTGAGATGGCGCTCGAGGCTCCTGAACACAAATATCATGTGGAGGTGCCCGTACATGTAGGCGTGCTCCAAGAACCTACTGAGGTGGTTCTACTTCAGGAGGCACAGCCCGAGGCGAAAACGGGGCACAGCTCACCACCTGAGATGACGGAACACGCTGGTGAGGACGAAGCACGAGAACCAACACCTCGCACGGCTTCCTCGTCACTCACTGAGTCTGATGAGGAGATCCAACTTATAAGACGGACTCCACGTCGACTGAGCTTTCAGATCGAGTCCCTCTTCACCATCGTCTCTACCACGTCAGACGCGCCGCTTGTCATACCTTCTAGGGCTGAGGACCCTTCATCGCACAATCTAGAGCCGCAGCCCACTATCACAAAGGTGGTCGGGGCCGAGGATCCGCCTATTACTACCGGCCTCGACATCGAAATGTCTGACGTACAGGTTCAATCTGAGCCTGTCATAACACCCTTCGAGGAGAATCTTCAAGATTCGACTTGAGGATTGGGTGGAAGTCTCATACAGTCACAACCTCAAGTGACTGTGAGCCAACCTGAGGAGCCGGTGCCTGCTCATGGGTTGACAACAGGCGACCATCAGTCGACCTGGTCCATCTTCGACGGAGGCTTCCATATCCTTTGTGACGAACGAGCAATTCCAAGCCGCTCTCTCCGCTGCTGTTCAATCGCTTGAAGACAAAATAATGGAGAGAGTTCGTACTGCCATAGAGACATCCCACAGAGACACCGGAAAAGCACCTGTCTCCGAAGTCACCTCGTCACAGCCCAACCTCACACCTCCACAACCCACTCCCATCGACCCTCTACAAAATTCATCCATCCTCATAAACCCATACACCATACCCATAACCGAGCTCCACGACATCCTACTCGCCTGCCTGATCGGCCTCTCCATCCGGTCGCCTCAAGAAGAATCCCTTTATAGGCGATTGGTGGATCATCCTGAGCCACCTACTTGCCGAGGCCAAAGCTCCCACTCCAGACGCAGACATGACGATCCTGACGATCAGGACCCTCATGAGGGGGAGAAGAGGCCACGGACATCTATGAGTGGTCAAGAACAAGGCCACGGCTCGGGCTCTACGCAGACAAGAACTGGAGCCGGAGAAACCTCACAACCCACTACACAAACCACCACCACCACGCACCGCACACAACCTCTAAGCCCATTCTACCAACCCACCATCCGAACGCCTCCGTCGACCCCATCCACACCGCTGATACTGACAAGTCCCTTGCTTCATGTTAGGAAATATTTTGTAGTGTTCAATTTCATTGTATTATCTTTGTTATTTGCTTTATTAAACTTTGGGCTAGTTCTTAATTGGGTTAGTTCTTAGTTATTCATGTAATGGGCCTTCACAAGAGGCCCACCTATTATATTCCAACTTGTGGTATAAATAGGAAAACCCTAGCACATAGTGCGTGTGCTTGTGTGTGTAGATAAAATAAACATATGTTAGAGTGAGAGAGCCTCCTCAAGAACACCACCAAGCCCCACGCCCGTTCTCGATTCCGATCTATTAGGCGTGTTTAATCCGTCCAAAGTTGTTCGTTGGGTGAAACTCGGGACCAACAATTGGTATAGGAGCCCAACGCGACCGGATTTGCGTGTTTTAAGCAAGTTTTGAGTGAAAAATTGCTTGAAAAGATTTTTCGTCACTTTTCAGTTTTTGGGCGATTTCGTCCTCGTTTTGTTGTTTTCAGACATCCCAAAGGTTGATTATGTGTTTATGAATGCCTTTCTGAAGTTTTGGAACAAGTTTCGTCGATTTTGAGTGAGATTTGAGCAAAAACGAGTTGATTTTTCTGGTATAAGTCGCGCAGCCTATCCAACAGTACACTGTTCTTGGCCGAGAAATTTCATAGCTGAGAAATTTTTTTCTCAGGCTGAGAAATTTCGAAACCGAGAAACTTTCTTTCACAGGCTGAGAAATTTCGAAACCGAGAAACTTTCTTCTCAGGCTGAGAAATTTCGAAACCGAGAAATGTTCTTTTCCAGGTTGAGAAATTTCAAAACCGAGAAATTTTTTTTCTCAGGCTGAGAAATTTCGAAACCGAGAAACTTTTTTTCTCAGGGTGAGAAATTTCGAAACCGAGAAACTTTCTTTCTCAGGCTGAGAAATTTCGAAACCGAGAAATTTTCTTTTCCAGGTTGAGAAATTTCGAAACCAAGAAATTTTTTTCTCAGGCTGAGAAATTTCGAAACCGAGAAACTTTCTTTCACAGGCTGAGAAATTTCGAAACCGAGAAACTTTCTTTCTCAGGCTGAGAAATTTCGAAACCGAGAAACTTTCTTTCTCAGGTTGAGAAATTTCGAAACCGAGAAATTTTCTTTTCCAGGTTGAGAAATTTCGAAACCGAGAAATTTTCTTTCTCAGGCTGAGAAATTTCGATCCGAGAAACTTTTCAGTTGCGAAACTTTCTCAGTTCACACTTCACGATTTTTTCGCGGTCTGAGATCACACAGCTGCTTTTTCTCAACCCGCGAATTTTTCAACCTGAGAAACTTTTAAAACTTCGAATTTTCAAACTTCGAAATTTTCCGGAACTTCGAAATTTTCGCGACTCACTCTCTCAACGAAATTTCTCGACACACATCATTTTTCGTACCCCCCGAGAAATTTGCACCCCGACCTTTAAACTTGATCCAAACCCGATTTTTAGCTTCAAATCTTGCAAAATCACTCTTTAAAATTACACTTAAACGTTTTTTACCACCAAAAATTTCTGGCCCCCCCTTCGGATTAAATAAGGTTTAAAAAAAAATAAATAAATAAAATTTAGACGACGTTTTTGTGAAATTTTTTTAAGGCAAATCCAAAACGCGGCAACGATCACCGTACCCAACGATCGACCTAGGACGGTATTGGCACATTATAGAAAAAGTTTAGGTCACCCCCAAACTTTTCGGAGCGGAATTTCCAAATGCCAATTTCACAGACCCAGCATGTATGGTACCGGGTTGCTCCACATACATGACTGGTACACGACGTGAGCAACCACCCCCGACATGAATGGTACATGGGTTGCTCCACATTCATGACCGGTATGCACTGCGAGCAACCAACCCCATGATGCACGTTACACGGGTTGCTCCACGTGCAAGAAGGGATGTCAGAGAAGCGAGCAACCATCATGACTTCTGTACAAATCCGTGCAGAACCCAGACCTACAAAGAAGGGTTGACAAAAGTTCAACCAACCATCAGTGGGCGCGCCATCCAATCTTGATGCTTAGGCGATGTGGATCTCTTGTACCAGACTCCACCGTCCACCCACTGCCATCCATTCCACCATGGTGCGCTACATGGAGATGTCCTAAGCCACCGTGATCCTCTTTACGCATAGGTACAGGAGACGACTCGTTCGTTTCCCGAGTAGAAGTCGCGGCATCTGGTCCAACCGCGCAATTAACCCCCCAACCACTCAGCTATCCTTTCGCAGATAGCTGTTTCATTCGCACAAGAGGAACCACGTTAGCCATCACCACCCCACTTGGAGACGGTTGATGTTGAACATGTAGTGCCCCGCCTCTCCCTGCACCTCTTCCACTCACATAGAGTCTAGTGTCCTCACCCACCGAAATTTTCCACTTTCTAGGACACAAACACTCCTTACGCACCGTAGGTTCATCGTGAACTTGCACGAATGCTTGATGACGTCCTTGTGACCTAGAGCGGAAGACCCACGACAGCTACCCTCACCATATTTGTCGATGGGCCACGGATACGAGCTTGTCTCATCGTCCGTGCGAACGGAAAGCCTTTGTGGCTCTCCGGTTCTTTCTGACCTGTGCAAACAGGCGGCACATCGGACACATGTTTCGATATTGTGACGACGGAGCGTCTTTGTGACCTCCGTCTGGTTAGTTACCCCGTTCGTGATGGAGCCCCGACTCATAGCAATCAGCGAGGAACTTACACATTCCATGCCGCGCTCAACAAGGATCTATGAAGGAAAAGGTCCCATCACCGACACCACTCCACCACGCCTACGCCTACGCCACCACATGCTGCTCCGTCTCTCTAGTGTTCAAAACTGAACCCGGAGGAACACCAATTGCTGCTACTCTTGGGAATCCCACTTGATTGCCTCACTCAACACCACACCACACCATCATCACCACCATCAACACCAGAGACAGACTCGTCCCACGGACGACGTGACGATCCCGAAGACGGAGATCATCTCAAGGGGGAGTAAAGGAGAAGAAATGAGTTGAAGATCGTACAACAGCATCAGCAGCCACCATCTTCCACCGGATACCAGACTGGAGGTAAATAAATAATATGCCTTTTGTAAATTCCATAAATAAATATTTGAATACAATATCTAAATACTAAAGTGTGAATAATAGGTTCATGTTTATGCCCTATTCATTACATCCTCGAATATCATTTCGGGGGCATATCCCCAACAGCGCCACCATCGAACTAGTAGGAACACACGGCTACTTGAAGGTATATCTTTGTGAGGGGTATCGAATGAAATATTTGTCAACCATTGAGTAATTGATGTAATGTTAGGAAACGAATAACTCGGGGCGGGATTCGTGTACTCGTCGGGATCATTTACCTTGAGATCGAATTGAACGTTCTCATTTCCCTCAACAAAGACCTCAATATAATCAAGTTCGGCATCGGGATCCAAGAAGTATGCAAGCTCGGCATCATTAGACTTTCGTAGGAGCTTCTAATACAACAGAGAGTGTTGACAATCTCCGTTCTTCACCCGAACGATTTTAAAGAGAAAGACTGATGTCGACGGAAGTCATGTCGTACAGCATACTAAGAAATTGATCGAAATTAGTTTCGGTCGATAACCAATCTAGCGACCCTAGCTATCGCTACCTATTCTAACGTCATCTTAAGGGCCTAACGATGCGTTAATTAAAAGAACCGCGGAAATGCGTATGAAATTTTTTTTTCCATTTTCAATTTACGTAATGGAAATCGTTCCTATGACAAAAGAATTACGTAATTCCTAAATACATGCGAGTCCTAATCACACGAAATGTGTGTACATGCACAGCAAAAGAACTCCTATGCGCCCGGCCTCACAGGTCGTCATCCCTGCACACATCACCCCCAAAAGACGCTCGGAAGTTTGAAAAGATGCCTTGCTAGCTAGGCGATCACGTACCGTGTTCGCTAGTACCTACAACACATAATAACGTAAGGGATAAGCCGCCAGGCTCAGTAAGTAGAAATTATGCATGAATGCACGTGTCCTAATTCGCAACGATAACCCGCGTCGATGCTTTCTTTCATCTCGTGTTATTTTCGTTCTCTCATCTCATATGGGCCCTCGGCTTTCCATCTCACTATGCGCCATTTCATAAAGCTCAAACCCACAAGTGATATATACATATGTGAGGGTTTGCACACCGAGAGGTTAACCCGAAGGCACCTTTTCAATCCCGGTGTAACCCATCACGCGGACGCTTCTCATTGGTAGCCAACTCCGAGGCCGCCAACACCAGACGTTCCCTCTGTGTCGCGTTTCCCTCGTGTCGCATCCTCCAGGTTGCATCTTCCGCTACGGGGTACTCACCTACCTATCATGTCAGGTAACTTGGCATCGTGGTCGTGGTGTAATCCCCTACCTATCGTGTCAGGTAATTTCGGCATCGTGAATCGCCATGGTCGCATAGGAGAGCCGCGACTCGTCATTGAGTCGACGCAATTGCCAACATCAGCGATTACCTATCGCTCACAAGCGATTTATAATATGTACTCTCTCGTGTCATGCTTCTCATGCGTGCATATGCTCATGTCATGATTCATGTATATATTGTCACGTAAGCACGAAATCACATAAGTCATTCACAAATAAGTTATGTGTCGTAGTTGAATTTCCACTTACCTGTCGTCCGAGCTACTTGTACTTACTGCCTTGGGAATTTCTACCGTTCGACCTTTAAACAGAAATATTGCTAGTTAGCATATTATTTAACTTAGATGACTATGTCTAGATACTAAAATTCGACTATACTAAGTTGCTAAGTCTCTAAGTCCTTCGGTCTCTAGTCTAAGTTACAGTACTATTTAAATATAGTATATATACATCTTCGGCGAAAGTCCCATTTGAATCATCTTTTCGACCAATTCCATCTGATAAACAGGTATTTATTATAGCTCGGCGAAAGCGTGAACTTACTGATTTGATTCACCTGATTGGAATGTGTTGAAGTCCACATTCGTCCGATTCAATCATAGCTCAAATCGCCCGATTTCTAACTTAGAGCTTTGTTTCGCCATTGATTGATTCGCCCGATTGATCGGCATGGAATCGCCCGATTCATTGCATGCCACGAGGGTTTCGCCGAGAGCTCATCCCACAAATCGTCCGATCGGCTTAGTATTTGAATCGCCCAATTTTGTTAGCCCCCAATCGCCCGATTGGCCATGTCCCAACATTGCATGCAAATCGCCGCGTGCTTACGTCACTTTCTAATCGCCCGATTGAATTTGCGTGATTTGAGCTCACTTTCGCCCGATTCTATCTTGCATGTATATCTTTCATTCGCCCGATTCCTCATGCATCTAAGCTCACCTTCGATCGATCATCACGGTCTCTTAAATTGTCCAATGCAAGAATCGTCGTGCTCATTCTTTTCCTTGGCCAATCGCCCGACTCACAAATTTTAACACTTAGTTTCGATCGAAGTCTTATTTTCCTAATTTCAATTGGTCGATTCTTACCTAATCTTTCCAATCGATCGAAACTTAAATTGATTAACTACAATCGCCCGAAACCTTCAAGTATTCAAACTACCGAAATTTCTCCTACCCAAAATTCATACATCTTAAAATTTCTCCTACCTTAAAATCGTTAAGTATTAACCAAGACTTGGGGCTGCGAATCCTAAAACATGTTATACTACGTAAGATAATTCCTTGCTACCAAAATCCTAACTTAAACGTCCCCTAATTCACATGAATATGATTTTACACCATACTCTAGGGTTTCTACCCTCTTTTTACGCCTAAATTCTTAGATTTCCACTAATTACATAAAGTTATAACATCTAGACATCCCTAGTTACGAAATCATAGAGGTTAAAGGTAATATTTTACTTACCAACTTCAAGGCTTTAGACTCGTTGGAGATTTCTTCAATTGGAGATTCGCTCGTTCTCTCCTTTCCTTCTTACTTAGATTTTGAGGTTTTGATTTTTCTTATATGAAACTCTCCTTGTCGTTCTTTGATTTAAATGGATAAGTATTGGTACAAACTTAGAGGCATGGAGTTGGGGAGACAACTAGGTAACTAGGCTAATGATTCACCCCCCTTAAATTAAGAAGTTCTTACGGGCTCTTTTGACTATTCAATCTTATACAAGTTATGATTGGCCAAATTTTAAATTGTGCATTTCTCGATCGAATCCCTATACTACTTTAATAAATCGGCCGATTTTCTTATTTTTCGTTCTCACCGATTTAGCAATTATATGCAAGGGAATCGACCGATTTGTACCTTATTTATGTCAATCGGCCGATTACTTTCCTTGAATTCCTATCTCGCCGAATGTTCGTTCGTTAAATCTGGGAATGGGCCGATTCCTTCCAATATAATCATTCTCAATTGCATCATGATCGCCCGATTTTAATCCACTCGGTGATTGCTACTCTTTCTTCCATAGAAATCGGCCGAAACTTAGTTAATCCCCATTCCCGTCCCCCCCACATAATCAGGGAAAAATTCAGCACCATCCCCGCCCCGCCATTTTCTTTTAAAAAATAATATTTATGCTATATATATAAATAAAATATATTATTTCTATTATATATTAATACTATTTATATTATAATAATATAAATTGAGTATAATAAATATACATAAATCATTTTAATAATATAAGCGAATTTTTATTTTTATTTATGTATAAATTGTATATAGCAAATATTATTTAAATAATATAATAGTAACGGGGCGGGGCGGGGAATAGGGTGGGATCCCCGCGTGGCGGATCATGCCCCGCCCCCGCCCCGCATGGTATCGGGGATTTCCCGCCTCGTTCCGGGTGGATCCTCACGGGGACGGGGAATCCCCGCCCCATTGCAAGCTTGCTCACCATCAATATAATAGAATAGACATTACGTACTCACTCATCTTTTTTATTATTTTTATTTCCTTTCTAGCATCCCACGGAAAGATAGTTTCCTCCATCAAATACTAAGAGCATCTCCAACCAAACACCAAAACTAAATTCAAAATGCGTTTTATCACGACCCGCTACCTTTTCTAGCGTATTCCTACGTGCCTAACGAGTTGTAACTGGAAAACTATACTATAATGCGTATAAGATTTTTCATTTCCTTTTATATGAAGGAAATCGTTTGTACATGACAAAATTACATTTCCAAATCTTAATTACATGGAAGTGGATCTAACTATGCAGCAATCCTATGCGCCTGGCCTCGCAGGTCGTCATCCATACACACACTTCCACCTCAAAAGTCGCCAGAAGCTTCAAAAGGATGGCCTTGCCTTCAAAAGCGATCACATACCGTGTTCGTTGGCACCTACAACACACAATGTAAGGGGTGAGCCGCCAGGCTCAGTAAGCAGAAATTATGCATGATAGCACGTGTCAAGCCCCGCAAAGGCAATCCGCGCCAACGCATCTAATACTCGTACTCTTTTCACTCAGGCCCCTCGGCTAATCTTACTATACACCACAATGAGCTCACGTCCATTTAGCACACATACAACAGCAGTCCACGCCGGATGGCGATACCCTAGGATGCACATCGTTCCCCTAGGTCGCCATATGTACCCAGTCGTCCCCGCTGCCTGGCGGTCGCTCACGCTGGTAGCCTACGCTGAGGTTGCCTACACCAGGGATTCCCCCAGTGTAACTCATACCCTCACGTCTGCCCCTACCGCCACGGGCATTGCCCAATCATAAACATTATACATACACATATATATTACGACGACGCTCAATGCCGCCCTGGTGGCATAGAAGAGTAGCCCTGACTCAACTGCGAGTCGACAACAAATGCCCATACCGGCATCGCGTACAAGCGACATATAATATGCATATTCAGCTCATACAACCCATCCCACTTGTGATCGTGCATGCTCGTGAATATGCAATGTGAACTCATGCCATTTATACTTACCATATGAAAACACATCAATAGATTCACATAATCAGGTAAGCACAGAGGCACATAGTCATATAATTTAGGCAAGCACAGACAACTTATGTGTTGTAGTTGAATTTCCACTTACCTGTCGTCCATAGAATTTAGCTATCGATTTCAGCGTAAGTCCGAAGTGTCAACCTTAGCACACAAAAATTATTATGTTAGTACACTATCGAAATTACTTAACTAACTAAGGTCTTGAATTTCCTAAGTGTTGACAAATTATATTTAACGTTGCCTTTGAAAGATAATTATTTGGGAAGAATTCGTTAATTTAAATTTTGTGAAAGACTCGTGAATTACACTTAAGTCATGAACCGATCTTAGACTTAGGAACCGTAAAACTTGAATGGCTCGTGAACCCTTTCAATTCGTGAAATGTCTTTGCTAGCTTATGCTTCGCGAACTAATTCTACACACTTATGATACGTGAAAGCTCATAATTCGCTAAGTGTTATTTATGAAATACCCTAATTCGTTAAATACTAAAATCTCGCAATTCGCGAATCCTAGTTCGTGACATATCCCAGTCGTGACTCGCTTCCGTTAGTTCGCGATTTGTTCTACTTCGCAAATCGCTTAGACTTAACAAGAAATTCTTAATTCCCTAAACTACTCTAATTCGAAAAAGGTCCAACACATTCATGCTTCGCGAACCCTACCTATCTCTCAATTTGTCAACCTTATATTTTGCGAATTGATACACTAGTTCGCGAAGTTACCTACATTGCCTTATAGTTCGTGAAATGAGCTACTTCAACGAACTCTACTTACTTTTCCTCTCGATTCGCGAATCATTTTGCACTTACATTTCGCTCAATTCGTGAACTTGCATGATACCTAATTCGCGATCTATACTGCTTCGTGAACTCCTTACACCCAACACGGAATTTGCAATCCCTCTAGATTTCGCGAAACACATGGCATGGTTTATGGTTCGCCAAGTTCGCACTTCGCGAACTCCTTTCGCGGCTTGCATGGGATTCGCGACTTACTCGACCCGTGAAACTCCCATTTCGCGAACCCATGCAAATGAAACTTCTTGAGTTCGCCATCTTGAACCAATTCGCAAAGTTAGTGTTCCACTCATTCGCGAAGTCATACTTTCACGAACCCATGCATGAAACCCTCGCACTCAATTCGCGAAACGTTCTATACTAATGGTTCGTGAAGATTATTTCTAAATTCATAGTTCGCGAAAACCCCATGAGCTCGCAAACTTAAAGCCCCCTATGGTTCGCGGTCTTGGGTTCGTGAAATTCACGAATCCATTCATACTCATAAACATCTTTTAATTCGCGACATACTAACAATAATTACTTTTTCAAGAACTCTTTGAAGATCAGTATGAACTTAAAAAAAACCCTAACATTCGAATCTAGTAAAATCTCGAGTTTAAACATATTTTTAGTGTGCTAACATCATAAGCATGCTAAATCCAAAGTTAAAGCTTAAAAATCACAACAATGTTTATACCTTCTCCAAAGCTTAAGATTCGATTGCTCCAACTTCTCCCTACCCTCGTTTCCTAGTGTGAAAAGTGATTAATAGTTCTTTTCTTTTTACTAACCACGTCAAGTTTACAAATAAAATAATATAATTATTTAAGGCATGGTGGATGGGACATGGGTGACTCTACATTTTCAAAAATTCCTAAATGAGTGTAGATGTCACAAAGCACAAAAATTAACGCACAAAATTCATATAATCACATAGGCACGAAATTCATAAAGTCACGTAGGCATAGAACATGCACGCAAATTTATATATAGTCACATAGATCATGAATGCAAATTTATTGGCCAGTCTACGTACGTGACCGGGTGCTACACGTTAGATATCTTCTCTCTCCTCATTTGGACGCATGTGAACGGTTATTATGCGATGGATGTTTTCAGTTTGCATTGAAGTCCTTTTCTTCTCTCTCATTGTCTTTTGTGTCAGAAGAAGCTGACAAAGGGACAGAAATTAGACTAGACGGATATATTGGAAAAATGGCAGCTTTTACCATCAGTCACAAAATGGACGGGCCTTCTTAATTTCTCGAGTCAACAACGTTTTCTCGGGGCCTAAAGAGGATCGGCAGGCGATGCACAGCGATTAAGATTACTTGAATAATTATCTAATTCATTATAATAATGTTTGATTGGGTCTTGTATCAGCATGGAAGAACTCTTTCTTAGAAAGCACGGAAGTGGTGACAGAAAAGCAATCATCAAGCTAATAATTGTAGTGAGTGACTCACGAGCATGACACATAGTCTACTTTGTAAATTTGTAAAATATGTGGATAATATTGAAATTTATAAAAATCGGCGTGGAAGTGAATATTACAAAATAGTCTTTTGAGTTTGAGAATGAGTTGATCGGTGGGAGAAGAATTACTGCATTTGAGTTTGAGAATGCGTTTGAGTTTGAGAGTGCGTTTCTCGTTAGAGGTCCAATTCCAACTCCCAATATTATCAACACCCAGCTTATTTCTTCCCTTGTTTCCAGAATGGATTCGGGAGATCGACACAACAAGAAGGGAAACAACTAAGCCACGAACATCACAGCAGATCCGAAGGCACAAGCAAAGGATCCAAAGATTCAAGCAACCATTGTTAGTCGAAGAAGAAGTTGACGATGAAACTGCTTGCGTCTTCGTCCGCCGTGCACGGTTGTGTAGAAGAGGCGTGGACTATGTGGTGCGGCGTGTTTTGACAGTTATAGGTAGAGCTGATATTTTTATCGGGTCTTTTTAAAAAATAGCCTTTGACGTGGTCAATTTTAAAAATATAGCACTCTTGACTTTTTTTGGTCAATAGCACTCTTTTTAATTAACACTTAATCATCTTCTTCTAATCCCTTAATATTAATAAAAAAAGAAAAACAAAATAAAACAACGCCTGAATTAAAAGATGCATGTCCATTTTGCAGCAGAAAGCATTCATTCCACCAAAGCAAGCTCACCTAATTTTCTTCTTCTTCACCATCGTCCTTAAGAAAAATCACCTACATTTTCTTCTTCTTCTGCAAGGCAGTCGACCCGACATCATATCACCTTCTTCACAGTCGAAAGAACCTTCGAAAGTCCTCAGTGAAAGCTTCTTCACCGTAAGTATTTTCCTGGTCGTATTTTGAATATAACCATCTAAATTTGTAACTCTTAGTCCTAAACCCTGTTCCCAGCTAAATGGGTTCTCAAAGCTTTGAAATTCCGGTTGGAAGGACGAACATGTTCATTGTTCGTTTTTTAAAACGTCCAGTTGATCAGGGGACCCTGCTTGAAAGCAGGCAACCCGCGCGTTAGATCATGGGACCCCGCATAAAAGTAGGAGTCCCGCACAATAGTGCTGCGAATATGATCACGGGACCAGCATATAAACTCACGGGACCCGCACATGAATTCACGGGACCCGCGCATCAGTGCAGGTTTCCCGCACATTAGTGCCGGCACATTCGATCATGGGACCCGCACATAAATGCAGGGTTCCTGCGCGTAGAAACAGGGGACCCACGGAGAATCGCTTCTTATTGATAGGTCACATGCCCCTACACGCGTTGGTCGTAAACCCTATTCATTTTTTTTCGAATGTTACTGTAAAGCCTCTACAAATTAATACTCTATAAATTAATGAACTCTAAAAAATAATAAAATCTCTCGTCCCGACTTGGGCCTTTGTAAAAATCGTCAAATTCGATAAGATAATAATATAATAATTTTTCGGAAAATCCCTTTATAAATGTTAGGTCCCATTAAAACTCTAAATTAATAATTCGTAAAAATTACAATTATTTTGCTAATTTACTAAAATATGAATCTATTTGTTACTAGATTTTCTTAAATTTTAATCTAATTGGATTTCATCCCTAACTTCTTGACAAACCCTATGTTACACCCTTGAGTGCCACGTCATCAGCTCGTCATGGCCGAGCTATATAAGTAGCTATGTGTGCAGGTCCAAGGCGCACGAGTTGGCGGGGAACAACACTTGGACGATTTAACCCAAGACGCATGGGCGGAGCCGGCGAGGAAACGAGGGACTCGGCCGGAGCCGACGAGGTCAGCCGGTGGCCGGCCAGGCAGGCGGCCTGGCCGGGCCGCGCGCCTACACTGGGCGCGGGGCCGTGCGCGCAGCGCGGGGCCGTGCGCGCAGCGCGCGCGCGCGCACGCATGTGCAAGGCTGCGGGGGCAGCGCACGCACAGCGTGGGCACATTGGGCTAAGGGCGTGCGAGGACTTCTCGGCAGGGACGTGCGAGAGTTGGCGCGCATGGGACTTAGGCAGTGTGCGAGGCTTCTCGGCAGGGATGTGCGAGTCTAAGGCACGGAGTTGGTGTTTCAACACTTAGACGAGATTCGATGTTCAGGAGGCCGCTTAGGACACTGAGGTTCAAGACGGTGATCATCGGAACAACGAGGCCGAGCCGGGCACGGCGCGGCCGACTTGGGCGCAAAATGGGTCGGAGCATGGGTCGGGTCGGGTCGGGCCGGGCCGGGTCAGAACGGAGCGGGTCGGACTGGGTCAAGATGGAGCAGGTCGGACGACGGAGCGGGTCGGACGATGGAGCGGGTCGGGCCAGACCACATGGGCCGTGGCCGGACCGCGACTAGGCCGGGGCGGCGGTGCGCGGGCGCGGCGTGCCGACGGTCGGGGCCGAGACCAGCCAAGGCGGACCAGCTGGCCGACGAGACGATCCATGGTAGGGCCTGGCCGCGAGGGCCAGGCCAGGTGCACGCGCGGCGCGAGTTCCGCGTGGGCTAGGCCGGACACAATGCGCGCGGGCGCGCGCGGCAGCGAACTGCGGGATGACGCGGGCTAAGGCACGCCAAGTCCAAAGGTTTGCTAAGTCCATGGGAAGCTTCCAAGGAGGGTTTGACTAGGTTCAAAGGTTTGAGATCTTTGAGGAAGACTTGTTTCAATATTTACTATATTTAGAAGATATGAAAACAAGATCTGGGAGATCCTTAGGGAGATCTTCTACCAAGTCAAAAAGGAAGCTTGGGGCCTATAAATATGCCGTTTTAGAGCAGCCCAAGAGGGAGGACGAAATTGAGAGTCTTGAGAGGAGATTTTCGAGAGCACACCAAGTCACAACATCGAGTCTTTTGGGAAAGATTCGACGGGGTCGCGTTGAGGCGTTCACTAGCGAGTTAGGTTAGTGATTAAGATCCCGAAGGACACTTAGGATAACCGTGTTAGTAGCTTCGTTTGGGTTAGCGAGGTGAGGCCGAGACTTGTTCGGTTCCACACGGGTTTGAGTTTTCCTATAGTGTACGTTTTGTTCGCCGAGGAATAAAACGGGCTAAGTCGAGGAGCGAACCTCGGCGAGGTCCCTTAAATTTACGTTGTCTTGTTCCGTTTCCGCTTTACAAGGCAGGGCGACGTGTTTGGAGGCTGAATGTGTTCAAGGCGAAGTTCCGCGCGGCGGGATTTGATTGGACGCGTGCAGGTTGTGAAGGCGCGGCTACGAGGATAATTTCGAAAAAAATTGTCTAAGTACCGGATTCGCAACAAAGTTGTAGTCGCCATTTGTGTCGCTTAATATCCCCACCCTTCTGAAAGTTGGTTCAACGATAGTCCAATGAGATCCTGTGAGCATTTGATATTGTACCTTGACTAATTTTCAAACGATATTTTCATTAATTCACACTTGTAAATCATTTTGAGTACATAAATATAATTAATGAAACATATTTGAATTCATTTATCGTCAAGATATTCTAAATTTGTTGAATTTGAAGAGTCTATTTTATTTTACATGCACTAGAGCTTGGGTCCCGCGCACTAGAGCTTGGGTCCCGCGCTATATGTTAGGGTTTTTGAAAGCTCTTTAGGATTTTGCAAGCTGTGGGGCTTCAATTATGTCTCGAAATCACATTATCAAACTTAAATAATCCCAGAAACAAAGCAGCAAAGAATGCTGACAGACGCCCAAATCGTCGCCCGCCTCCACGAAATCGTAAGTAGCTCCGACCTCAGGACTACCACGGCCACCGCCGTCTAGAGGCCGACCTAGGCGTCGACCTCTCCCAAAGGAGGGCGTTCATCGTGGGCGAGATCGACAGATTCCTACACGGTGACGACGATGCTCTCGAGATCAACAGATTCCTACAAGGCGACGAAGATGCTATGAGCGAAGTGATCCAAAGAAAAGCACCCGAGGCTGTCCGAAACGACGATGATGACACTCTGAGCAAAGTGAGCCAAGGGCAAGCAGCCGAGGCTGTCCGAAACGACGTCGTGCAGAAGGATGTCGAACAAGCTCGGATTGGAGAAGGGCGAGAAAAAGAAGGGTAGAAAAAAGGAACTTTTTTTTGTGATCTTTTCCAAGCTGCGTTGTCGATATCTCTTAATTTAGTTTCGTAATTTTGTGAATTAAAAAAGTTGATTAGTTTTGTAATATGTTAAAAACTCAACTAGTTTGGTAATAACGCAATGTGCGGTGATCACGGGACCCGCGCATTATGAGCCGGGGACCCGCGCGTTATGGGCAGGGGACCCGGCGGGAAAAATAGGGTACCCGCACATAAGGTTGGTCACGTTCGCATAATGAGTGGGACCAGTCATTGTTCAATTATTGGTCAAAAGTGACATGTCAGAGCAGTGTCAGTATACAGTATGTACATGACAGATTACTGGACATTTGATTCCCGATTGATAAATCAAAAGATGTGAAAATCTGATAGAATTAAATTTCTTAATAAGCTAATAATTAATAAAAAATTAAGTACGCGATTAAAAAATAAAAAAATTGCCGCTAGTTTAACAATACGTAAGTTCACGTTTAGAAAAAAAAAGAATATATTCCAACATGTATTTCGAGTTGACCAAACTGAAAAGTGAAGATAGCAAAAAACACTTCAAAAAACGTACCTTGTGTTTGTGAATTTAATAGGATTACCAATCTTACAAATCGATTGCAATTATTGTGATTTGATCCAATTTTTTACGTGTATGCTATTTTATGATGACTTAATATTGTAGGAGAGGATAAATAACGTATAAACACGCACAATTATACAGCTAATTCCATGCATTAATAAATATGAAATCGCACATGAAAATAGGGGACCCTACGTTATGAGCAAGGTTCCCGCATGAAAAAACAGAGGACCCACGCATATTGCATGTCCCCGCACTGAGATGTTCGGAATCCTTATTGGTCCCTTCGAACTTATGTGCGGGACCCCAGCGACAGGCAAGGTCCGTGCGCATATACACAGGGGACCCGTGCAATAAGGGCAAGGGACCCAGCGGGAAAAACAGGGTCCGCGCACTTATGTTCAGGGAACGCTTCACCCCACCTTCAGCCCACCTTCAGTTACGTGTCATGTCAAATCACACATCAAACACGTAAAATTAAAATTCACCACATAAATTCAACACAGAAAAATTTTATTTAACTAAACCTACAAACTAACATCCATAAAGACTTCAACTAAACCATGTCCAAAATGTCCAAAACCACCTACAATTTAACACTTCCAAACTCAACCCAACAAATGGAGCATACAGCTATGCTGGTCACGCAATATCCGTGCAGCCATAATGGAGCGATATGCTGAAATATCAACTTGCCTTTGATATTCATTAAAGTCGGGCGTGTCAACCATAACCGTCTCCCAACGCCGCATGAACCCTACAATCCAAGCTGCCAGCCTTCTGGTTCCTATTCAATTTGTTATTATACTTCACCTTTGTGACAATATCGAACTTTAAATGCCAATATGCAGAAAGAAACTCCGCCTGCAAAAGATAGCAAATATTACGAACATGTTACCAAATAAATAAAAATCATATATATACGGATTTGAGCTACCTACGAACACTCTCCCGACGAATTGCACCCGATGCGCGCCCAAGGAATCGTTAAGGACGAAGGTTTGCGTTGGCACGTCAAAAATAAGCATTGCCCAGTGATTTCTTACGAAAACGGGAGAGATGATGTACTTGCATCGCGTCAATTCATCCTCCGTGAGACGCTCCAACCAGCTCTGACTGCTTGTCGACAATCCATTGAGGAATTCATCCATATCATCCACCGTCACCTTCGTCTTCTTATTCAACTCCTGCGCCTTTCTAAAGTGCTCGTCTTGCACGTAACTTGGAAAGACGAAGACGAGAGGATAATTAGCGGAGTTCGCATAGATTCGCCTCAAGCAATTTAGATATGCGTCAAGACAATTGGACTTGAGCATATCATCGAAGAGCAACATGTAGAAGCCTTGAGCATCCACGTTGAACATGTCACTTTCCGAAACGTTATCACTGCAAAAGAATTATTACGTGTTTATGTACGATAAATGAGTTTGACATCGAAAGAAAAAATTTACCTAAATCTTTGCGCTTCAAGTCCCTCTGCTTCTTTCGATCGCCTCTTCTTCGAACTATCGCCACAGGTATGGGAAACTCTTGAACAGGTACAATCGGTAAATCGAAGTGAGGCATCATCATATCATCATCGCGACGGTCACTGCTCTCGATCTGGGGGATGGCCTTAGCTTCGAAATTCTGCCGGCTAGGACCTACGCCGCCTCCAACTCGTCCGATGTCTGCACTAACAACCCTCGTACACGGGACCCGTCGGCGGCAGCTGCGACGGTTCTAAAACTCGAGCATCCCTTCCGATGTCAATCGTTCATCACCCACCTCAGCATGCGTGACATAAGATATTCTTCTCTGCGCCCCGCAAATTCGTGTGCAACGCCCAGTATGCACTCGTATGCTAGTATATGAATACAAATAACGCAAAACATATTAGCAATTATTTACATGTCAAAACAAGGTATGGGAAAGCTTAATTATAAATCACTTGAAGTGGCTGTACGAACCCACTAATCAGCCACTCCCGTACCCTCTCTCGTAGATTAACCTTTACAGCGCGTATGACCTCCTTGAAAGTCACGTTGCCCCAAGGACACTGGGAGAAAGCAAATCGGTCTTCGACGAGACTAAGGACACGGGAACTGACAATGGTGTCCTTCTTTGACTGTCGAGGCATCAACACGACGATGGCGAAGTAGACGTCCGCCAACTTCAGCTTCTCGAAGTCCACACCTTCTTCGTCGCTAGCCAACTCCTCCAGCGCATGCTTGACATGCGACATGCGGACTGTTGCTCTGTTGCCAAAATGTCTCGCGGTGAATTATGAGTTGTCTGCCTGAGGCGGTAGCTCAGCTGCGAATTTGAGCCTCGTGATTAGGCAATACTCCGATTTTGAAAATCGGAGTGGTTTGTTGCCAACAATCATCCACGGGTCTTCGCGGTTGTGCAGCATCGTCTGCCTCTGGATGAGGTACCACAGCAACTAGGCCGATAGGTTAAAATCCAGCTCGACACTAATAAGGAGGCCGAAAGGACTCTCGTTCCTAAAAGTCTCCCACTCCCTTTGGTTCAGACACTATCTTATCAGTTGGCTGGCCTCGCTGTATAACGAGGTCAGCTTAACACGGCAATATGAGCTTCATCTTTTGTCCCTGCTTACAAGCGCGGGTCCCCTGCTCATAACGCGTGGGTCCCATGTCATTTCGCGCGCGCAAGGTCACGGGACCCGCGCGTTAAGGGCAAGGGACCCGCACTTATGATCAGGGGACCCGCGCTTGTACGCAGGGGACCCGTGCTGGGACCATCATCTTATGGGCGGGTCCCATGAAATACGCACAGGTCCCCTGCTCATAAGCGGGTGTCGTGGGCTTGCAAGCACGTGGCCCATGCATTAAAAAGCGACATACGCTTGCAAGCACATGTCCTATGCTTGCAAGCACGGGCCCGATTCTAGCAAGCATGGGTCGATGCTGTCAGGCACGGTCCTATGCTTGCAAGCACGGATCCGCACCAAATTAGGGTTCGATGCATCCTTCATCACCTTCTCGCGTTAAATTGAAGAAGACGAAGAGTGGAACAAATACCGTCACTCTTTGGTTGTTCTCGTTGATTGCCTTGTCGATTGAGTCGGTTGAGGTTTGGATTTTGGTTTGAGTTGCAGAGAAACGATTTGCAGTGCAAGGGAGAGTACGCTTCGTGTGCAGAACGAGTGAAAGTTGTTGCTGTTTTTTTTACTTTTACCCTTCTATCACGGGTGCCACAGTAAACCTGTAAATCCCTTTATTTTTTTCGTTAAGCGTCGTTGAGGTTTTTTATTGCATTAAATAGTGGTACATAGTCTTTAGCGCAGAGTTAGCAAGAGT
Source organism: Craterostigma plantagineum (assembly GCA_027422505.1). Classification (NCBI taxonomy): domain Eukaryota; kingdom Viridiplantae; phylum Streptophyta; class Magnoliopsida; order Lamiales; family Linderniaceae; genus Craterostigma; species Craterostigma plantagineum. The sequence goes on from JAPQWV010000109.1 coordinate 1,825,678, forward strand.
ACAAATGTAAAATCCGATTTTGGGTGCTATTTTTTGAAAGATGAACAAGTCAAACGCTATTTACTTAAAATTCCTATTTTTATCTATCAATTTTTATTATATTATTATTGACCGAGGCGATTAATGACGATTAATGGGCGATCAATCACGAGTAATGGGATTAACCGACTAAGTAGCAGATTAGCTGGTTTTGGATTCGGCTGGTGACGGTCAAAGCGCCTAGATTTTACAACATTGATTTTAGGTGATCACATTGAAGGGGCCAAATTTTAGATCAGTGAGCTCAGCCTACAAACATATCAGAAGACAAATCCCCCGCCGTGTCTTACAAAGCTGAATCGGAGTAATAGGTAGGGCTGAATAATGGAGGTGGAAGAATCTGCGCCGGTGGATGACAAGGCAAAGAGAATGAGGGATCTTCTCTCGAGTTTCTACTCGGCAGGTCCTTCTTCAACGTCTTCGCCGCTGCCGCCCAACACTTTGTCTAGATTCGCCACGCTTGACACTATCGATACCACGTCATTTGACGCCGGTCGGTACATGAATCTCCTGGTATGTTGGCACGCTTTGTTTGAATTTAATTCAGCTTAATCTGCTTGGTCGCTGTTCAATTCTCATCGTCGATGTCTATGAAACTGTTTTGCGCGTTGTGGTTGGCTTATTACTTCAATTTAGTCGTGATTCACGCCACGAGCAATGTTGTGAACTTCGAAATGGATATGCATGGTATATTGGAGTATGAGTTGGCATAGATCCATGAAGGTGGTGTTCTTGTAAAATTACACTGCAAAACTGTCGTGATCTCAATTAGAAGCCTTGCAAATCTGTTCCGATTATATAAGTTCTTTTGAGCATTGTGCCTTTGTAATGTGATTATACATGCTAAAGCATTCGGAACTCCACTGAGGTGGATCTGGGATGACTGAGTAAAATTTGCAATGCTTTTCCTATCTTATATTATGTTATTTCATTCTTTCACATCACAGTTTTGAGTATTTTGTCTGGAGGACCATCATTTATGATTGATGTTCATTGCTATGTGTTTTGTTGTCAACATTGCTAGGCTGGGATTTGATACAGGTTAAACCCTATGAGAACACTCTTCTGTTTTTTCAGGTAGAAAAATCAAATTTAGAAGGACTTCTTCAGAAGCATGTTGAAATGGCTGCTGAAATAAAAAATATTGACACCGATCGGCAGATGTTAGTTTACGAGAATTACAATAAGTTCGTCAGTGCAACGGATGCGATCAAAAGGTGAGCCTTTTGTAATTATGGTTTCATCTTGATTTTCAGTTAATATGGCGTTGGTGTGTGATTAGATGAACTACGGCATGCTTGATTATGCATGTGATTAGTTCAATGTGTCAACTGTCAACGCAAATTTCCGATATTTTAAGTCATTTGCTGTGTTTATCGGCATTCAAAGTTCCTGTCTCCATGAAGAATAACATGGTGGGTCTTTGCGTTTTTTCCAGAATGAAAACTAATATTGTTGGGATGGAAACAAACATGGAGGAGCTTCTTGTAAAGGTGCTTGGTAACAATTTAGTTTACATTTGATGATGTTCGAAATGTTTTATGTGGAGCATTGACGGAACGCTGTGTCCTTTATTGATTATTATATCCAGATTACGTCTGTGCAATCTAGAAGTGATGGTGTTAATACTTCTCTATTTGAGAAGAGAGCACAGATAGAAAAGTTGCACCGAACACGAAATCTTCTTCGTAAAATTCAGGTATTAGATCTGCCCATGCCTTCTTAAAAAGTTGCTCAAACTCAGATGTGCAGAATACCATGTGTTTGATCTTTGTCTATATAAACTGGGAGAAGGTATTTATTTATTAAATTGCTTGAGATTTCACATCTGACTAGCATAGTGTTTTTTCGCTTATTGTGAGGCGACGTTACCGTATCCTGCAAACCTCGTTGTATAATTAATTAACACTTGACCTCTATAATGTTTGCAAACAGGTTATTTATGATTTACCTGCAAGACTTGAGAAATGCATCAAATCAGAAGCATATGCAGACGCTGTCAAGTTTTACACCGGGGCAAAGCCAATTTTCAAGGTTTTACTCCTTACTCAGCTATCGGATTGCGGGATTTTCTGTATTTTGACTGAGTACTGAGTCTTTCTATTGCTACCAGTCTTATGGGAATTCTTCCTTTAAAGACTGTAAGCGTGCATCTGAAGAAGCAATTAGTACAATAAAAAAAAACTTGCAGGTATGTCCATCTCTTATCATCTGCACTGTCCGAGTTAGAGAGAATTAGTTAACTTTGATGGTTGATGAAGATGAACAAGCTACTAGCTATAGTTTCACTTCCATTACCAGGTCATAAAGAAATAATGGTACATGATAATATTCTGTTATTTATATAAAAAGACAGAGTTTAAAACTAAATTGTCGCTATGTGATCCCTCAGTTAATATTAAATTGTCAAGGATGATCACTAGTTATTTTCATGCATGATTATTGATCTTTAAAATCGTGGAGGTTGTTTATATCAAATCCTATAGTACTGCATAATAATTTGAATCTTGGAAAAATATATGATATCTGCATCTTATTTTTCAGGGGAGCATACTCTGCTATTTTGTATCTTTATTTGTTTTCTTCCCATGCGATTCTAGTGAAGCCTTATATTTGTTTGATGTTTGACTAAACATTCAATATCATACTCACAAACAAGAAAAATGTTTTCAGGAGAAAGTTTTCTCTGATTCGGAATCTATTCAATCAAGAGCTGAGGCAGTTATGCTTCTTAAGCAGTTGGAATTCCCGGTTCGTTTTTCATCTTCAAATTAACCCATGGAGTTTCTGCGTGACTTTTATTTACTTAAGTACTACTAGGCCTTTTTGGAACTCAAGTAATTCACCATTCGTGGATTTGTTATTAATTTCGTATACGAACAGAACTTTCATAATTTTCTCTTTTTTCTGACCATGTGACATATAACCTTTTGTCGCTGTGTAGGTTGAAAATTTGAAGGTCAGATTGTTTGACAAGCTTGAACAATTCCTTGTGGACCTGCATATTGAGCCTGAGCAATTAGCAAATACTTTATCGGATGTCAATGCATCTCCTGATAATGGAAAATTTGCTCCGCATACTGCCCATGAGGTCACAAAAAGGGTCCACCTTGTTGTGTAAATTTTAAATACTTTATTGATATTTTTACCGTTCACTAGGTGGAAAACATGGAGTTTTTCGCATGAGATGCAACACGAGTAGTATTGTTTCCTGTTCGTGTTCTATAGTCGAAGAGATAGCATGATATGTGGTGAAAACTGGACAAACTCACTTTTATGGCCTTTTAGAAGCGCTTAGCCACCAACTGTCTGGGTTAAGCTTTTCTGATTGTTTTTTTCACGGTGCTTAATATTGATGGTAATGAAGTTTCTGTTATTGCTGTTTCAGGCTTCAATTCGTGAATTTGCAGAAGCTGTACGTGCTTATAAAGTTATATTTTTGGATTCAGAATCGCAGCTATCTAAACTTTCACAAGATCTAGTTTCAAAGTATGCTGCTTTTTTTGTTTATCAGCTCCTGTTCTCATTTGCACTGTTTTTGGTGATAAAACTGTGTGTAAGGTTCTTGTATGTTCTTGATTTACATATGTGGATGTTCCAGGCAATATGAAGCCACATATCAGCAAATTAAGAAGCAAGATAGCTCCAAGGATCTTTTGGTGATCCTTCGTAAGTTACTTCAGCAATATGTGAATTATACCTCTCCACGTCCGCAATTTGATTTACGGTTATATTCTTGTTGGCTGTTTGATAGCATTCTGTATATGAGTTGAACGTAAAGTGACCTTTCATTTAACTGAGTTGAAAGAAGAAGGCTTAAATATTTTTTCGTCCTGTAATTAAGAGCTTGACACTTTTAGACACCCGGCTTAAGGGGTTGCAATTTTTAAGACATTCAAAATCAAAAAAATTTAATGACAAGCGCTTTGACGATGTGTCAATCTGCTTAGATGCCAATTGGGTACCAAGTCGTACAGAAGAGGTGATGTGGCGTCTAGATGGGCTGCTACGTCATACAAAAGAGGTGATGAGTTGGACGGCCATGTCATCAGAATAAGCGAGGTGGCGTCCAGTTGGAGCTTAATTTCCTTAAAAGTGCTTTGATTTTTACAGTTCGTGTCCTAAAATTGACATCCCTTAAGTTGTGTGTCATGAAAGTGTCACACCTTCTAACTTATAGGATGAATAAAATAATTAAGCCAAAGAAGAATATATTCTTGCTTTTTATGAATTTAGTGTTTCTTTGCTGACTAATTTATTCCTAAACTGGCACTGAGCCATGACCCTCTTAGCTTCCCTTTTCCGGAACTATTTATGCATTTACATTCATATTTTGAACTTGTAAATATTTTTCACAACCTCCAGGGGTGATTTGGGCTGATGTGCTACTGATTGATGAAGTATTACCCGAAGCATTCCTCCCCAATTTTGCAATTCAGGTTTGCATGTTATAACTTAATTAGAATGTTAAATCTTTTTTCCGTATATATCAGTTGAAAAGCAGGTTAGTTGATAATCATGATATTTTCAGAGTGCTCATGTTACTGTCAAAGAATTCATATCCAGAAAATTTTACCGTCTTCTGCTTGATGTATCTGGTAAGCATGTTATTTTATCCTTGTGTTTCATTTGGAATTTTTGTTGAGAAAAATGTTCTATAATCATGATCTCTTATAGAATACTATTTCATTCAGTGTCTGAACTATATATCATCATTCTGCATCGGAATTTTCCCAACATATGCCTTACATTCTGGACGTTTTATAATTATATACGCTTGTGAATGAAGTAATAAAAATTTTAGTATCATACCAGAGCGAAGGTAACTTCTCCTACATTTTATTTCTTTTCCGTGTCTCTGCCTGATACAGAATATTGATATGTTGCTTCTCAATCTCACATATTCTGTTATATTTTGTTGGCATATTCACTATATTTCAAAAGTAAAATAATAAATAGTAATTCTCGTCCAGATTCGTGGGCAATTTTTATTTAATGATGTCAAGTGGGGCATTGATCTATAACATTTGATATGCATGGCTGGTTCATATCTGATATATGAAGAAAAACTGAAAGGAAACTACAATTGGAGATTGCAGAGTTCTTGTGATAATTACTGAATTGCAAATTGTTTTTCTAATTTTATTTAGACGCCCTTAAGACAGTCCAAGGTGGAGAAAGGGAAGGTATAACAAAAGAGTTTCCATTGGCTGCAACATTGGAGTCTGGGAAAAAAGCAATTATCCAAGGAAGTGTGGGTGTCTTACAGGTTAAGATTAGATGCATAACTGTCTGTGGTTAAAGATTTCTTATCAATTCTATTGTTAACACTTTCACTATGGTTTTCCTATCAATTCTTACTTCATTCTAGAGTTTGTGTCGTTACCAGTAAATACCTAGTCGATTCTCTTGCTTACATCCACTACAGGAATTTCGACAGCTTCTTGACGACAACTTGGAATTGTTAATGAATTTGAGAGATTTAACTATTGACTGGGTCCAAGAAGGTTTTCAGGATTTCTTCAAAAAACTTGACGACTATTTTCTCGGGCTCTCTGGGAAAAGTAATGAAGGTAGTATCCTGAATGTTATGGAGCAGATGCCAGGTGATAAAATTGCTTCTGGGCTTGCTCTTGTGTTGTGCCAGTTTTCTGTTTATATAGAACAGAGTGTCATTCCACGAATTACTGAGGCATGGATCAATTCGACTTTTATTACATTTAGTGATTAAGATGTATCAACTGGCTTGACCTTCTGATCACTTCTTAAATGTGAATTTCAGGAGATTGCTTCTTCTTTCTCTGTTGGTGGGGTTCGAGGGTCTGAGCATGGTCCAACTTTTGCACCTGCAGAAATTTGTCGTATTTTCCGGTTATCTAGCGAATCGTTCTTGAATCTGGTGAGCATTTGTTTGTCGGCATTTGATTTTGATTCATGCTATTGGTTTTGGAATCATTTCAAATCAGCATGAAACCAATATGACATGCTGCAAACGATAGGCATAAAAGTCTTGTATCCTATAACTATTTTGATTCATAAGCCTCTAGTTTGAAATGGTTATAATGATGGCACATACAGACGTTGCAGTCGCAGACTCGCAGTTCATATTCGTACTATGTCCACCAACTCCAGTTTGCTGCATTTGTTGATGATTTCATGTTGTGGCAGTACAAATGCACATCGCGGACATGTCTGGAAGACTTCTTTTATTGATGTATATATGTTTTATATGTTATTGTCATAACATTTTTTATTTATTTTCAGTATGTTAAGATGAAAACACAGAAAATATCTGTTCTTTTGAAGAAGAGGTTTTCAGCACCAAACTGGGTCAATGTCAGTAGCCTGTCCCCATCTCTTCGATATGTTTCCTAATACTTCAGCAGATTTAGTGACTCTGATTGTGTACTTTTTTACCTGTTTTTTAGCACAAGGAACCCCGAGAGGTGCATATGTTTGTGGATATACTTCTTCAAGAGGTAATTCACTTCGCTATCTATTTCTTTGGTTGATATTGTGGCAATTTGTAGTGGTGTAGTGACTGACGTTTTGATTATCTCAAATCCTCATAATTTGGTTTGTGGTTGTAGTTCGACGAAATAAGAACTGAAGTGAAGCAAATTTTGCCTCAAGGCTTCGACCGCCAGCATCGCCGTGCTGACAGCGCCGGGAGCACAACATCGTCACGCAGTAACCCTTTGAGGGAAGATAATAGATTAAAGCGATCAAATACTCAGAAGGCGAGAAGTCAGCTCCTTGAGACACATCTAGCAAAATTGTTCAAGCAGAAAATGGAAATTTTTACAAAAATTGAGTACACACAGGTTCTTTTTCTGATCTTTTTTGCTAAGAAAGAAATAGGGCATGATGTTGCCTTGTGGTTATGAATATATGAACTTTGTTAATAGCAGGAATCCGTTTTAACAACAATTGTGAAGCTTTCGTTGAAGAGCTTGCAAGAGTTTGTGCGGCTGCAGACATTCAATCGCAGTGGATTCCAACAAATTCAACTGGACATTCACTTCTTGAAGTCTGCTTTAAAGGATGCGACCGATGATGAAGCTGCAGTTGATTTCCTTCTCGACGAGGTAACAAAACCTCATCTGATTTAAATTACCTAGAATAATTATGTGGAAAATGGTGTGTCTCACTAGTTAGGGCAACAACTTGGTTATTCATTGGTTCATCGAATTCCATGTGCAGGTTATTGTTGCAACTGCTGAACGTTGTCTCGATTCAGTTCCCTTAGAACTTCCCGTACTGGAAAGACTTGTGCAGGCTAAGTTTGCAAACTCAACCGAGCAAAGCTAAACGTTACGGTATCATAATCGCTTGTTTTTATATTTTCTTGAAATTGCTGTCATAATGAGCTGTTCTGTTCAATCCCAGCACCAGCTTCAATTCTATCTCTCTGACGTACCAATTTCGGAGGATTGATGTTTGAAAAACAAAATGTTTAGCATGTGAGATCTCATCTTAAATAATTTACCGTTGGTTGTTGTATCTGTTGTATCGTACCGTAACATCTTAGGATGTTGTGGACTGTGTGCCAATATCAATACTCTTTTATTAAGCCCTGCCTAATATGAACAGTCAAGTTTAGTCGGTCAATTTAGATTAAGTAAAAAAATAATATTAAATTTAAAGAGAACCTCTATTTATTTATTAATTATTATTTTGTAATTAATATTATAAACCTTTATATACACTGAATCCTCAGTGCAAAATTGTTGATAAACCTATCAACGAAACTGTTCTTATAGAAACCAATTTTAGCAGATCTTATATCACAACTAGAAGATCGATTAAATGGGAAGAAATTCAATTCCCAGAAAATTGGGTTATTCAACGAGCTATGCCTCTTCAGCCCAAAATTAAGAACAATCCGACTCAAATAATACAGACAACAGATGGAATTGTTCAAATACAATTTGAGCAGAATAGAAAATCTGTCGATGTAAAAAATATATCCATGTGATTATATAATAAGATCTCCTTCTAGAGCTTCGACTTCTCAAGTTAGAGAATCAACCTCTAATGATTACCTACAAAATAAAATAGAAGAATTAAGAATTAATTCTGATAATATTGTTCACGGTGTTTTCAAAAATCAAGACGAGGAAATAACCGAGTCAGAAATGGATTTTCGTGTTTAATGGATTTTAAACCAAAAATCGATTTTAGTCCGGGTTCACCGACTAGAAAGAAAATTGAACAAGAGTTTTTTCAACCCAAATGGGAACTTTTTAGAAAATGGTTTTTTTTAAAATTTTAACAAAGAAGATAAAAATATTATCCAAGAAAAATTTTGTAAAGATCTAGGAAATCGAAATGAAAAATTCTGTTCTTGAAAGAAATTATAAGCTTTCTACTGGGAAAAATCTTACTTCAGTTTTTCCTCTTCAAACTAGTTTCCAAATGGAAAAAGAAAACGAAATTAGCTTTTTTAATGCTTTTCAAAAATTATTTGAGAAAGAAAATGATACACTTTCTGTTACTATTAATCATATTAATAGTCTTTTAAAGCAACAAAATTATACAAATATGTATGTTATTGTTTTAGGAGAACAAATTTCTTTATTAAAGAAAAATATTGAGGAAATTTCATCCTCGATAAAAGACATAAAAAACTTTTTATTAAAAGAAAAAAATAATTTAGAGACAGTTGATATCGCGTCTCCAAGTATTCAACCTCCTCCTGAAGTTACAGATTTTAAATTAAAATCTATTTCTCAAATTGAGCAATTACTTGAAGAAAAACTTCAAAATCTTAAGCTTAATACTTTAAGTGAATAATTTGAAAATAAATTAGAAAATTCTGATAATTTTCAAAATACTTTTAATCAAGAAATTAATAAACTTAAGGATACTAAATATGCTGATAGGCCAACTCAAAGTAAATATTATTACCCTAGGCCTACTCCTCAAGACATCTTGTTCGAAGAACAAGAATTTATGCTTAACAATTCGTATAATGGTAGATGTATATACGAATGGCACATAGGATGCTTATGTATACATAGGATGCTTAACAATTCGTGTAATGGTTATACCGAAAGACGAATTTATAATATGATACATAGGATGCTTATGTATAGCACAATTTGCAAAGCTAATCAAAATAATGATAGAGCTGTTGCAAATATGATTGTCGCTGACTTTACTGGTCAGTTAAAAGGATGGTGGGATAATTGTTTATCTCAACGTGAAAAAGAAGATATTTATCTTACCGTTAAAGAAGAAAACGGTCAACAAATTGATAATGTTGTTTACACTCTTTGTGTTGACATTATTGAACATTTCACGCCGATGGTCTGACAATTCTGAAAATATCAGAACTCTTCTCCAAAATCTTAGGTGTAAAACGCTTACATATTTTAGATGGTATAAAGATACTTTCCTTAGTCGAGTCATGGAACTCCCTGAGTCAAATAGTACTCACTGGAAATCTAAATTTATAGATGGCCTAGCTTCACTCTTCGCAGAATGAGTAAGAAATAACCTTAGGAAAGGAGAATCGAGTATCGATTATAACTCCTATACATATGGTAAACTTATAGGAACTTGCATACAAGAAGGTTTAGCCGTATGCAATGAAATAAAACTAAATAAACAAGTCAAAAGACATTCTTTAGACGAAAAGAAACAATTAGGAGAATCCTGTGGCCAATTTGGCATAGAAATCCCTCTACGAGTAAAACTCGTAAAGAACAAAAAACTAAAAAATATTCTGCTAAATAATACGAAAAAAGGAAATATCGAAAATCTAAAAGAAGAGAACAAAAGGATAATAATTATCGATATAAAAGTAAATTCCCCAAATTGTTCGCCGAAAATGTGGGAAAATTGGTCATAAAGCAAGTACTTCCTGGACCAAAAATTAATAACTTAGAAATTGATAGTGAATTAAAAGAAACGCTATCAAAAATTCTACTTGAATCCGAAAGTGAATCGGATTACTCTTCAAATAATGAAAACAACGTTATTGAAGATATTTCATCAGAATCTGATGAATGTCGAAATTGTCAATTAGGAAAACCTTGCTCTACAGATTCAGATAAATCAGAATCTGAATCAGAGAATGATAATCTATATCAAATTATTTCTCAATTTCAAGAGGTCAATGTTCTTGACAACAATAAGAAACTGAAGATCCAGAATTAAAAAATCTGATCATCAGAAGAACTATTCAAAATGAAGAAGAAACTTCTAAAGAAGTTATTCAGAAATCTGAACCCTATAAAATGTCAGAAGTAATAAAACTACTTCGAAACAAAAATAAATATAATGAATCTCCAGTTCATATCAAAGATTTAACTGATGAAATTTCAATTCTTAAAACAGAAATTAAAGAACTAAAATTAAGTAATAATAATTTAGAAAGAAGACTTTATAAGCTTGAAAAAAGAAAAGAAATCTTAGATGAATCATCATCTAAATCTCTGGATGAATTCGTTAGTACGACAGAAAATGATAATTTTCTTTCTACTCTCGAAGTCATCACTTCTCAAAAGTGGTTAGTAAAAATCTCACTACTTATTGATAAAAATTATCAGAAGGATTTTATTGCTCTCATTGATAACGGTGCAGATTTAAACTGTATCCAAGAAGGTATAATACCTACTCAATATTTTTGCAAGACAACTCATTCTCTCAGCTCTGCCAGCGGAGAAAGGTTGCAAATCAATTACAAAATTCCTAAGGCCTATATTTGTAAAAATAAGGTCTGTATTCCTACATCTTTCTTGCTAGTCAAGAATATCATGAACCAAGTAATTCTTGGTACTCCGTTCCTTAGGAAAATATTTCCTATCACTAAATTTGATGAACAAGGATTTAAAGGAAGCTTCGAAAATAACGAAGTATACTTTAAATTCATTACTGAACCAATCTCACGTATTCTTAATGAAATTAAGGATTCTATTCTTATTAAAGCAAAAGAAAATCAGATAAATTATCTAAAACAAGAAATTAGTATACTTACGATCGAGGAAAAAATCAAAAATCCTAAGTTACAGGAAAAAACTAAATTAATTCATAACGAATTTACATTGCAAATATGCAATGATCTTCCAAATGCATTCTGGAACAGGAAGAAACATATTGTTTGTTTACCTTATGAGGAAGATTTTAGTGAGAAAAATATTCCTACTAAAGCTTGTCCCTGCCAAATGAATGCTGAATTATTAGAATTATGTAAGAAAGAAATAAATTCTCTCTTACAGAAAGGTTTAATAAAACCTTCAAAATCTCCTTGGTCATGTACTGCATTTTATGTTAATAATGCAGCCGAAAAGGAAAGAAGAGCTCCCAGGTTAGTAATCAATTACAAACCTTTGAATAAAGTTTTAAAATGGATCAGATATCATCCTAATAAAAAGGATTTACTTGATCGATTGCATAATGCAATTTTATTTTCAAAATTTGATTTAAAATCTGATTTTTGGCAAATCCAAGTTGAAGAAAAAGATCGGTACAAAACCACTTTTACAGTCCCAATTGGACAATTTGAATGGAACTTTATGCCTTTTGATTTGAAAAACGCTCCTTCAGAATTTCAAAATATTATGAATGATATATTCATTCCTTATAGTAATTTATTGTTAATATTGATGATATTTTAGTATTTTCTAAAGATATCGAAACACATTTTAAACATTTAGATATTTTTAAAAAAATAATTATTCAAAATGGGTTAGTTATATCTAGTCCGAAAATGATTTTATTTCAAACAAAAGTAAGATTTTTGGGTCATACTATTGAAAAGGGTAGTATTACTCCAATTAATAGAAGCATTGAATTTGCGTCAAAATTTCCTGACCAAATTTTAGATAAAAATCAATTACAAATATTTGTAGGAAGTCTGAATTATATTTCTCCTTATTACAAAAATCTTGCAATTGTTACATCTATTTTATACGATAGATTAAAAATGACGCCTTGTCAGTGGACAAATAGTCATACTGAGGCAACTAAGAAAATTAAAAGTAAAGTTACCCATCTTCCTTGTCTCATGCTTGCTAATCCTACCTGGCAAAAAATTATTGAGACAGATGCGTCTGATATTGGATTTGGAGGAATATTAAAAAAAGTTTCTCCAAATGACAAATTTGAGCTCTTGTTAGATTCCATTCAGGAAAATGGAATAATGCTCAGAAAAATTATGTTACTATAGCTAGAGAAGTTCTCGCCATAGTAAAATGTGTTTTAAAATTTCAAGATGATCTTTACAATCAAAAGTTTTTAATAAAAACTGATTGTCAAGCTGCGAAATTCATGTTTCAAAGGATTTCAAGCATAATGTCTCGAAACAAATGTTTGCGAGATGGCAGGCTCATTTAGCTCCTTTTGATTTTGAAATAATTTATAAAAAGGAAATTGATAATAGTCTTCCTGATTATCTTACTCGTGAATATTTTTAACATGAGTTTCTTGCAAATTGCAGCAATGTCCCAATATGGGAGAGGTTTCGCTTCTAATAGAGGTGGACGTGGTCGTGGTGGTCGTATCATCGCCCAAATGGGTAACAAGAAACTTGTGAAAGAAAATCTTTCACAATTTTCTTCGTCTTCAAGCAATGCTTGGAATGAGGACGATCCAATTTACAAAGAATTTCTTGAATTTAAGAAACAAAAGGCGCAATCGCAAAATAAAGAAGGTACTTGTTATGCAAAAATAATTGCAGAAGACGACGAAGATGTTGATTATGAGAAAATTTCTCATACTGAGGTAATTATATTACTTGAATTTAAAGATTTAAAATGGTCTGATGAACCTTGGACTTTAATGACAAGGTATTTAGACAGAGCATCATATGCTGCTACTTTATATAAAAACCGTGATACTTATGAAAATATTCTTAAGTCCACGGGAACATGTGATTTTGATCACTTTAATGCGGGAAATTCCCCAATTGCTTTGGAAAAGGGTTATACCTTTAGTAAAATTATTTTCAAGCAAATTATTTCGCCTGAAAAATGGGCTATTCACCCATTAAAGGATAGAGAATATTTCCATCCTGAGTTAAAAACTCTTATTAAATTTAACTAGTACGATTATATCGATGCTTTCTATAAAGTATTTTTTTACCAGAATGAAAGTAAAAAACATTCTTGGTGGATTAAAATTTGTGCGGATGTTTATAAGTCCGAAATTCCAAATTGGTTTTATCAATGGTGGCTTTCTTATGGAGGTACAATTGAAATTCTTAAGGAACCCTTTTTTGGATTATCAAGAATGGGTCAAAGTTTCTCCGATTCTTTTAGAAACGGAACATAAACATGAATGTATTGAAGGAATGGCTTCTTTACATTTTTACACTGAATTTAGTATTCCATGGATATGGAGATGGATTCCTGAAGTGGGTTATACCCAACAAAAAATTCCATGTCTAAAAAGAAACTTTTATATAAAGTTTTGGGAAAAAATGATAAGAAAAACAGCTCCTGGTGAATATGAAAGCCAACAGACGATTGACAAGATCGAAGAGAAAATTTCTCTGTACAAAAATGCGATTAATAATCGTGAACAAAGAGAAGCTCATAGTCCTTTTGAGATGATTTCTCAAAGAATTAATTTACAGAAAGGTAAAATAAGCCCAATGAAATTATTGATGTCTACTTCGAAGAAATGAAGAAAGACATTGCGAAGAATTTTGGTATCGATCTTGGAGATATTTCGATGGGAACATCTTCAAAAATGAAGATGATGAAGAATTTTGCCTTGCTGGTGAAGGACAAGATCCGGAAAATCCGGATGATTTTTCTATTGAAGAAATAATGGGAGACAATGCAATGGACCTCATGGGACAAGAAATTGCAATTATTAAAGATAAAGTGGCGCAAATAGTTAAGACTCGTGAAGAAACAAAGGAGTTTAACGCCAAGGATGCTCTCAAAATCAAAGAAATTAAAGATGCTATGGATAAGATCAGAAAAAGTTTATGGCGACTTCAACGAAGGAAATTATTTTAGCTTTAATAAAGCTAAAGAAGACTTCCTTGGCCAAATGGATGTTAGCTGTCAAGATTCCTTGCCAAGTGGGACGGCTATGAAGAAAAATTTTCTTTACTTTAAATTTTGTATCTTACATTTCTTTTCTATATATAGTGTTGAAGCTCATATGCTTCAGGTGTGCTTTCCTTTACGCTCTTTTGTACTATCTCCCTCTTCTCTCTTATAATTCCCTTCTACAGTAAAATATTTTAAGAAATAAAAGTTGAAGTTTCCTGTACGACTCCTCCCTTAAGTAAGTTTTAATTTTGTTTTTATATCTTTTATTTTTATCTTGCTTAGCCTTAATGAAAGGCTAAATTCTATCGTTAAACTACATCAAGATGCCTTAGTACCTTATCACGGTTTTATATCATATATTACATATATTAATATGATATATTTAATATTTTATGTTATAAAAAACTTTTGAAAATCGATTGAAAGAATTAAATTTTGAATAAAAGTTATAATAAAATTCGATTTTGATTAATTCGATATCGGCTCTTGGCAATGCCCGTGTTGCCGAAAGATAGGCGTTTGAGAGCAATGGTTGTTACCGATGAATTAATTAAATGAAAAAATTTATTATGTAAAAATCCTTGTATTCGACGATTTAATTCTAACAATCACAAAATAATTTTAATTTTTGTTTTCGGATTAACGGTATATAGGCTGGAATACATTCGGTCCGAAAGGGATCAGACTGTTTACAGCCTGATAACTGGACTGACGTCAAAACAACGCCACGTACCATTCATCACCCTTTTTGTATAGTTTTCAAATTTTTGTAAAAGATCCTCTCCGTATTAACAACGCCACGTACCATTTATTCCCTTTGATTTTTGATTTTTGTAAATTTTTTTTAAAGATCCTAAAAGTATGGTATCAGAGCATTCTATATATATATATATATATATATATATATATTGACGATATCATTTTGCCAAAGCAGGCCAATTGTTGAATTGTTTCAAGGGGTAACTTCAATTAAATCCCCCTACCCCTATTTTCTTACACATAACTCCCAATTCCATCTTATTTATTAACAAACTCCTTAAATCAAAACAATCTTACACATAACTCCCCATGTACGATTTTGCCCCTATATTTTTGTAGTACCAACATACGTATGTTTGTAGTACCTCATGTGACGATTTTGCCCCCTCTATTAATTTCCACACCCTCACCCAACTTGTAGTACCAATCTACGCATGTTTGTAGTACCAATGTATAGATGTTCGTGGTACCATTCCATGAGCCCATGGACGATTTTGCCCCTCCACTAATTTCCACACCCTTTTCTTTTCCTTACCCAAACTTGCAGTACCAATGTACGTATGATTGTAGTACGAATGTATGGATGATCGTGGTACCATTCCGTGAACTAGTGTAGTACCATACGTAGGTTACTTGTAGTATCTTTTCCGTACCATGTGCTTAACTATCGCAACTCCTAACCTAAAACTGTAGCACCAATACACATATATTTATAGTACCAATATATAGATTTTCGTGGTACCGTATTATATGCTAGTGTGGTATCAAGATTAGGTTACTTGTAGTTCCAATATCTATGGTAACCGTCACGACAAAAAAAATTCGGATGGCGTCGAAAAATTCGTTACCAAAACTTGAAGTACCAATATACGTATGTTTGTAGTACCAGTGTATCGATGTTTGTGGTACCAAGCCGTGAGCTAGTGTGGTACCATACGTAGGTTACTCGTGCTGAGCACATGGTACCGAAAAAAGATACCACAAGTAACCTACGTATGGTACCACACTATCTCACGTTATGGTACCACAGACATCTATACATAGGTACTACGACCATACATATATTGGTACTTCAAGTTTGGATAAGGAATTTTCGGTCATCTAAATTATTTTTGGTCCGTGACGGTTGCCATAGATTTTGGTACTACAAGTAACCTACTCATAGTACCACACTAGCTTACGATACACCATGAACATCTGTATGTTGGTACTACAAATATATGTATATTTGTCCTACAATTTTAGGGTAGAAGTTGCGATATTTAAGCAAATGGTACGGAAAAGGTACTACAAATAACCTACGTATGGTACTACATTATCTCACGGAATGGTACCACGGTATGGTACCATGAACATCTATACATTGGTACTACAAGAATACGTATATTGGTACTACAAGTTTTGGGTAGGGGGTCCGTGGGTACAATTTTAGGGTAGGAGTTGTGATAGTTAAGCAAATGGTACGGAAAAGGTACTACAAATAACCTACGTATGGTACTACATTATCTCACGGAATGGTACCATGATATGATACCACGAACATCTATACATTGGTACTACAAGACATGTATATTGGTACTACAAGTTTGGGTAGGGGGTCCGTGGGTGTTGACAGGTTTTTTGGTAATATTGTTGTTTTTATAAGGCTAAAATCGTCCTTTAGGTAGCTATGTGATATAAAAGTTTGAAATGGGGAGTTTGATGATAAATGAATGGGAAGGGGGAGTTAGTTGATTAATAGTTTGGGATTATGGAGTTATGCGTAGATTTCTCTTGTTGCAAAAGGTTTCAAAGACAAAATTGATGCAATTGTATTGTGTTTAGAACTTTGTAAAGTGACTTGGGACTTGAACTAATAGAGGCTGAGCAATCAAAAAATAAATGTTAATTGTAGGTTGCATGTTTTAATTACAGATGGATGGATAAAGCTTTGAACAGTTTCTCTTAGTTCAAACATTTAGTTATGCAACCATCTACTCCTGCCCGAATCATGTTATCAACCTCCTCTCCCTTATCGTGAGCCGTAAATGCAAATATCTGAGAGCTAATGTTGCAGCCATATCTCTTCTCTGCTTCTCTGATCCTCCTAGTTGCTTGAGCTCCATTCATCTTTGGAATCTTTAGTTTAACAAAACACAAATATACATTTATTCATAACAGTTGAAAAAACTAGAGCAGATTCAAGTAAAAGAAAATGTATGATCACATATTACCTCGCAATCCATTAGGATAATCGAATGGTGGCACCGAATACCTCGAAGAATCATCTCCTTGCAAGTCCCGCGAACGCTTGCATACTAATTCAAAAGCATCTTCACCATCTTCACACAAAACCACCTCAGCGCCGTATTCGAAGCCACGTGCTTCGCCGTTAATCGGCTGAGCATATTATCATCTGCTATCATTATCCTCTTCCCTGTCAACGGCACTTCTTTCTCCTCCACTATTTCGCTCTTATTAGTCTCCTCAACTGTTGCTTTCGCCGTCCTCCAAGTGCTAGCACCATTAGCTAAAGTAGTACTTTTATCTTCTTCTTCGTAAGTCTCCTCCAAATTCGGGCAATAGCCCGACAACACGGTACAAGCGGGACCCATGGAGAGGATTCGATATCACTATGTCTGAATTCGAAAGCTTCTCATCATTGAGCTTGCCGAGGTTACCACCACCGGGTAAATCCAACCAAACGACCTTAACGCAAGAATTTTCGTTTAAATCCCTTCTAAATTATGCTATAACTCTGCTTATCTCTCTGAACGAAATCGAACTTACGTCGATCACAATCAAGATAAAGGAGATGTTGGCCTTCCTTTGTGAGAATGGGGCGCCGTTTGCACCGTCTAAGGAACTCAAGGGGACTTCTTTGGAACGTTGAGATTTCCCTTCATTTTCCTCAGCGCTGGAAAGAGTTGATGGGATTCTTTGACGGCGTGGACTTTTAAGCCGAGCCCGCACATGAAGCTTTGGACTACGGTGCTTCTCTTAGGGCTTCGAATGAAGAGTAGGACTTGGGATCTTTCCGTTGTGGGGCTACGGTTGTTACGGCTTAGAGTTGTTGTCGCGGCGAAGTCTCTGGCAGATTCGACATCTTCTGATAGACTTAACGTTATGTCTTGTCCATTGCATCGGCTTAAGAAGAGGTTAAACCTCATGCAAGTGCCCTTATCGCCGAAGCCTTTGTCCATGATCCCTATCTCTCCGCTCAGTAAGCGTACCTTAGCGAACAAAAAGAACACAAAGGCATACAAAGTTGTTGCAGTATAGAAGAAAAGGAAACAACGACACTTTTAATCCCTACTATGATCGATTATGTGTCGTTTATTTGGTCCCCGAATTAATTTGATCGTTAGTTTAGACGAAAATTAACACGTTAAAGCATTTGATCTCCTGTTAGTCTACTTAACCCTCATAACTCATATTCTCCTTCGACCTAAAAGCACGCGGACATCATTATGCAGCACATTTCACTCAACGTCAAGGTTTTCAATTCTCCATAAATATGATGCGTAATGATGCTCATGTGGATTTAATTCGAAAATGATATGAGGTATAATTATTTAAGTAGACTAAAAGGATATCAAGTGATCTTACTTATTAAATTACATCTTAACTAACGATTAGATTAAACAGCGGACTAATATGGCCCTAAATCGATAACATAATTGGACTAAAAGTGGCATCCAATAATATGAGAGATAGAAACACCAATACTGCAATCATTGGAGACTAGAAATGTCGTTCGCTCAAAGAAAAATGGACAATATCGTACCACAGATTGTACAATGCCAAGGCCCAAGCCAGTGCCTTGTAGCTTATCTACCGTCTCCTTGACCTGAACGTAGTTTTCAAAGACAAAATTCTGCTTCTCCTTGGGAAGCCCTTTTCCTGTGTCGTTCACTTCGAAAACAAACTCCTTGCAGTTCGGGTCCCTCTGCGCAGTAGCATCGTCCCCAACTTCAGCAGATTTCTCAACCCTGAACAAGAAGCACAACAAGAATCTAACAAAGCTACCACTTCGAGTCGAATCATTGAGCATTCTCTCTCAAGACTCAGTTTTTCGCCCATCCTCGATGTAATACCCATAAATTTCAAATACGGGATTTCGAATGAAATTAGTGTGGTAAATGTTTGAATTAACGAAATTATTATCCGAACTGGTCCAATAAGAGCAAGATATTCGGCCCAATGAAAGAGATTTTATAAAGGAATTAAATAATATTTAGGCCCAACTAAATAAATCTAAAAAGGCCCAAGTTGATTTATAGGTGGGCCCAAAATAATGTATTATTTAAGTAAGGTAGTCATGTTAGTGGGATTCAATAGTTAGTAATATAAAAATAACTAAGCCCAAATTATTACTTTGGCCCAAAGCAATTACAAGATAAGGATGATTTCCCCTAACTTAGGAAAACCCACGTCAAGGCCATATCCTATTGGCTATTTAGCCTAAATACCATCATTTTTGGTCAAAGAAGAAAACGTGAGAAAGGGGAGAGAAAGAAAAAGTTAAAACCCTCATTTCGACTACATGAAACCAACAACCTCACTTGTAAGCCATCAACCCAACGTGTGAAGCAAGGGAAGAAAGAAGAAACGGGAGTCTTGGCAGAAACTTGGATATTCGAACTAAGGAGTAGGTAAGGAACGAAACTAAGAAGTCGAACAAGAGTAAGGAAATTTGGGCAAGCTCACCACCGTCAAACCATCAAGACGAAATTAAGGAAGTGAGGTAGATGATTTATTTTCACCTACAACTCGTTTAAGACCTCTTAAAATGCTTTAGTTCAGATTTTATGCTCTATGCTCGATTTGGGACTTCATGTGTTTAGATGCTTTGAATTAACCCCTATGGGTTTAAGATCTGTATTCTCGTGTGTTTCGAATGATGCGAGGTTCTGGGGATTTATTTGAAGATTTTGGGGGTTCGAACGTTTAGGGCTTTGAGTATTACAACTGGAAATAGGACACTTATTGTAAAGTGTAGGACTTCAGTTCGAGGGGTCTAGTCCATGGGCTTAGAGACTTTCGCAAATTGGGGGATTTATCGGGCCAATAGAAATTAGTTCACGAGTTGGGGGTAGTTCACTAATCGGGGGATGCTTCTTTGGTCGTAAAGTAGTTAGGCGGGTTAGAGACTTTCTCAAAATTGGGGGACTCATCGGGCTGAAATTAGTTCACGGGCCGGGCTTCGTGAAATGAGAGGCGTGTTCGGATCGCAAGGTAGTTCGCGGGCTAGGGGTTCGCGCATTGTGAGAGAGAATTGTTATTTCGCGGGTCAATACGGATTTAGTACATAAGTTATTTTCAAATGTTTTAGTATTTAGGAAACTCAGATTTTTCAATAATAAATCCTAACTCATGGTTGTTGCTAAGGTAGGAATCTGAGTTTATGATTTTCGAAAGGGTATGAAGTTTGTAAGAGTGTGATAAATGTTTGGGCGTACGTTTTCTGGGTTTAGGATATTCTTTGGTAATATATGAAGATTTGAAGGTTTCGACCGATTTTAGATTTCGAGCGATTTTGAGTTTCTATCGGTTTTAGTTTGCGGGCCGTTTTATTTTGTAAGCTATGAGTGAATAGAATTCCGAACTAATAGGCAAATCGGCCGAATGGGTTTCGGGTTGCGAAGAGTCTCGCGGGCCCAAATGATTGTTTCGATGTGTGAGTGAAACATGTTTTGCGGGCCAAAATTCGGATTCTCGCGGGCTACGGTCTTTCGTGGGGCGACTTGAAGGGTGATTCCTGTGAGAGGCATCGCGGGCCGATTTCAGGTTTCGCGGGCCGATTGACTTTTGCAGGGTGGTTCCTGTGAAGGGCATCGCGGGCCGGCTTTGGGTTTTGCGGGCTGATTGGCTTTCGCAGGGTGATTCCTGTGAGAGTAATCGGTCGACTCGCGGACTTAAATCGGGCTTCGCGCGTCCGATCGGGCGATTCGCGAACTTAAATCGGGCTTTGCGCGTCTAATCGGACGATTCTGAGAACGCGGCGAAAGTCCCGTGAATTCGAGCGTTGACCCGCAAGTGTTTCGGGTTGACCACCTTTTGAAAGTTGGATCGGGCGATTTAAGATTTGGGCCTTGATCGGATTTGTGTGAGTTTGACCGACGATTTAAATTCTTTGGGCTTTTGCCCTATTTGAGGCCCAATAGTTTAAATAAAATTATTTTTCGGCCCAAATCAGGTTTAAAGTAAAGTATATTCGTATGTTGACTAATATATTCGGGTCAACCTATATTTTAAAGTTTAAAAGTTATTTTGGGATTTAAAACCTTCGGCCTAGCTTAATGTTTTACGGGTTAATTTGACTTAGCGAACTCTTTTCAAATGGTTACTTTTCGAATGTAGTTTCAAGCAATGATCTTTCAAATATAGTATTAAATATATAATAATCCGATACTTAGGAAATTCAGTAACGTAGATATTCAAGTAATTTAGATGATATACTGATGTGATGATTTTGTGCCTAAGGTCGAGGTTAGGAACATTGCTGAGCTATTAACGGGTAATCGACGGATGACAAGTAAGTAGAAATCCAACTACGATACACAACTTGTTTTACGTGCCTAAATTGATGATTACGTGCCTACGTGGTTTCATGAATTTGTGAATTGATTGAAGTATTTTAATGTGGTAAGTTTATGTTACATTTACTTGCATATGCATATTCACGTGCACACACGAACTCATGAGGGAGGGTCGTGGGACTGAGTGTGCATAATATTATGTCGCTTGTATGTGACGAGGACCCGCCGATATAGGCCGGTGTGTCGACTCACAGTTGAGTCACGGGCGACTTCTATGGCACCATATACGGCGTACGACGCCGGTTATTATGATGAGGCAGGAGCGACCCAGAAAGGAGCGACCTAGCTATGCTAGCGTAGGCTAACTGGCGTAGGCAACTGCCCTGTTTGCGGAAGGAGCGACCTGGAAGGAGCGACCTAGGGGGAATCCTAGCGTGGGCTACCAGCGTAGGCTACCGTATGGCAGAGGGGACGACCTGGGAGGGTGCGACCTAGGGAAACCTAGCGTAGGCTACCCAGCGTGGGTCACTGTCACAGTCCTGTTGAGGATATTGAGCTCTTATGGTGCATAGTAAGTTCGCCGAGGGCCCTGAGTGATACTAGTATGAGTACTAGGAGCATTGGCGCGGATCGCCTTTGCGAGGGTTATATGCATCGGCGCGGTTTGCCTTTGCGAGTTTTATATGCATCGGCGCGGTTTGCCTTTGCGAGTGTTATATGCATCGGCGCGGATTGCCTTTGCGAGTGTTATATGCATCGGCGCGGATTGCCGTTGCGGGCTAGTGTCACGTGCATACATGCATGATTTCTGCTTACTGAGCCTCGGTGGCTCATTCCTTATGTTGTGTGTAGGTACGATAGGTCGGGCGTTGCGAAACGTCTCGACTAAGGCAAGCTGACGGCGGTACTCCACGGGCTTTTGAAGGCAAGGCTGTACATGGATGACGACCTGTGGAGCGATTGTTAGGATGTTTTATTTGTATAAATATTTTGAGGGCTTCGGCCTTGGTATGATTAGACAATGTAGATTTTGTTTGGTCGTAATATGTTATATTTTAAGAAAAGTTTTTGAAATATGGGCTTTCCGCGGCTTACGTTGCGGAAATCCGCCGCTAATTAGTATTAGAAAGTGAGGGTCGCCTCAGGTGGTATCAGAGCTTAGGATATAGGTTCTGTAGACTGTCCATGTACAGCCGCTCAAAAGCATGGAGGATCAGCCTTGCCTGTAAGTATATTTGATGTGATTATATGTTTACAATAACGTGCCTACTTGCTTGACAATTGTAGAATGACTAGCGGAAATAGAGAATTTATAGTTGAGTCAAGTCGTGGGGTTGCACTTGAGTTTCATGTGAATGAACATGACTCGGTGCTCCTGCACCTTACAGAACTGATCCCAGATCGAACGGATCAGATCAATGAACTTAAGGATCGAATTAATGAGCTTAAGGATCTAACCTATAAGCTTGTCCAAACCTTGTAAATTCCCTCACTATGAACGTGCGACTAGGGAAAAGAAAAGCGAATGAATAAGTAGAGCAAGCAGTTAACAGAAAGAGTTGACTTTTCAAAGATCCTAAATTGCAAGCAAGGCCGAATCCGTGGGGAATTAACCTCTCTACTCGAGCTCCAAGTTCTATTCCTTGCTACCTACAATATGGGCAATTCCATGGGGAATCAATTATGGCCCAGGATTAAAACCCTACCTTCAGTACTTTCGATGCAAGAAGGAGGGACACCGTGCTAGAAATTGTGAGACGCATAGATATATTCCGTTGGACTTAGCTCAAATGTCGACACAACCCTTACTGGTTCCAGTGCGGATGTCTAATTTAAACCTAGAGGAAACAGAAATTCCTTCCACGAAAATGACGTGCTTTCAAAATATGAAGCTGTATTTGATTTCCGTAGAAAAGATCGTAAGCTTCAATTACCCGAGACAAGAAATATTCGTCTTACGGGTAAGACCAGCTAATGTAGAAATTCCATACCCATGATATAAAGATTTAGTGATTTATGGGAACAAGTTGCGAACCTTTTCTCGCATCTGCGGATAGACGGAGGAATTACCTCGATTCGTGACCAAAATTTTGTTGGTAACCATCAAAAACCGATGAATGCTCCGATTATATTTCGAAATTTTGCTCTGATCGACTTACGATCAAAGCCATACTCCATCTTTGAATACTCCTTTCTAAGTATGACGATGAAGCCACGTCCTACTTATTTCAACACAAGTTTAAATCCGATAATATCGGAGAATAATCTTATGCCTCAATCTTTCGGTTCGTTCAAAGAGTTATGCATGTTCCATGCCAGAATGGGTAGCGGAAGCGTGGTGAATGCTTATTTGTTCCCAACCATTGACTGGAACAAAAATACAACAATTCCTATTATTTCCTTGCCCAACCTCAAGTACATACAGGTCCAACCGATTTAAGCGATCGTCGTACCCACTTTATCAGGAGTCAACCATTCGAATTCGAGACGACCTTATTTTAGCCTTTGTAATCTTACTTCCCTTCTTTCGACTTCTTTAGAATGTCTTTCTTTCTTGAGTTCCTGTCACTACATGAACATTCCTTTCCACGTTTCTAGAAATGGAAGTTAGGCAGATCTTTTAAGGGATAGTCCAGAACTAGGAATTTTTTTTACTGCGACAGACTACTTCAATGAGTTTTTAGACCATAAGAAATTAATGCAAGAATCTTACTCACCTCAGAATGATCTCTAGAGTCTACCTTACCCGGATAAGTTCTGCAAGGCTAGTGATAACCCAAATTCTCGTACTTGATTTAGAATTCTCTATCATATTTTTCCCTCTCTTCGAAGATTGTTTCAAATTTCCTCTTGCATCTCTATCGCCTAGGAAAGGATAACTTTCGATTTGAGATCATCAACCAAAGTAAGAAGTTATCAGCAACTTCGATCCTCTGTCCTCAAATTAGAAATGCAGAACTCGAAAGAATGGTTCTATTTTCATAAGAGATCGTTCTTTTCAAATTCATTCCGTAAGGATTTTCTCTAAGAACTACTAGGTGATTATCTATCACCTAACCAAGCCAACTCATTCCCCTACCGATCGTTACCCTGAATTATTCCAATGGGCGGAATTTCGGGGGCGAAATTCTTTTAAGGGGGGAAGGATGTAATACCCATAAATTTCAAATACGGGATTTCGAATGAAATTAGTGTGGTAAATGTTTGAATTAACGAAATTATTATCCGAACTGGTCCAATAAGAGCAAGATATTCGGCCCAATGAAAGAGATTTTATAAAGGAATTAAATAATATTTAGGCCCAACTAAATAAATCTAAAAAGGCCCAAGTTGATTTATAGGTGGGCCCAAAATAATGTATTATTTAAGTAAGGTAGTCATGTTAGTGGGATTCAATAGTTAGTAATATAAAAATAACTAAGCCCAAATTATTACTTTGGCCCAAAGCAATTACAAGATAAGGATGATTTCCCCTAACTTAGGAAAACCCACGTCAAGGCCATATCCTATTGGCTATTTAGCCTAAATACCATCATTTTTGGTCAAAGAAGAAAACGTGAGAAAGGGGAGAGAAAGAAAAAGTTAAAACCCTCATTTCGACTACATGAAACCAACAACCTCACTTGTAAGCCATCAACCCAACGTGTGAAGCAAGGGAAGAAAGAAGAAACGGGAGTCTTGGCAGAAACTTGGATATTCGAACTAAGGAGTAGGTAAGGAACGAAACTAAGAAGTCGAACAAGAGTAAGGAATTTTGGGCAAGCTCACCACCGTCAAACCATCAAGACGAAATTAAGGAAGTGAGGTAGATGATTTATTTTCACCTACAACTCGTTTAAGACCTCTTAAAATGCTTTAGTTCAGATTTTATGCTCTATGCTCGATTTGGGACTTCATGTGTTTAGATGCTTTGAATTAACCCCTATGGGTTTAAGATCTGTATTCTCGTGTGTTTCGAATGATGCGAGGTTCTGGGGATTTATTTGAAGATTTGGGGGTTCGAACGTTTAGGGCTTTGAGTATTACAACTGGAAATAGGACACTTATTGTAAAGTGTAGGACTTCAGTTCGAGGGGTCTAGTCCATGGGCTTAGAGACTTTCGCAAATTGGGGGATTTATCGGGCCAATAGAAATTAGTTCACGAGTTGGGGGTAGTTCACTAATCGGGGGATGCTTCTTTGGTCGTAAAGTAGTTAGGCGGGTTAGAGACTTTCTCAAAATTGGGGGACTCATCGGGCTGAAATTAGTTCACGGGCCGGGCTTCGTGAAATGAGAGGCGTGTTCGGATCGCAAGGTAGTTCGCGGGCTAGGGGTTCGCGCATTGTGAGAGAGAATTGTTATTTCGCGGGTCAATACGGATTTAGTACATAAGTTATTTTCAAATGTTTTAGTATTTAGGAAACTCAGATTTTTCAATAATAAATCCTAACTCATGGTTGTTGCTAAGGTAGGAATCTGAGTTTATGATTTTCGAAAGGGTATGAAGTTTGTAAGAGTGTGATAAATGTTTGGGCGTACGTTTTCTGGGTTTAGGATATTCTTTGGTAATATATGAAGATTTGAAGGTTTCGACCGATTTTAGATTTCGAGCGATTTTGAGTTTCTATCGGTTTTAGTTTGCGGGCCGTTTTATTTTGTAAGCTATGAGTGAATAGAATTCCGAACTAATAGGCAAATCGGCCGAATGGGTTTCGGGTTGCGAAGAGTCTCGCGGGCCCAAATGATTGTTTCGATGTGTGAGTGAAACATGTTTTGCGGGCCAAAATTCGGATTCTCGCGGGCTACGGTCTTTCGTGGGGCGACTTGAAGGGTGATTCCTGTGAGAGGCATCGCGGGCCGATTTCAGGTTTCGCGGGCCGATTGACTTTTGCAGGGTGGTTCCTGTGAAGGGCATCGCGGGCCGGCTTTGGGTTTTGCGGGCTGATTGGCTTTCGCAGGGTGATTCCTGTGAGAGTAATCGGTCGACTCGCGGACTTAAATCGGGCTTCGCGCGTCCGATCGGGCGATTCGCGAACTTAAATCGGGCTTTGCGCGTCTAATCGGACGATTCTGAGAACGCGGCGAAAGTCCCGTGAATTCGAGCGTTGACCCGCAAGTGTTTCGGGTTGACCACCTTTTGAAAGTTGGATCGGGCGATTTAAGATTTGGGCCTTGATCGGATTTGTGTGAGTTTGACCGACGATTTAAATTCTTTGGGCTTTTGCCCTATTTGAGGCCCAATAGTTTAAATAAAATTATTTTTCGGCCCAAATCAGGTTTAAAGTAAAGTATATTCGTATGTTGACTAATATATTCGGGTCAACCTATATTTTAAAGTTTAAAAGTTATTTTGGGATTTAAAACCTTCGGCCTAGCTTAATGTTTTACGGGTTAATTTGACTTAGCGAACTCTTTTCAAATGGTTACTTTTCGAATGTAGTTTCAAGCAATGATCTTTCAAATATAGTATTAAATATATAATAATCCGATACTTAGGAAATTCAGTAACGTAGATATTCAAGTAATTTAGATGATATACTGATGTGATGATTTTGTGCCTAAGGTCGAGGTTAGGAACATTGCTGAGCTATTAACGGGTAATCGACGGATGACAAGTAAGTAGAAATCCAACTACGATACACAACTTGTTTTACGTGCCTAAATTGATGATTACGTGCCTACGTGGTTTCATGAATTTGTGAATTGATTGAAGTATTTTAATGTGGTAAGTTTATGTTACATTTACTTGCATATGCATATTCACGTGCACACACGAACTCATGAGGGAGGGTCGTGGGACTGAGTGTGCATAATATTATGTCGCTTGTATGTGACGAGGACCCGCCGATATAGGCCGGTGTGTCGACTCACAGTTGAGTCACGGGCGACTTCTATGGCACCATATACGGCGTACGACGCCGGTTATTATGATGAGGCAGGAGCGACCCAGAAAGGAGCGACCTAGCTATGCTAGCGTAGGCTAACTGGCGTAGGCAACTGCCCTGTTTGCGGAAGGAGCGACCTGGAAGGAGCGACCTAGGGGGAATCCTAGCGTGGGCTACCAGCGTAGGCTACCGTATGGCAGAGGGGACGACCTGGGAGGGTGCGACCTAGGGAAACCTAGCGTAGGCTACCCAGCGTGGGTCACTGTCACAGTCCTGTTGAGGATATTGAGCTCTTATGGTGCATAGTAAGTTCGCCGAGGGCCCTGAGTGATACTAGTATGAGTACTAGGAGCATTGGCGCGGATCGCCTTTGCGAGGGTTATATGCATCGGCGCGGTTTGCCTTTGCGAGTTTTATATGCATCGGCGCGGTTTGCCTTTGCGAGTGTTATATGCATCGGCGCGGATTGCCTTTGCGAGTGTTATATGCATCGGCGCGGATTGCCGTTGCGGGCTAGTGTCACGTGCATACATGCATGATTTCTGCTTACTGAGCCTCGGTGGCTCATTCCTTATGTTGTGTGTAGGTACGATAGGTCGGGCGTTGCGAAACGTCTCGACTAAGGCAAGCTGACGGCGGTACTCCACGGACTTTTGAGGGCAAGGCTGTACATGGATGACGACCTGTGGAGCGATTGTTAGGATGTTTTATTTGTATAAATATTTTGAGGGCTTCGGCCTTGGTATGATTAGACAATGTAGATTTTGTTTGGTCGTAATATGTTATATTTTAAGAAAAGTTTTTGAAATATGGGCTTTCCGCGGCTTACGTTGCGGAAATCCGCCGCTAATTAGTATTAGAAAGTGAGGGTCGCCTCACTCGAACCACAACGTGCCCTTCTAAAGTGAACTTCACTGTATTGCTAAGCAAATTGCTCAGTATTTGCTTCACTTTCCCTCTGTCCTCTATAACGCAACGGTTATGGGCTACAGAACCGTCGTGTGGGTCCAAGATTACGTCCACTCCCTTCTTCATTCTGACGGGATGAAAAAGATCCACCCCATCTTCTAGAAGCTGCGCCACGTCGAATTCTTCCTCGTCGAGCTGCATCTTCCCCGCCTCTATCTTACTCGTGTCGAGAATCGAATTCAAAAGCCCTAAGAAAAGCATTGGAAAAAGTTTAGTCATACATCATAACATATTAGAATTCGAGGGCTTCAGCCTGCCTAAAATCAGCGGATGATACGTGAAGTTGCCTATGTGATATATTAATTGATTACGAAAGCTTGATGATGGAATTTTGGTTATCCCAACGGAAGAAGAAAGAGGCAAAAAAAAAAAACAATGCACCTTCGAGGTCCTTGATGCAAGTTTTCATATGGTGAAGATTACCGAGCAATTCAGTTCTCAAAGGATTATCTCTCTTCGAAATGAAATTTCGCGATATATCGATGAGTCAACTTATTCCCTCCAGAGAAGTGCGAATATCGCGTGGCTTGCGCTTGCAAAGGCTGTGCTCTTACTCATGCTTTTCCTCTCCGATTGCTGAGTTGCCTCCATTTGCTTTATGAGCGCACTTCGGAAATACATTTCCCTTCTTGCGGCTCGAACGATGAGGTACACGAAAATGTTATAGTTATAACCATTGAAGTAGTTATTGCGATGAGCAAAACGATGCATGAAGAATGTTCTTGTGGATTTTGGAAAGTAATTCTTGGAGGTTGATAGTGTGGGAAACTAGCTTCACTTCGTGTTCGATTGCAGATTTCTTGACCCACAAAGCTATGAGCAAATCGGCCGGCGAAAGCACCGTTATCATCTACAATCAACCACCACGCTTTGATATTTTGATTGAAAAATATATATAGATTCGACTCGTTATATGTCGTTGCAATACATCAGATATTAAGACATACGATAACATCAGCTAAAAAATATCAATGGGTGACTATATTTTTTGTATAGAATACATATACCAGGAAGATCATAAAACAAACAGGTCGACGCAGTACTAAGTATGAGCTTGGCTTCATCCATTGAAACTGTATCGCCATAATGCTATCAAAATACTGTTTTCACCTGCTAGAGAAAGATATATGTTATTTAAGAATGGAAATGGACAATAATCAAACAGAAAAAATGGTTATTTTCTTCTAATGCATCCTAGTATATTTGAACTTGTAAGCATCAAAGCGAATTGATGGTTTTAAAATATTTAATTTCTTAAAGCATGGGCTTGGATTGTTTTGCAGCCTTTCTTTTTCTTGTACATGCAAACAAATGTGACCAATAATAGGACTAGGAGATTAAGCAATAATATGCTGAATAAGCTGTTTGTACGTACGTACCTTGGCTATGATCATTAGCCTTCTTAATTTCGTCTTCTTGTCAGTATTCTTGATGGAATTAGTGGGACGAAGATTTACACATAAACAATGAAAGACGGATATTTTTCTTTTTGCTTTTTATTCATCCGTATATGTAATGTAAGACTTTATATGTCAATTACGAGAGTAATCAATAATACGAATAGTGAAGAATATTTCCCTAACTATATATATAAAAGTAGAATGGTCTCTTCTGGTGCAGCCACGTCAGCAATACAAGCTTCCCCAGCCAATCAGAGTGCAGCAAAGTATTTTATTTTTTTTCGGAATTATTTTCTTGTGTCCAGGTGCATTGAATTTGACCGTTGATCTACTGTCGAGTTCTGAAATGCTGACGGCCATGCTGTGGTTGACTTTATTTCTTTTTTGAGCAGAACGACATCCCAACGGTCATGAGTCCTGCGTCGTATTCACTGTTGTTTTAAAATTTTTGTAGAGAGTATTCGAAGAGGTTTGCGATGCAACAGTGAAATTTGGTGGGTCTCTGTGAAATTCAGTGTACGTCCCTATATTTAACGTATCAATGTATAAGAAATGTCTGGTTTATGCATTTATGGCATCGGAATACAATGTTTTTGCAAGAGTGTACTTTGAGGAAGGCATTCCAACAGTCGTTCGTTTTTGTATTCAATGCACTTTTTCCCCCTCATTCACTGTATCTTCACGTAGTGCATATCTTAAATAATCAATGAACAAAAAATGTTCCCTATTTGCATTTATGGTCCCGAAAACAAATGGTGTCTCTATATAACGTGTTGGCCTGCCAGTTTCACAGCTTCACAGCTTGGCCGCCATGGGAGATTTGACAAACCGGACGGTTCTTGATGAGCTAAAGCCGAGATGTGACAGGAAAATTGTTGTTGTTCGGCTGCTCCATTCATGGACGGCAAGGAATTTGAAGAAAAATGGGGAGCACCATGAGTGTCGATCTTATGCTGTTGGATGAAAGAGTGATTTGTAGCCATTCTTGTTGGTTGTATTGCGGAAATGTGTATTAATAAGTTTTCCCTCTCTTTTGCAATGTCAGGATACGTTGACGCAGGCTTCCATCCATGTTCATAGCGCTTATCATTTTGACGGCTTTCTTAAGGATGGACGTGTTTTTTCCATATCTGACTTTGAGTTGTCAATGCGCCTATCGCATGATTGACCATTAATACATGCTAAGGTTCACCGACCGCACGACCATGGAAGAGGTTGGTGAGGAGTCTTGCTCTATAGGACTTGATAAATTTCGATTCCGTTCCTACGAAGCATTGCTAAAGCTGGCTGGCAACAATCAAGACCTATAGGTATGTCCTTCTCTTTTAGTTGTCTACCGTTTTATTCGTCAGTATTGTAGTTGCGGATGATATATCTATCCAAGATTTGCGAGTGTTAGAAATATTTTATAGTATTCAATTTCATTGTGTTTATCTTAGTTGGTTTGTATTTAATTAACTTTGGGCTAGTTTGTAATATTCTAGTTCTTAGTTACTAGGGGTATAATATACCAACTAATGTGGTATATATACCCCCAAACCCTAATTCATTAGGGTGCGTGTTTTTGGTGTAGTATGTGTGAGTTGCGTGTGTATTGAATAGTAGAAACCATTTTCAAAGCACCCATCGTCTACACTAACCCACCCCACGTTTCATCTTCAAATCCTTCATCCATTTGCGTGGTAAATTCGTTCCTTTTAGATTGTTTGGATAGAATAGGGACCTACAAGTGGTATCAGAGCAAACACGTTTGGATTTGAGCAAGTTTCTGAAATTTTTGGGTTTATTTTTCAGTTTCGAATCCTGCCTTGTTCTCGAATTTTTGAGTTGATTCTACTGATTTTGCAAGCTCAAGAGCTAATTAGGTTGTTTTCGAGTGATTTGAAGTGATTCCCAACATTTTTTCAGTTGATTTGAGTGAGTTTTAGGTAGAAATCGAGTCTGAAGTTCGTCATTCTGCCCATAAATTTTTCAGACAGGAACACCCGATCGGGCGAATGTGCACTGCAGCAAACAATTAATTTCACCTAATTTGAGTTTCGCCCGATTTGATTTCGACTGATTTTGCTTTTCGCCGCATTTGAACAGTCGCCCGATTGATCCAATCGCCCGGAACTCATTTGAATCGATCGAAACTGAAAGTTTTAAATCCTTTTATAATTTTACATGGCGAGACTGATCATCGCCCAAAACTATTTCGATTCGATCGAAACAGAAATTTTAAATCCTTTCAAATTTTACACGGCGAAACTGATAATCGCCCGAAACTAAGTCGAATGGATCGAAACTAAAATTTTAACCCCTTTGTAATTTTTACTCGGCGAAACCGAGACTCGCCCGAAACCAGTTTCGATCGAAACTCATCCTATATATAGTGTTTAGCCCGAAACTCAATCATTTCTCACCAAATCGCCCGAAACCCCCAATCTACCGAAACTGAGCATTTCTTTGAATTCAAAACTTTTCTCGGCAAAAACCCCAATCGGCCGAAACTCATTTGCAACGATCGAAACCTTAAATCGGGCGATCGAAACTCACTCTTCAAAATCACACTTAAACGTTTTCAATCACCAAAACTATTGGATCCCTTTGTTAGGAAATATTTTGTAGTGTTCAATTTCATTATATTATCTTTGTTGGTTAGCTTTTAGTTAATTTGGGCTAGGTCGTAATGGGCTAGCCCGTAGCTATTTTGTAATGGGCTTACACAAGGGCCCAAGTATTATATACCAACTTGTGGTATAAATACTAAAACCCTAACACATAGTTAGGTGTGCTTGTGTGTGTAGAGAAAATAAACATATGTTAGAGTGAGAGAGCCTCCTCAAGAACACCACCAAGCCCCACGCTCGTTCTCGATTCCGATCTATTAGGCGTGTTTAATCCGTCCGAAGTTGTTCGTTTGGGTGAAACTCGGACCAACAATTGGTATCAGAGCTCAACGCGACCGGATTTGCGTGTTTTGAGCAAGATTTGAGTGAAAAATTGCTTGAAAAATATTTTTCGTCACTTTTAGTTTTTGGGCGATTTCGACCTAGTTTTGTTGTTTTCAGACATCCCAAAGGTTGATTATGTGTTTAGGAATGTCTTTCTGAAGTTTTGGAACAAGTTTCGTCGATTTTGAGTCAGATTTGAGCGAAAACGAGTTGATTTTTCTGGTATAAGTCGCGCAGCCTATCCAACAGTACACTGTTCTTGGCCGAGAAATTTCATAGACGAGAAATTTTTTTCACAGGCTGAGAAATTTCGAAACCGAGAAACTTTCTTTCTCAGGCTGAGAAATTTCGAAACCGAGAAATTTTTTTACAGGCTGAGAAATTTCGAAACTGAGAAACTTTCTTTCTCAGGCTGAGAAATTTCGAAACCGAGAAATTTTTTTCCAGGTTGAGAAATTTCGAAACCGAGAAATTTTCTTTCTCAGGCTGAGAAATTTCTATCCGAGAAACTTTTCAGTTGCGAAACTTTCTCAGTTCACACTTCACGATTTTTTCGCGATCTCTCTCACACAACTGCTTTTTCTCAACCCGCGAATTTTTCAACCTGAGAAACTTTTAACACTGAGAATTTTTTTCAAACTGAGAAATTTTCCGGAACTTCTTAGTTTTCGCGACTCACTCTCTCAACGAAATCTCTCGGGACAACATTTATTGCACATTTTCACACATCATTTTTTGCACCCCCCGAGAAATTTGCACCCCGACCTTTAAACTTGATCCAAACCCGATTTTTGGCTTCAAATCTTGCAAAATCACT
Organism: Craterostigma plantagineum; assembly: GCA_027422505.1. NCBI lineage: Eukaryota > Viridiplantae > Streptophyta > Magnoliopsida > Lamiales > Linderniaceae > Craterostigma > Craterostigma plantagineum. The sequence goes on from JAPQWV010000109.1 coordinate 1,858,996, forward strand.
CTTTAGAAATACACTTAAACGTTTTTGACCACAAAAAATTTCTGGCCCCCCTGCGGATTAAACAAGGTTTTAAAAAAAAAAACTTTGGGTTGAAATTTTTTTATATCATTAGATAGAGAAAAATTTTATAAGCCCATTGGACTTTGTCTATTTTACACTGTTTAAAATTTTCCGAAATAAATTTTCTGGGCCGGAATTTTCGGTATAGAAGACGTTTTTGTGAAATTTTTGAAGGCAAATCCAAAACGCGGCAACGATCACCGTACCAACGATCGACCTAGGATGGTATTGGCACATTATAGAAAAGGTCACCCCCAAACTTTTCGGAGCGGAATTTCCAAATGCCAATTTCACACACCCAGCATGTATGGTACCCGGGTTGCTCCACATACATGACTGGTACATGACGTGAGCAACCACTCCCCGGCATGAATGGTACGTGGGTTGCTCCACATTCATGACCGGTATGCACTGCGAGCAACCAACCCCATCATGCACGTTACACGGGTTGCTCCACGTCATGAAGGGATGTCAGAGAAGCGAGCAACCATCATGGCTTCTGTACATATCCGTGCAGAACCCGGACCTACAAAGAAGGGTTGACAAGAGATCAACCAACCATCAGTGGGCGCGCCATTCAATCTCGATGCTTAGACGATGTGGATCTCAGGTTCCAGACTCCACCGTCCACCCACTGCCATCCATTCCATCATGGTGTGCTACATGGAGACGTCCTCTGCCACCATGCTCTTCACTACGCCCTCACCTTCCACCAGACTAGTCCCTGAAGTGTCTTATCAATAGTTTTGGGTCACCCTCGTCGACATCCCTCGTGGTCGCCATTCAACGCGATCACGCCACGCCACCACAGTTCCCATGGATCGGTGAAACCCCTCTGATCCTAACCCAGGAACGAGACTACCCTAGCCGCTTATCTAGGTCTAGGTCGCGCGACATCCTCCTCCACGCAAAGATCCAATCAACGATCTCGGGAGGATGACGAAAGTCGCTTGCAGGAGTTGCGAACCAACGACGACATGATCGCACTCCTCTGTCATATCTCACCACAACCCGGACCTCGCCCATAGGTACAGGAGACGACTCGTTCGTTTCCCGAGTAGAAGTCGCGGCATCTGGTCCAACCGCACAATTAACCCCTCCCAACCACTCAGCTATCCTTTCGCAGATAGCTGTTTCATTCGCACAAAAGGAACCATGTTAGCCATCACCGCCCCACTTGGAAATGGTTGATGTTGAACATGCAGTGTCCCGCCTCTCACTGCACCTCTTCCACCCACGTCGAGTCTAGTGTCATCACCCACCGAAATTTCCAATTTCTAGGACACAAACACTCTTTACGCACCGCAGGTTCTTCGTGAACTTGCCCGAACGCTCGGTGATGTCTCTGTGACTGAGAGTGGAAGACCTAGCACGGCCAACGTCACCACAACCGTGAGCCTAGGCCATCAATCGTTTGAGTCTGTCTCATCGATGATGCCAACGGGAAGTCTTAGTGACTCCGTCTTTTCCCGTCCTGTGCAAACATGCGGCATATCGGACATGCGTTTCGATGTCGTGACGACGGAGCGTCTTTGTGACCCCCGTCTGGTTAGTTACCCCGTTCGTGATGGTGACCCGACTCGTAGCAATCAGCGAGGAACTTACACATTCCATGCCGCACTCGAGTTCACGAGGATCTATGAAGGACAAGGTCCCATCACCGATACCACTCCTACGCCTACGCCTACGCCACCACATGCTACTCCACGTCTTCCAAGTTTCGAAATGAACTTGGAGGAAAGCCAAATGCTGCTACTTGAGAATCCCACATGATTGCCTCACTCAACGCCACACCACATCACCATCACCATCATCAACGCCAGAGAGACTCGTCCCACGGACGACGTGACGATCCCAAAGACGGAGATCATCTCAAGGGGGAGTAAAGAGGAAGAACTGAGTTGAAGATCGTACAGCAGCATCAGCAGCAACCATCATCCACCTCCGCTCGCACCACCTACCTCTCACAACACCTACTCCACCACCTACGCAAACTACGCCACGCCGGAGGCTTCCACTACCTCCGCACACATTCTGATGTGTCAGGCTATTTGTTCATAATGGAACACTCGAAGGAGCCATAGCACATCTCACCAACCACATTCCGCCACCACTGCGCTGACCACTCTGGAGACCGGGCTCCCTACTCTGAAAGTCACATTTCAATGAAGCCTTGGCACAATTTTTACACCCCACGCCTACCTTCTTCTGGAGCCAGACGAGTCAACTTCGTGGCCGAACCAGACAACTTCCATTCGAAGACGACGAATCCGGCGTCGAGAAGAAGAAGATTGGAGAATCTTCACAAGTGAGTCCTAGTCGAGCCATCAATGCCTCCGCAAGAAGAGGAGATATCCTTTGTAAGGGGAGTTTGTTAGGACTCGAGATTTCTCCAATACGCCCAACAAAGATATCCCGCGCTGAATTGAAGATTGAACACTAAGGGGGAGATTGTTAGGAAATAATTTGTAGTGTTCAATTTCATTATACTATCTTTGTTGGTTAGCTTTTAGTTGATTTGGGCTAGGTCGTAATGGGCTAGCCCGTAGCTATTTTGTAATGGGCTTACACAAGGGCCCAAGTATTATATACCAACTTGTGGTATAAATACTAAAACCCTAACACATAGTTAGGTGTGCTTGTGTGTGTAGAGAAAATAAACATATGTTAGAGTGAGAGAGCCTCCTCAAGAACACCACCAAGCCCCACGCTCGTTCTCGATTCCGATCTATTAGGCGTGCTTAATCCGTCCGAAGTTGTTCGTTTGGGTAAACGCGGACCAACACCCTTGAAGAGAAGAACATTCTGAGTCCAACGGGCATAGTCAATTCTAACGCCCGTTTATAATTTTCCTTCCGGTCCAAAAAATTTCGGTATAGACTGCTTTTTTGTCAAATTTTTGAAAGCAAATCCACAAACGTGTCTACGATCAATTATCCAATAATCTATTTAGGACGATTTGGCATGTTATAGAAAAAGTTTTGGTCATTTTCTCGAAGTTTCGTAATCATCACAAAAATTTTCGGTACACACCAAAAATTTTCGACACTGACTTTCTTCGATACTTCACGAGACTTCTCAAGTAAACCAAACTTTTCGAAACAGAACTTCCAAAAGCCAATTTTGTTTTAAAAAAAATTAATAATATTATATTAATTAAAATGGATGCTCAAGCTAGGAAAATTGAGGAATTAGAAGCAAGACTTGCTAATAATTACTCCGTGCTGCTTAAGCAACAAGAAAGCCTAGCATATGCTAATGAAGATTTGACCATTGCAAAGTCCAAGATCATTAGCTTAGAAACTAAGTTAGAAGATAGTGAAAAGAGGGTCTGCGAGATGAGTAATAGTTTGCGTTCTTGCGAAGCTAACCGGAATGAAGTCTCATCAAAATATGAGACTGTCTTAGAGGAACAGCGTATGCTTTACTCTACGATTAAATGGTTAGAGACTAATATTTCGAATTTAGGTTCAACAGACAAAAACTCTCCTTCTAACTTAATTTCTATCGGGGAAAATACTTTACATGATCAAAAGCCTACTCTATGTGATACTCCAGAGACTCTTCGTAAATTGAAAGATTTACAAGATACTTTGAACTCTGAAAGGATAGGTTTTGGCGCTGAAAAGGAAAAGCTTTTAAAGGAGATTTTATATCTCAAAAATTCTCCATCTTTATCTGTTTTAAATGATTTGTCAAATAATACATCTTGCTCAAAACATGTAAAGAAAACAAAAACTAAAAGAAGCATCCTTATTCCTAAAACTGAGAAGGCTTTTGCTAATAATCATTCTAAGTCAACTTTGACTGAAGCTGAAACGTTAAGTAAAAGCAAAAGCGCTAAAAATAGCTAAGGAACAAATAAAGATTAGGAATGAGAAAGGAAAATCAACAGTAAATTTTAAAATTAAGGTCGAAAAATGATCAAGAATTTTCCACTCCTATTCCACTTAAAAGAGAAAGGGAAGCGTGCAAAGAAGATGTTCCAAGCTTAAGCAAGCGAACTTCTCAAACCCCGCACAATCATCATTATAGAGTGAATGATGTGAACTCTCGTAGGCAATACGACTCATCATCCAATGACGCATATAGCGCCATAAGCTCATATTCCTACTTGAAATACCCAGTCAAGATTCATTCTTGAAAGCATCTTATGCGACTGGCTAGGGAGAAAATCTTTAGATCTTCTAGACCTAGGAACACATTCACTAGCGCTGATATGTCATTTCCCTCTAAGGTTCACCAAATCTGGATTCCTAAATCACAAATCTGAACCAAATGTGCTTAACTTGTTTTCTGCTGACAAGGGAGGACCCATCCAAAAATGGGTACCAAAGTCCCGATAAAAGTTTTTGCTGATCCCAGCATGGGTAGGTACTAAGAGAGCTGCTCCACACTCATGACTGGTAAGCGACGAGTGCAGCTAAACATCCCAGCGTGTATGGTATCTTGGGTTGCTCCACATACACGACTGGTAAGCGATGGGAGCAACTACGTATGTAAATTCTATATGCATCCCATCAAGAAACTGGGCATGCATCTTGAGCTGAAAAGACAATATACCTACTTTGAAAACAATAGGGTACATTAAAACATGCATGACTCCAATGTACTTTAAATGTTAAATTTTCGCATGCATATGAGCTGAAATGTCTAATACCCCATGATAGGTACATTTTAACTATGCATATATCTTAAAGAACTACAAGCTTAAACATTCACGTATGCATATAAGCTGAATCGTTAAAATACCTATTTTAAGTGTTAATAGCGAAAAACGTGCATTCTAATGCATTTTTAAAGAACAATAATTCTTTAGTTTGCATCTGATTTGAAAATAAATAAATACGCTCACGCTTATTTAATTGGGAGAGAACTTACATGTTTGAACGTGCATGCTTTGAGGGGGAGTATAACTCCATGTTTACGAGGGGAGAGTACATTTTTAGGGGGAGTACACCTTAGGTGCACGATTTGAGGGGGAGAAACTTCATTTAACACAGATAGATATATGTATACATATACCTATATCTACTACTATTACGATACTACTTATCTATTACTATTACGATAATATATATTGTATATTTATATATACCAAAAAAAAGGAAAAGAAAAGCAAAAAAAAAAAAGAAAAGCAAAACAAAAGGGGAAAAAGATAGAAAAACCCTCTCAGGCGCTTCCACATCCCAAGACGAACTTCACTTGAAAACTCGACCTTCAAGAGTTCGAGAATTACAAAAGGGTGACCTCCACACACAAACACGAAGATGATCTCAACCGCCCTGCTCCGACTTGCTGATGAAGCAACACTCACCAAAATTGACGGACGCATGGATTCTAGGTTCCCATGGTTCAGTCAGACCAAACTGAACCTAACCGCGGAACATAGCCGAATGTTAGTGAAGATTTCAAGTCCATAAGTCACATCCCTATTTGTCAATTCTTGATAAGACCAAAGAGCGGAAGATTCAAAATTCCCTTAGCTCACAAACTACTCGGACCATCCCATATAGGTGCAGGAGTTGATTTCTATCAGCTCCCGAGTAGAAGTCGCCTCATTTGGTCCAATGGCGCATGCACAATCGAGCCTTACCCACTCATCGATCTCCCAAAAGACCGATGTTTCATCAAATCACGGGGAGCCACGTATGCTATCACCGCTTCACTTGGAAGCGGGAGATATTGAATTAAGTGGTAGTTAGCCCCACACCACTGAACCTTCTTGAACACATCTAGTCTAGGTGTCCTCACTTCCTAAATATTTTATATTTTTTTTAGGACACATACACCTTTTCTTGTCTGGACTTCGTGACCAGATCAGAACTTCCATAGACACATCCTCTTAGTTGTGATTCCATGATTGGAAGGAAGTCCTACCGTTGCAACATCTAAACAACAACGATTTCAGGCCATCGCCTATGAACTACGCTCCTAGATCGATGTTAACGGAACGCCTATGTGGCTCCGGTTCTAAGCCCTGTCCTCACAGGCCGCATCTCAGAGTTTAACTATGAACTCGTGTCGATGGATTGCCTTAGTGGCTCCGTCTGGTTATTACCCATCCGACCTGTCGTTTGTGTATTTCCTCCACTCCTATACAAGCATGCCGATCTCGTTAACACGAATCGCCATGAGGGGGATAAGGGGACACGTATAAACAAACAGGTCGGACCACCCACAAACTTCCCCCGCGCGTACCACTATGAAGCTGGGCTCTCCTGCACTCAAACGTCAATTCAGAAGGAGCCTTGGCACATTTTATAACACATCCACGCTCATCATCAATATTCCGCCGCGCTTACCACGATGAAGCCGAACTCCACTGAAACCTACAATGTCACATTCCAAAGGATCTTTGGCACATGTTAAAAGACACCTCACGCATACCTTCTTCTGGAGCCAGAGAAGCTTTCTCAGGGCCGAACCAGACAACTTCCTTCGACGAAGACGAATCTGGCGCTGAGAAGAAGAAGATTGGAGAAGACTTGACTACTTCAAAATACGGAAAAAGACAAGGACAAGAGCAAACAAAATTTCAAAGATCTGCGACATAATCAAGAAACGAATATCGGGGCGTGGATCACAGCATACATCCGATCTACACCGTATAGCGTCAAGACAAGAGAGTTCTAGCTGAAAGTGCATTCAAATCCTCCATAAGAAGAGGAGATAGCATTTGCAGGGGGAGCAATGGGAGATTGTTAGGATTCGAGAGATTCTCCATGTACCCAACAAAGATAACCCGCGCTGAATTGAAGATTGAACACTAAGGGGGAGATTGTTAGAAATATTTTATAGTGTTCAATTTTATTGTGTTTATCTTAGTTGGTTTGTATTTTATTAACTTTGGGCTAGTTTGTAATATTCTAGTTCTTAGTTACTAGGCGTATAATATACCAACTAATGTGGTATTATACCCCCAAACCCTAATTTATTAGGGTGTGTGTTTTTGGTGTAGTATGTGTGAGTTGCGTGTGTATTGAATAGTAGAAACTATTTTCAAAGCACCCATCGTCTACACTAACCCACCCCACGTTCCATATTCAAATCTTTCATCCATTTCCGTGGTAAATTTGTTCCTTTTAGATTGTTTGGATAGAATAGGGACCAACAGCGAGTGAGTGACTGCTTTTCCAACTCAGATGTTATTGGGTTGCTGTCTTGCGTTGTAGAGCCGGAACAGGGAAGCAGTGGTAGTGCTAGACGAGCTGTGATGCGTGTTGTTCTGGATGGGCGTGCATGGTTCCATGAGGGATCGCTTCGTGTTTTCGAAATTGCCTTTCATGCAATATCACATAAAAATGTTTCCCTTTTGTAGTTTTGTGGACGTCTCCGTTATGATTTGGGACGATAAGGCATCGCAGTTTTACGATGCAGACCGGCTTTCAGTTGGCCAGAATACAATTGTCGTGGTCACAAGTATTAACCCGAAAACATTTGGCGGTATAGCATTCTTCCTTGACTGTTCCATGCCGGGAAAAGATATATGCTTTCATGAAATTGCAATACTCATGCATTTTGTATGGAGAAATACATATAAGCAAGACTGCAATGGATGTTTATCCTGTTCATTCATCGAAGCTGTACGTAAACTACGAGGTGGACACTGTAAGTTCAGGAAGAGGTACCATAATTAATTTTGCATTTTCTAACATTATATGTAATCTGACTGTATTATTACATTATTTTGCAGGATGAATGCATTTGATAGGTCAATTTCGGTGTCGTTAGGAGAAAGGAATGTTGATTTGATGCCTTGCCGTGTTTCCGACATACACGATTTCTTGCATCGGGAGGCAGAGCAGGTATACAGTGTAGGTTCCTTGAGAATCGTCAATAGTGTTGTTTTTGGCTTTCATTGGTTGATTTTGAAGCTTAAATTTTTCCAGGTGAAGGAATTGCATGCATTGCTAAGATTGCTGAGGTATTGTCTAGGAGCGGTTGGCATTATATATCCTGTTCTAGGTGTTCGAGTAAGTTAGAAAAATCAAAATCGGCACTGAATTGCAACAAATGTGTCGATCCGAAGGCTGTTGGAATTCTACGCTATGCAGAACGTGCATCCTTACATTACTATTTCTTATTTTGGCTGTATCTTTTTCTTTTTGTTTATTTTCACATGTTGTGCCGTTGTAGGTTTCTCATTGAAGTAATCATTGACGATGGAAGTGATACCGTGATATTTGTTATATTTAATGGAGCTGGTAGGAAGTACACAAACACCCCTGCTGAGGAAATAGTAAACTCATCGATCAGTTTATGTAAATGCTAACTATTTTCTATGAGTGTGCTGAATTTAATCCTCGCTCCATCCGTTACATATGCCTGTATATTTTGTAGCCTGATGATAGCCTCGAGGTAGCTTTGGTGATGATGCAATACCAAAGTGCATACAAAATTTGGTCGGAAGAATTTTTCTGTTCTACGTAAGAGTTAAACCTTTCAACTTCCGAAGCATGTATCGTAGCTTCGGAGTGTCCCGTATGATCAGCATGTGAAAAACCAGGTTGTGGCCTCTGAAAGTCAGGTAAATTTTTTGTTTATTCATACAGAATTCATCGTTCCTATATCAATTCTTATCCTGCGTTGTTAGGATAATGCACTTGATGGAGTTTTGACAAATTGTGGGGATGCACAAGTGACAACTCTCAATGGTACCACCCCTGCTTCCAGTGGTGTTTACGTTAGCCATATCGAGCCTGATGTACTTGAGGCTTGTGAGGACAATGATAAGCACGCCGTTGAGTCGACTGACATGACTTCTGCGCAAGATGTCCTTGATTGCATTCCTTCAGTTGAGAGCTCCTATAGGACCTCACGTGGAATGCCGAAACAGGAAAGTTCTGTGAGGGTAAGCCAAAAAACCCACCGCTCCTTCTGGTGGACGCGGCACTTACAAGCGGTGAAAGTCGAACGCAGAATGAGTTTGTTGTGTTTTATTTGGAAAGTGCTGCTTCAATTATTATATTGGATTTGTGTTTTTGCTATATATGGTTTTCGTCTGGTATTGGCTATAAGTTCCTACTTCTATTAACTCCTAAGTTGTTTCATATGTTTGCAATCCTTGCTTACTTTTCTAATATGATATGCTGGTCACGTTATGTGTGTGCAATAATAACGATACAAAATTATCTCATTGTGTCGTGAGATGTTGCATAAATTCCCTTACTATTCTAATGCAATATGGTGATTGCGCTTTATGCTTGCAATAGTATAATTATGGAGCTATCTCATCATGACATAATGTATTGAATGTTTAGCACCTTCATCACAATGCTATGCATGATAAACTGAGTACGAGCTGGATGCAGTTCCGTTACATTGTTAAATTAAGCGACCGGATGATCCTATTTTTAATTTATCACATGGTGGGCGAGAATGTTTTGGCTATAAATGATTTCCATATGGACTTGACTATAAGTTTCCTACATCTATTAGCTCATATATTGTTTTATGTGTTGCGCATCCTTGCTTAACGTTTTAATACGATGTGCCGGTTTTCCCTATGTGTGTGCAATAATAACCAGAAGAAATTATCTATTTTTGTCGTAAGGTATTGAGCATTCCGTACCTTCGTAATCAGTGTAATGTTACTATGTGAAGTTTCGCGTGTTGAATGTATTTCCTTATTATTCTAATGCAATATGCTGATTATGGAATTATCTGATTGTGCGATAAAGTATTGAATGTTTAGCACCTTCATGACACTAGTACGCAACATCATGGAATTATCTGATTATGCAATAACGTACTGAATGCTTAGTGAGAGCTACGTGCATTCTCGCTGTATTGTTAAATTCGGTGACTAGATCATCCTATTTTTAATATGGTCTTGGGTATAAGTATCCTACGTCTATTAGGTCAGAAATAGTTTCATGTGAACTCTGCTTCATATTCTAATACAATATGCTGGGTTCGCTATGTTTATGTAATAATGTCCATACGAAATTATAGCATCTTCTTAATACAATCAGTGTAACGCTATTGTGTGAAGTTTCACGTGTTCCATAAATTCCCTTACTATTCTAATGCAATGCTGATTGCGCGGTATGCGTGCAATAGTATCATTATGGAGTTATCTCATCCTGACAAAGTATTGATTGTTTAGTACCTTCATGGCAATGATATGCAAGATAAACTGAGTGCGAGCTGCATGCAGTTCCGCTACATTGTTAAATTAAGCGATCGAATGATCCTATTTTTAATTTATCACATGGTGGGTGAGAATGTTTTGGCTATATATGATTTCCATATGGACTTGACTATAAGTTTCCTGCGTCTATTAGCTCATAAATTGTTTTATGTGCTGGGCATCCATGCTTAATGTTTTACTACGATATACTGGTTTCCCTATGTGTATGCAATAATAACCAGAAGAAATTATCTATTTTTGTCGTAAGGTATTGAGCATTCCGTACCTTCGTAATACAATCAGTGTAACATTACTATGTGAAGTTTCACGTGTTGAATGTATTTTTTATATTCTAATGTAATATGCTGATTACGGAATTATGTGATTGTGCCATAACGTATTGAATGCTTAGCACCTTCATGACAATGGTACGCAACATCATGGAATTGTCTGATTGTGCTATAACGTATTGAATGCTTAGTGAGAGCTACATGCATTCTCGCTGTATTGTTAAATTAGGTGACCGAATTATCCTATTTTTAATATGGTCTTGGGTATAAGTATCCTACGTCTATTAGGTCAGACATTGTGAACTTTGCTTAATATTCTAATACAATATGCTGGTGGCGCTATGTGTGTGTATTAATAACAATAAGAAATTATCGGCCCGTGTCATGGTGTATTTAACTTTCGACACCCTCATATTACAATCCGCACCCAAGTTCTGTCAATGTTTAATGCAAACAAATTTATTTTGGTGACGTTTGATGTTGCAGTAAATGATATGCTTGTTTGAATTCCTACTCATTGAAATGACATTTTTAGTAAAATGCATGTATTAATACACGTAATTGAATGCATTCGAAGAGTCACGCCCCCATCTCTTGCTTCCGTATGCATTAACAACTGCTCTGAAAGGCGCCTGCGACATGCCTCTTTGTTTCCCTACGATTGTGGCTATAAAAACACCAACTATAGAAACTATAGTCGAAGGATAAAGACCGGTGCGTTGCTCGGTAACCACGCCATTTCATGAACGTCGCAGTCGTAGATGTCTCGCATTTTGAACGAAAAAATATTGAACGGAAGCACTATTCACGTGATTCTATTTTAACTATTCACGTGATTCACGTGATTCTATTTTAAAAATCGAGAGTGAAAAGTAACACCGTCACTTTATTGCAAACTGAATAGCCAAAGAATGTTGTTATGGATAAAAAACGGGGGTGCAACACGTGGACTTCCCAGGGGGTCACCCATCCTATTACTACTCTCTCCCAAGCACGCTTAACTTCGGAGTTCTGATGGGATCCGGTGCATTAGTTCTGGTATGATCGCACCCATTTGGTTTGTTGCACGTAGTTGTTTTGTTTGTACGGGTGAAAATGTATTAAAATTCGCAACAAAGACCGGTGCGTTGCTCGGTAACCACGCCAGTTCGTGAACGTCGCAATCCTAGATGTCTATCATTTTCAACGGAAAAAATATTGAACGGAAGCACTATTCACGTAATTCTATTTTAAAAATTGAGATTTGCGAAATCCATAGGTGTTGAGAGTGAAAACTAACAACGCATTGTAAAATGAATACCCGAAGAATGCTGTCACGAGTAAAAAAATGGGGTGCAACACGAGGACTTCCCAGGGGGTCACCCATCCTAGTACTACTCTCTCCCAAGCACGCTTAACTTCGTAGTTCTGATAGGATCCGGTGCATTAGTGGTGGTATGATCGCACCAATTTAGTTTGTTGCGCGTAGTTGTTTTGATTGTACGGGTGAAAATGTATTGAAAATTCGCAACAAAGACCGGTGTGTTGCTCGGTAACCATGCCAGTTCGTGAACGTCGCTGTCCTAGATGTCTCGCATTTTCAAAGAAAAAAATATAGAACGGAAGCACTATTCACGTAATTCTATTTTACAAATTGAGATTTGCGAAATCCGTAGGTGTTGAGAGTGAAAACTAACAACATCACTTCATTGTAAATGAATACCCAAAGAATGCTGTCACGAGTAAAAATAGGGGGTGCAACACGAGGACTTCCCAGGGGGTCACCCATCCTACTACTACTCTCTCCCAAGCACGCTTAACTTCGGAGTTCCGATGGGATCCGATGCATTAGTGCTGGTATGATCGCACCCATTTGGTTTGTTGCGCGTAGTTGTTTTGTTTGTACGGGTGAAAATGTATTGAAAATTCGCAATAAAGACCGGTGCGTTGCTCGGTAACCACGCCAGTTCGTGAACGTCGCAGTCCTAGATGTCTCGCATTTTGAACGAAAAAATATAGAACGGAAGCACTATTCACGTGATTCGATTTTAACTATTCACGTGATTCACGTGATTCTATTTTAGAAATTGAGAGTGAAAAGTAACACCGTCACTTTATTGCAAACTGAATACCCAAAGAATGTTGTGCAACACGTGGACTTTCCAGGGGGTCACTCATCCTAGTACTACTCTCGCCCAAGCACGCTTAACTTCGGAGTTCTGATGGGATCCGGTGCATTAGTGCCGGTATGATCGCACTCATTTGGTTTGTTGCGCGTAGTTGTTTTGTTTGTACGGGTGAAAATGTATTGAAAATTCGCAATAAAGACCGGTGCGTTGCTCGGTAACCACGCCAGTTCGTGAACGTCGCAGTCCTAGATGTCTCGCATTTTGAACGAAAAAATATAGAACGGAAGCACTATTCACGTGATTCGATTTTAACTATTCACGTGATTCACGTGATTCTATTTTAGAAATTGAGAGTGAAAAGTAACACCGTCACTTTATTGCAAACTGAATACCCAAAGAATGTTGTGCAACACGTGGACTTTCCAGGGGGTCACTATCCTAGTACTACTCTCGCCCAAGCACGCTTAACTTCGGAGTTCTGATGGGATCCGGTGCATTAGTGCCGGTATGATCGCACTCATTTGGTTTGTTGCGCGTAGTTGTTTTGTTTGTACGGGTGAAAATGTATTGAAAATTCGCAATAAAGACCGGTGCGTTGCTCGGTAACCACGCCAGTTCGTGAACGTCGCAGTCCTAGATGTCTCGCATTTTGAACGAAAATATATAGAACGGAAGCACTATTCACGTGATTCGATTTTAACTATTCACGTGATTCACGTGATTCTATTTTAGAAATCGAGAGTGAAAAGTAACACCGTCACTTTATTGCAAACTGAATAGCCAAAGAATGTTGTTATGGATAAAAAACGGGGGTGCAACACGTGGACTTTCCAGGGGGTCACTCATCCTAGTACTACTCTCGCCCAAGCACGCTTAACGTCGGAGTTCTGATGGGATCCGGTGCATTAGTTCTGGTATGATCGCACCCATTTGGTTTGTTGCGCGTAGTTGTTTTGTTTGTACGGGTGAAAATGTATTAAAATTCGCAACAAAGACCGGTGCGTTGCTCGGTAACCACGCCAGTTCGTGAACGTCGCAGTCCTAGATGTCTATCATTTTCAACAAAAAAAATATTGAACGGAAGCACTATTCACGTAATTCTATTTTAAAAATTGAGATTTGCGAAATCCATAGGAGTTGAGAGTGAAAACTAACAACGCATTGTAAAATGAATACCCAAAGAATGCTGTCACGAGTAAAAAAATGGGGTGCAACACGAGGACTTCCCAGGGGGTCACCCATCCTGGTACTACTCTCTCCCAAGCACGCTTAACTTCGTAGTTTTGATAGGATCCGGTGCATTAGTGGTGGTATGATCGCACCAATTTAGTTTGTTGCGCGTAGTTGTTTTGATTGTACGGGTGAAAATGTATTGAAAATTCGCAACAAAGACCGGTGCGTTGCTCGGTAACCATGCCAGTTCGTGAACGTCGCTGTCCTAGATGTCTCGCATTTTCAAAGAAAAAAATATAGAACGGAAGCACTATTCACGTAATTCTATTTTACAAATTGAGATTTGCAAAATCCGTAGGAGTTGAGAGTGAAAACTAACAACATCACTTCATTGTAAAATGAATACCCAAAGAATGCTGTCACGAGTAAAAATAGGGGGTGCAACACGAGGACTTCCCAGGGGGTCACCCATCCTACTACTACTCTCTCCCAAGCACGCTTAACTTCGGAGTTCCGATGGGATCCGGTGCATTAGTGCTGGTATGATCGTACTCATTTGGTTTGTTGCGCGTAGTTGTTTTGTTTGTACGGGTGAAAATGTATTGAAAATTCGCAATAAAGACCGGTGCGTTGCTCGGTAACCACGCCAGTTCGTGAACGTCGCAGTCCTAGATGTCTCGCATTTTGAACAAAAAATATAGAACGAAAGCAGTATTCACGTGATTCGATTTTAACTATTCACGTGATTCACGTGATTCTATTTTAGAAATTGAGAGTGAAAAGTAACACCGTCACTTTATTGCAAACTGAATACCCAAAGAATGTGTGCAACACGTGGACTTTCCAGGGGGTCACTCATCCTAGTACTACTCTCGCCCAAGCACGCTTAACTTCGGAGTTTTGATGGGATCCGGTGCATTAGTGCCGGTATGATCGCACTCATTTGGTTTGTTGCGCGTAGTTGTTTTGTTTGTACGGGTGAAAATGTATTAAAATTCGCAACAAAGACCTGTGCGTTGCTCGGTAACCACGCCAGTTCGTGAACGTCGCAATCTTAGATGTCTCGCATTTTCAACGAAAAAATATTGAACGGAAGCACTATTCACGTGATTCTATTTTAAAAATTGAGATTTACGAAATCCATAGGTGTTGAGAGTGAAAAATAACGTCACTTCATTGTAAAATGAATACCCAAAGAATGCTGTCACGAGTAAAAAAATGGGGTGCAACACGAGGACTTCCCAGGGGGTCACCCATCCTAGTACTACTCTCTCCCAAGCACGCTTAACTTCGTAGTTCTGATAGGATCCGGTGCATTAGTGGTGGTATGATCGCACCAATTTAGTTTGTTGCGCGTAGTTGTTTTGATTGTACGGGTGAAAATGTATTGAAAATTCGCAACAAAGACCGGTGCGTTGCTCGGTAACCATGCCAGTTCGTGAACGTCGCAGTCCTAGATGTCTCGCATTTTCAAAGTAAAAAATATAGAACGGAAGCACTATTCACGTAATTCTATTTTACAAATTGAGATTTGCGAAATCCGTAGGTGTTGAGAGTGAAAACTAACAACATCTCTTCATTGTAAAATGAATACCCAAAGAATGCTGTCACGAGTAAAAATAGGGGGTGCAACACGAGGACTTCCCAGGGGGTCACCCATCCTACTACTACTCTCTCCCAAGCACGCTTAACTTCGGAGTTCTGATGGGATCCGGTGCATTAGTGCTGGTATGATCGCACCCATTTGGTTTGTTGCGCGTAGTTGTTTTGTTTGTACGGGTGAAAATATATTGAAAATTCGCAATAAAGACCGGTGCGTTGCTCGGTAACCACGCCAGTTCGTGAACGTCGCAGTCCTAGATGTCTCGCATTTTGAACGAAAAAATATAGAACGGAAGCACTATTCACGTGATTCGATTTTAACTATTCACGTGATTCACGTGATTCTATTTTAGAAGTTGAGAGTGAAAAGTAACACCGTCACTTTATTGCAAACTGAAAACCCAAAGAATGTTGTGCAACACGTGGACTTTCCAGGGGGTCACTCATCCTAGTACTACTTCGCCCAAGCACGCTTAACTTCGGAGTTCTGATGGGATCCGGTGCATTAGTGCCGGTATGATCGCACTCATTTGGTTTGTTGCGCGTAGTTGTTTCGTTTGTACGGGTGAAAATGTATTGAAAATTCGCAATAAAGACCGGTGCGTTGCTCGGTAACCACGCCATTTCATGAACGTCGCAGTCCTAGATGTCTCGCATTTTGAACGAAAAAATATAGAACGGAAGCAGTATTCACGTGATTCTATTTTAACTATTCACGTGATTCATGTGATTCTATTTTAAAAATCGAGAGTGAAAAGTAACACCGTCACTTTATTGCAAACTGAATAGCCAAAGAATGTTGTTATGGATAAAAAACGGGGGTGCAACACGTGGACTTTCCAGGGGGTCACTCATCCTACTACTACTCTCGCCCAAGCACGCTTAACTTCGGAGTTCTGATGGGATCCGGTGCATTAGTTCTGGTATGATCGCACCCATTTGGTTTGTTGCGCGTAGTTGTTTTGTTTGTACGGGTGAAAATGTATTAAAATTCGCAACAAAGACAGGTGCGTTGCTCGGTAACCACGCCAGTTCGTGAACGTCGCAGTCCTAGATGTCTATCATTTTCAACGAAAAATATTGAACGGAAGCACTATTCACGTAATTCTATTTTAAAAATTGAGATTTGCAAAATCCATAGGTGTTGAGAGTGAAAACTAACAATGCATTGTAAAATGAATACCCAAAGAATGCTGTCACGAGTAAAAATAGGGGGTGCAACACGAGGACTTCCCAGGGGGTCACCCATCCTACTACTACTCTCTCCAAGCACGCTAAACTTCGGAGTTCGATGGGATCCGATGCATTAGTGCTGGTATGATCGCACCCATTTGGTTTGTTGCGCGTAGTTGTTTTGTTTGTACGGGTGAAAATGTATTGAAAATTCGCAATAAAGACCGGTGCGTTGCTCGGTAACCACGCCAGTTCGTGAACGTCGCAGTCCTAGATGTCTCGCATTTTGAACGAAAAATATAGAACGAAAGCAGTATTCACGTGATTCGATTTTAACTATTCACGTGATTCACGTGATTCTATTTTAGAAATTGAGAGTGAAAAGTAACACCGTCACTTTATTGCAAACTGAATACCCAAAGAATGTTGTGCAACACGTGGACTTTCCAGGGGGTCACTCATCCTAGTACTACTCTCGCCCAAGCACGCTTAACTTCGCAGTTCTGATGGGATCCGGTGCATTAGTGCCGGTATGATCGCACTCATTTGGTTTGTTGCGCATAGTTGTTTTGTTTGTACGGGTGAAAATGTATTGAAAATTCGCAACAAAGACCGGTGCGTTGCTCGGTAACCACGCCAGTTCGTGAACGTCGCAGTCTTAGATGTCTCGCATTTGCAACGAAAAAAATATTGAACGGAAGCACTATTCACGTGATTCTATTTTAAAAATTGAGATTTGCGAAATCCATAGGTGTTGAGAGTGAAAACTAACAACGTCACTTCATTGTAAAATGAATACCCAAAGAATGCTGTCACGAGTAAAAAAAGGGGGAGCAACACGAGGACTTCCCAGGGGGTCACTCATCCTAGTACTACTCTCTCCCAAGCACGCTTAACTTCGGAGTTCTGATGGGATCCGGTGCATTAGTTCTGGTATGATCGCACCCATTTGGTTTGTTGCGCGTAGTTGTTTTGTTTGTACGGGTGAAAATGTATTTAAATTCGCAACAAAGACCGGTGCGTTGCTCGGTAACCACGCCAGTTCGTGAACGTCGCAGTCCTAGATGTCTATCATTTTCGACGAAAAAAATATTGAACGGAAGCACTATTCGCGTAATTCTATTTTAAAAATTGAGATTTGCGAAATCCATAGGTGTTGAGATTGAAAACTAACAACGCATTGTAAAATGAATACCCAAAGAATGCTGTCACGAGTAAAAAAATGGGTGCAACACGAGGACTTCCCAGGGGGTCACCCATCCTAGTACTACTCTCTCCCAAGCATGCTTAACTTCGTAGTTCTGATAGGATCCGGTGCATTAGTGGTGGTATGATCGCACCAATTTAGTTTGTTGCGCGTAGTTGTTTTGATTGTACGGGTGAAAATGTATTGAAAATTCGCAAAAAAGACCGGTGCGTTGCTCGGTAACCATGCCAGTTCGTGAACGTCGCAGTCTTAGATGTCTCGCATTTGCAACGAAAAAAATATTGAACGGAAGCACTATTCACGTGATTCTATTTTAAAAATTGAGATTTGCGAAATCCATAGGTGTTGAGAGTGAAAACTAACAACGTCACTTCATTGTAAAATGAATACCCAAAGAATGCTGTCACGAGTAAAAAAAGGGGGAGCAACACGAGGACTTCCCAGGGGGTCACTCATCCTAGTACTACTCTCTCCCAAGCACGCTTAACTTCGGAGTTCTGATGGGATCCGGTGCATTAGTTCTGGTATGATCGCACCCATTTGGTTTGTTGCGCGTAGTTGTTTTGTTTGTACGGGTGAAAATGTATTAAAATTCGCAACAAAGACCGGTGCGTTGCTCGGTAACCACGCCAGTTCGTGAACGTCGCAGTCCTAGATGTCTATCATTTTCGACGAAAAAAATATTGAACGGAAGCACTATTCGCGTAATTCTATTTTAAAAATTGAGATTTGCGAAATCCATAGGTGTTGAGATTGAAAACTAACAACGCATTGTAAAATGAATACCCAAAGAATGCTGTCACGAGTAAAAATAAGGGGTGCAACACGAGGACTTCCCAGGGGGTCACCCATCCTACTACTACTCTCCCAAGCACGCTTAACTTCGGAGTTCCGATGGGATCCGATGCATTAGTGCTGGTATGATCGCACCCATTTGGTTTGTTGCGCGTAGTTGTTTTGTTTGTACGGGTGAAAATGTATTGAAAATTCGCAATAAAGACCGGTGCGTTGCTCGGTAACCACGCCAGTTCGTGAACGTCGCAGTCCTAGATGTCTCGCATTTTGAACGAAAAAATATAGAACGGAAGCACTATTCACGTAATTCTATTTTACAAATTGAGATTTGCGAAATCCGTATGAGTTGAGAGTGAAAACTAACAACATCACTTCATTGTAAAATGAATACCCAAAGAATGCTGTCACGAGTAAAAATAGGGGGTGCAACACGAGGACTTCCCAGGGGGTCACCCATCCTACTACTACTCTCTCCCAAGCACGCTTAACTTCGGAGTTCCGATGGGATCCGCTGCATTAGTGCTGGTATGATCGTACTCATTTGGTTTGTTGCGCGTAGTTGTTTTGTTTGTACGGGTGAAAATGTATTGAAAATTCGCAATAAAGACCGGTGCGTTGCTCGGTAACCACGCCAGTTCGTGAACGTCGCAGTCCTAGATGTCTCGCATTTTGAACGAAAAAATATAGAACGGAAGCACTATTCACGTAATTCTATTTTACAAATTGAGATTTGCGAAATCCGTATGAGTTGAGAGTGAAAACTAACAACATCACTTCATTGTAAAATGAATACCCAAAGAATGCTGTCACGAGTAAAAATAGGGGGTGCAACACGAGGACTTCCCAGGGGGTCACCCATCCTACTACTACTCTCTCCCAAGCACGCTTAACTTCGGAGTTCCGATGGGATCCGGTGCATTAGTGCTGGTATGATCGTACTCATTTGGTTTGTTGCGCGTAGTTGTTTTGTTTGTACGGGTGAAAATGTATTGAAAATTCGCAATAAAGACCGGTGCGTTGCTCGGTAACCACGCCAGTTCGTGAACGTCGCAGTCCTAGATGTCTCGCATTTTGAACAAAAAATATAGAACGAAAGCAGTATTCACGTGATTCGATTTTAACTATTCACGTGATTCACGTGATTCTATTTTAGAAATTGAGAGTGAAAAGTAACACCGTCACTTTATTGCAAACTGAATACCCAAAGAATGTTGTGCAACACGTGGACTTTCCAGGGGGTCACTCATCCTAGTACTACTCTCGCCCAAGCACGCTTAACTTCGGAGTTTTGATGGGATCCGGTGCATTAGTGCCGGTATGATCGCACTCATTTGGTTTGTTGCGCGTAGTTGTTTTGTTTGTACGGGTGAAAATGTATTAAAATTCGCAACAAAGACCTGTGCGTTGCTCGGTAACCACGCCAGTTCGTGAACGTCGCAATCTTAGATGTCTCGCATTTTCAACGAAAAAATATTGAACGGAAGCACTATTCACGTGATTCTATTTTAAAAATTGAGATTTACGAAATCCATAGGTGTGAGAGTGAAAAAAATAACGTCACTTCATTGTAAAATGAATACACAAAGAATGCTGTCACGAGTAAAAAAAGGGGGAGCAACACGAGGACTTCCCAGGGGGTCACCCATCCTAGTACTACTCTCTCCCAAGCACGCTTAACTTCGGAGTTCTGATGGATCCGGTGCATTAGTTCTGGTATGATCGCACCATTTGGTTTGTTGCGCGTAGTTTTGTTTGTTTGTACGGGTGAAAATGTATTAAAATTCGCAACAAAGACGGTGCGTTGCTCGGTAACCACGCCAGTTCGTGAACGTCGCAGTCCTAGATGTCTATCATTTTCAACGAAAAAAATATTGAACGGAAGTACTATTCGCGTAATTCTATTTTAAAAATTGAGATTTGCGAAATCCATTGGTGTTGAGAGTGAAAACAAACAACGCATTGTAAAATGAATACCCAAAGAATGCTGTCACGAGTAAAAAAATGGGGTGCAACACGAGGACTTCCCAGGGGGTCACCCATCCTAGTACTACTCTCTCCCAAGCACGCTTAACTTCGTAGTTCTGATAGGATCCGGTGCATTAGTGGTGGTATGATCGCACCAATTTAGTTTGTTGCGCGTAGTTGTTTTGATTGTACGGGGTGAAAATGTATTGAAAATTCGCAACAAAGACCGGTGCGTTGCTCGGTAACCATGCCAGTTCGTGAACGTCGCAGTCCTAGATGTCTCGCATTTTCAAAGTAAAAAATATAGAACGGAAGCACTATTCACGTAATTCTATTTTACAAATTGAGATTTGCGAAATCCGTAGGTGTTGAGAGTGAAAAACTAACAACATCTCTTCATTGTAAAATGAATACCCAAAGAATGCTGTCACGAGTAAAAATAGGGGGTGCAACACGAGGACTTCCCAGGGGGTCACCCATCCTACTACTACTCTCTCCCAAGCACGCTTAACTTCGGAGTTCTGATGGGATCCGGTGCATTAGTGCTGGTATGATCGCACCCATTTGGTTTGTTGCGCGTAGTTGTTTTGTTTGTACGGGTGAAAATATATTGAAAATTCGCAATAAAGACCGGTGCGTTGCTCGGTAACCACGCCAGTTCGTGAACGTCGCAGTCCTAGATGTCTCGCATTTTGAACGAAAAAATATAGAACGGAAGCACTATTCACGTGATTCGATTTTAACTATTCACGTGATTCACGTGATTCTATTTTAGAAGTTGAGAGTGAAAAGTAACACCGTCACTTTATTGCAAACTGAAAACCCAAAGAATGTTGTGCAACACGTGGACTTTCCAGGGGGTCACTCATCCTAGTACTACTTCGCACAAGCACGCTTAACTTCGGAGTTCTGATGGGATCCGGTGCATTAGTGCCGGTATGATCGCACTCATTTGGTGTTGCGCGTAGTTGTTTCGTTTGTACGGGTGAAAATGTATTGAAAATTCGCAATAAAGACCGGTGCGTTGCTCGGTAACCACGCCATTTCATGAACGTCGCAGTCCTAGATGTCTCGCATTTTGAACGAAAAAATATAGAACGGAAGCAGTATTCACGTGATTCTATTTTAACTATTCACGTGATTGATGTATTCTATTTAAAAATCGAGAGTGAAAAGTAACACCGTCACTTTATTGCAAACTGAATAGCCAAAGAATGTTGTTATGGATAAAAAACGGGGGTGCAACACGTGGACTTTCCAGGGGGTCACTCATCCTACTACTACTCTCGCCCAAGCACGCTTAACTTCGGAGTTCTGATGGGATCCGGTGCATTAGTTCTGGTATGATCGCACCCATTTGGTTTGTTGCGCGTAGTTGTTTTGTTTGAACGGGTGAAAATGTATTAAAATTCGCAACAAAGACAGGTGCGTTGCTCGGTAACCACGCCAGTTCGTGAACGTCGCAGTCCTAGATGTCTATCATTTTCAACGAAAAAATATTGAACGGAAGCACTATTCACGTAATTCTATTTTAAAAATTGAGATTTGCAAAATCCATAGGTGTTGAGAGTGAAAACTAACAATGCATTGTAAAATGAATACCCAAAGAATGCTGTCACGAGTAAAAATAGGGGGTGCAACACGAGGACTTCCCAGGGGGTCACCCATCCTACTACTACTCTCTCCCAAGCACGCTAAACTTCGGAGTTCCGATGGGATCCGATGCATTAGTGCTGGTATGATCGCACCCATTTGGTTTGTTGCGCGTAGTTGTTTTGTTTGTACGGGTGAAAATGTATTGAAAATTCGCAATAAAGACCGGTGCGTTGCTCGGTAACCACGCCAGTTCGTGAACGTCGCAGTCCTAGATGTCTCGCATTTTGAACGAAAAAATATAGAACGAAAGCAGTATTCACGTGATTCGATTTTAACTATTCACGTGATTCACGTGATTCTATTTTAGAAATTGAGAGTGAAAAGTAACACCGTCACTTTATTGCAAATGAATACCCAAAGAATGTTGTGCAACACGTGGACTTTCCAGGGGGTCACTCATCCTAGTACTACTCTCGCCAAGCACGCTTAACTTCGCAGTTCTGATGGGATCGGTGCATTAGTGCCGGTATGATCGCACTCATTTGGTTTGTTGCGCATAGTTGTTTTGTTTGTACGGGTGAAAATGTATTGAAAATTCGCAACAAAGACCGGTGCGTTGCTCGGTAACCACGCCAGTTCTGTGAACGTCGCAGTCTTAGATGTCTCGCATTGCAACGAAAAAAAATATTGAACGGAAGCACTATTCACGTGATTCTATTTAAAAATTGAGATTTGCGAAATCCATAGGTGTTGAGAGTGAAAACTAACAACGTCACTTCATTGTAAAATGAATACCCAAAGAATGCTGTCACGAGTAAAAAAGGGGGAGCAACACGAGGACTTCCCAGGGGGTCACTCATCCTAGTACTACTCTCTCCCAAGCACGCTTAACTTCGGAGTTCTGATGGGATCCGGTGCATTAGTGCTGGTATGATCGCACCCATTTGTTTGTTGCGCGTAGTTGTTTTGTTTGTACGGGTGAAAATGTATTTAAATCGCAAAAAAGACGGTGCGTTGCTCGGTAACCACGCCAGTTCGTGAACGTCGCAGTCCTAGATGTCTATCATTTTCGACGAAAAAAAATATTGAACGGAAGCACTATTCGCGTAATTCTATTTTAAAAATTGAGATTTGCGAAATCCATAGGTGTTGAGATGAAAACTAACAACGCATTGTAAAATGAATACCAAAGAATGCTGTCACGAGTAAAAAAATGGGTGTGCAACACGAGGACTTCCCAGGGGGTCACCCATCCTAGTACTACTCTCTCCCAAGCATGCTTAACTTCGTAGTTCTGATAGGATCGGTGCATGCATTAGTGTGGTATGATCGCACCAATTTAGTTTGTTGCGCGTAGTGTTTTGATTGTACGGGTGAAAATGTATTGAAAATTCGCAAAAAGACCGGTGCGTTGCTCGGTACCATGCCAGTTCGTGAACGTCGCAGTCTTAGATGTCTCGCATTTGCAACGAAAAAAATATTGAACGGAAGCACTATTCACGTGATTCATTTTTAAAATTGAGATTTGCGAAATCCATAGGTGTTGAGAGTGAAAACTGACAACGTCACTTCATTGTAAAATGAATACCCAAAGAATGCTGTCACGAGTAAAAAAAGGGGGAGCAACACGAGGACTTCCCAGGGGGTCACTCATCCTAGTACTACTCTCTCCCAAGCACGCTTAACTTCGGAGTTCTGATGGGATCCGGTGCATTAGTTCTGGTATGATCGCACCCATTTGGTTTGTTGCGCGTAGTTGTTTTGTTTGTACGGGTGAAAATGTATTAAAATTCGCAACAAAGACCGGTGCGTTGCTCGGTAACCACGCCAGTTCGTGAACGTCGCAGTCCTAGATGTCTATCATTTTCGACGAAAAAAATATGAACGGAAGCACTATTCGCGTAATTCTATTTTAAAAATTGAGATTTGCGAAATCCATAGGTGTTGAGATTGAAAACTAACAACGCATTGTAAAATGAATACCCAAAGAATGCTGTCACGAGTAAAAATAGGGGGTGCAACACGAGGACTTCCCAGGGGGTCACCCATCCTACTACTACTCTCTCCAAGCACGCTTAACTTCGGAGTTCCGATGGGATCCGATGCATTAGTGCTGGTATGATCGCACCCATTTGGTTTGTTGCGCGTAGTTGTTTTGTTTGTACGGGTGAAAATGTATTGAAAATTCGCAATAAAGACCGGTGCGTTGCTCGGTAACCACGCCAGTTCGTGAACGTCGCAGTCCTAGATGTCTCGCATTTTGAACGAAAAAATATAGAACGGAAGCACTATTCACGTAATTCTATTTTACAAATGAGATTGCGAAATCCGTATGAGTTGAGAGTGAAAACTAACAACATCACTTCATTGTAAAATGAATACCCAAAGAATGCTGTCACGAGTAAAAATAGGGGGTGCAACACGAGGACTTCCCAGGGGGTCACCCATCCTACTACTACTCTCTCCCAAGCACGCTTAACTTCGGAGTTCTGATGGGATCCGGTGCATTAGTGCTGGTATGATCGCACCCATTTGGTTTGTTGCGCGTAGTTGTTTTGTTTGTACGGGTGAAAATGTATTGAAAATTCGCAATAAAGACCGGTGCGTTGCTCGGCCACGCCAGTTCGTGAACGTCGCAGTCCTAGATGTCTCGCATTTTGAACGAAAAAATATAGAACGGAAGCACTATTCACGTGATTCGATTTTAACTATCACGTGATTCACGTGATTCTATTTTAGAAGTTGAGAGTGAAAAGTAACACCGTCACTTATTGCAAACTGAAAACCCAAAGAATGTTGTGCAACACGTGGACTTTCCAGGGGGTCACTCATCCTAGTACTACTTCGCCCAAGCACGCTTAACTTCGGAGTTCTGATGGGATCCGGTGCATTAGTGCGGTATTGATCGCACTCATTTGGGTTGTTGCGCGTAGTTGTTTTCTTTGTACGGGTGAAAATGTATTGAAAATTCGCAATAAAGACCGGTGCGTTGCTCGGTAACCACGCCATTTCATGAACGTCGCAGTCCTAGATGTCTCACATTTGAACGAAAAAATATAGAACGGAAGCAGTATTCACGTGATTCTATTTTAACTATTCACGTGATTCATGTGATCTATTTTAAAATCGAGAGTGAAAAGTAACACCGTCACTTTATTGCAAACTGAATAGCCAAAGAATGTTGTTAGGATAAAAAACGGGGGTGCAACACGTGGACTTTCCAGGGGGTCACTCATCCTACTAATCTCTCGCCAAGCACGCTTAACTTCGGAGTTCTGATGGGATCGGTGCATTAGTTTGGTATGATCGCACCCATTTGGTTTGTTGCGCGTAGTTGTTTTGTTTGTACGGGTGGAAAATGTATTAAAATTCGCAACAAAGACAGGTGCGTTGCTCGGTAACCACGCCAGTCGTGAACGTCGCAGTCCTAGATGTCTATCATTTTCAACGAAAAAAATATTGAACGGAAGCACTATTCACGTAATT